>JASFXZ010000003.1:6998205-8198205 GCA_032209605.1 Mactromeris polynyma | reverse complement strand
TATTAAATATGAATCTCAACTTATATCGTACATACGAATCACTGCAGCATATTTCATAACAACGATCATATTTGTATTTAGAAGAAAAAAACACGACCAAACATTAGAAAAAAAATGTTACAAAAACACGAACAAACATGAACGGCACTACCATCGGCAAGAGCACTTCATCAATGTATCGTCGGGCATTAAGGGGCTCCCTGAATAAAATGCAACGGTGTCTTCGATGAATTGAAACACCCGCCCAGACCATAACCCCCCGCCCCATCGGTTATGCTCCTTCATACAACAGTCCGCATTTCTCTCACCACGACGACGCCATACTCGAAAGCGTCCGTCGGCAACTGATAGGTTAAACCGAGATTCGTCTGTGAACAGAACAGTAGCCCATTCTCTGCGGGTCCAACGTGCGTGTCGCCTTAAAATGTTTCACTGCAGCCGCGTATCTGGCGATGCGTCAGTATATAGGTCCATATGGTAGGGTCGTCTAGCATGTAATCCGTGTGCCCTTAGACGCCTTCGAACGGTGGTTGACCTAACATGCCGAATAAAAATCTAAATACGGTGGCATATTTCTGCCACAGTAACTATTTAATTAACTAGATAATTACGTGGTTATCACGTTAAAGAAACTAGATAACTGCTTAATTAGCTAGATCATTATTTGATAAATGTTCATATCAGATAAATATCTTAACACGAAATATTGTCTGATAGTGAGTGCATTAGTGCTCACAACTGCCATTGTCATAGACCGACCTGCTACGGCATTTTACCCGGATATCTGCTTTTCTAGCGTATACTCATTGAACTAACGCAAAAATCGATATTTAGCGGTTTCGGAAAATAGCGCACGTGGTGCACGTGCACAAATTACTAATTCGCTACGCGGCGTTTTCGGTTGACTGATTTTCGATGTTTATGTACATAAAACTGTACGATTTTTTTATATACTACTTACACAGGTGAAGAAAATAGACATGAAATGCGTTTTAAAAAAATATATGCATTTTAAAAATGTTGCGTTTCTTTTGGCGTTCAGTATACATTGGCGGGGCGATTGTACTGTGACTTTTACACAGGTCCATACATAGATGGATGCACATGCATTCAGCAGGATATCTCTTTCAGACTGTACTGTTCCCATAGGTTCCTGAGTCGCCCTTGTATTTTCTTCGTCTGGTTTGTCTGGTGTCTCTTGAGCTTCTTCTCCTTCACTAGTTTTGCTTGAAGGGTTTCTTTCGCTTCCTGGAACAGTAGAGAAATTAACACATAAAAGGGCAGGTTCCCTTTCCTAGCTCGTCGGTTGGGTTTGTTATGCCAAGCTTCACAGTCATTGTTAGTCCTCACTGATCGTCCATACTGACTCCAGGAGTCCACAGGTCACATGTCGTTGTTCATCCAGGTGTTGTCGATGTTGTTGAAATAGTCGTCCCGTCTGTTGCGTGTCCTTCTTCGTCTTCAGGTGCTGGATCGCTGGTCGGATGTCGTCTGCTGTTAGTAGTCTTTTCAGTAGTCGATACACGTTATCCTGTTCGCTATACAGGCTCCCTGTAAATAAACAATAACATTATGTCAGAAAAGTCTGTAAAATGTCGGTCATAATCAAAGTATTTTCAAATATGAACGTTAAAGATGATTTTTTAGAAGTAACTAGGGTTATTATGTACAATCGTTTTAGAAGATTAAATTGGCATACCTAATTATCATCATTGCATGTATAATGACAAAGCGCTATTAATAATAATTACCTTTAGATCAGCTCTTGCACCTTGTAGAACAGGGCCTGCCAAAATGGAATGCACAACCCCGGATCTGTAGTTCCCGGAACACATCCCTCAGACCCTGCCACATCTCTGTCTCGAAATCGACGATGAACGTATCTACGCTCCGCCCGGGTATGAGGTTGACGACCGCTTGGAAGACCTGAAAAAAAATAAGAAAAACAAAAATGTACATGTATTACTGTGAGACGTGTAATTTTGTCACGTACGTGAGACGTGTATCTATAAATCTATTATGCATTAATTACACTTACGGTAAATAACTATTATTGTTTCAACAACAACATGTTGAATGTGTTAATTTTGCGTTTAGTTCACTAGCTGAAATATATCACCTTCAAGTTGGTAGTCTCGTCGCTTTCCCCCGGACATTAACACAAAGCAAAGGGGTACCTGCTTCATGTTGTCACCGGACTTGATGAAGGCGTGTATTGACAGGAGTTGTGTGAAGGGGGCCTTCACTACCTTGAAGGTCCCATCTATGTACCACGTATTGGCCTTTGAAGGGAGGAGGAGCTGGGCGTCCGGTCACGTTCTTTACCAGTGCAGTACTGGAGCCGTTTCGAAGATGGCAGTCACAGCATTCTCTTTCACTTGGAATAATTTGAATAAAGAAATAAAAATATATTAAATAAGTTAATGAATAGTCATGACTGTGACCACGAGTGGATGTTCGGAAGGAGTCCCCTGTCTGTTTTACGGGTGAGCATGACTTATCCGAATGAGGAGGTAATCACTATACAAGAAGGAAACGTTGTGGAATTATCTTGTGAAACTTCTTTTGGACGACCCAAGTCTGATATCACGTAGTATAAAGACGAAGGGACACAGGGCATATTCGACGATGTAAAATTAATAGACAATGTTACATATCAATACAGCAAACCATTAAACGTAACAGACCTCTACAATACACTTAGTACTATGGTGTATACGCCATCAAGGTTTGATCATGGTATGAGAATTTACTGTGTGGCAAACCAAAACTACCTTTGTGTCTGCGAATAAACCACAATTAAACGTAGAGTGTATGTGATACATTTTAATATTTGTGTTAATTAATATTTATTTTATTGATTGTATTAAATAGCAATTAACAATTTGTAGTCAACTTCCATAATGATCTTATAAAAGTTATCTAAAAACATCTGATTGTAATCCAAATTGTATTGTATGATAGTACAATCTTGTTCATCTTTTCGGGATGACAATGGAGCATATGTGTGATATAGGAAACAAGAGTGGAAACAAAATTCAAGTTGACAAAATTACTAATTGTTCTTGTGAGGCGTGCGTATTTTTATCAGTTAATCGTATATTTTGATTCTTAAGGCTGTGTATTTTTTGTTTTGCCACTGACTTGTTCAATGGTGATTTTGACATATCAGTTATGTTTGTATATCATCGAGCGAACGTAAATCTGATAACGCAACGCTTATTGTTGGAGTAAGACTAGGAGTGTAAATTATTGCCTTGATAAGGTATGACATTTACATGACAGTGGTTGTAAGGCGTCTCAAGTCTAACGCAGGTAAATTGATTGCTTAATTTCCTTTAAATGTTCTATCTAATTATGTCAACTGGACACAATGTTCTATGTGTATTGCGAAGGAGGAAACGATAAGAATAATTATTACGATTGAGGTTAAGTAATCATTCAAAATGAATACACGTATAACAGTCGAGCAGGAAATGCTATCTACGAAGTATACAGCTTCTCCAAAAGCACAAAGAAGCATGACAACATACTTATACTTGCAAACAAGAACAAAGACAAATGGGACACAAGATACAAACAGAAATGATGAGTAAAAGTAGGGAGTACCACATAGAGGCAGAGGCAAAACACCACTTTGGCGTTAAAGCCTATAGCAGATTTGGTTGTGTTAATACAAGAAAATAATCTGCCAAAATCAATCTTTATCATTTAATGTATCCTATGTACAAAAAACATCAATAGGAACAAAATAATTCCAATATAAATATCTGATTTATATTCAAACACTTTTTCGTGCACATGTGAATTGCATTTCAGAGAGAGCAACGGGTACCAGTGTCCACAATAGCGACGTTGGGTAAGTAATTCAATTACTTAAATCGTTATTGAAAAATAGATAATTTGAATATGTATTTCAAAACATTCGGCTGAAAGTTGTATTTATTCCTATAATGAGTTGACAGAATAGTTTAATTGGAGAAACTAAACCATGAATTTACCATGATAAAATATGTATTTGGTGTCATTTAGGAACGAGAGACATCCACACGTTAGAACAGCCGGTGAATCAGGTGACAGAGGAACAAATGACGACAATTTGAACCCAGATGTTGAACAATACGTGGAGTTAGATAGAGTTAATCTGAGTGACCCTACAACCTATGAACCGATAGACCAGCAGTTATTAAACAACTGCCAAATGTGTTATTAGACGTCTGTAGATTCTGTATACATACTTTTTTTACTTAAAAAAATTGCTTCCCGATCAATAACTGCTAGGATGGATGTATTCAAATTATATTGGGCACGGTAAGCATAGGATAATAAAATACAGGTCCAGTTTGATTTCATTTACAATCTGCCAATTTTTGGAGAAGTCATGGTCCTTCTTGTCCTTATAAATAGGCTTTCCAATTAATATTGATTCAAAATTAGATATCGGTTACAATTTACTAATGTTTGGAGGAGTTATAGTTATTTCGACATCAAAATGGATTTACAATCAATAACTCTTGGATGGGTGGAATCAATTCATATTAGGCAAATACATATATGATAATAACATACAGGTCAACTTGATATTGGTTACACTTCACATAATTATGGAGGAGTTATGGCCCTTTTGCAACATGAAATTGGTTTCCGATCAATAATTCTTGAAAGGATGGGTGGATATAATTCATATTGGAACATACGTATGGGATAATACAATACAGGTAAAGCGCGATATAGGTTACAATTCATCAATTGGTTTCCGTTCAATAACTCTTGAAAGGATCGATGAATTCAATTCATATTGGGCACATAAGCATAGGCTAATACAATGTAGATCAAGTTTGATTACAGTTACAATCTGGTTTTTTTTGGAGAAGCCATGTGCCCTTTTCGTCCTTATAAAACTTGTCCTGAAATCGTTATAAAAACTAATGATTGATAGATTAGTCATGATTCTTGAGTATTTGAAATTGTGCCATCAAAACAGTCCATCCAATTCTGTCATATTATAAGACATTAGATTGTTTTAATTAGAGTGTAAGCTGTGAACACAATACATGTACTGGTGAAAACAGGAAAATAAATATGTTGCTAAGAATGTGTTGATTGTATTGATGTGCATAATATTAAAAGGTGTTGTTGTTTGAGAAAATCCTCTGGAGACACATATTTTGGCTGTTGCTGAGGTTTGAGGAAGAGGTTTGATTGATAGTAAATGGCCACAAAAGGTAAACATGACAGTGTTACTTAAGCGAGGTGGCTGCTCTTATCAGGTTAAATCGATAGTAAATTCTTACAACAGGATAGATAAACACTATTCTCTAGAGACGGTTGCTCAATATAATATTGCTTAATGTACATTAAACCTGTTATGTTTTACGCAAGGAACTGAGGACGGATAACTGTAGTTTGTTGTGGTATATACTAAGACGTAAAATTTACATTTTAAAAAAAAGTATTTCTGCTTGTTACATGAACACTTCCGGGTAGAAAAGTTTAAATCTTTCTCTTTATGAATACACTACATACACATTGCTTGTTTTAGATCCAAACTTTACATGATAAACTATGAATGTATGTTTAAATTGTAACAATGTTAAATCGTTAAATTTAGAAGACTTCAAAATGGATTTGTCGTTTACATTTTCTCTTCTGTTTTTGATGTTATTATCAGGTAAAATTTTAATTAAATACATCTACACATTTGATTCTTGTTTGTATTAAAACAAATGCACACTTCAGGTCGTAAAGACTAGCTTAAACGACTTAAAAATATATGTTTTCAGTAATTTTCACAACAGTAACTGTGGACTGGAGAGTTCATAATGCATGTATCTCCTCGTATATATCGAGGGGTTAGAGCCAGAATCAACCATCTCCTTTATAAATGTATATGAAGGTAGCTGATTCTGGCACCAACACCTCTATTTAATACAAAAAGAGTAAATTACATGTATTTTTAACTTGGCTTGTTTTCCCGGAGGTCTGCTTGGGGAGGCACTGTCTTATGTATGTGGCGTTTCCTGTAGCTACGTATTCTCTCTCTTTGTTATGCCTCTTTCTGTCTTTGTAGACTTTAAAATTTAAGTTTTCAGTCATTTTCACAAGCAGTAACTGTTCACTGGACGGTTTATAATACAATCATGTAACTTCGTATATAAAATAGAACACTTAATTACATGTATTTTTATCTTGGCTTGTTTCAGCCTCTTACTATCTTTGTAGATTGTTTCAGCCTCTTACTATCTTTGTAGATTGTTCCAGCGCAAATTCGGAAGTAGTTCTTAGCCTTTCGCCGTCAATGGTCACCGAATATAACCCATTGACACTTTCTTGCAAATATATGGGAAATCAAACTGTTTCTAGTACAGATTGGAGAAGGAATGATGTTGGAGTCGGTATTTTATTGGCTGACTGCGTTATTTTCTTCCAACCGGATCCTAATCTTTACGACTACTCATGTCCATCTACCAATGAAGCAACTTTGACTATTTTGAATGTTACGACTTCAAATCATGGTGATCAATGGCATTGTTCTAGTAATCTTCTCCAGGTCGGGATTTCCAGCAACATTGTGACTATTTCTGTACGAGGTAAAGATAGTATTATTAACGATGATATGAATAATCCTCCGCAAATCTATGTAAGATTCACAATCCTTATTCTCTTAAATAAATTATTACAAATGCACTATGTAAAATGACATTAATTTTACTCAAAGAGAACTTAAGTAAATATTCTGAACTCCCGTATTCCACATTTCATTAAGTTTTGATTCATATTTTTATTACACGTCTATGGATTTCAGTGGCTGTACAGCGAGTGAACATGACACGTCCGAATGAGGATGTAATCACTATACGAGAAGGAAACGTTGTGGAATTATCTTGTGAAACTTCTTTTGGACGACCCAAGCCTGATATATCGTGGTATAAAGACGAAGGGACACTGGACATATTTGACGATGTAAAATTGATAGACAATGTCACATATGAATATAGCAAACCATTAAACGACCATTACACAACATTTAGCACTTTGTTATATGTGCCAACAAGGTTTGATCATGGTATGAGAATTTACTGTGTGGCAAACAGCACCTACAAAACGACCGTTGTGTCTGCGAAGAAACCACAATTAAACGTAGAGTGTATGTGATACATTTTAATATTTGTGTTGATTAAAATTTACTTGTATTTTATTGATTGTATTAAATAGTAAATTAGTACCATTTTATCTCAACATTTTATCGGCTTTAAAAGTTAAATTCATGTAATTTTAATACACTGCAGTTTGCTTGTAACAAATTTAAGTCAATTTCCATAATGATCTAAACATCTTTGTAACAGAATGCTTGCTGGCCTTAATCATTTATGTACTCTTTTTATTCATCCACAAAGATATAAAACGAATGGAAATTATCTCAATAATTCAAAGACAATCGTCATTGTCACCTGAAGTCACACTGTCCATCTTTGCTCGCAGACATGCTATAGTGACTTATAATAATATCCGACTTAATGAGACATTTACGATAACTCTTCAATTGTAGTTTTCTAAATACACATTCAGATGGCCCTTTCAACATTGATTTCAACACAAGTACGGATGTGTTTGAAGGTGATGAACAAACTCGAGGGGATCTTGTGTTATGTTCCGCTGACTGCAATCCAAGTTGTATTGTATCATGGTACAAATTTGGCCAGAATTCTCCAGTCGGCAGACATTCTTTATTAGACCTTGGTGTTTTATCTCGGGACAACAATGGTACCTACGTGTGCAAAGCAACAAGAGTTGGAACAGACCTCGAGTTGACGAAATCACTGATTGTTCGTGTGAACCGTGCGTATTTTTTTTATCAGTAAATCGTATATTTTGACTTCTAAGGCTATGCATTATTTTGTTTTTGTTCCTATGTGATACTCATATTTGACCCATCCATTATGTCTATGTATTGTCCCTGGTCCCTTTTGCCTTTGTATTATTTTATTTGTGTATGCATATATTTTCATGCCTCTTTGTGTTTTGAATGGCTGTTTACTTAACGTAAAGAAATCTTACATTTTATAATTTGATAGGATATTCGTTTTGATTCATATTGGTTTTATTAATATTTAAAAGTGTCTATTTTAATTATTTTCACCTACAATTTTAATTTCCTTCCTTGTTGTATAACAATTATTTGTTGTTTTCTTACATATCAGACACACCAGATGCACCGTCCGACTTGAAGTTCTTGTCATGCTATCATGTCCCAATATTCTCATGGAGAGGTGGCAACAATGGAGGACTAAGTCAAACATTTGTCATACAAACATCCAGAACGAACTCAAACAGTTGGATCAATCAATCTAAAGTGAAGGAAAACGATGACCAGTGTCTCAATGTCAACGGGATGTATGTTGCTGTTCTCTCGAACATACCCCCGGGACAATATGATGTTAGAGTGATTGCTGAAAACTGCATTGGGCAATCAGAACCAATGTACATGCAACAAGTAAGCAACATCATTGGCAACGAAGGTATTTACTTTTAGATATATAACATACTTGACTTTATGTATATGGATACCAAAATAAATACTTACCATTTTAAGAAGTAATGATTAATGTTTAACTGCTATATGGTTAGTCCATTCCTTTAATGTTTCATAGCTATGATAGTAAAATTTATTAAAATCGTAAAAATAATAGATTGACATGGGGTATAATAACAAATGCGCCTACCGTAACTGTTAAACTGCAAATCAAAGTGAGCATTTTTCAGGATCATCGAGCGAACACAAATCTGACAACACAACGCTTATTGTTGGAGTAATACTTGGAGTGTTTATTGTTGCATTGATAACGTATGGAATTTACATGACAGTTGTTGTAAGGCGTCTCAAGTCTAACACAAGTAAATTGATTGGTTAATTTCCTTAACATGTTCTTTTGAATTTTGTTAACTTGACACAATGTTGTTTGTGAATTGCGAAGTATGAAACGATATGAATAATTATTACGATTGAGATTGACTAATCATGTGTAACAGTCGAGCAGAGCAGAGGCATGAACACTACTTTGGTGTTAAATCCTACAACCTACATAATACAGTCTGCCAAAATCAAACTTTATCATTTAATGTATCATATGAACAAAAACACATCAATTTGGAACAAAATAACTCCAATATAAGTATCTGTATTATGTTTAATTTTATTTTCATGCACATGTACATTGCATTTCAGAGAGAGCAACGGGTACCAGTGTCCGCAATAGCGATGTTGGGTAAGTAATTCAATTACTTAAATCGTTATTGAAAAATGGATAGTTTTAATATGTATTTCAATACCTTCGGCTGTAAATTTTATTTATTCCTATAATGAGTTGACAGAAGAGTTATTTAATTGAAGAAACTAAAACATGAATTTACTATGACCATTTTTTTATTTGGCGTCATTTAGGCAGGACAGACATCCATATGTCAACACTTCGATGGATACAGTCGGTGAATCAGGTGGCAGAGGAACAGCTAACTACAATTTGAACCCAGATGATGAACAATACATGGAGTTAGATAGAGTGAATCTGAGTGAACCTACTACCTATGAAAAGATTGACCAGGTGTAATTAAACAAGTGTCAAGTGTGTCATTGGACGTCCGTATATTCTGTATATATTCATTTTACTTAAAAATTGCTTTCCTATCAATAACTGAAAGGATGGATGTATTCAATTTATATTGGGCACAGTAAGCATAGGATAATACAATACAGGTCCAGTTTGATTTCAGTTACAATCTTACACATTTTGGATAAGTCATGGTCCTTTTTGTCCTTAAAAATAGGCTTTCCAATTAATATTGGTTCAAAATTGTTATGCCTTTACAAGCAAAGTATTTGCATTCTTCTGTAAAGCCCATAGCGGGGACATCCGTGTCCTAGGGACACATCTAGTTTGTGACGGTGATCCTACATACTCTATTATTTTCAATTTCGTCCTTAAATTATTATAAAAACTAATGATTAACGGATTAGTGATGTTACTTGAGTATTTGAAATTGTTTCATCAAAATATTCGTTCCAATTCTGTCAGATTGTAAGACAGACATGTGTATATTAGGTTTGTATCAATAACATTGTGAACAAAATACATGTCCTGGAGAAACAGGAAAATAAATCTGTTGTTAAGAATGTGATGGTATTGATATGCGTAATGTATGTTGTTGTGTATTAAAAGGTGTTGTTGTTTGTAAGAAAGTGTTGTTATTTGTTTAAAGGAACTGAGTAGACTTTACAGATTTTAAGAAACCCCCAGTTTTTTTACTGACAGTTCTAATGTTGAAATTTGCTGTATGTTTATTATTTCTTTTTGTGTTTAAAATGTATGTTTCATTTCCCTTTCCGCTATGCAATTGTTTCACTTTATATAGTGTTCAGGTTATTTTCTGCCCAGTTTCGGTCTATTGTTGACTGCTGATCTTTTTCATCCATTACTCCCTCCCCCTGTGTGTCCTCTTTGATTATATTACTTACCTCTTATGGTCGGTCAGACAATTCCTTGCGCCTCTGTTCCCTTACGTATGTACACTTGAACCTCCTCAAGTGCCTTATGTTTTATGGACTGTTGTTTTCCGGAGGTCTTTGTGGGAAGGCACTGTCTTATGTATGCGGTGTTCCCTGTAGCAACTTATTCTCTCTCTTTTACAAACATAACATTGGTACAGGAGCAACCTCTCCAGAGAAACAACCGTTTGGAGACATATTTAGGCTGTTGTTGATTGATAGTAAATGCTTACAAGAGGAAAACATGATTGTGTAATTTAAGAGAGGTGG
Source organism: Mactromeris polynyma (assembly GCA_032209605.1). Lineage (NCBI taxonomy): Eukaryota > Metazoa > Mollusca > Bivalvia > Venerida > Mactridae > Mactromeris > Mactromeris polynyma. Next base: position 8,187,392 of record JASFXZ010000003.1, on the reverse strand, counting down.
CTGCTCTTATAAGGTTTTATCGATAAACCGAACAGGAAAGATTAACTATTCTAGAGAGACGGTTGCTCAATATAATACTGCTTAATATACATTAAATCTGATATATTTTACGCAAGGAACTGACGACTGATCACTGTAGTTTGTTGTGGTATTTACTAAGACGTATAATTTACATTTTATAAAAAAGTATTTCCGCTTGTTACACGAAAACTTCCGGGTACTAAAGTTCACATTTTTCTCTTTATGAATATATTGCATACACATTGCTTGTTTTAGATCGAAACTGTACCTGCTGAAATATGCACATATGTTTAAACTGTAATAAGTTAAACCGTTAAACTTACAAAAGTTCAAAATGGATTTGTCGTTTACATTTTATCTTCTGTTTTTGATGTTATTATCAGGTAACATTTTAATTCAATACTTCAACACGTTTGATTCTTGTCTGTATTGAAACTAATGGACAATTGAGTATTAAAAACTAGCTTAAACCACTTTAAAGTTAATGTTTCAGTAATTTTCAGAAGTAACTGTGGACTGGAGAGTTCGTATTTACATGTAACTCCTTCTCGTATATGTACTCAGTACATTTAATCACGCACGATATGGGATTTCTAAACGTCCATTGACTGACTTTTGGGATACAAGAAAAGAAATTCACATGACATCATTGCACATGTACGCAACATGTATGCTAAATTTCATGACAATCGACTAGTTTTTTCATAAAAAAAATGAGTTTCAAAAGTAATAAAATAAATTTTAATGAAGTATGAATATTAAAATGTGCGTTTTTTAAATGTACCGAGTACATATAATCAAAAACTAACTTACATGTATTTATAAATTGGCTTGTTATGCCTCTTTCTGTATTTGTAGATTGTTCCAACGCAAATTCGAAAGTTGTTCTTAGCCTTTCGTCGTCTTTGGTCAACGCATTTAACCCACTTACACTTACTTGCAAATATTTGGGTAATCAAACTGTAAATGCAACACATTGGAGAAGGAATGATGCTGGAGTCGGTATTTTATTTGCCGATTGCCTTATTTTCTTTCAACCGAATCCCGATCTTTACGACTACTCATGTCCATCTACCAATGAAGCAACTTTGACTATTTTGAATGTTACGACTGCAAATCATGGCGATCAATGGCATTGTACTCGTAGTCTTCCCTCTGTCAGGATTGATAGCAACAGTGTGACTATTTCTGTACGAGGTAAAGATAGTCATATCAGCGATGATATGAATAGTCCTCCACAAATCAATGTTAGGATTACAATCCTTATTCTATTAAACAAATAAATAATATACACCACGTAATATTCTATTCATTTTACTCAAAAGCCCGGATATAATGTTAAAAGTCAATGCTTTATACTTTTATACGGACAATGTAGAAAAATGTGAACTTAAGTAAAAATATTTTCAACTCCCGTATTCAATACTTGATAAAGTTTGATTCATATTTTTATTTCACGTCTATGGATTTCAGTGGCTGTACAGCGGGTAAACATGACTTATCCAGATGAGGAGGTAATCACAATACGAGAAGGAAACGTTGTGGAATTATCTTGTGAAACTTCTTTTGGACGACCCAAGCCTGATATCACGTGGTATAAAGACGAAAACACGCTTGACATATTCGATGATGTAAAATTGATAGATACTGTTACATATCAATACAACAAACACTTAAACGTAACAGACCTTTACAGTTCACTTAGCGCTTTGCTGTATACGCCAACGAGGTTTGACCATGGTATGAGAATCTACTGTGTGGCAAACAGCACCCACGAAACGACAGTTATGTCTGCGAAGAAACCACAATTAAACGTAGAATGTACGTGATACATTTTCATATTTATGTTAATTAATATTTACTTTTATTTTATTGATTGTATCAAATAGTATATAAGTACCATTTTCCCTCAACATTGAATCAACTTTAAAAGCTATATTTATTTAATACACTGTGACTTCCTTGTAACAATTTTAAGTCAATTTCCATAATGATCTAACTGCTATCAAAAAACGCTTTTGTGACAGAATGCTTGCTGGCCTTATTCATTTATGTACTCTCTTCATTATCCACAAAAAATATAAAACGAAAGGTAATTAGCTCGAAAATTCAAAGACAATCTTCATTGGTCGTATAATGGTCGAACACGAGTCCATAATTACTAAAGAATTACCATTAGTCACACTGTCCATCTTTGTTCGCTGATATTTTATGACTTATCATCATATACGACTTAAGGAGACATTTTGATAACAATTCAATTGTAGTTTTCTAAATACACATTCAGATGGCCCTGTTAACATTGATTTCAACACAAGTATGGGTGTGTTTGAAAGAGATGAACATACTCGAGGGGATGTTGTGTTATGTTCCGCTGACTGTAATCCAAGTTGTATAGTATCATGGTACAAACTTGGCCAGAATTCTCCAATCAGCAGACATTCGTTATTAGACCTTGGTGTTTTGTCTCGGGACAACAATGGAACCTACGTGTGCAAAGCAACAAGAGTTGGAACAAACCTCGAGTTGACCAAATCACTGATTGTTCTTGTGAGCCGTGCATATTTTTTATCAGATAATCATATATTTTGACTTCTAAGGTAGTGTATCATTTTGCCACTGAGCGTTTCAATGTGATACTCATATTTTGACCCATCCATTATGTTTATGCCTTGTCCCTTGTCCATTTTGCCTCTGTATTCTTTTACTTATGAATGCATATAATTTCATGTCTCTTTGTGTTTTGAATGGCTGTTTACTTAAACGTAAAGAAATCTAACATTTTATATTAATGTGATGTGATATTCATTTTGATCATTGGTAGTGTGGCGGCCGTAAAAAGTCGCACCGCACTTGCTTTAAAAAATGTTATCATTTCATCCACCAGGGATAGCACTTATACATTCATAATACTTTTCCCTCCCCACTCACGTCTTTTACTACATTTTCTTTAACATATACCACATTGAAGATTAGGCAACGACAGTCATTTTACACTGTAATGTTTGGTTACATATTTTAAAATGGTTACATACTTTAAAATGTATGTTCATTCTTTTCTGGCGGCCTAGTTAGCTGTAGTAGATTGGGTAACTTTTAACTCGTTATTTTGGAGATACATGTACATCTTTATATACATATAAATTCATTCCTTTCTAGCATAGTTATTTAATTGATCATACTATTTAATTTTTAAGTTAAGCTTTTTTGTGCCGTGTTGAACGACACTCGTTGCATAATGGTATCTTTAAACACTCTACATGACAATTACAAAGAAAATTAATACACCAAAAAGGATAGTTCCTCTTGTTTCCTCAAATTCCAGCACTATTTTTTTCAATCGCTATTTAAAAATTTCATTGCCACGTCTGGGATCGCCAATGCTTCGGAAATATGGTGCTACGAATTATGGATATACAAAGAAACTTAGGACCTACCCGACTATCTCTAAGTGCAGTTCTAAGAGGTGTGTATGTTGTAAGTATTTAGTTTGTAAAAATAATACTATTTCAAATGTAAATGGTGGAACCTTTAACGTTAATATTAAAACTGATATAACATGTACTAGTAGAGATATGGTTTATCTACTTACTTGAACTTGTCCTAACTGTGGTTTACAATACGTTGGTCAGACTGGCCGACAAATAAAAACACGCTTAAGAGAACACATATATAAAATACGATATAATTAGAAATATAAGAACTTTATTGATAGACATTTTAAAATGTCTGGACACTCACTTAACTATGTTACATTTCAACCACTGGAACAAATTATTTATAAAGACAAAGAAACAGTTTCACAAAGATATAGAACACGACATTTAATAGAGTTGGAATGGATTAAGAAGTTACAATCACCCTATCCTCTGGGCCTGAATGACAATATTTATGAACACGGTAATATCTCTCAAAATTTAAATATAGACATATTTTCACTGGCACAAACACGATTACGCCGTAGAAGATCACGTGGCACTAGGATTAATGTAAATATTAAACGAAAAAGAAGACATGATATGACTATTTAGCATTTATTTTATTGATATACAAAGCGTATTAAGAAATAACACTGTTAAATCTTTAATTCCTTTGTACTTTAAAAATTTAGAACTACCTATTATTTCTTATAAATACAATACACCTATACGCAATGCAGTATTTAAATATAACAACATTACTACTGATCTCAATATCTCTGATAATAATTCTGGCCAATATGGAAGGAATTCTTGAGACTGTTCAAATGGGTTAGGAATTTAATTTCGAATGGCCCCAAATATAGGTACCCTAACAAGATAGATTTTTATAAATGTAATGAACACAATATTCACTCTCTTAACAATTGTGCAAATAAATGGTGTAAAAGGGAACATGCAGATGTCAATGCCGTTACGTCGTGGAAGAATGAAATTATAAAAATCATAGATCAAAGAATTAAGGAATTAAGTTATATCAATCTAATCCAAATCTCCTACGTAAAGATCCGAAAGTGTCCTTCCGTATTTTCAAAAATAAAATTCAAGAATTATACAACAAATTTGTACTTGTGCCAGCTGATAAAGCTTCTAACAACACAGTCATTGTATGACGGTTTTATTATACGGAAGTCCTAAATAATGAACTTAACTGTACTGCAGCTTACAGTCCTATTACATCGTCTGCAGATGATATAATTGACAGACACAGCTCAGAATTGTCTAAAGTTAATGTAGAAGTCGCATACAAATGTAATAAGTTACGAACTATGTATTGGTTACCTAAACTACGTAAAATACCATATAAATCTAGATTCATTGCTAATGCGAGCTTCACTACAACTACACAAATTTCGAAACTTCTCACTGGTTGTATAACAGCTATTAAAGCTGAAGTTGTTAAATATTGCAATAACACTTTTGAAAATTCCAGTATAAACCTTTACTGGGGCATAAAAAATTATACGGAAGTTTTGAATAAATTTCAATCTTTACATTTTAGAGCAACACGTATCTCTACCTATCAGTTCTCCACTCTTTATACTTCACTTCCTCATGATTTAATTAAAACCAAACTTACACATTTAATTGAAAAAAACATTTGGTAGCAATCAACATGTATCCCTTTACTGTCCACTTTGATTCTCCTAGTTATTCCTTGTGGTCTGCTGGGCCATTCCTTGTGCCTCAGTTCCTTAATATGTGTACCGTTTGACCTCCTTTAGTGCCTTATGTTTTGTGGATTGTTGTTTTTTCCGGAGATCTGCGTCGGGAGGTACTGTCTTATGTATGTGGCTTTCCCTGTAGTTACGTATTCTCTCTCTTGTGTAAGTAACGTTCCCTGTGGCCGCGTATTCTCTCTCTTTTATGACGTCATTAAAATTGTATGACGTCATAGATATTTTATTATACACTACCAAGAAAACTTTTCTCTCTACAATGTAGTTTTATAACACATCTTAATATTCATTGGGTACAGTCGTATTTTGTGTTTTCGTTTTAGTTTGATTAATAAACATATTTATTTTAGTTTTAAATTCCCTATCACAAATATTTAAGAATTGTTTAATTATTTACTACATTATCGAGTTGACCTTACTTTAAACAGCATTATTAATTTGAAATTTTAGGGTTACATTTGTATTTCACATTCTTATGTTACTAGTTTAGTTACGGGGTGCAAAGTCAGACTGAGGCTGCTTGTTCTTTCGTGTTGGATTAGTTACAGTGTCTGTTGTTATGTGCGTGATGGTTGGTTGCTTTTAATGATTAGTTACTGCCTACTTAGTCAATTTATGTATATATGTTGGAAATCAAGGACCATAAAGCGATTAAGGGTGAGGTTAGCTAGCTGTTAAATCGATTTATACCCCCAGTATTTTTTGCTGACATTTCCAAGGCTGTAATTCGTTATATGATTGTTGTTTGTGTTATGAATGTGTTTTGTATTTCCCTTTCCCCTGTATACAGTGTTCAGATTGTTTCCTGCCCATTTTTGACCTATTACGGCCAGTTGTCTTGACTTGTCATGTGATCTTTTCCATCCATTTATTCCCTCCTCCCTTTACTGTCCACTTTGATTCTCCTAGTTATTCCTTGTGGTCTGCCGGGCCATTCCTTGTGCCTCAGTTCCTTAATATGTGTACCGTTTGACCTCCTTTAGTGCCTTATGTTTTGTGGATTGTTGTTTTTCCGGAGGTCTGCGTGGGGAGGCACTGTCTTGTGAATGTGGCTTTCCCTGTAGTTACGTATTCTCTCGCTTTTATTAATATTTAGAAGTATTTATTTCAATAACTATCAACTAAATTGTTTAATTTCCCTACTATTTGCTAAAGGATATGACTTATTTGGTGCTTTCTTACATATCAGACAAACCAGATGCACCGTCCGACTTGAAGTTCTTGTCATGCTATGATGTCCCAATATTCACATGGAGAGGTGGCAACAATGGTGGACTAAGTCAAACATTTGTCATACAAACATCCAGAACGGATTCAAACAATTGGACCAATCAAACCAAAGTGAAGGAAAACGATGACCAGTGTCTCAATATCAACGGGATGTATGTTGGTGTTTTCTCGAAGATGCCCCCGGGACAATATGATGTTAGAGTGATTGCTGAAAACCGCATTGGACAATCAGAACCAATGTACATGCAACAAGTAATCAACATAATTGGCAACGAAGGTATTTACTTTTAGAAACAAACATACTTGACTTTATGTATATGGTTACTAAAACGAATACTTCCGATTTTCAGAAGTAATGATTAATGTTTAACTGATATAGTGTTAGTCCATTCCTTTGATGTTTCATAGCTGTGATAGTTAAGTTTATTAAGACCATACAGATAACTGATTGACATGGGTATAATAACAACTGCGCCTCCTGTAGCCGTTTAACTGGAAAACAAAGTGAGCATTTTTGACGATTTCAGGATCATCGAGCGAACAAAAATCTGATAACACAACGCTTATTGTTGGAGTAATACTTGGAGTGTTTATTATTGCCTTGATAACGTATGGAATTTACATGACAGTGGTTGTAAGGCGTCTCAAGTCTAACACAGGTAATTTGAATGATTAATTTCCTTAAAATGTTCTATTGAATTATGTCAATTGAACACAATGTTCTATGTGTATGTATAAGGAGGAAACGATATGAATAATTATTACGATTGAGGTTGACTTATCATGTGTAACAGTCGAGCAGGAAATGCTATGTACGAAGCACAAAGAAAAATTACAAAGGCAAATTGGACACAAGACACAAACAGAAATGATGAGTGAAAGTAGGAATACCGCTTTGGAACGGTCAGTGGCAAAAACATCACTAGATGTATTAAAACCTACAACATATTTGGTTGTGTCAATATTCCACTATCAATCTATATTATTCAATATATCCTATGTAAAACATCAAAAGGAACAAAATAATTCCAATATAAATGTCTGTATTACGTTTAAACATGTTTTCAAGTATATGTTCATTATATTTTAGAGAGAGCAACGGGTACTAGCGATGTTGGGTAAGTAATTCAATTACTTCAATCGTTATTGAAAAATTGATAATTTAAATATGTATTTCAATTCGTTCTGTTGTACATTTTACTTATTCCTATAATGAGATAACTCAAGAGTAATTTAATTGGAGAATCATGAAATTACTATGTTAAAATGTTTATTTGGCATCATTTAGAAACGAGAGACATCCATACGTCAACACTTCTATGAAAACATCCGGTGAATCAGGTGACAGAGGATCAGCTAACGACAATTTAAACCCAGATGTTGAACAATACGTGGAGTTAGATAGAGTTAATCTGAGTGATTCTTCAACGTATGAAAAGATTGACCAGCAGTAATTAAACAACTGACATATGTGAAATTGGACGTATATGGATTCTGTAAATATACTAAAATGCCACTAGAAGTGCAACTTATTTTAAAAAACATTACTGAAACTTTGTAAAATTGTTTTTGTTTTCGATACTATATTTATAGTGAACATTTCAATAAGTTATATTTATTATATCTTGTGAATGCTTGGATACATATTCGCAAAAGTAGTAACACTCCAAACTTGTGTTTTAAATTGTGTTCAGTATTGCACTCACGTTTAATCAGTTTGTGTTGCATAAACATTCCAAGAATCACCATTTCCATTAAAGAAAGTACATAAAATCTGTTATTTAAGACGTATGAAATTACATAAGATTTTAAAAGGCACTATTTTAAAAAGAATTGATATTTGGTCATATAAATTATACGTATGGATAACAACAGTTGACATTACGAGGCATCTCCGAAATATTTGACTGTACTAATGGGACTACATATATGTCTTTTATAATATGAATAACATAATTTTACAGCAATTATATTGTACATATTGTACATATTCATAGTTTGATTAAATTTCTTGTGTATTGTGTCTGTAACATAACATGAACTGGCCTTAATGACAATTATTAAGTGGAAACTGTGTGATTTGGACGTTGTAAATAACAAATGTTTGATAAATATTTTAGAGCATCACAGTAGCTCTTACATAAGTGTACTCATGTAAATAGTAACATTTCCTATTCAAATATGTAATGCATGTTCTTTTTGATTTATTTTATGTGAAGGTATTAACCTCCTAATGAACATGGGTTATGTTCCTTCAATATGTATGGCAACTAGAATCATTAAAATAGAGTTCTCAAGTTTATCTAAATTAAATATCACAGCACTTTCAAGGTAGTATTTTGGCAGTCATTCACTATATAATTTTTATAAGGTATATAATTATGTTAGTTTAAGTCCAGAAGTAACACATTTTGTTTTACATTGTCTTTTGTATGTAGCATTCCTTGTTACTTCATGTGTGTTTGTTCAAATGAAATTTGACCATTCTGTATATTTTGTGACACAAATATCCCCAAAATATCATTTTGTTTTAATTCATATCAAATATTTCTCACTTTTCGTCAATTTTCTTTTTTTGTACACAGGTGGTTTCACTGCATGAACATATGAAGGAATAAGAAAATATTAAGAAAAAAGTGCCATTACTTTTTTATCTGCATTATTATGTAATTTGAATCAACAACTCATACATTTGCGTCAGACATTATAACACTTTTAAAGATAGCGGTTTTCGTGGCTGCAATTTGAATTCCTATTTCTGTCAATTTCTGCAAAATCAGAGCACGTATTTAAAATAAAACGTACTGTTTTAATCGAAACGATGAATATCGAAAACAAGAAAACTTATAAACCTTTGAACATTACCTTAAGCTCCCATATCCACATGTGCATTTATTTTACTTGATATAATATTCACGTTCTTATCTCCCGGCTTTCGGCCTATTATTACTGACTTTCTTGGCTTGTTCCGTGATGTACTCAAACCTTTAAATTGTTTCACCTTTGTTGTCCCAATAATATGTCCGTAGTTAGGTTTATGGTCGGCCAGACCATTAATTGCACCCCTGTTCCCATGCATATTTACACATGCACCTCCTCAGTGCCTTATGTTTTGTAGACTGTTGTTTGTCTGTGGATCTGTGTGGGGAGGCATTGTCTTGTGTTGTATGTGGCAATTGCATTGAGCAATTTCCCCCAATTGTGGTAAACAGCCAATTACAACATTTTCACGCCAAACTCTTTATATCAACGTTTTCCGTAGATATCAGACGGCACATGTAGTTAACCATAACCATTCCCAATCAATACTGACATGTTCATCTGATTAAAGACAATTTAGCTGACTGGATCAAGTTATGAGTCTTCGTTTTTACCAGCAGCACTTTGACCTCCACATAATAACGTATAAGATAATAAAATACAGGTCAAGTTTGATATCGATTACAGATTTACCAATTTTTGGAAGAGTTATAAACCTTTTTTGACAAAAAATTGGTTTCCAATCATAAAAAAATTATTACAATACAGGTCAAGATTTATATTGGTTACAATTCAACAATTTTTGGAGGAGTTATGGCCCCCGTTTCGACATGAAAATTAGTTTGATTTCGGTTACTATCCGGCATTTCTTTAAAGATTATTGACCCTTTTTACAAAAATTGCTCTCCGATCAATAGTCCTTGCAACCATGGATGTATTCAATTCATATTGGGCACAATAAGCATCAGATAGTGAAATACAGGTCCAGTTTGATTTCAGTTACAATCTGCTAATGTTTGGAGAGGTCATGCCTCTTTTTGTTCTTAGCAAATTGGCTTTCCAATTAATATTGGTTCATAATTATTTGGCTTTTACAAGCAAAGTGTTTGTATTCTACTGAAAAGCCCATGGCAAGGACATCCGTGTCCTATGGATACATCTAGTTTGGGACTGTGATCCTCCATACTCTACATTTTTTCAATTTCTTTCTGAAATCTTTATAAAAAATAATAATTGATGGATTAGTCATGATACTTGAGTATCTGATATCGTGTCATCAAAATAGTCCTTCCAATTATGACTCATTGTTTGACAGACATGTATATACTAGGATTGTTTCAATTACAATGTAAGCTGTGAACAAAATACGTGTACTGGTGAAAACAGGAAAAACAAATATGTTGCTAAGAATGTGTTGATAGTATTTATGTGCGTAAGATCTGTTGCTTTGTATTAAAAGGTGTTGTTGTTAGTAAAACAGTGCTGTTATTTGTTTGAAGGAAATAAGTAGATTCTACAAACATAACCTTTGTACAAAGAAACCTCTCCAGAGCAACTCTAAAGAGAGGTGGCTGCTCTTATAAGGTTAAATTGATAGTATATTCTTACAACAGGAAACATTAACACTATTCGAGAAGAGAGATGGTTACTCAATGTTATATTGCTTAATGTACATTAAATCTGATATGTTTTACGCTAAGAACTGACGACTGATCACTGTAGTTTGTTGTGGAAATTACTATGACCTTTAATGTACATTTATAGAAATAATCTTCCGGGTACAACAATTCACATCCTTTTCTGCTTGAATACACTTCATATAAATTGCTTGTTCTAGATCGAAACATCACATGCTGAAATATGAATATATGTTTAAATTGTAAGAAAGTTAGGCTGAAAAATTTACAAGAATTCAAAATGGATTTGTCGTTTACATTTTATCTTCTGCTTTTGATGTTATTATCAGGTAAAATTTAAATTCAATACTTCTACACATTTGATTCTTGCCTGTATTGAAATTAATGCACAATTCGGTACGTAAAGACTAGCTTTAACGACTTTAACAATTTATGTTTTCAGTTATTTTCACAAGCACTTACTGTTGACTGGATAGTTTATAATATATGTAACTCCTTCTCGTATATATAATAAAACACTAAATTCCATGTATTTTACTTTGGCTTTTTATGTCTCTTACTTTATTTGTAGATTGTTCCAACGCAAATTCGAAAGCAGTTCTTAGCCTTTCGTCGTCAATGGTCACCGAATTTAACCCACTGACACTTTCTTGCAAATATATGGGAAATGAAACTGTTATTGGAACAGATTGGATAAGTAATGGTGCTAGAGTCGGTGTTTTCGTTGCTGGTTGCGTTCTTTTCGTAAAACCGGATCCTGGTCTTTACGACTACTCATGTTCATCTTCCAATGACGCAACTTTGACTATTAAGAATATTACGACTGCAAATCATGGCGATCGGTGGTATTGTTCTATTTCAATTGGATTTGTCATATATAAAAGTAAAATTATGACCATTTCCGTTCGAGGTAAACATAAGCATATTAACGATTATCTGAATATTTCATTCACAAACATATTTGATGAACTCAATCATTATTCCCTTTAAAATGAATTAATTTACGTATAATTTACATTGTATAGAATAAGTATCTCTTCTTGTTACACGAAATCTTCTTAGTATCACGATTGCTAGCAATAGTGTGACTATTGCTGTACGAGGTAAAGATAGTCATATTAACGATGATATGAATAAACCTCCACATATCTATGCTAGATGAACAATACTTATTCTCTTAAATGCATTATAACAAATGCACCATGTAATATGCTATTGGATTTTACTAATAAACCCCATAGCTTGTTAAAAACTTATGCTTTATACATTTATACGCACAATGCAGAAACACTTAATAAGCCATATTTGTTATTACACGTCTATGGATTTCAGTGGCTGCTAAGCGGGTGAACATTACTTATCCGAATGAGGAGGTTATCACAATACGGAAAGGAAACGTTGTGGCATTATATTGTGAAACTTCTTTTGGACGACCTAAGCCTGATATTACGTGGTATAAAGACGAAAACACGCTGGACATATTTGACGATGTAAAATTGATAGACAATGTTACATATCAATACAACAAGCACTTAAACGTAACAGACCTTTACAAAACACTTAGCACTTTGTTGTATACGCCAACAAGGTTTGACCATGGTATGAGAATTTACTGTGTGGCAAACAACACCCACGAAACGACCATTGTATCTGCGAAGAAACCACAATTAAACGTAGAGTGTATGTGATACATTTTAATATTTGTGTTAATTAATATTTAATTGCATTTTATTGATTGTTTTAAATAGTAACTTAGTATCATTTTTCCTCAACATTTAATCGACTTAAAAAATTAAATTCATTTAATACACTGTGGTTTGCTTGTAACAAATTATAGTCAATTTCCATAATGATCTAAATGCTATCTAAAAACGTCTTTGTAACAGAATGCTTGCTGACCATGTTCATGAACGTAAAGGGTACTTTATTCATCCACAAACAAATATATAATAAAATGAAATTAGCTCCAACATTCAAAGACAATTGTCATTGGTCGTAGAATGGTCAAATATTTACAACAGAATCACCCTACGTCATACTGTCCATCTTTGCTTGCTGATATTTTATATTGCCTTATAAATTAATCATATCCGACTTAAGGAGACATTTTGGATAACCTTTCAATTGTAGTTTTTTAAATATACATTCAGATGGCCCTGTCAACATTGATTTCAACACAAGTACGAGTGTGTTTGAACTTGATGAACAAACTCGTGGTGATGTTGTGTTTTGTTCCGCTGATTGTAATCCAAGTTGCATTGTGTCATGGCACAAATTTGGCCAGAATTCTCCCGTTAGCAGACATGCTTTATTAGACCTTGGTGTTTTGTCTCGGAGCGACAATGGAACCTACGTGTGCAAAGCAACAAGTCTTGGAACAAACATCGAGTTGACCAAATCACTGATTATTCTTGTGAGCCGTGCGTATTTATTTATCAGTTAATCTAGAGAGGTTTGGTTAAATACTTACAAAAGATAAACGTGACGGTGTTATTTTAAAGAAGTAGCTCCTTTTGTCTAGTTAAATCGATAGTTAATTTATCAGTTAATCTAGAGAGGTGTGATATATGTTTTGAGGAACTGAGTAGATTTATAAACATCAGTTAATTCAGAATTGTCGTATATTTTGACTTTTAAGGATTTGTATTATATTGATTTTGGAACTGGCCGATCCACTATGATTATCATATTTTGACCAGTCAATTATGTTTATGTCTTGTCCCTTTTTGAATTATGTATGCATACAATTCCTGCATTCTTGTGTTTTTGGATGGCTTTGCACTTTATTTAACGTCAAGAAAAATAATTTTGGTTTTATCATTTGATATGATATTCGTTTCGATTCGTATTGCACGCAACAAGCAATCCACATCTAAGCAACCAAGGTATTTACTTTTAGATATAGAACAGTTTGTCCAGTTAGCTCATTCGGTAGAGCACTACACGGTCAACTGGCAAATCAGGGTTCGATCCTGGTTGGGACAGGTTACGATCTATCGTGACCTTGTCCTGGTCATGTCCTCCATATGCGGAGAAGTTTTCAGGAAAACTGGAAAGGTCAACTATCGCCGCATATGACTGCACAAATTGTTGTTAAACTGTGTAAAACCCGATGAAAACAAAAAAGAAAGATATAGAACGAACCTGACTTTGTGCTTAGAGTTATCCAAACAAATAATTGCCGTTTTAAGACATACCAGTACACCTTAAGACATGCACTGCTGTATACTGCTTTTATTAGATGAATCCTTCAATGTTTGGTTACTGCGGCAATAAAGTTTATTTAGATTATATAAATTACAAATTGCTAGAAAGTATGATATCAAATGCTCAAATTGAAGTTGTTTAACTGCCAAATACATAAACGGAGCAATATTGACTGTTTCAGAATCGTCGAGAGAAATCAAATCTGATAACACAACGCTTATTGTAAGAATAGCACTTGGAGTGTTCATTGTTGCCTTGATAACGTATGGAATTTACATGACGGTGGTTGTAAGGCGTCTAAAGTCTAAAATAGGTAAATTAATTGATTTACTCCTTAAACTGTTCTATGATATTATTTCAACTGGATACAACAGAATGCGTATTGTGTGGTCCCAACGATATGATGATTATAGAAGTTGAGCAGGAAATGATATGTGCAGAGCCACTCAAAAGGCACAAGAAGACGTGAATATATATAAATATTGGAATCAATTGCAACGGCAAAATGGACATAATATACGAACAGAAATGATGAACGAAAGTAAGAATACCGCCTTAGAACGGTCAATGGCAGAAACACCACTATATGTGTTAAAGCCTACAACATATTTGGTTGTGTCAATACAAGAAAACAAACGTTCACTAATAATCTTTATCATTTAATGTATTTTATGTAAAAACATCAATAGGAATAAAATGATGCAAATATCATGTATCGTGCTTTAACATGTTTTTGTGTGTTTTTCCCCAGAGATAGCAACGGATACCAGTGTCCGCACTAGCGATGTTGGGTAAGTAATTCAATTACATGTACCTAAATAGTTATTGAACAATTAATTATTTGAATATGTATTCCAATACGTCTTAATACGTTTTTACTAATTCCTATAATGAGTTTGACAGAAGAGGAACATAAAATTAATGAATTTAACAGTGGATCAAACTTAATATACTACATGTATATGATAATATTTCTTATTTTACGTCATTTAGAACCGAGATGCATCAATACAGAAACGCTTCTATTGAAACTTCTGGTGAGCCAAGTGAAAGAGGAACAACTAACGACAATTTGAACCCAGATGCGGGACAATACCTGGAATTAGATAGAGTAAATCTGCGTGATTCTACAGCGTATGAAACGATTGGCCAGGATTAACTATACAGCTGTCATAATTATGTGTCATGGGATATTCCATAAGTAGTTAAACATTATTATACTAACGTTTACTCAGACAGTACATACTTGTGTATTTAAGACAGACTTTAGATCAGATTGCGTAAGATTTAAATCGACTCTATCTCTAAAAAATGATATTTGAGAGATATGGGTTATCAAAACAAAATTTCAATGGACATAACGAGGCATCTGCGTTATGCTTGACTGTTTTTATGGTGCTTACTAATGTTTTTAATGTGAATTAAGAAAATAACATAACGTTAAAGCAATTAGTCCGTACATATTCATCATTTGATTAAACATAAACTAGTCTTGATAAAAGGTTATTCAATGGATGAGTGGAAATTGTGTGAGATGAACAGTGTAAACATGCGAATGTCTTATAAACATTTTAGAACACCGCGGTTGCTTTTGGATTCTTGTACTCGAGTAAATAGTCATATGTCAACTTCAGATATACTATATGTTTTTCATTTATTTCATGTTGATAGTACATATTGTTTTACATGTTAAGTATATTGCAATGCACACTATCGCAATATAGTCCATCTGGCTAGCTCAGACGTTTGACCACTGGGCTTCCCATTGGGTTCGTATATGTTCTCTTCTCATGCGAGGCGTATTATCTTTAATTCTTTATGACTCTTTGTCTCATGATAATACCATAGTGATTAGTCCTTGTCGGGGTAAGTTGCTCTCGATAGAACATGTTAGTTCTGGTCGGTAGCCCCAAAACATTGGTCAGGTCAATTGACCGCCGTAGATAACTGATGAACTGATAGATTGGTGAGTAGGAATAGGAACTTTTTAAGGCGGTTAAAAGTAGCAGTAAGGGAGAAAAGCCGGTATTGACACTGACACGGCTGATATCGCAACCGTTCTAATAAACGGAACACGAGCATACATATATACTGTTGCAATGAAAATAAGTTGTACTACATGTATGACTATATATTTTCATTTAATGTGTAACTTTGTCGTTTGATTCAGTTTATACATTTGTTTGTTTACTCAGTGTAAAACTTCTTTGGTGGAATAAAAAAATATTCATTACACACAAAGTTTGTAATCTTTCACATGCAATGTCATTGAAATGGAATTCATGCTGTTACATGACAACACAAAAACAGAGAAAAAAGAATCATATACTAGAGAGTAAGTTGGAGAGTCAACATGACCGTGGAATATGTTTTACCGAATCAGTGCTACTGTCTAATGTTATAAAAGTTTGTAGAGAAGTCTCAAAACCCATGCACCTGTCTTAAAATATCGATGGAAATGCCGTATTACAAGTTCACAACTCTTTTTGTATTAAATGTATAATGCATTCCGAAATTGGTCTCAAAATATATGCGGTATATTATCATATCGATACACTGATGTATGTAGCTATTTAGGTAGATTGCATGAATGGTGAGCACATTTTAATTATTGTCTGTGGTTTGTAGATGATCGAATTCAGTTTATTTCTATATACAATCAGAACCAGACATTTTCTGGGATTGAACACCATATTCCACATTGACTCACAAGTCATTAACTTATTAAGGTATTAATGTAAAGTAAAAGAATAATGTACATTACTAATGGTTAGGTATACAGCAGTATCAACTGCAAACAAGCCCGCTTGAGAAGTGATGGTATCAGGCAAATTATGTATGTAAAGGAGAAAACGTAAGTGTCCAAGTACAGACTTCGGACCTAGCCAAGCGTTGATCACCTGAAGGTCATTATATATACAAAGAGTGAAAAGTAGCAAGATTTGCACTATTCTAGATTTAAGGTATTGATGGTAATGGTGCAGCAAGGGAGTATCACATAGACATGGTGACAAGGCACTAATAGTTTTACTTGTAAGGAGAATATAGTATGGCAGAAATGCATTTACAAGAGAGACAACTCTGGCTTATTTTAATTAGATATTAAGTTAGCTAATACTAATGCATTATATACTTACTGACATAAAGGTCGTGCCCATCGGGATTTCTTATTACAATTGTATCGACTAACGCTTTATATTATACATTCACGTACGGCATTAGTCGCCCGCTCAAACAGACATTTTTAAAGATCTATTAAATATGACATTGATCTAGACAAAATTATTTTATTAATAATAATAGCTAACATTATATATAAAGAGATAAATATACGTTCCAAAAACTTATTCAACAAACAAGACGAAATGCAGAAGACATAAACGAACCTTCTGAAGTAAAATAAGTTATTTAAGAAGTTCTACATGTACTGCGCTTATATGCATGTAAATCCGAAGACAAAGTTCTTTGCGCCGCGGTTTATTTAACAACCTTAAATCTTTCTAAAATAAGATCTGTAGAATATATAAAGTCGAAACACGAACTGTATCATAAAAAACAACCGTAATTTTGTTGTAATCGTTTGATGCATATTTTTTACAGCTTGATGTAGAAGTGAAAGTGAAAACAAAGACCTAAGTACCATAGATGCGCAACTAATATGGACCATTGAACGAAGTCTCCGTCGATCTCTCGATACGCGATAAACGATACTGATGCGCGAGATTTGGAAAAACTGCTAAACGGCGCCATTTTGTATGGCATTTCAAAACACAGTTTGGACAGTATTCAAGCCATTATTCACTTAAAGAAGCTTTAAATGTTATATAATTAATATAAGTAAAGATCCTTTACTCTTAACAAAGTATTTTGCTACAAAGAAACGCCGAATCACTCATCTACCGTATTTTCATTTGAACGCCGAATCACGACTCTGACTTTCAGTCGCAAATTCATTCGTTTTTCGTAAAAATCAGACATTTTATTTATTCTTATTAACAGATCAATCTTTTTATTAAGTTATAGGATATGAAAAATACTAGGTTACAATATATTGAAGTTTTTGCAAGATGCAGCATGCAAGAAATCATAGACCTGTAGCGAATTTACGCTGCACACGCGGAAGCGTAATTTCTTCACAGACTCGCGGTAAGTTTCCTATAAATTCTCGGATAAATATCTGTATTATGTTTTAACATTTTTTCATGCATACGTACATTGCATTTCAGAGTGAGGATCGGGTACCAGTGATTAAATTATTACTTAAATCGTCATTGAAAAATTGATAATTTGAATATGTATTTCAATACGTTCGGCTGTAGATTGTTCTTATTCCTATAATGAGTTGACAGAATATTTTTTAATTGGAGAAACTTAACCATGAATTTACTATGATAAAATGTTTATTTGGCGTCATTTAGAAACGAGAGACATCCATACGTTAGAACAGCCGATGAGCCAAATGAAAGAGGGACAACTAACGACAATTTGAACCCAGATGTTGAACAATACGTGGAGTTAGATAGAGTTAATCTGAGTGATTCTTCAACGTATGAAAAGATTGACCAGCAGTAATTAAACAACTGTCAAATGTATTATTAGACGTCAGATTATGTATATATACGCTTTTACTTAAAAATTGCTTTGCGATCAATGACTACAAGGATTGATGTATTCAATTTATATTGAGAGCTACTCTTCATTTGTTCAATCTGTTAATTCTTTACACCTTAGTGGTCAATAAAAGGCACTTGGCTATAAAATATATTGTGTGCACTGTGGTAACTGGCCACTGGTCAGTCAATCCAGGACCACAATAGAACTAAGAGTTTTTGCTTGTACTGTTTTTTGTGTCATCCTTAACATATAATGTTGATCGATATGGCTTAATAGATTTATACATATCTTTGTTACTAATATATGTCTTTATTTTATATTGCCATGTAAATTGTACATTTTATGTTGAAATAAATCTATCTATCTATCTAATCCAATAAGTATTGCAGCTGTTGAGATAATTATGTCACACTGAGTTATCCAGACTGTCTTTACAGACTGTCAAATAATAGAGTTACTTTATTTACTAATGGGTTAAACTGTTAAAAAAATTGGTAAATATTAAATAAAAATTACTTCATATTTGCGTCGCACACATCTTGTAAATTGATGGCATTAAAGCCTTTACGACAAACATATACCTGACCATCTGGGCCGGCTGGATGGGGATTAATGTTCCATCCATGGCCCCCACACAATTTGGCATACCAGCTATATCATGGAATTCCTGCTTCAATTATCTTCGTTGTTCCATGGGATATCTTATAATAATATAATTGTTAACAGTGTAATTGCACCTCAATTTGTTTGTAGTGATCCTATACTTATTTCAGATGTTAATATTGTTAATTCCAAGAGCAACAGCATTGCTTTGCACAAGTCCACACGTTTGAATAAACTTTATGTATTATTTTTTCTCGAAAACTTATGATCAATAACAGATAACATTCCAACATTAAATGTACAGTACACATTTATACATAATGCTCTTCTTCAGCCGTTTCTTCAGGTCTTCTTTTTCACTGTCCTAGATCATTATAGATGAAATAATCATGAACTTGCATGAGTGTAAAACAGACACACATGCATTGTTCTATAGTCTTGGTATGTTTGCACATGTCATATTTTCTGTATAAATACCAAGTTTTACTCTTTATTATCTCTCTTGGATGGTGACCATAACACTGTTTACTGTAGGTAATTTGTAACTAACACGAGTGTTATTTGCTCTAACACACATGCTTCGTTCATTGTCCATGCAATGTTTTATGGAAACCGATATCTAGTAATGATATCCGTGTCGTTCAGGGTATCCAGGGTTTTTTGTCTATCACTGAAAACCCTCTCTCGTCGAATTTGCCGGCGTTCATGTAGAGCGTAAGCTAAAGTGTAAATGCAAAGTGTTTCGCAACTAGGAGTGCTCATAACCGCTCCTAGAGGCAGGTGCGATATCGTTCCTAAGTGCTAGGACGGAAAAACGTTGTTTCGCACCTAGGTGCGAAGAACGATCATAGGGGCGAAAATCGCACCTAGGATTATTAATGAAACGCACTCATGGTCCTTTTTGTCCTTAAAAATAGACTTTCCAATTAATATTGGTTCAAAATTGTTTTTCCTTCACAAGCAAAGTATTTGCATTCTACTGAAAAGCTCATAGCGGGGGCATCCGTGTCCTATGGACACATCTAGTTTGTGACGGTGATCCTACATACTCTATTTTTTCTATTTCGTCCACAATTGTTATAAAAACAAATGATTTATGGATAAGTGATGGTACTTGAGTATTTGAAATTGTGCCATCAAAATATTCGTTCCAATTCTGTCATATCGTAAGACAGACATGTATATACTTGGATTGTATCAACAACACAATACAAAATACATGTACTGGTGAAACAGGAAAATAAATCTGTTGGTTGTATTAATATGCGTAAAATCGGTTTCTGTGTATTAAAAGATGTTGACGTTTGCAAGAAAGTGTTGTTATTTATTTAAAGGAACTGAGTAGACTCTACAGATAAGATTTTAAGATACCCCCAATTTTTTACTGACAGTTCCAATGTTGTAATTCGCTGTTTGGTTATTATTTCTTTTTGTGTTTTAAATGTATGTTACAATTCCCTTTCCACTGTGCAATTATTTCACTTTATATAGTGTTCGTGTTATTTTCTGCCCTGTTTCGGTCTATTGTTGACAGCTGATCTTTTCCATCCATTAATCCCTCCCCTGTTTGTCCTCTTTGATTCTCTTAGTTATCCCCTTATGGTCGGTCAGGCCATTCCTTGCGCCTCTGTTCCCTTACGTATGTACACTTGAACCTCCTCAAGTGCCTCATGTTTTATGGATTGTTGTTTTCCCGGATGTCAATGTGGAGAGGCACTGTCTTATGTATGTGGCGTTCCCTTAAGCAACTTATTCTCTCTCTTTTACAAACATAAAATTTATACAGGGGCATCCTCTCCAGAGAAACCCCGGTTTGGAGACATACTTGGGCTGTTGTTGATTGATAGTTAATACTTACAAGAGGAAGATATGACTGTGTAATTTAAGAGAGATGGCTGTTCTTATCAGGTTATTAAATCGATAAATCGAACAGGAAAGAGTAACACTATTCTAGAGAGACGCTTGCTCAATATAATTTTGCTTAATGTACATTAAATCGGATATGTTTTAAGGAACTGACGACTTATCACTGTAGTTTGTTGTGGTATTTACTAAGACGATATAATTTACATTTTATAAAAATGTATTTCTGCTTGTTACATGAAAACTTCCGGGTACAAAAGTTCACATCTTTCTATGTATGAATAAATTGCATACACATTGCTTGTTCTAGATCGAAACTGGACCAGCTGAAATATGAATATATGTTCAAACTGTAAGAAAGTTAAACCGTTAAACTTACAAGACTTTAAAATGGATTCGATGATTTCATTTTATCTTCTGGTTTTGCTGTTATTATCAGGTAAAACTTTAATTCAATACTTGCATTCATTTGATTCTTGTCTGTATTGAAACTAATGCACAATTCAGTACTTAAAGACTAGCTTAAACGACTTCGTATTTAATGTAACTCCTTCTCGTATATGTACTCAGTACATTTAATAACGCACGATATGGGACTTCTAAATTTCCATTGACTGACTTTTAGGAAACAAGAAAAGAACTTGACACGATATCATTGCCTGTGTACGCAACATGTATGCTAAATTTCATGACAATCGACAAGTATTTTCATAAAAAATGATTTTAAAATGATAAAATAAATTTTAATGAAGTATGGTTATTAAACAAATGTGCGTTTTTAAACGTACTGATTATATATGATAAAAAACTAAAGAACTTGTATTGATAACTCAGCTTGTTATGCCTCTTTCTGTCCTTGTAGATTGTTCCAACGCAAATTCGAAAGTTGTTATAAGCCTTTCGTCGTCTTTGGTCACCGAATTTAACCCACTTACACTATCTTGCAAATATATGGGAAATCAAACTGTCAATGGAACAAATTGGAGAAGGAATAATGCTGGAGTCGGTTATTTACTTGCTGATTGCGTTGTTTTCATACAACCGGATCCCGATCTTTACGACTACTCATGTCCATCTACCAATGAAGCAATTTTGACTATTAAGAATATTACGACTGCAAATCATGGCGATCAATGGCGTTGTATGATCTACAATGTGATTGATAGCATCACTGTGACTAGCAACGTTGTGACTATCTCTGTTCGAGGTAAAAATATTTACGATGATATGAAAAGTCCTCCACAAATCTGTGTTTTTGTTACAATCCTTATTCTATTAAACAAATTAATACAAATACACCATGTAATATGCTATTCATTTTACTCCAAATCCCGAATATGTTGTTAAAAGTCAGTGCTTTATACTTTTATACGGACAATGTAGAAAAATGTGAAGTTAAGTAAAAATATCTTCAACTTCCTTATTCAATACTTGATACAATTTGATTCATATTTTTATTTCACGTCTATGGATTTCAGTGGCTGTACAGTGGGTTAACATGATTTATCCGAATGTGGATGTAATAACTATCCGAGAAGGAAACGTTGTGGAATTATCTTGTGAAACTTCTTTTGGACGACCCGAGCCTGATATTACGTGGTATAAAGACGAAGGGACACAGGACATATATGACGATGTGAAATTGATAGACAATGTTACATATCAAAACAGCAAACACTTAAACGTAACAGACCTTTACACAACATTTAGCACTTTGCTTTATACGCCAACAAGGTTTGATCATGGTATGAGAATTTACTGTTTGGCAAACAGTACCCACGAAACGATCGTTGTGTCTGCGAAGAAACCACAATTCAACGTAGAGTGTATGTGATGCATTTTATTATTTGTGTTGTTATATATTTACTTGTATTTTATTGATTGTATTAAATAGTTAATAAGTACCATTTCCCTCAACATTTCATCGACTTTGAAAGTTAAATTCATTAAATACACTGTGGTTAGCTTATAACAATTTTAAGTCAATTTCCATAATGATATAAAAGCTATCTTAAACGCTTTTGTAAGATAATTCTTGCACGTCTTATTCATTTATGTACTCTCTGTATTATCCACAAAAAAAGAAAAGAAAAAGGAATTAGCTCGAACATTCAAAGACAATCGTCATTGGTTGTAGAATGGTCAAATACGAGTCCATAATTACCACAGCTTCACCTAAAGTCACACAATCCATCTTTACTCGATGATATTTTATGGTGACTTATAATCATATCCGACATTTTGGATAACAATTCAATTGTAGTTTTCTAAATATACATTCAGATGGCCCTGTCAACATTGATTTCAACACAAGTACGGATGTGTTTGAACTTGATGAACAAACTCGAGGCGATGTTGTGTTATGTTCTGCTGATTGTAATCCAAGTTGTATTGTATCGTGGTTCAAACTTGGCCAGAATTCTCCAATCAGCAGACATTCTTTATTAGACCTTGGTGTTTTGTCTAGGGACGACAATGGAACCTACGTGTGCAAAGCAACAAGAGTTGGAACAAACCTCGAGTTGACCAAATCACTGATTGTTCTTGTGAGCCGTGCGTATTTGTGTTATCAGTTTAATCATATAGTTTGACTTTTAATGCTGTGTATTGTTTTGCCACTGACCGTTCCAATGTGATATTCATATTTTGACCCATCCATTATGTTTATGTCATGTCCCTTGTCCATTATACCTTGTATTCTTTTACTTATGAATGCATATATTTTCATGCCTCTTTTTGTTTTGAATGACTGTTTACTTAAACGTAAAGAAATCTAAAATTTTACATTCATGTGATGTGATATTCGTTTTGATTCCTATTTGATTTATTAAAATTTAGAAGTATCTATTTCAATAACTATCAACTAATTGTTTTAATTTCCTTACTAGTTGCTAAAGGATATGCATTATTTGTTGTTTTCTTACATATTAGACAAACCAGATGTACCGTCCGACTTGAAGTTCTTGTCTTGCTATGATGTTCCAATGTTCTCATGGCGAGGTGGCAGCAATGGTGGACTAAGTCAAACATTTGTCATACAAACATCCAGAACGTATTCAAACAATTGGACCAATCAAACCAAAGTGAAGGAAAACGATGACCTGTGTCTCAATATCAACGGGATGTATGTTGCTGTTCTCTCGAAAATGCCTACGGGACAATATGATGTTAGAGTGATTGCTGAAAACCGCATTGGACAATCAGAACCATTGTACATGCAACAAGTAATCAACATAATTAGCAACGAAGGTATTTACTTTTAGAAATCAAACATACTTGACTTTATGTATATGGTTACCAAAACGAATACTTCCCACTTTAAGAAGTAATGATTAATGTTGAACTGATATAGTGTTAGTCCCTTCCTTTAATGTTTCATAGCTGTGTTAGTTAAGTTTATTAAGATCGTCCAAATAACAGATTAGCTGGGGTATAATAACAACTGCGCCTCCTGTAGCCATTTAACTGGAAAACAAAGTGAGCATTTTTGACAATTTCAGGATCATCGAGCGAACAAAAATCGGTTAAAACAGCCCTTATTGTTGGAGTAATACTTGGAGTGTTTATTATTGCTTTGATTACGTATGGAATTTACATGACAGTGGTTGTAAGGCGTCTCAAGTCTAACACAGGTAATTTGATTGGTCTATTGAATTAATATGTCAACTGGACACAATGTTCTATGTGTATCGCGAAGGAGGAAACGATATGAATAATTATCACGATTGAGGTTGAATAATCATGTGTAACAGTCGAGCAGGAAATGCTATGTACGAAGCACAAAGGAACATGAAAATATACTTATACGTGCACACAATTACAAAAGCAAATTGGACACAAGACACAAACAGAAACCATGAGTGAAAGTAGGAATACCGTTTTGGAACGGTCAGTGGCAAAAACATCACTAGTGGTGTTAAAACCTACAACATATATGGTTGTGTTAATACAAGGAGACAATATACCACTATCAATCTATATCATTCAATATATCCTATGTAAAACATCAAAAGGAATAAAATAACTCCAATATAAATGTCTGTATTAGGTTAAAACATTTTTTCAAGTACATGTACATTATATTTTAGAGAGAGCAACGGGTACTAGTGACGGCAATAGCGATGTTGGGTAAGTAATTCAATTACTTCAATCGTTATTGAAATATTGATAATTTGAATATGTATTTCAATAAGTTCTGTTGTACATTTGACTTATTCCTATAATGAGATTACTGAAGAGTAATTTAATTGGAGAATCTAAAACATGAAATTATTATGTTAACATGTTTATTTGGCGTCATTTAGAAACGAGAGACATCCATACGTCAACACTTCTATGGAAACAGCCGATGGGCCAAATGAAAGAGGAACAACTAACGCCAATTTGAACCCAGATGTTGAACAATACGTGGAGTTAGATAGAGTTAATCTGAGTGATTCTTCAACGTATGAAAAGATTGACCAGCAGTAATTAAACCACTGTCAAATGTGTTATTGGGCGTCTGTAGATTATGTTTACATGTTTATACTAAAATGCCGTTAGAAGCGCGTGTTATTTTAAAAAAACCTTACTGAAAGTTTTTGAAATTATTTATGTTTTCGATACTACATGTATATTTATATTGTACATTTCAATAAATTCATTTTTATTCATTATATCTTGTGAATGCTCGGGTAAATATTCGCAAAAGTAGCAAAACTCTCAACTTGCGTTTTAAATTGTGTTCAGTATTTCACTCACGTTTAATCAGTTTGTGTTGCATAACATTTCAAGAATCACCATTTCCATTAAAGAAAGTACATATAATATGTTATTTAAGACAGATGAGATTACAAAAGATTTTAAATGACACCAATTTGAAAATAATTGATATAAGGTCATATACGTTATACAGATCAAATCAGTGGACATTACGAGGCATCTCCGCCATGCTTGACTGTACTAATGGGACTACAAATATGTCTATCTTAATATGAATGACGAAAATAACGCAATGTTACAGCAATTATATTGTACATATTCGTGGTTTGATTACATTTCTTGTGTATTGTACCTGTAACATAAGATGAACTGGCCTTAATGACAATTATTAAGTGAAAATAGTGTGATTTGGACGGTGTAAATATCATGCAAATGTTTAATAAATATTTCTGAGCATCTTACATAATTGTACTCATGTAAATAGTAACATTTCATCTACAAATATGTCATGCATGGTCTTTTTTATTTAATGTTAAGGTATTAACCTCTTAATGAACATGGGTTATTTGCCTTCAATATGTATTGTAACTAAAATCATTAAAATCGAGTTCTTAAGTTTTTTTTAAATTAAATCTCACATCACTTTCAAGTTAATATGTTTGCCAGTCATTCACTCTATACAGTTTTTAAACGAGGTACTTTTTGCAAAAAATACAATTCTTGATAAAGATAGACAATTCACTAAAATACTTCAAAGTATAAAATTGTGTTAGTTTAAGCCTAGAAGTAACACAATTAGTTTTACATTGTCTTTTGTATGTGACATTCTCTGTAACTTTATTTGTGTGAAATGAATCATACTTTTGAAAAATAATAAAAACATAGCAAATTGCAGTTTCAACATGCGTTGGAAAAATTTAGACGGCATTCTGTTTAAAATGAACTTTTGCAAAACCTGTACGGTAAGTATCTCTAGAATGTTAATATAGTTCTTGTTATATGATACAAATACTTTTCATTTAAGGCAATTTGATGTTCTATTGATATTTGTGTTGTCTAACATATTTATATTTGTTTGTTCAAATGAAATTTGACCATTCCGTATATTTTATGACACAAACATTTTGTTTTAATTATTATCAAATATTTCTCACTTTTCGTCAATTTTCTTTTTTTGTACACATGTGGTTTCACTGCATGAAAATATGAAGGAATAAGAAAATGAATGTTATCTTTCCATTTTTTATCTGCATTATTATATCAATTGAATCAACAACTCATACATTTGCTTCAGACATTATGACACTTTTTAAGTAAGTGGTTTTCATGGCTGTAATTTAAATTCCTATTTCTGTCAATTTCTGCAAAATCAGAGCACGTATTTAAAATAAAACGTACTGTAATAATAAACTTATAAACCTTTGAACATTACCTAAAGTTCCCATTTCCACTTGTGCATTTCTTTTATGGCCATCAACTGGTTCGGAGGGAGTCTCAAGTTTGCGTTGCTTGTAATAAAAAAATATAACAAAACAGAAGATATGTTGTAAATGGACCTTTATTAAAGCCAGTAAAAACACATAACACATTGATAAGCTATGTACAGCAAACGCTAACTAGTTTAAATAATAGTCATGTCTTTTCTCCCTGCTTTCGGCCTATTATTACTAAATTATTACTTGGCTTGTTCCGTTATGTACTCCATCCTTTAATTTTTTCCACCTTTGTTGTCCAACTAATTTGTCCTTAGTATTGTTTATTGTCGACCAGACCATTCCTAGCACCCCTGTTCCCATGCATATTTACCAATGCACCTACTCAGTGCCTTGTGCTTTGTAGACTGTTGTTTTCCTGTGGATCTGTGAAGGGAGGCATTGTCTTGTGTTGTATGTGGCAATTGCAGTGAGCAATTTTCATCACTTTTGGTAAACAGCCAATTACAACATTTTCCCGCCACACCCTTTATATCAACGTTTTCCGTAGTTATCAGACGGCACATGCAGTTAACCATTACTTGTTAGTTCCCGATCAATATTGACATGTTCATCTGATTTAAAACTATTTAGCTGACTGGATCAAGTTATGAGTCTTCGTTTTAACCAGCAACACTTTGACCTCCACATAATAAACTCTATGTATTTTCTTCGTGTCTGTTGCCTAAATCTGACTATGGATGTTCTGAAGAATGATGAAGGGACATAAAGCGTTACCCCTGTCAGTCCGTCCGTGCAACAATTGTTTTCCGATCAATAACTCTTGAAAGGATGAATGCATTCAATTCATATTGGGCATAAAAGTATAAGATAATAAAATACAGGTCAAGTTTGATATCGATTACAATTAAACCAATTTTTGGAAGAGTTATGGACCTTTTTTGACATAAAAATTGGTTTCCAATCAATAAATAGGATAATAAAATACTGGTCAAGATTTATTTTGCTTACAATTCAACAATTTTTGGAGGAGTTATGGCCCTTTTTTGACATGACATATTGGTTTCTGATCACTATTTCTTGAAAGGATGGATTCAATTCATATTGGGCACAATAAGCCCAAAGTGAGGGCATCCGTGTCCTATGGACACATCTATTTTGAGACTGTGATCCTCCATACTCTACATTTTTTTCAATTTCTTCCTGAAATCGTTTAAAAAAACTAATAATTGATGGATAAGTCATGATACTTGAGTATCTGAAATTGGGTCATAAAACAGTCCTTCTAATTCTGTCTCATTGTCTGACAGACATGTACATACTAGGATTGTTTCAATTACAATGTAAGCTGTGAACAAAATACATGTACTGGTGAAAACAGGAAAATAAATATGTAGCTAAGAATGTGTTGATAGTATATATGTGCGTCATATCTGTTGCTTTGTATTAAAAGATGTTGTTGTTTGTAAAGAAGTGTTGTTATTTGTTTGAAGGAACTGAGTAGATTTTATAAACATAAAATTTGTACAAAGCAACCTCTCCAGAGCAACCCTAAAGAGAGGTGGCTGCTCTTATAAGGTTAAATTGATAGTATATTATTACAACATGAAACATTAACACTATTCGAGAAGAGGGATGGTTGTTCAATATAATATTGTTTAATGTACATTACATCTAATATGTTTTACGCAAAGAACTGACGACTGATCACTGTAGTTTGTTGTGGAAATTACTAAGACGTATAATGTACATTTTATAAAACAAATCTTCCGGGTACAACAATTCACTTTTTTTTCTGCTTTAGTACACTACATACACACTGCTTGTTCTAGATCGAAACTACTTCACTTGCTGCAATATGAATATATGTTTAAATTGTAAGAAAGTTAGACCGATAAATTTACAAGACTTCGAAATGGATTTGTCGTTTACATTTTATCTTCTGTTGATGATGCTAGTATCAGGTAAAATTCAAATTCATTACCTCTACACATTTGATTCTTGTTTTTATTGAAACTTGTGCACAATTCAGTTCGTAATGACTAGCTTTTAAAGACTTTAAAATCTATGTTTCAGTAATTTTCACAAACAGTAGCTGTGGACTGCAGAGTTCATAATACATGTAACTCCTCGTATATATAATAAAAAAACTTAATTACATGTATTTTAACTTGGCTTGTTATGCCTCTTCCTGTCTTTGTAGACTTTAAAATTTAAGTTTTCAGTAACCGTTCACTGAAAGGTTTTTAACACAATTATGTAATTTCGTATATATAATAAAACACTGAATTTCATCTATATTTTTATCTTGGCTTGTTATGCCTCTTACTATCTTTGTAGATTGTTCCAGCGCAAATTCGGAATTAGTTCTTAGCCTTTCGTCGTCAATGGTCACCGAATGTAACCCACTGACACTTTCTTGTCAATATATGGGAAATCAAACTGTTGAAGAAACATTTTGGCAAAGGAATTATGCTGGCGTCGGTATTTTATTTGCTGACTGCGTTAGTTTCATACCACCGGATCCAGATCTTTACGACTACTCATGTCCATCTACCAATGAAGCAACTTTGACTATTTTGAATGTTACGACTGCAAATCATGGCGATCAATGGCATTGTACTCGTAGTCTTCTCCTTGCCAGGATTGCTAGCAATATTGTGACTATTTCTGTACGAGGTAAAGATAGTTAAATTAACGATGATATGAACAATCCTCCACAAATCTATGTTAGATACACAATCCTTATTCTCTTATATCAATTATTAAAAACATGACATTTACTATTCATTTTACTCATAAGCCCCGATAATTTATTAATAGTATATGCTTTATACTATTATACGCTCAATGTAGAAAAATGTGAACTAACGTAAATAATCTGTACTTCCGTATTCCATATTTGATTAAGTTTTGATTCATATATTACACGTCTATGGATTTCAGTGGCTGTACAGCGAGTGAGCATGACTCGTCCGTATGAGGATGTTATCACTATGCAAGAAGGAAACGTTGTAGAATTATATTGTGAAACTTCTTTTGGACGACCCAAGCCTGATATCACGTGGTATAAAGACGAAGGGACACAGGACATATTTGACGACGATGTAAAATTGATAGACAATGTTACATATCAATACAGCAGGCCCTTAAACGACCTTTACACAACATTTAGCACTTTGCTATATACGCCAACAAGGTTTGACAATGGTATGAGAATCTACTGTGTGGCAAACAACACCCACGTAACGACAGTCGTGTCTGCGAAGAAACTACAATTAAACGTAGAGTGTATGTGATATATTTTAATATTTGTGTTGATTAATATTTATTTGTATTTTATTGATTGTATTAAATAATAAATTAGTAAAAACAATTCTGAAAAATTTCCATAATGATCTAAATGCTATCTCGAAACGTCTTTGTAACAGAATGTTGCTGGTATTATTAATTTATGTACTCTCTTATTCATCCACAAAAAAAAAACGAATGGAAATTAGCTAAAACATTCAAAGACAATTTCCATTGGTCATAGAATGGTTCATAATTACTTAAGAATCACCTTCCGTCACATAGTCCATATTTGCTCGCTGATATTTCATATTGACTTATGATCATATCCGACTTATGGAGAGAGTTTGATGACAATTCTATTGTAGTTTTTTAAATTCACATTCAGATGGCCCTGTCAACATTGATTTCAATATAAGTTCGGGTTTGTTTGGACGTGATGCACATACTCGAGGGAATGTTGTGTTATGTTCCGCTGATTGTAATCCAAGTTGTATTGTATCATGGTACAAATTTGGATTGAATTCTCCAATCAGCAAACATTCTTTATTAGACCTTGGTGTCTTGTCTTCGGACGACAATAAAACCTACGTGTGCAAAGCAACAAGAGTTGGAACAAACCTCGAGTTGACCAAATCGCTGATTGTTCTTGTGAGCCGTATGTATTTTTTTCGGCTCAGCCGTACTATTATGGCTTTGCTATTTGCGTATCAGTGTTGTGTAAACCAATCTAATCTTACATTAACCACTTAACCAACTTCTCTTCAACCAAAAAATGTTTGTAACCTTGACGCGGATTGGTTAACCTTTCGATAAGGGGATACGTTACCTAACCGAAATCCACTTAATTTCGGTGAATTTGCCAAAATCCATTTTGCATCTGGAGAGACCAGCAATGCGCCGACCATCTTTTCAAGATAGTTCTTGTTTATCAGTTAATCGTATATTCTTACTTTAAAGACTGTATATTATGTGTTTGTGTTTTTGGATGGCTGGGCACATTGTTAAACGTAAAGAAAACTAATATTATATCATTTGATATGACATTCGTGTTTATTCATACTGGTTTTATTAATATTTGGAAGTTTCTATTTCAATTATTTTCAACTGAATGTTTTAATTTCCTTACTTGTAGTTGAAGGGATTTGAATTATTTGTTGTTTTCTTACACAGACAAACCTGACGCACCGTCCGACTTCAAGTTTTTATCTTGCTATGATGTCCCAATATTCTCATGGAGAGGTGGCAGCAATGGTGGACTAAGTCAAACATTTGTCATACAAACATCCCGAACGGATTCAAACAGTTGGATCAATCAAACCAAAGTGAAGGAAAACGATGACCAGTGTCTCAATGTCAACGGGATGTATGTTGCTATTCTCTCGAAGATACCTCCGGGACAATATGATGTTAGAGTGATTGCTGAAAATCACATTGGGCGATCAGAGCCAATGTACACGCAACAAGTTATCAACATAATTGGTAACGAAGGTATTTACTTTTAGATGTATAACATACTTTACTTTATGTTTAAAGTTAGCAAAACAAATATTACCATTTAAAAAAAAGTGATTATGTTTATCTGCTATAGTATCAGTCCCTTCCTTTAATGTTTCATAGCTATGATCGTAAAGTTTAAGAAAACCGTCCAAAAAATTATGTGCATGGGGTAAAATAACAAATACGCTTTCTGTGGCTGTTGAACTAAAAAACTAAGTGAGCATTATTGACAATTTCAGGATCATCAAGCGAACACAAATCAGATAACACAACGCTTATTGTTGGAGTATTACTTGGAGTGTTAATTGTTGCCTTGATAAGGTATGACATTTACCTGACAGTGGTTGTAAGGCGTCTCAAGTCTAACACAGGTAAATTGATGGCTTAATTTCCTTTAATTTTTCTATTGAATTGTGTCAACTGGACACAATGTTCTATGTGTATTGCGATGGAGAAAACGATAAGAATAACTATTATGATTAAGGTAAAGTAATCATGCAAAATGAATACACGTGTAAATGCCGAGCAGGAAATGTACGAAGTACACAGCTTCTCCAACAAAACGTGAAAACATACTTATACGCGCAAACAATAACAAAGACAAAAGGGACACAAGATACAAACAGAAATGATGAGTGAAAGTAGGGAATAGCACCACGAGGCAGAAACAAAAACACCACTTTGGTGTTAAAACCTATAACTTACAGAATAATATCTGCTTCAATCAATCTTTATCATTTAATGTATCATATGTACAAAAACACATCAATTAGGAACAAAATAACTCCAATATAAATATCTGTATTATGTTTAAACATTTTTTCATGCGTATGTACATTGCATTTCAGAGAGAACAACGGGTACCAGTGTCCGCAATAGCGATGATGGGTAAGTAATTCAATTACTTAAATCGTTATTGAAAAATTGATAATTTAAATATGTATTTCAATACGTTCGGCTGTAATTTTTTTTATTCCTATAATGAGTTGAGAGAAGAGTTATTTAATAGAAGAAACTAAACATAATCTACTATGATAAAATGTATTTTTGGCGTCATTTAGAAACGAGAGACATCCATATGTCGACACTTCTCTGGAAACAGCCGGTGAATCAGGTGACAGTGGAGCAGCTAACGACAATTTGAACCCAGATGTTGAACAATACCTGGAGTTAGATAGAGTGAATCTGAGTGATCCTACAACCTATGAAAAGATTGACCATCAGTAATTAAACAAGTGTCAAATGTGTTATTGGACGTCTGTAGATTCTGTATATATTCTTTTTACTTAAAAAATGCTTTCCGATCAATAACTGCAAGGATGGATGTATTCAATTTTTTTGGGCATAGTAAGCATAGGATAATAAAATACAAGTCCAGTTTGATTCAGTTACAATCTTACACATTTTGGAGAAGTCATGGTCATTTTTGTCCTTAAAAATAGGCTTTCCAATTAATAATGGTTCAAATGTTTTATGCCTTTACAAGCAAAGTATTTGCATTCTTTTGCATAGCCCATAGCGGGGTTATCCGTCTGCTATGGACACATCTAGTTTTTGATTGTGATACTCCACACTCTATTTTTTCCATTTCGTCCTTAAATTGTTGTTAAAAAACTAATGATTGATGGATTAGTGATGTTACTTGAGTATTTGAAATTGTGCCATCAAACTATTCGCTCCAATTCTGTAAGATTGTAAGACAGACATGTATATACTAGGATTGTATCAATAACATTGTGAACAAAATGCATGTACCGGTGAAAATAGGAAAATAAATATGTTGGTAAAAAATGATGGTATTGATATGGTAATGTCTGTTGTTGTGTATTAGAAAGTGTTGTTATTTGTTTAAAAGAACTGAGTAGACTTTACAGATAAGATTTTAAGAAACCCCCAGTTTTTTTACTGACAGTTCCAATGTTAAAATTCGCTGTATGGTTATTATTTCTTTTTGTGTTTTAAATGTATGTTTCACTTCCCTTTCCACTATGCAATTATTTCACTTTATATAGTGTTCAGGTCATTTTCTGCCCTGTTTCGGTCTATTGTTGCCAGCTAATCTTTTCCATCCATTAATCACTCCCCCTGTTTGTCCCCTTTGATTTTATTAGTTACCTCTTATGGTCGGTCAGATCATTCCTTGCGCCCCTGTTCCCTTACGTACTTACACTTGAACCTCCTGTGCCTTATATTTAATGGATTGTTGATTTCCTGAAGGTCTGTGTGGGGAGGCTCTGTCTTATATATGTGGCGTTCCATGTAGCTCCTTATTATTTCTCTATTACAAACATAACATTGGTAAAGGAGCAACCTCAACAGAAAATCCCCCGTTTGGAAACATAGTTTGGCTGTTGTTGATTGATAGTTAATGCTTACAAGAGAAAAAACAAGAGTGTGTAATTTAAGAGCTATGGCTGCTCTTATCAGATTAAATCGATAAATCGAACAGGAAGGAATAACACGTTCATAGAGAGGTGGTTGCTCAATAGAATATTGCTTAATGCACATTAAACCTCATATGTTTTACGCAAGGAACTGACGATTGATCACTGTAGTTTGTTGTGGTATTTACTAAGTGGTATAATTTACATTTTATAAAAAAATATATTTCTGCTTGTTACATGAAATCTTCCGGGTACAAAAGTTAACATCTTCTCTGTATGAATTTACTACATACACATTGCTTGTTCTCGATCGAAACTTTACATGCTGTAACATGAATATGTGTTTAAATTGTAAGAAAGTTAAACCGTTCAATTAACAAGACTTCAAAATGGATTTGTCGTTTACATTTTATCTTCTGTTTTTGATGTTTTTATCAGGTTACATTTAAATTCAATACTTTTACACTTTTTATTCTTGTTTGTATTGGAACTAATGCACAATTCTGTTCGTAAATACTAGCTTAATCGACTTTAAAATCTACGTTTTCAGTAATTTTCACAAATAGTAACCGTGGACTGGAGGGTTCTTAACTCCTCGTATATAAAATAAAAAAACTAAATTACATGTATTTTTTACTTGGCTTGTTATTCCTCTTTCTGTCTTTGTAGACTTTAAAATTTATGTTTTCTGTTATTTTCACAAGTAGTAACTTTTCACTGAAAGGTTTATAATACAATCATGTAACTTCGTATAAATAATAAAACACTTAACCATTGCATATATTTTTATTTGGCTTGTTATGCCTCCTACGATCGTTTTGGATTGTTCCAGCGCAAATTCGGAAGTAGTTCTTAGCCTTTCGTCGTCAATGGCCACCGAATATAACCCACTGACACTTTTTTGCAAATATATGGGAAATCAAACTGTTAATGGAATAGATTGGAGAAGGAATGATGCTGGAGTCGGTATTTCATTTGCTGACTGCGTTATTTTCATACCACCGGATCCCCATCTTTAGGACTACTCATGTCCATCTACCAATGAAGCAACTTTGACTATTTTGAATGTTACGAGTGCAAATCATGGCGATGTTTCATATCAATACGACAAATACTAAAACGATCTTTACACATCACTTAGCACTTTGCTATATACGCCAACAATGATTGATCATGGTATGAGAATTTACTTTGTGGCAAACAGCATCCACGAAACGACCGTTGTGTCTGCTAAGAAACCACAATTAAACGTAGAGTGTATGTGATATATATTAATATTTACTTGTATTTTATTGATTGTATTAGATAGTAAATTAGTACTATTTTACCTCAGCATTTTATCGACTTTAAAAGTTAAATTCATTTAATACACTGTGGTTTGTTGGTAACAATTTTAAGTCAATTTCCATAATGATCTAAACATCTTTGTTACAGAATGCTTGCTGGCCTTAATCATTTATGTACTCTCTTTATTCTTCCACAAATATATATAAAACGAATGGAAATTAGCTCAATAACTCAAAGACAATCGTCAATGGTCACCTTACGTCACACTATCCATCATTGCTCGCTGACATGTTATATCGACTAATGATAATATCCGACTTATGTCCGTTCCTATGTGATACTCATATTTGACCCATCCATTATGTCTATGTCTTGTCCCTGGTCCCTTTTGGCTTAGTATAATTTAACTTGTGTATGCATATATTTTCATCTTTCTTTGTGTTTTTGGATGGCTGTTTCCTTAAACGTTAAGACATTGTGTAATTTTGATTGGTTTTGATAAGTATTTGTTTTGATAATATTTAAAAGGATCTCTTTCAATTATTTTCAACTAAAATGTTTATTTCATTACATGTTAAATACTATCAATTATTGTGGCTTTCTTACATATCAGACAAATCAGATGCACCGTCCCAGCAAATGCCTGACGTCAGTACGACGTTGGTCCAACGTTGAAATTTGGTCATGACGTCGCCGACCACAATCCAACGTCTAACCAACGTTAAAACCACGACGTCCGTGCAACGTCAATTTACGACGTTGTCGTAACGTAGGATAACGTGTATATATTTTATTAGATATAGATCTATATGGTTACCATAATTTTATACAATTAAGTAGTATTTAACCTCTACCATAATAATAAAACTGTGAACTATTGTAGATATTTGTCATAATTTTACGTAAAAATATAAAAAATAAAATCGAAAAATTCGAAACTAAGCAATATATCAGCTTGTAGAAATGGCGGTAAACATAAGAATACAGAGTTTGGAAAGCGAAACACTGCTGAATTTAATTGCTGTTAAATCAAGTATGTTGATAATGTATAGAATGCATTTTACATTTGTTATGAATATTTTGTTTAAATTTGTGCTAGTAGCTGTATGCATTATGCTTGAAAATCAAATAAATAAAGGGAATTGGTGGGAGATTATCGCAAAAATATATGATATTTCAGATATATTCAAAATTGATCATTAAACCCATATATTAACATTATTTGGTTGATATTTTCACTATAACATATCATTCAGAACTTACATTTCTCATTTCTTAAGGATATGCAGGCCCGGATCCACCAGGGGGCCAAGTGCCCTGGAAATGGATATTCGTCAAAAATGGTTGCAATTGCGACGTTGGATAGACGTCGGGTTTCTGACGTCTATCCAATTTGCAAAACCAACCAAAATCCAACGTCAAACCAACGTCGGGGTCCAACGCCTATGCAACGTTGAGGCGACGTCAAATGTTTGCTGGGGTCCGACTTGAAGTTCCTGTCTTGCTATGATGTCCCAATATTATCATGGAGAGGTGGCAACAATGGTGGACTAAGTCAAACATTTGTCATACAAACATCCAGAACGAACTCGAACAGTTGGATCAATCAAACTTAAGTGAAGGAAAACGATGATCAGTGTCTCAATGTCAACGGGATATATGTTGCTGTTCTCTCGAAGATACCCCCGGGACAATATGATGTTAGAGTGATTGCTGAAAACCGCTTTGGGCAATCAGAACCAACGTACATGCAACAAGTAAACAACATCATTCGCAACGAAGGTATTTACTTTTAGATATATAACATACTTGCCTTTATGTATATGGTTACCAAAACAAGTACTTACCATTTTAAGAAGTATTGATTAATGTTTAACTGCTATATGGATAGTCCATTCCATTATTGTTTCATAGCTATGATAGTAAAGTTTATTAAGATCGTACAAATGATAGATTGGCTTGGGGTATAATAACAAATGCTCCTACTGTAACTGTTAAACTGCAAAACAAAGTGAGCATTATTAACGACTTCAGGATCATCGAGCGAACACAAATCTGACAGCACAACGCGTATTGTTGGTGTAATACTTGGAGTGGTAATTGTTGCCTTGATAACGTATGGAATTTACATGACAGTTGTCGTAAGGCGTCTCAAGTCTAACACAGATAAATTGATGGCTTAATTTCTTTGAAACGTTGTATTGAATTATGTCAAGTGGCCACGATCTTCTATGTGTATTGCGAAGGAGGAAACGATATGAATAATAATCGTTACGTTATTATTCAAAATAAATACACGTGTAACAGTCGAGCAGGAAATGCTATGTACGAAGTACACAGCTTCTTCAAAAGCACAAAGAGGCATGCAACTATACTTATACGTGCAAATAATTACAAAGGCAAATTGGACAAAAGACACAAACAGAAATGATAAGTGAAAGTAGGAGTAATGGTTTGGATAGGTCAATGGCAAAAACACCACCAGGGTTGGTGTTAAAACCTATAACAGATTTGGTAGTGTAAATACAAGAAGACAATCTTCCGCAAACAATCTTTATCCTACAATGTATGCTATATAAAAAACATCCATAGGATTAAAATAACTCAAATATAAATGTATATATAATTACTTAAATCGTTATTGAAAAAATGATAATTTAAATATGTATTTCAATACGGTCGGCTGTAAATTCTACTTATTCCTATAATGAGTTGACAGAAGAGTTATTTAATGAGAGAAACTAAACCATGAATTTACTATGATAAAATGTTTATTTGACGTCATTTTATGAACGAGAGACATCCATATGTCAACACTTCTATGGGAACAGTCGGTGAATCAGGTGACAGACAATTTTAACCCAGATGTTGAACAATACGTGGAGTTAGATAGAGTTACTCTAAGTGATTAAGTATGAAAAGATTGACCAGCGTAATTAAACAACTGCCATATGGGTTATTGGACGTCTGTAGATGCGATATACATGTATATACTAAAATGTCGTTAGAAGCGCATGTTATTTAAAAAAAACTTACTGAAACTTTTTGAAATTATTTTTACTTTCGATAAATTATGTTCATTATATCTTGTGAATGCATAAGTAGCAACACTCCAAACACTTGCTTTTTAAATTGCTTTCAGTATTGCACTTACGTTTAATCAGTTTGTGTTGCAGTACAATTCCAAGAATCACCATTCCCATTAAAGAAAGTACATAAAATCTGTAATTTAAGACAGACGAGATTACTTAAGATTTTAAACGACACTATTTTAAAAAGAATTGATATTTGGTCATATACGTTATACGTACGGATCAATTACGTGAACATTACAAGGCATCTCCGCCATGCTTGACTGTACTAATGGGACTACAGATATGTCTTTTTTAATATGAATGAAGAAAATTACATAATGTTACAGCAATTATACTGTACATATTCATCGTTTGATTAAATTGCTTGTGTATTGTATCTGTAACATAACATGAACTGGCCTTAATGACAATTATTTAGTAAAAATGTGTGATTTGGACAGTGTAAATAACCTGCAAATGTTTAATAAATAGTTTAGAGCATCACAGTAGCTCTTACATAATTGTACTCATGTAAATAGTAACATTTTATCTTCATATATGTAATGCATGTTCTTTTTTATTTAATGTCATGGTATTAACTTCCTAATGAACATGGGTTATTTACCTTCAGTATGTATGGCAACTAGAATCATTAAAATAGAGCTCTTAAGTTTTATTAAATTAAATTTCACAGCACATTCAATTTAATATTTTCGGCAGTCATTCACCATATATTTATAAAGGGTGTACATTTTGCAAAAATATAATTCTTGATAAAGGGAGACAATTCACTAAAATACTTCAAAGTATAAAATTATGTTAGCATTCCTTGTAACTTTATTTGTCTGAAATGAATCATACTTTTGAAAGATAATAAAAACATAGCAAATTGCAGTTTCAACATGCGTTGGAAAGATTTAGACGGTATTATGTTTAAAATGAACTTTTGCAAAACCTGTACGGTAAGTATCTCTAAAATGTTAATATAGTTCTTGTTATATGATACAAATACTTTTCATTTAAGACAATTTGATGTTCTACTGATATTTGTGTTTTCTAACATTTTTATATTTGTTTGTTCAAATGCAATTTGACCATTATGTATATTTTGTTTTATTTCTTATCAAATATTTCTCACTTTTCGTCAATTTGATAGTCATTTTTGTACACAGGTGGTTTCACTGCATGCACATATGAAGGAATGAGACAATAAAGGCATCTTCCCATTTAAGAAATCTGCATTATTATATAAATTGAATCAACTACTCATACATATAAGTCAGACATTATGACACTTTTTAAGTTAGTGGTTTTCATAGCTGCAATTTGAAATATTATTTCTGTTAATTTCTGCAAAATCAGAGCACATATTTAAAATAAAACGTACTGTTTTAATCGAAACGATGAATATCGAAAACAAGAAAACTTATAAACCTTTGAACATTACCTTAAGTTCCCATTTCCACATGTGCATTTCTTTAACTTGATATAATATTCATGATCTTTTCTCCCTGCTTTCGGCCTATTATTACTGACACTCTAGGCTTGTTCCGTTCTGTACTCCAACATTTAAATTTGTCCACATTTGTTGTCCCCCTAATTAGTCCTTAGTTATGTTTATGGTCGGCCATACCATTAATTGCATCACTGTTCCCATGCATATTTACCCTTGCGCCTCCTCAGTGCCTTATGTTTTGTAGACTTTTGTTTTCCTATGGATCTATGTAGGGAGGTAGTGTCTTGCGATGCATGTGGCAATTGCATTGAGCAATTTCCATCACTTTTGGTAAACAGCCAATTGCAACATGTTCACGCCACACCCTTTATATCAATGTCTTCCGTAGTTATCATGCAGGTAACCATTACTTGTGAGTTCCTAATCAATACTGACATGTTCATCTGATTAAAGACATTTTAGCTGACTAGGCATGAGTCTTCTTTTTTACCAGCAGCACTACCTCCACATAGTAAACTGTATGTGTTTTCTTCGTGCATTTTGCCTAGATATATCTGCCAATGGATGTTCTGAAGAATGATGAAGTGTTATCCCTGTCAAAAATTGTTTTCCTATCGATAACGCTTGAAAGTATGAATGGATTCAATTCACATTGGGCACATAGGAGAATGAAATGCAGGTCACGTTTGATTTCCGTTACAATCCGGCATTTTTTAAAATTGTTTTTGCACTTTTTTTCTTAAACATTGTTCTCCGATCAACTTTTGCAAGAATGGATGCATTCAATTCATATTGGGCACGGTAAGCATTGGATCATACAATACAGGTCCAGTTTGTTTTCAGTAACAATCTGCCAATGTTTGGAGAAGTCATGGCTCTTTTTGTCACCAAAATAATTGGCATTCAAATTAATATTTTTTCAACATTATTTTGCATTTACAAGCAAAGTATTTTCATTCTACTGAAAAGCCCATAGCGGGGACATCCGTGTCCTATGAACGCGTCTAATTTGTGACTGTGATCCTCTATATTATATTCTTTTCAATTTCTTCCTGAAATCGTTATACAAACTAATGATAGATGGATTAGTGATGATACTTGAGTATTTGAAATTGTGTAATCAAAATAGTTTCCCAATTCTGTCTTATTGTCTGACAGACATGTATATATTAGGATTGTTTCAATTACTGTGTAAGCTGAGAACAAAATACATGTACTGGTGAAAGCAAGAAAATAAATAATATTATGTTACTAAAAATGTGTTGATAGTACTGATGTGCGTAATATATGTTGCTGTGTATTTAAAGTTGGTGTTGTTTGTGAGAATGTGTTGTTATTTGTTTGAAAGAACTGAGTAGATGTTACAAACATAAATTGGTACAGGAGCAACCTCTACAGAGCAATTATCTTTTGGAGACACATATTTTGGCTGTTATTGAGAGGTGATGCTCTAGAGGGTATTGATTGATAGTAAATGCTTACATAAGGAAAACATGACAGTGTTATTTAAGAGAGGCGGCTACTCTTATAAGGTTAAATTGATAGTATATTCTTATAACGTTAAACACTTCCACTATTCGAGAATTGTTGTTCCATATAATATTGCTTAATGTACATTAAACCTGATATATTTTACGCAAAGCTATGGTGGCATATTACTGCCACCAGTTAGCATGATAGCGTTCGCGAATAAATTCGTGTTAACCACTTAATTATTACGATAATTATCTAGCTATCTAGTTAATATTCGTGATAAATTTTCGGTATGATAAATATAATAAAACTAGAAACAGGCTTGAAAGTGCCCAGAACTGCCACCTCTTACATTTTTATGATGTATTACACTAGATTTAAGTGGTAACACGAATCTTATCTAGTTGACTACTTATTATGTTACTTAGTAACTCAAATTCGCGA
The DNA here is from genome assembly GCA_032209605.1 of Mactromeris polynyma. NCBI lineage: Eukaryota > Metazoa > Mollusca > Bivalvia > Venerida > Mactridae > Mactromeris > Mactromeris polynyma. The sequence goes on along the minus strand of JASFXZ010000003.1, from coordinate 8,145,256 downwards.
ATTTCACTTAAGATTCGTGTTACCACTTATTAATTTTTGGCTTCTAGATGTAAGTGGTAACACGAATCTTAAGTGAAATTCGCGAATTTGAGTTATTAAGTAACATAATAAGTAGTCAACTGGATAAGATTCGTGTTTCCACTTACATGTAGAAGCCAAAAATGAATAAGTGGTAACACGAATCTTAAGTGAAATTCGCGAATTTGAGTTATTAAGTAACATAATAAGTGGTCAACTAGATAATATTCGTGTTACAACTTACATGTAGAAGTCAAAAACGCCTTTATAAGTAAGTGGTAACACGAATCTTAAGTGAAATTCGCGAATTTGAGTTATTAAGTAACATAATAAGTAGTCAACTAGATAAGATTCGTGTTGCCACTTAAATCTAGTGTAATACATCATAAAAATGTAAGAGGTGGCAGTTATGGGCACTTTCAAGCCTGTTTCTAGTTGTATGATATTTATCTTACCGAAAATTTATCACGAATATTAACTAGATAGCTAGATAATTATCGTAATAATTAAGTGGTTAACACGAATTTATTCGCGAACGCTATCATGCTAACTGGTGGCAGTAATATGCCACCATACAAAGCACTGACGACTGATCACTTTAGTTTGTTGTGGTATTTACTAAGACGTAAAATAACATTTTATAGAATAAGTTTCACTCTTTGTTACATGAAATCTTCCGGGTACAAAAGTTCTCATCTTTCCTTGCATGAATACACTACATACACGAAACTATACATGCTAAAATATGTTTATAGATGTTCAAACTCCAAGGACGATGAACTGTAAAATTTACGAGACATCAAAATGGATTTGTCGTTAACATTTCATCTTTTGTTTTTGATGTCATTACCAGGTAAAAATTCAATTCAATACTTCTACACAAGTAAATCATTATCTGTGCTGAAATGTTTTCACAATTCAGTTCGTAAAGACTAGCTAAAGCAATTTTAAAATTCATTTTTAATACTTTTTTGATAAAGAACAACATATTACACGTTGAATCTTTACCTTATTTTGAACGAAAGCTATGAACACAGTACTGGTGAAAACAGGAAAATAAATATATTGTCAAGAAAGTGTTGACGTATTGCTTTGTGTTAGAAGTGTTCATTTGTATAAAAATGTGTTGCTGTTTATAAATATGCGTTATTATGAGTTTGAAGGAGTCTGAAACGAACATCAGCAAATTTAATGTTGAAATATGTATATTTTTACAAGCAAACAACTTGTACAGTGCAATCTGTCCTGGGCAACACTCTTAAGGAGACACAAGTTTTGGCTGTTGTTGAGAGGTTATAGCTGTATAGAGGTCATACATTAATTATATCAGAAAAAGAAGATAGTGTTGTTGAAGAGCGATGATAGCTCCAGAGAGATTGAATTAATTTGGTAAATTCTTCAAACAGGAAGAACTTGAAGTGATGTTGAAGAAAGGTGGTTTTGCTCAAGAGAGGGTGAAATATTCCGGGTACAAAAATCCATATATTTCTAAACATGAAGCCATTACATACACAATGCTTGTAATATATCAGGACTACTTCGTGAAATATCTTTATAAATGTTTAAACTGTAAGGAATTTTGAACTGTTACGTTTACGAGACGTCAAAAAGTATTTGTCGTTTACATTTCATGTTAGTTTTTTTATGGTACTACCAGGTAAACTTTTAATTCAAATTTTCTACACATGTAAATCCTTGGCTGTGTTGAAACTAATTCACAATTCCGTAATCTTATGCGACTTTAACATGTTTGAGTTATTTTCCGAAATATTATTTGTATATATGAACATTTGAAATAACCCCTCACACAACAAGAACATAATGTTACTCATATATTGCACCTTATTATGCATTTAATTGTCGTTTTAGATTGTACCAATGCACAATCGGATTTAGTTCTTCGCCCTTCGTCGCCTCTTGTCACCGAATTTAACCCACTTACACTATATTGCAAATATTTTGGAAATAAAACTGTTGATATCATATTCTGGAGAAAGAATGATATTAGATTCGCTGTTTTACGTCCTGATTGCCATAATAGTTACATACCACCGAATCCCTATCTTTACGACTACTCTTGTCCATCTACTAATGAAGCAACTTGGACTATCAAGAATGTTACGACTGCAAATCATCACGATCAATGGTTTTGTGATATTGCAACTGAATATACCATATTTGCAAGCAAGAGTGTGACCATTTCCGTTCGAGGTAAACATAATAATATAAACGATTATCTGAATCTAGAAGGTTAATAGCGTATGCTTTTACTTTTTACGCTCGATATTGAAAATTGTGAAGTCGTACAATAGAGCTGGGAAGGGTAGAAGTCTGAGTACCCTTTATTTTTACATTCATTTCCATTATACCGTAGTTCTTTCTTTATTCCGCCATGGCTGCCATAATGCGACTAAAATCCGCGTGTGGCATTTTTACTCATGTAAGAGTCACAAAGAAGTTGCAATTTATGGTCAATTGATTTCAATGTCCGAATACCAAACAACAAGATTATACATATTATGTCCAAGCCTTGCACAGGCAATCCTATTCCATAATAATAATAATAAATTGGATAAACACATTTGTGCCCAACAATTTTTATTGGGGTATGTACAGTCGGACCCCGTTAATCCGGCAACCTTCCACCCTCATGTTTGGTATCATCCAAAATAAACATCAAGTTCCGATCTCTTTATTCTATATTTCTATATAAAAATGTGAATCATACGAAATGCAGTATTCGAACACCCGATGTAATTCGAGACGATCAACACGCTCCAAAAAATCACAATAGCGCATTTATTCACACCTGACACTGTAAGGCGTCTGTCGGTCATCGTTACTGCTGTGTTACCGCGACAAACCCTGAGAAGGAGCAAATGGTATCCAAGGGTTGTTTAATTAGTCTACGATTACATAATCACATATGTTATTGTAGTCCGTTTTTTTACATATGCCTTTTATCATGCCTGAGTAAATAAATCAATAAAACATGCTTTGCTTTGTCCCGTGGATTTGTCTACTTTATTATGTTGTCTTCTAAGGATTTAAACCTTAATGATGAGACGTTTTATTAAAGTGATAAAACCTGTATAAAAAAGAGCCAAATTTTCATTGCTTATTGACATGTCCATTTTGAAAAATGGATACAAACGCTGTTACAAAAATAATTTAACAGAGGAATTATTGTGTGTTAAACCCGAATTGTGACAAGTGTTAACGGCAACGATATTTTTGTAGCGACTGTCGGTTAATATAGACTATATACTTTCAAATAATTTAATTCATACTTTGTTAAAGATGTATCTGGCTCATCTGAACCAATTTTTTAATGGGCTTCATCAGGTATTATTGTTACATCGTCTAAAACATAATTCATTAGAACCATTTCCATGTATAACAGTTTAAAACAATCTTGTTTGATCATATTACTAACAGACAAAACTAGTAAAAACACCCGCTTAATTTTATGATAATACAAACGTCTTTTTTGACAAATACAGAGAAAAACATTATCAATGTACATGTATTTTATGAAGTTTTAACAAGATTAAGTATATTTTTCATGTTTGTTTAGGTAAAAAATTAGCATAATATATCTTTAATAAGTGCTTTAAGCTGTCATTAATAATAAAACTGGACGTGCGTTCACATCTTGACCGTGTGTATATATTTGTTGAAATACAAATATAGATGCATCTTGTTGTTTATTTTATGACATCATGATTCATGACTGTATGCTTCTCATATTGTGTTCTACATGATTGTATTTCATTATTTCTATGTGTCATTCATATATGCGAATGAATAAAAAACAGAAATAGATATCACGAAATAATTACCTCGTTTGTTTCATATTTATTAATCACACTCTTACATTCTTTTCAAGTAAATGCATGAACTGAAATTAACTTCCTTGGTACACGAAATGTATCTTCTTATGCACGTCGAAATTGAATTGTGTTATTCGAAACTATGTATTTATGGAGTTAATTTTCAGACCGGACGGATTTGATTGAACTATTTCAATTTGAGCAGTATATGTTGGAGTCAGTCAGATCAATTTCGCTAAATCGGCCGTTTTGGAGGAAGGAGAACCAGAAAGGATTTTTACAGAATATGTTCTCGCAAGAAAGTTTCTAAAATAGCGATTAAGTTGTTACAAGGAACGCTACATACATAAGACAAAGCCTTCCCGACCGGACTCCAGGGAAAATAACAGTATGCAAAACATTAGGCACTGAGGGGTGCAAGGGTAAACATGCATAGGAATATGGGTGTAAGGAATGACCTGGTCGACGTAGGATAATTTAGGGGACAACAAGGGGAAAGGTTTAATTCAAGAAACTCAGCAACATAAGGCCGAAGGGGGGGGGGGACATAAATATTGCATCATGTATCATCATACAATAACAACATAAATAGAAATAATAACCACATATCGATTTACAGCCTTGGAATGTTTTTACTAACATTTCCAAGGCTGTAAATCGCTGTTTTTACTAAACTAACTGGGGTTTAAGTCGATTTAATAGCTAGCTGACCTCACACTGTTAACCGCTATTTGATTATTGATTTCGAACATATACACGTAAATTGACTCAGCAGGCAGTTACTTATCATTAAAAGCACATTAACCATTACCTATACAACAAACATATATACCTATACATAAACATTGTAACAGTCTTATAAATTCTGAACTGGATATCAGTAATTAAATTATATACGAGGGTTGTCCGGAAAGTTCGTAGATACATACTGTCACGGGCTTAATACTCATTTAAAAAAGAAGAAACACCATTCTAGGTATGCACGCATGTATTATGAATGGATATGCAAACAATCAAATATTTTCTTTCACAAATTATACAATTACAGCAGTTTATGTATAGTCATATAAGCAACAGTACATCAGATGGCGAAATAATCACAACATCGTAAATAAATAATCAATTGTTGACCACCTAAATTGTCCTTAGTTATTATTAGAGTCCTCCAGAGCATTCCTTCAGCCTTAATGCATGTTTACCCTTGCATCTCCTCAGTGCCTAATGTTTTATAGACTGTTGTTTCCCTGGGATTTGCGTTGGGAGGCATTGCGTGGTGTATGTGTTGATCCTTGTAATACCTCTTTTCGGTTTTATTTTGTTAAGAATAGGATCATTTTTTGAACCTGAATTTTATTATATCAGTAATTATTGGGCAAACTTACATTTACTATTTTTTACAAAAGCAATTGAATGTTATGTAATAACTCATACATTGTACCATCTGTCAGGTAATTTGTAATATAACTTGTTCTTTTTACTGTTATTATTATGTTCATGTTTATGTTGTGCTTTACTACTCACGCCCTAAAGGACCTAGATTCTTAATAAGCTTCTAAACTAGGTTAACAAACGAGATATCATTTTAATTTTATCGACATATCAGTATCCGTATTTATCGATAACGTTTCGATATAAGTTCTGTTGAAGATACGCCTACGTAGAAATAAAACATATAAATTCCCGTAAACATGTTGTTTAAGTAAATTAGTATTCATAATTTTTAATAACACAAACTTGTAGTTGCTGTACAGCGAGTGAACATGACTGGTTCGAATGAGGATGTAATTACTGTACAAGAAGGAAACGTTGTGGAATCATCTTGTGAAACATCTTTTGCACGGCCCAGCCCTGATATCACGTGGTATAAAGACAAAAGGACACTGGACTTATATGACGATCTGAAACTAATAGACAATGTTACATATCAATATAGCAAACCCAGAAACTACCTTTACACAACATTTAGCACTTTGATGTATACTCCTACAAGGTTTGACAATGATATGAGAATCTACTGTGTGGCAAACAACACGTACGAAACTACCGTTATGTCTGTGAAGAAACCACGATTAAACGTCGAGTGTATGTGATGCATTTTAATATTTATGTTCAGTAGTATTGACTAGTATATGATTCACGGTATTAAATAGTGAATTTTACTTAAATATTTCATCCAAATACAATTGATAAAGAGTTGTTCGTTTGTAACAATAGGTGGTCATTATACTAATATAAATGTTATCTAGACAAACATCTAGATTAGTTTTATTTTCATGCGTTTTATTGATAATTGTAAAATCTCACGATAAAGGTGCTCTCATTTCTTTATACATCCATCCATCCATCCAAAATAAGAAACAATCGTCATCGGTCGAGTCCATATTTGCTAAAGAACCACATTACGTCACATTGTCCATTTATTCTTTGTCATACTTTATATTGCGATAACTTATAATCATGTCCGACTGATGAATACATTGTGCACTCATTTATTCTGGATAACCCTAAAATTGTTGTTTTATGCATTCAGATGACCCTGTCAACATTGATTTCAACTCAAGTGCGGATGTGTTTTATCGAGATGAACAAACTCGTTGTGATGCCGTGTTATGTTCCGCCGATTGTAATCCAAGCTGCGTTGTAACATGGTACAGACTTGGCGAGATTTCTCCAGTAAGCAGAAACTCAGTATTAGACCTTGGTGTTTTGTCTCGGGACGACAATGGAACCTACGTATGCAAGGTAACAAGAGTTGGAACAAACATCGAGTTGACCAAATTACTAATTGTTCTTGTGAGTATCGAGTTTTACAATTTAATCGTAAGTTTTGATCTAAAGAATGTTTGGTTTTACACTGACCCCGTTCCAAGGTCCATCATTTACCGGTATGTTTGTGTCTAGTCCCGTTTGCCTTTGTATTTGTGTGAATGTGTTATTATGTTTTCATATTTTTGATGGCTTTTGCTGTGTTAAACGCAAAGTAAACTAATATATTGTCATTTGGTATGATAATGTATTCTATTCGTATCGGTTTTATAAATACATGTATATGTAAATATCTATTTCAATTACTTCCATCATTCTTTTAGTTTCCTCACTCGTTTAAGCCAATGGAATATTTGTCGTTTTCTTGCACATTAGACAAACCAGACGCACCGTCCGACTTGAAATTCTTGTCTTGCTATGATGTCCCAACATTCTCATGGAGAGGTGGCAGCAATGGTGGACAAAGTCAAACATTTATCTTACAAACATCCCGAACGGATTCAAACAGTTGGATCAATGAGACCATAGTGAAGGAAAACGATGACCATTGTCTCAATGTCAGCGGGATGTATGTTGCAATTCTCTCGAAGATACCCCCGGGACAATATGTTGTTAGAGTGATTGCTGAAAACCGCATTGGGCAATCAGAGCCAATGTACATGCAACAAGCAATCAACATCGTTGGCAACCAAGGTATTTACTACAGATATAGACCAGACCTGACTGTATGCTTAGACTTAGTCCAAAGTGTAGTTTACCTTAATCATAGACCGGCAATCCGTAGACCTGGGTTCGATTCCCGGTAGCGCCATTGACCGATTTTTCGTGTTTCTCAAACATGACTTTATTTTACCAAAAAAGAAATCGCCGTTTTAAGACATACAAGTACACGTTAAAATGATCAATACTTTTCGTATTAGATGATTCCTTCAATGTTTAATAACTGTGCAAATAAGGTTTATTAAGATTATATAAATTACACATTGGTAGGGCGTATGATCACAAATGCGCAAACTGAAATTATTTAGCGGCCAAACACATAAAGGAAGCAGTATTAACAGTTTCAGATTCATCCAGAGAAAACACATTTGATAACACAACGCTTATTCTTGGACTCACGTTGGGAGCGTTAATTGTTGCCTTCATAACATACGTAATTTACATGACCGTGACTGTAAAGCGTCTCAAGTCAGAAACAGGTAAATTGATTGCTTAAACTCTATAAGATGATTTAAAACTGATTATAAATTCTGAGCAGGGAATGATATATTCGCAGTGTAACTGCCACTCCAAAAGCACAAGGAAACATGAAATAATATAAATTCTTCTAGGAGTACCACATACGAACGGTAAGTGGCAAAAACACTGCTAGGGCGTTAAAACCTACAACATATTTGGTTGTGGCAATACTAGAAGAAAGAATAAGTTGTTAAAGGGAACGTCACATACATAAGACAATGCCTCTCCATACAGACCTCCGGGAAAACAACAGTCCATAAAACATTAAGCTTTGAGGGGACACAAGGGGTAAATACGCAAAGGAACAGGGGCGCAAGGAATGGCATTGCCGACCATAAGGGACAACTAAGGAGAATTAATAAGAAAGAGAGAATAACTGCTACAGGGAACGCCACAGACATAAGACAATGCCAACCAACACAGACCTCCAGGAAAACAACTGTCCATAAAACAGAAGACAGTCTTTCACAATAAATCCTTATCATTTAATGTATTTTATGTAAAAACATCAACATGTATAAAATAACTCCTATGCAAATATTATGTATCTTTTTTTCTTTTTTTTTCACGATTTTCAGAGAGATTAACAGGTGCACGTACCAGTGTCCGCAATTGCGATGGGTATGTAATTCAATTACTTGAATAGTTATTAAAAACTGATAATTTGAATATGTTGTACAATGCGTAAGGCTGTAATGTTTACTATATTTATAATCAGTTAAACGGAAGATTATTCGATTGGAAAAATATGAAACTAATGAATTTCACTGTTTATTGTAAAGTCAAGCTGAATTTACTATATATTATATTTCTTACTTTGCATCATTTAGAAGGGAAAGGCATCTATACACCAACGCTTCCGGTGAGGTAAGTGGAAGAGGAAACACTATTATAACGGCAATTTGAACCAAGATGATGAACAATACTCAGCAGTAATTTAACAGCTGTTATATGTGTCATGGGACGCCTGTACATTCTGTATATGAGCGCTGCTATGGGATTTACAATCTCTTTTGTAAGTGACGTCATTTCAAGAAAACGCAATTTGTGATGTAACTATTATCAAGCAGGAAACTATATTTATCTGACATGGTCACTTTGTTTACATTGCCATTTTGGGCAAATATTGCTAACTGTCAGTACATGGTGACGTCATATGTGACGTTTTCTGGAATTGACGTCACACAAAGAAGTTGGAAATTTTTAGAAGCCTTTCTGAAACTTTTAAAATTCCATTTGTTTTCGATACGGAAAATGCTGTTGCATATTGCATATTTCAGAGTCTTGTATAACGATGAATTCTCTGAATTTTAATTATTATATATTGTTAAAAAAATCGGGGATATTTCAAGAGAAGCTTAATTCAAAACTTACGTTTCAATTGGTATAGCAATTTAAGCATTTGACTGACATTTACTCAGTTTGTGTTGTATAAAGGCAATCTCACAGTGATGATAATTGCAAGGAATCCCAATTTCCAGTTATGAACGGTACATTAAAGTGTATTTCGGACAGACTTTAGATATCATTGCGTCTGATTTAATTCGACTGTTTTTTTAAAAGGATTGATACTTGGTGAAATACGTCATTATAAACAAATCAGTAGACATTACGAGTCAAGTCCGTCAGGCTTGCATGTTCTAATGGTACAAGTTTACTTAATGTGTTTGCAATATGAATGAAGAAAATAATATAACGTTACAGCCATTAGACTGTACATATTCATCATTTGATTAAATTTCTTGTGCATATATATGTACTGGTCTTGATGAAAGTTACTTCAATGATTGAGTGGAAAGTCTGTGAAATGAACAGTGTTAAATTTTATGCGAATGTTTTATGAACATTTTAGAACGCCACAGTTGTTGTATATTATTGTACTCATGTACATGAATAGTCACATTTCAACTTCAGATATATATGATCTATATGTTTTTCATTAATTTCATGTTAATGGTACATATTGTTTTACATGTGAATTATATTAAAATGCACAGTATTGCAATATAGTCCGTCTGGTTAGCTCAGTCGTTTGACCACCCTACTTCACATTAGGAAGACAGACATGTGTATACTAGGATTGTATCAATTTCAGTGTAAGCTGCGAACAAAATACATGTATTGGTGAAAACAGGGTAATAAATCTCTTGCTAAAAATGTGTTGATTGTATTGATGTACTTAATGTCTGTTGCTGTGTATTAAAGGTGTCGTTGTTTGTATAAAAGTGTTGTTATTTGCTTGAAGGAACTGAGTAGATTTTACAAACATAAAATTGGTACAGGAGAAACCTCTCCAGAGCCTCTTGGAGACACATACTATGACTGTTGTTGAGAGCTTGTTGCTCTAAAGAGCTTTGATTGATTGTAAATGGTTACAAAGGGAAAACATGGTACTGTTATTTAAGCGAGGTGGCTGCTCTTACCAGGTTAAATCGATAGTAAATTCTTTCAACAGGAAAGATAAACACGATTCTGAGAGTTGCTCAATATAATATTGCTTAATGTATATTAAACCTGTTATGTTTTATGCAATGAACTGGCGACTGATCACTATAGTTGGTTGTGATATATACTCAGACGTAAAATGTACATTTTATAAAAAAGTATTTCTGCTTGTTACATGGAAACTTTCGGGTACAAAAGTTCAAATCTTTCTCTGTATGAATACACTACATACACATTGCTTGTTCTATATCGAAACTTTACCTGCTGAAATATGAATATATGTTTAAACTGTAAGAAAGTTAAACCGTTAAACTTACAAGACTTCAAAATGCATTCGAAGTTTACATTTTAACTTCTGTTTTTGATGTTATTATCAGGTAAAATTTTAATTCAATACTTCCACTCATTTGATTCTTGTCTGAATTGAAACGTATGCACAATTCAGTACTTAAAGACTAGCCTAAACTACTTTAAGATTAATGTTTCAGTAATTTTCACAAGCAGTAACTGTGGACTTGAGAGTACGTATTTACATGTAACTTCTTCTCGTATATGTACTCATTACATTTAATAACGCACGATATGGGATTTCTAAATTTCCATTGACGGACTTTTAGGATACAAGAAAAGAACTTGACACGATATCATTGCATGTGTATGCAACATGTATGCAACATGTATGCTAAATTTCATGAAAATAACGAAATATACATGTAGTTATTTAAAAAATGTGCGTTTTGAAACGTACTGAGTATATATAATAAAAAACTTGTATTTATAACTTGGCTTGTTATGCCTCTTTCTGTCTTTGTAGATTGTTCCAACGCAAATTCGAAAGTAAAATAAGATACCGACTCCAGCATAATTCCTTCTCCAATTTGTTCCATTAACAGTTTGATTACCCAAATATTTCCAAGAAAGTGGAGGTGGGTTAAATTCGGCGACCAAAGACGACGAATGGCTAAGAACTGCTGATTGCGTTATTTTCATACAACCGAATCCCGATCTTTACTACTACTCATGTCCATCTACCAATGAAGCAACTTTGACTATTTTGAATGTTACGACTGCAAATCATGGCGACCAATGACACTGTATACTTTACAATGACATGATTGATAGCAACAATGTGACTAGCAACGGTGTGACTATCTCTGTTCGAGGTAAAGATAGTAATATTTGCGATGATATGAACAGTCTAAATATAAATCTATGTTATGATTACAATACATCTTCTATTAAATAAATTTATACAAATACACCATGTCATATGCTATTCAATTTACTCCAAAGCCCGAATATGTTGTTAAACGTCAATGCTTTATATTGTTATACGGTCAATGTAGGAAAATGTGAAGTTAAGTAAAAATAGCTTCAACTCCTTTATTCAATACTTGATCAAATTTGATTCATATTTTATTTCACGTCTTTGGATTTCAGTGGCTGTACAGCGGGTGAACATGACTTATCCGAACGAGGAGGTAATCACAATACGTGAAGACAATGTTGTGATACTTCTTTTGGAAGACCCCAGCCTGATATCACGTGGTATAAAGACGAAGGGACGCTTAACATATTCGACGATGTAAAATTGATTGATTATGTTACATATCAATACAAGAAACACCGCATTTGGGAATCAGAACCAATATACATGCAAGAAGTAATCAACATATTTGGCAACGAAGGTATTTTACGTGACTTTATGTATATAGTTACCAAAACAAATACTTACCATTTTAAGAAGTAATGCTTTATGTTTAACTGCTTTAGTGTTAGGCCATTCCTTAAATGTTTCATAGCTATGATAGTACAGTTTATTAAGATTGTACAAAAAACAGATTAGCATCGGGTATACTTATAATGCGCTTACTGTAGCTGTTAAACTGCAAAACAAAGTCAGCATTATTGATGATTTCAGGATCATCGAGCGAATACAATTCTAATAATACAATGCTTATTGTTGGAATAGCACTTTGATTTTTTATTGTTGCCTTGACAACGTATGGAATTTACAAGTCGGTGGTTGTAAGGCATCTAAAGTCTAACACAGGTAATTTGCTTAAAATGTTCTATTGAATTATGTCAATTTGACACAATGTTCTACGTGTATTGCGGGGAGGAAACGATATGAATAATCATTACGATTGAGGTTAACTTATCATGTCTAACAGTCGAGCAGGAAATGCTATGTACGAAGTACACAGCCACTCCAAAAGCACAAAAAAACATGCAAATATACTTATACTTAAACATTTACAAAGGCAAATGGGACACAAACAGAAATGGTGTGTGAAAGTAGGAATACCGCCTTGGAACGGATCGGTGGCAAAAACATCACTAGGGGTGTTAATACCTACAACATATATGGTTGTGTCAATACAAGAAGACAATCTTCCTCTATCAATATATATCATTCAATGTATCCTATATAAAACATCAAAAGGAACAAAATAACTCCAATATAAATGTCTGTATTACGTTTAACGTGTTTTCAAGTACATTTACATTATATCTTAGAGAGAGGAACGGGTACTATTGTCGGCACTAGCGATGCTGGGTAAGTTATTCAATTACTTAAATCGTTATTGAAAAATTGATAATTAAAATATGTATTTCAATACGTTCGGCTGTAAACTGTACTTATTCCTATAATGAGTTGACAGAAGAGTTGTTTCTTTTGAGAAACTAAAACATGAATTTACTATGATAAAAATGTTTATTTGGCGTCATTTAGAAACAAGAGACATCCATACGTGAACACTTCCATGGAAATAGCCGCTGAATCTAGTGAAAGAGGAACAAATGACCACAATTTGAACCCAGATGTTGAACAATACATGTAGTTAGATAGAGTTAATCTGAGTGACCCTACAACGTTTGCAAATATTGACCAGCACTAATTAAACAACTGTCACATGTGTTGTTCAACGTCTGTAGATTCTGTAAATATACTAAAATGCCATTAGAAGTGCAAGTTATTTAAAAAAAACTTACTGAGACTGTGTGAAATTGTTTTAGTTTTCGATACTTTATTCATATTGTAAATTTCAAAGTAGCAAAACTCCAAACTTTCGTTTCAAATTATGTTCAGTATTGTACTCACGTTTAATCAGTTTTTGTGGCATAAAAATTCCAAGAATCACCATTTCCATTAAAGAAAGTACATAAATATGTTATTTTAGACAGATGAGATGACATAAGATTTTAAACGACACTTTTTCAAAAAGATTGATATTAGGTCATATACGTAAAAAGGAACAAATCAGTGGACATTTCGAGGCTTCTCCGCCATGCTTGACTGTACTAATGGGACTACATACAAGTTTTAACAAAGTTTACAAGTTTTATTTTTTTCAAATCGAGAAGGTCATAAACCCATGCGACTATAACATACATAGTAAACATTATAAACAGGTAAACAAGTAGTCACAAACAGTTTATAAATACACATACACAATCACAAACAAAATACAACAATAACATTCTAGAAAATACATGCATGTAAACTTCATGACTGATATTGAACATCATCATGAAGAGGCAAACTAAATTCCCTTATGACTATGTCCTACCGAAACTAAATGTAGGATAAGGAAGGGACTTAGAGCCTAGTATATACATAATATAATTTTGTTAATCAAGAACACATCAATCCATCACCAAATACAACAATATTACATTAACACAACATGTATATCAGTACTACGACAAATTATTTCAAATAAGTCATCTGTAAATGTAATAAATACTATTTATGCATTATAATTTAAATTTTTTCTCGCTGTCAATGCTTGGTAAATGTAACTACTTAATTTTGTTAACACAGTTTTGTTTTCAGTTTTTATAAGTTCTATAAATTTGAACATGTTCCGACGTCCCCAGTAATAGATAGGCAGATAATTGTTCCGTATCTCAATGTATAAATTACACTCTAATATAAAATGGTACTCATCTTCTAATAAATGACATAAATTACACTGTCTGTTAGCTAGTGGTGTGGGATTTGGTTTTGTCCATCATAGAAAAAATAAAAGGAAGCCTACCAATTTCTCCATAAATAAAATCATTCTGTGTTGTTTTCTTCACTCCTAAAATATTTTTACAAAATTGTAGATGTATACGTTCAATAATGTTTCCAGTTATAAATCCCCAAACCTCGCTCCCATAGTTTAAAATGGGTGTAATTAGTTTATCAAAGAGATCCAGTTTATGACTCACTGTTAAATTCGTAAACTTATACAAGTGTTTGTTCATGATAAAAATAGCTTTTAATGCTTGGCCAGATAGGGTATTTTGGGCTTCAGAGAAAGACCCACCGGGTGTAAATACAATACCTAAATAACGGAACTTACTGACTATTTCTACAGGAATATTATTGTAGTAAAAATTTAATTTTTGTGAAACTCTACCTCCCTTCTTAAAGATTAATACTTTTGTTTTGCTTGTATTTACAACTAATTTCCATTTATTGCAATACTGTGATAGAACATCTTAACTAGCTTGCAACTCAGAACTCGTTTTAGCAAATATGAAAATATCATATGCATATAACATCATAGATATTTTAAACATGTTAACATCGATTCCTTCGAGTCCTTTCGAAATGAACATATCTTCAATATCATTGAGAAACATTGAGAATAAAAATGGCGACAAACATTCACCCTGTCTTACACCTAGAACACAATCATATTGATCACTTAATTGGTTACAATATTTAACACGTGATTTAACTGATGAATACATAGACTGCGTAATATTTAAGATCTTACCCCTGATGCCTAGTTTAATCATCTTAAGCCATAGGTTTTCCCTGACTACATAATCAAAAGCTTTCGTAAAATCCATAAAAGCGCAGTATTACATTTTACCTGTATTTAATAAGTGAGTAATACTGCCATGTAGTACAAACATATTATCAATAGTTCCCATTTTTGATCTAAAACCAGTTTGAGCTTAAATGTAAACACTGTATTATTCAGCCCAATCCGATAATTTATTATTTAGAATACGTGTAAATAATTTCCCTAGTGTGCTTAATAATGTAATTCCCCTATAATTGTTTGCATCATTGACGCTACCTTTCTTATGTAAAGGAATAACAAAACCTTCGGACCAATCTTCTGGAAAATAGCCAAGATCAAATATTTTATTGAAAAGATTTAGTAAAAAAGGTGACATAATATGTTTTCCATGAATAAAAAAATAATTAATATACATGTCTGGCCCTGCACTTTTACTTGAGTTAAGTTGACTAATTGCTTTCCATAATGATTCCTTACCAATCGGCAAATTCAATTCTTCGAACATTACATTAAATTCATTTTGTTCGTACCTCTCTAGAAAATATAACACGTCATCATCCGGATTAAAAAAAATGATCATCCGGATTGTTGACGCTTTTAAAGTATTGCTGAAATACGTCTGCGGAGATATTAGCTTCTTTTATTCCAGCAGAATGTTTTAACATAGTCCAATATAACTTAGCATTTTTATGTCTAGCTGCAGTTAGTTTGCGTGTTTCTTGTTTATCATACTCAAATTTACATGTTCGAATATTCGATTTATAACTAGACCTGGCTTTGACCATATTATATCTATTTTCTGCAGTTTTATCATTTCTGTACAAATTCAACTTTCTATAAAAATCTCTTCTCATATCAAAGCATTCAGCAGTGAACCACTTACTAAATTTATTTGTTTGACATTTGTTTTCTTCTGGCTTGAACAGTTTTTGGAAACCTCCTGAGGCTACATTATCTACAATATGTGACAGTTCATTAATACATAAGTTGGATCAATCAGACCAAAGTGAAGGAAAACGATGACCAGTGTCTCAATGTCAGCGGGATGTATGTTGCTGTTCTCTCGAAGATACTCCCAGGACAATATGATGTAAGAGTGTTTGCTGAAAACCGCATTGGGCAATTAGAGCCAATGTACACGCAACAAGCAATCAATATCGTTGGAAAGCAAGGTTTGTCTTTTAGATATAAAATAAAGTCATGTTTGAGAAACACGAAAAATCGGTCAATGGCGCTATATAAGCCATACTCGACTTTTATTTTAGAGATACCAAACGAGTAAGGATATAAGCCATACTTGACTATATGTGTAGAGATACCAAACGAGTAATAGACGTTTTAAGTGCGCGTTAAAATGCTAAAGACTTTTCGTATTTGATGAGTCCTTCAGTTTTATAACTGTGGTAATAAGGTTCATTAAGATCATGTAAATTACATATTGGTAGGGCGTATGCTAACCAATGCGCAAACTGAAAATATTTAGCTGCCAAACACATAAAGGGAGCAGTATTAACAGTTTCAGGTTCATCGAGAGAAAACAAATTTGATAACACAACGCTTATTCTTGGACTCACGTTGGGAGCGTTAATTGTTTCCTTCATAACATACGTAATTTACATGACGGTGACTGTAAAGCGTCTCAAGTCAGAAACAGGTAAATTGATTGCTTAAACTCTATAAGATGATTTAAAACTGATTATAAATTCTGAACAGGGAATGATATATTCGCAGTGTAACTGCCACTCCAAAAGCACATGGAAACATGCAATAATATAAATTATTCTAGGAGTACCACATACGAACGGTCAGTGGCAAAAAACACTACTAGGGCGTTAAAACCTACAACATATTTGGTTGTGGCAATACTAGAAGAAAGAAGAAATTGTCAAAGGGAACGTCACATACATAAGACAATGACTCTCCATACAGACCTCCGGGAAAACAACAGTCCATACAACATTAAGCTTTGAGTGGACACAAGGGTAAATACGCAAAGAAACAGGGGCGCAAGGAATGGCATTGCCGAACATAAGGGCAACTAAGGAGAATAGTTAAGAAAGAGAGAATAACTGCTACAGGGAGCGCCACATTCATAAGACAATGCCTATCAACACAGACCTCCCGGAAAACAATTGTCCATAAAACAGAAGACAATCTTTCACAATAAATCCTTATCATTTAATGCATTTTATGTAAAAAGGTATAAAATAACTCCTATGCAAATATTATTTATCTTGTTTTAACATTTTTTCACGATTTTCAGAGAGAGTAACAGGTGCACGTACCAGTGTCCGCAACTGCGATGTTGGGTATGTAATTCAATTACTTGAATAGTTATTAAAAACTGATAATTTGAATATGTTGTACAATGCGTAAGGCTGTAATATTTACTATATTTATAATCAGTTTAATGGAAGAGTTTTCGATTGGACAAATTTGAAACTAATGAATTTCACTGTTTATTGTAAAGTCAAGCTGAATTTACTATATATTATATTTCTTACTTTGCATCATTTAGAAGGGAAAGGCATCTATACATGAACGCTTCCGGTGAGGTAAGTGGAAGAGGAAACACTATTATAACGGCAATTTGAACCCAGCTGATGAGCAATACTCAACAGTAATTGAACAGCTGTCATATGTGTCATGGGACGCCTGCACATTCCGTATACGAGCGCTGCTATGAGATTTACAATCTCTTCTGTAAGTGACGTCATTTCAAGAAAACGCAATTTGTGATGTAACTATTATATTTACTCAATATTGTCACTTCGTTTACATTGCCATATTGGGCAAATATTGCTAACTGTCAGTACATGGTGACGTCACATTTTACGTTTTCTGGAAATGACGTCGCATAAAGAAGAAGTTGGAATCGCACAGCGGTGCTCATAAATATTAAAGGCCATTTGAAGAGCAGTATAATTAGTGCAAGTTCTTTTTAGAAGCCTTTCTGAAACTTTTAATATTTCATTTGTTTTCGATACGAAAAATGCTGTTGCATGTTGTATATTTCAGAGTCTTGTATAACGATGAATTCTCTGAATTATAATTATGATTTATTGTGAAAAAATCGGGGATATTTTAAGAGAAGCTAAATTCAAAACTTACGTTTCACTTGGTATAACAATTTAAGTATTTGACTCACGTTTACTCAGTTTGTGTTGTATAAAGGCAATCTCACAGTGATGATACTTGCAAGGAATCCCAATTTCCAGTTAAGAACGGTACATTAAAGTGTATTTCGGACAGACTTTAGATAGCATTGCGTCTGATTTAATTCGACTGTATTTTGAAAAGAATTGATACTTGGTGAAATACGTCATCATGAACAAATCAGTAGACATTACGAGTCATGTCCGTCAGGCTTGGCTGTTTTAATGGTACAAGTTTACTAATGTGTTTGTAATATGAATGAAGAAAATAATATACCGTTACATCCATTAAACTGTACATATTCATCATTTGATTATTTGTATGTGCATTTATCTGTACTGGTCTTGATAAAAGTTACTTCAATGAATGAGTGGAAAGTGTGTGAAATGAATAGTCCAATAATATTATGCGAATGTTTTATAAACATTTTAGAACACCACAGTTGTTGTATATTATTGTACTCATGTACATAAATAGTCACATTTCAACTTCAGATATATATGATCTATATGTTTTTCATTAATTTCATGTTAATGGTACATATTTTTTTCCATGTGAATTATATTAAAATGCACACTATTGCAATATAGTCCGTCTGGTTAGCTCAGTCGTTTGACCACCCGACTTCCCATTGGGAAGACAGAAATCTGTTTATACTAGGATTGTATCAATTTCAGTGTAAGCTGCGAATAAAATACATGTACTGAAGAAAACAGGGTAATAAATCTCTCTCTAAAAATGTGTTGATTGTATTGATGTGCGTAATTTCTGTTGCTGTGTATTAAAGGTGTCGTTGTTTGTATAAAAGTGTTCTTATTTGCTTGAAGGAACTGAGTAGATTTTACAAATACAAAGGGAGACAATTCACTAAAATACTTCAAAATTTAAAATTATGTTAGTTTCAGGCTAAAAGTAACACAATTTGTTTTACATTGTCTTTTGTATGTGGCATTCCTTGTAACTTAAAAAATCATATGTATGAAAATATATTAAAATGAAATAAAACATACTTTTGAAAGATAATAAAAACATAGCAAATTACAGTTTCAACGGGCGTTGTATTCTGTTCAAAATTAACTTTTGCAAAAACTGTACGGTAAGTTTCTCTAAAATGTTAACATACTTTTTTGTTATATGATACCAATAATTTTCATTTAAGACAATTTGATGTCCTACTGATATTTGTATTTTCTAACACATTTGTAATTGTTTGTTCCATTGCAATTTGACAATTCTGTATATTTTATGACACAAATATCCCCAAAATAACATTTTGTTTTAATTCTTATAAAATATTTTTCACTTTTCGTCAATTTGATAGTCTTTTTTGTACACAGGTGGTTTCACTGCATGAACATATGAAGGAATAAGAAAATAATGGTATCTTTCCATTTAAGAAAATTACTTTTTAATCTGCATTATTATATAAATTAAATCAACAACTAATACATTTGCGTCAGACATTGTGACATTTTAAGTTAGTGGTTTTCATGGCTGCAATTTGAATTCCAAAATCAGAGCACGTATTAAAATAAAACGTACTTTAATAATCGAAACGATGAACATCGAAAACAAGAAACTTATAAACCTTTGAACAAAACGTTAAGTTCCCCTTTCCCCATGTACATTTCTTTTACTTGATATAATATTCATGTTCTTTTCTCCCTGCTTTCGGCCTATTATTACTGAATTCCTTGACTTATTCTGTGATGTATATCACCCTTTAGATGCTTCCACCTTTGTTGTCCCCCTAATCTCTGAATTGCGATAGCTTATACAAAACATTTTATGAACAACTTCTCTAGGTTTACACCAGGACGAATATATTAGTCCCAAATTGTTCAAAAACATATATTTGCCTCGGTTGTTTAGCATACAACATGATCCCCTTGATTTAACTTACCTTGTAAACCAACTTTCAGCAGACAATGATGAAGTATATATTGAGCAATTGTTCCTCACTTTTGGTAAACAGTCAATTACAACATTTTCACGCCAACCCCTAAATACACATTACCTGCACTTAATTTTAAGAACTTTAGTTAACGTTTTTCCGTAGTTATCACACGGCTCATGTAGTAAACCATTAATTGTGAGTTCCCAAACAATACTGACATGTTCATCTGATTAAAGACAATTTATATATCTCTATCAGAGCATGAGTCTTCGTTTTTACCAGCAGCACTTTGACCTCCACATAGTAAACTCTATTTGTTTGCCTCGTGTCTGTTTTGCCGAGATCTGCCTATGGATGTTCTGAAATGGTGAATGTGGCATAAAGTGTTACTCCTGTCAGTCCGTCCGTACATAATTTGTTTTCCGATCAATAACTCTTAAAAGGATGAATGGATTTAATTCACATTGGGCACATAGGATAATGAGATGCAGGTCACGATGAATTATGTTACAATCCGGCAATTGTTTAAAGAGTTATTGCCCTTTATAACTTAAAAATTAACTTTTGTAAGGATGGATGTATTCAATTAATATTGGGCACGATAAGCATCGGATGATAAAATACAGGTCCAGTTTGATTTCAGTAACACTCTGCCAATAGTTGAAGAAGTCATGGCTCTTTTTGTCATTAAAACAATTGGCTTTCCATTTAATATTTGTTCAACATTATTTGGCCTTTACAAGCATTCTACTGAAAAGCCCATAGCAGGGACATCCGTGTCCTATGGACACAAATAGTTTGTGACTGTGATCCGCCATTCTCTACATTTGTTTTCAATTTCTTCCTGAAATCGTTATAAAAAACTAATGATTGATGGATTAGTCATGACACTTGAGTATCTGAAATTGTGTCATCAAAATAGTCCTTCTAATTCTGTCTCATTGTCTGATAGACATGTATATACTAGGATTGTTTCAATTACAATGTAATTATATAAGCTGTGAACAAAATACATGTACTGATGAAAACAGGACAGAAAATATGTTGCTAAGAATGTGTTGATAGTATTTATGTGCGTAATATTTGTTACAATATTTGTAAAAAAGGGTTATTTGTTTGAAGGATCTGAGTAGATTTTACAAACATAAAATTTGTACAAACTCCAGAGCAACCCTCAAGAGAGGTGGCTGCTGTTATAAGGTTAAATTGATAGTACATTCTTACAACAGGAAACATTAACACTATTCGAGAAGAAAGATGGTTGCTCAATACAATGTTGCTTAATGCACATTACATCTGATATGTTTTACGCTAAGAACTGACGACTGATCACTGTAGTTTGTTGTGGTATTTACTAAGACGTATAATTTGCATTTTATAAAAAAAGTAATTCTGCTGGTGAAATCTTCCGGGTTCAAACGTTGACATCTTTCTCTGCATGAGTACACTTGTTATAGATCGAGACTATACGCACTGAAATATGTTTATAGATGTCAAAACTACCAGGAAAATAAACCGTGAAATTAACGTGCCTTCAAAATGGATTTGTCGATGATATTTCATCTTTTGTTTTTGATGTTAATATCAGGTAACATTTAAATTCAATTCTTCTACATAACTAAATCATTGTCTGCGTTGAAACTAATTCACAATTTAGTTTGTAAAGACTATCTAAAGCGATTTTAACATGTATTATTTTAGTAATGTTCAGAAGCAGTATCTGTGTTGAGGAAGTTTAAAAGAGCCCCTTATAAAAACAACACTATATTACACGACCAATCTGTACCTTATTGTGCCTCTGATTGTCCTTGTAGATTGTTCCAACGCATTTTCGAAAGTAGTCCTTAGCGTTTCGTCGCCTTTGGTCAACGAATTTAACCCACTGACACTCTTTTGCAAATATATGGAAATTCAAACTGTGAAGCGCATATACTGGAAAAAAATGGGTGATTCAGCTACCGGTGTTTCAAGTGCTAATTGCAGTGTTATTTATGGGCACACGGATCCAAATCTTTACGACTACTCATGTCCATCTACCAGTATAGCAACATGGACTATCAAGAACGTTACGGCTGCAAACCATGGCAATAGATGGTATTGTTTAATTGGAACTGGATTTGACGTATTTGAAAGTAACATTATGACCATTTCCGTTCGAGGTAAACATAAGCATATTAACGATTATCTGAATGTTCCCCCACACATTTATTTGAGGAACACAATAACTATTCCCTTTAATATGAATTAATTTATTAATGATTTGCTTTGCATTTTGCTCACAAACCACGATAGATGGTAACTAGTGTACTAGTATGCGTTTTACTCTTACGCCCGACGTTGAACAAATTGAAGTCGCACATTAAAGATGGGATGGGTAGAAATTGCGGGTACCTTGGTACCCTTTATTCTTACGTCCTTATAAATTATACAGTAGGTGTCTTTCTTTATTCTGTCATGACTGCCAACCAGCATATGACTAAAAGCCACTTTTAAGAAACAGAAAGAAGATGAAGTGCAATTTAGGATCGATTGATATAATGTTCGTATTTCGCGATAAAGTCCAAGCCGTGGACCGTAACGCCATTCTCCAAATTAAATAAGTTGGAAAATAAAAACTGTGCCCTACAATTTTAATGGGGTATATTTGTCTTTATTTTCAGTATTTAGTTTATGTCTAATAAATAACATATAAAAAAATTCGGTTGCCTCTACATAACGTTATTTATTTCAAACTTTTCGTTTGTTTTGGCATTCTGGTGTTAATTATGTAGTTAAAAAGAGCAAGTTCAGTGTAAGGCTACTTGTTTCTTCTTACTGGATTATATACAGTGTATATGTTATTGTGTACGTAAGTTTTATTGCTTTTAATAATTAGTTACTGCCTACTTAGTAAACGTATGTGTATATGTTGGAAATCAATGACCATATAGCGGTTAGGTGTGAGGTTAACTAGCTGTTAAATCGATTTAACCCCCGGTATTTTAATGAAACTTTCACGGCTGTAAGTCGCTGTGTGGTTATTATTTCTATTTATGTTTATAGATGTATGTTCATATCAAAGGATATTATCTGTTCTATCAAGAAACTGTCTTAATACTCCTGCAATTTCTGTCCTGTCGGAAAGGACCTATAGCTACAACAAAGATCAACCATTGATCACTCAGTGGCAGATGCCATCATGATATTCGCAAACAAGTTCAGGTTATCATTCAATTTCTTTCCTCCTGCTCAGCTGCTGATATTAAAATCGTTGATTGTGAGACCCAACTAAAGGGACAAAAACTGGAACCTTCCCAGATTCATTTACCAACTGGCGCCGATGATAATGCCACTTCGTTACAGAATGTAAAACTTATATACGGAAACTTGACTTCGGGTACTAGTAGTTAGTAAACTTTAAGCATTCGGACGCTTAGTTTTGTCAAAAGTTTCAGTAGTCTAATTTGACTTAAGAATAAAGTTTTATCAATCTAATCCAACTCTCCTGCCTAAAGATCCGAAAGTGTCCTTCCGTATTTTCAAAAAAAAATTAAAGAATTATACAACAAATTTGTACTTGTGCCAGCTGATAAAGCTTCTAACAACGCGTCATTGTATGACGGTTTTATTATACGGAAGTCCTAAATAATTAATTTAACTGTACTGCAGCATACAGTCCTATTCTATCGTCTGCTGATGATATAATTGACAGACGCAGCTCAGAATTGTCTAAATGTAATGTAGAAGTCGCATACAAATGTAATAAGTTACCAACTATGTATTGGTTACCTAAACTACACAAAAAACCATATAAATCTAGATTCATTGCTAATGCGAGCTTCACTACAACTACAAAAATTTCGAAACTTCTCACTAATTGTTTAACAGCTATTAAAGCTGAAGTTAATTAAATATTGCAATAAAACTTTTGAAAATTCAAGTATAAACCTTCACTGGGGCATAACACATTCTACGGAAGTTTTGAATAAATTTCAATCTTTACATTTTAGAGCAATACCGATGATTTCTCCACTCTTTATAAATCACCTCCTCATGATTTAATTTAAACCAAACTTACATATTTAATTGAAAAAAAACCATTAGGCAGCAATCAACATGTATATATTAGGCGTGCAATGATGAAAGGGCGTTTTTTACTTCTAATACTTACAATAACTTTACCATCTGGACATGTGAGGACGTCTGTGAAGCTCTTTCTGGAGGTCTGCGAGGGGAGGCACAGTCTTGTGTATGTGGTGTTCCCTGTAGTTACGTATTCTCTCTCTTTTCTTCTACTTTAAATTGCATTATTAATTTGAAATCGTAGGGTTATTTCACATTCGTATGTTACTAGTTTAGTTACAGGGAGCAAGGTCAGAATGAGGCTGCTTGATCATTCGTGCTGGATTAGTTCCTGTGTATGTCGTTATGTGCTGTGCGTGATGGTTGGTTGCTTTTAATGATTAGTTACTGCCTACTTAGTCAATTTATGTATATATGTTGGAAGTCAAGGACCATATAGCGATTAAGTGTGAGGTTAGCTAGCTGTTAAATCGATTTAAACCCCCAGTGTTTTTGCTGACTGTTCCAAGGCTGTAATTCGCTATATGGTTGTTGTTTCTGTTTGTTTTGAATGTGTTTTGTATTTCCCTTTACTTGTGCAATTCTGTCACTTTATATAGTGTTCAGGTTGTTTCATACCCAGTTTCGGCCTATTGCGGCCAGCTGTCTTGACTTGTCCTGTGATTTTTTCCATTAATCCCCCCTCCCCTTTCCTTCCCTGTCCACTTCGATTCTCCTAGTTATTCCTTGTGGTCTGCCGGGCCATTCCATGTGCCTCTGTTCCTTAACATGTGGACAATCAGACTCAGTTAACACGCCACACATAATCAACATCATTGGCAACCAAGGTATTAACTTTTAGATATAGAACAGTTTGTCTAGCTAGCTCAGTCAGTAGCTCAGGGTTGGATTCCCGGGTTCGGCAGGTTACGTCCTTTCGTGACATTGGCTGAAAGTTGTAAGGAAAACTGGAAAGGTCAACTTTCGCCGCATATAACTTAAACAATGTTGCAAAACGGTGTAAAATCCGATGAAAACAAAAAAGAAAGATATAGAACAAACCTGACTTTGTGCTTAAGAGTTACCAAAATAAATAAATGCCGTTTTAATACATACCAATACACCTCGGGCCAGGATCCAGAAATTCCAGAATGGGGGGGGGGGGGCAAACATGAGGACAAATGCCTAGCACTTGAGGCTCAGTGGGGGTGGGTACGGGAGGGTGTATCCCTCTCCCTTAAGTGGGGTCCGATGGATTTTCCCCGGCTAATTTTTACAATATAGACAGATAGATATTTATTTGCATATTGAACACTGGAATGGGTTTTTCTACAAAGCAGCAATAACCATTTTTACAGTAATAAGCAGCGTGACAAATGGCGTGAAAATATGTAATTTGGGTTTGTGAATTTTAGAAATTTCATTATATTGAGATCTAAATTACGTTTTTGTTTATTTGTTTTCTAAATAGTCAACCAGACATCAGAAAAACCAAGCTCAGACAAAAGAGACTTAACTCGTGACACCCACTTAACCTTACACGGGTTTAGCTCAAAATCACTCTTGAGTAAAATATAACATTGTGTAATGTTTTCTATCTGGGGCAAAGCATATTTGAGCCAGTATTTAATAATGTTGTACATTCTAGTTGCTTCCATATCACACCTGTCTAGTTCTTCATACACAACGTCAATTTGAGCCGTCAGTTTAACTCACATTAACGTCTATTGTAAGTGCGTTTTTTTCGATTTCGGTCGCCTTATAGAACCCCCATACGAGTGAGTAATTAAGTATAGGTGTGATTAATTTATCGAATAGTTCAAGTGTATGCTTTGGCGCTAAATCTGTAAAGTTATACAATATAGGTAAGAAATGGTGGCTTTTGGTGCATTTCGGGGTCTAAATTTTAAGGACTCATTCATGAGAATTGCACTAGTATTATTTTGTTAAAAATAAAGAACGACCAATTCTTACAAATACCAACATTTTAACAAAGTTCCAGAGGACAGCCCCTCCTGTACTTACCCAAGTAAGCCTTAAGCAAAAACAACCTTGTCACAAGTGAATAAGAAGCCATTTCGTCATAAACTCTGTTGATTATGTTTCAATGAAATACAGTAAATATATATACGTTCATGCTGATTTGGACTAAGTTGACTATAGTTTAATGTCCAAACAGAACATGATCAATGGAGCACACTTATAAACTGTATTAACTGTTAACAGCCTACATACTTAATTAAAAGCAGGTTTAGGTAAGCTCTCTGAAATAAGTAAATGTGTTGATCTTCTCCAATATAAATAATTGTCAACGACAATAACTGACGAGGTTGAGCATCGGCCTTCAGGACAGGAGGTCACGGTTCGAGCCCCCTCTTTTGCATGCGGGAAAGTTGGTCGAGTTACATTTAATACGAAGAATGTGCTAGTACAGGTTAGTAACCCGAGAAATGTACGCTCGACATATGGGTTTCCGGTGGCAAAGTAAAATAAGACTGAAGTGACTAGCATGGAAATAGTTTTATATTCTATTAGATCTATTTCTTTTGTAACATCTGATAACAAAACATTTACATATCATAAACAGGTCAATTTAGTTAGAGAATAAACTTGTGTTAGCAGTTAGTTTAGTTACCATCATCACATAGGATTTATCCGTCAAGTGTGTGCACATTCGTCTAATGTCAAGTGATCATTTATTGTTCCTTTAATATAAACATTGTTTTTGACTTATAAGGAAAATGTACAATTACGAAAATATATACATACATATTTGAATAATTTTCCTTATCATGTATATATACACTGAACAAATTTCCTAAACGTCCATGTAATAAAATTTAAACATATATTATATAATTGTCGGCATCTTTTCTGTTTTAAGTCTTGGACATACAACATGGATTGTATTTAAATGAAATTTACCGCTTACTACAAAGTACACGTGATCCTCGTGCCAACAGTTGAAAATCGTACTCACCGACACGCGTGGTCAACCATGACGATAACTAGGGGTTTTCTTTGTGAAAATCGATAGAGTACTATGTATAATAGTAGAATGCCAAATTTTAGTCGGCATATAAAACCTTTTTTTTAAATTTGTTTTTTTATTAAATGGACGTTTAGAAAATTTGTTCAGTGTATGTACATGATAAGGAAATTGAAAGCCCCTGTGTGATGTAAAGTGAAAAGCATGTGATTCTTCTAGACGGTCTCAAAGTCAATGAGCACAACAGGAGACCAAAATTTATTGCACTTCCATTGTACTGGTAGTATACAAGAGGAAATCGACCATGTATTGTATTTTAAGTGCCCAAAGAATAGTAACCTTAAGACCTAATCAGTGGAAATAATTTTATATTAGGTATAGAAAAAGGTCACTCCACAGCCGACTGGGGGTCCAGGGCCCCCTTGGCTCCCCTGGTGGATCAGTGATTAATGTTGCATTGATAACGTATGGAATTTACATGACGGTGGTTGTAAGGCGTCTCAAGTCTAAAAAAGGTAAATTGGTTGCTTAAACTCCATGTCAACTGGATACAACAGAATGTGTATTGTGTGGTCCCAACGATATGATAAATTATCAAGATTGAGGTTAACTTAAGTTTTCATTAAAATGTTATAGAAGCAGGAAATGACATGTGTCAGAGATAACTTATTAATATTGCTTCATTGTTTTATCGTTTTATCTATTTGTTTATAAACATGTAGCACAATGTCTGTCTTTGGTTAACTTACTGTGATAACTTTATTTATGGCTTAAAAGTCTTCCTATGTCACACAATACTATATGTTACGGACCACAATGGAAATAAGCGTTTTTACTTGTACTTTTTTTTGGTTATCCTTAACATATAATGTTGATTGATATGGCTTTATTGATTCATACATATTGTTTTTACTAATACATGTCTTAATATTTTTATTGCCATGTTAATTGTACATTTTATGTTGAAATAAATATATCTATATATGTGCAGAGCCACTCCAAAGGCACAAGACGACGTGAAAATATGTAAATTCTTGGAAACAATTACAAAGGCAAAATAGACACAAGACACAAACAGAAATGATCAGTGAAAATAGGAGTACCGTTTTAGAACGGTCAGTGGCAAAAACATCACTAGGGGGTGTTAAAACTTACAACATATTAGGTTGTTACAATACAAGAAGAGAATCTTTCACAAATAATCCTTATCATTTAATGTATTTTATGTAAATACATCAATAGGAATTAAATGACCCCGATGCAAATATCTTGTATCGTGCTAAAACATGTTTTCGTGTGGTTTTTTTTCCAGAGAAAGCAACGAGTACCAGTGTCCGCACTAGCGATGTTGGGTAAGTAATTCAATTACATGTATCTAAATAGTTATTGAAAAAAATATAATTTGAATATGTATTCCAACACGTCTAAATACATTTTTACTAATTCCTAACTAGTTTAACAGACGAGGTATTTAATTGGAAGAACAGAAAATTAATGAATTTAACAGTTCATTTAAAATCAAACTGAACTTACTATATGATAATATTTCTTATTTTACGTCATTTAGAAATGAGATGCATCTATACATTAACACTTCTATTGAAACTTCTGGTGAGCCAAGTGAAAGAAGAACAACTAAGTACCAGATGAACCCAGATGCGGGACAATACCTGGAATTAGAAAGAGTTAATCGACGTGATTCTACAGCGTATGAAAATTAATTTAACAGCTGTCATATGTGTCATGGGACGCCTGTACATCCCGTATATATAATAAAGGCCATTTGATGAGAAAGCTATATTAAAATCCTTTCTAAAACTTTTTAAAATACTATAATGCCCGTGTGTGTGTGTGAATATCACAAGTATGCAAAAAGTAAACCTGCGAGCTTACATCCGCAATCTATTTCTAAAGATTGCCAAAGTTGGTTAAATATAACCAAATCTCCCAAATGGGGACCTGTAGAGGAATCGTAATACACAGCCTGGTAGAGGCTAGGCCTGGTAGCGGCCAACAAATGTCAACTATAAATCAGAACAACTAACATCCTTTCGGCTTAATGTAATTTATTTTTTAAATCCCTAACAAGGAAATATTAAATAAGTCTAAGCAATCATACTTAAAATATCGAAAACGACTAAGTCTAGGTAGAAGTCAGATCAAAACACGAAAATGCCGAATTATATTTAAGTTCACAAAGTGCACAAAACGTTAACAAATAACCGTTCTCAATTGTAAACTTAGTAAATGTATCAATATAATCTATACCTGATGATTAGAAGATAAAAGATGAATTAGAAATAATTCAAGATGCAGATTACTTAAAGAAAACAAGAGCTTAAGACATACACGTCTAAACTACTCGGGGGACAGAGGTAAAGTGAAAAGTTGGTACTATGAACGCTGGTATGTAAATATTATGGTATGCAAATTAGTACACGGTATGCAAATGAGAGTTTAGAGATAACGTCTAAAGAAACCCCATTACTAGCTACTGTGGTGTAGTCCCGTCTCGCCCTAGCGTTATCATCGTTGCAGTACCTTAGGACTAATTATACTACAAGAACCACAAACAGCCATTTACGTTTACATGATTATAACTTTATTTAGTATAGTACTCAAGACAACAGTAGCGTACAGTTCCGAGCCTAAAACCTTATCCCTAACCATACAGAATACAGCAGATATTATCACGTTCAGTTCACACACCAAGGATCAATCATCATTCCTCAATGTCAACAAGTAGGTCACAGTAAATATGCATCAAGGTACTTAAGTTGCACATTAACAAGTGCCAAGCCCGTAACTAGAGTTCATTCGGGGAATATTATATGGATACACACATGTATGGTTGACATTTACAATATATCTCTGCCCACGTGATTAGGTAACTGTATCACGATGACCCTTAGGTTATAGTAACTGTGACAACATAATATCACCTGGTCTGCTGAATTCTGTGTTAACATATTTTATTATACATTATACAATGTTCACTACTGCAATATAATAAAGACTTATTTAAATTATTAAATCTTTGTTTTGTGTGTATGACTACACCACACTACAACAAAAGACTTAAACTATTACCAACATAAATAAATATTAATAATAAGTGACTCGCGTAATTACAGACAAGTATGCTACGATAAACATAAAAAGTATGTGATCTGACTTCGAATAGAGATTTGCCGGTACAAACCGGAAGTGACAACAAACATGGTGGATAAATGTAAAAATGCAGTTGACAGTACGAGATTTATCTGAAATATTACAATACAGAAGCGACCTAGCATGTAATTGTTACGGTAAATAGCTAATTTCTATAAATATTGAGTTATTACTAGATTATTTCTGCATGACATTGTAAAATATAGCGAAGATAGCTTAAAACTCTTACGAATATACATGGATACAATTACGAAATGTACATGTGGTTGACCTAATTAACATTGGACTTCAATATTGTTGTATGGTTGTAATTAGTATTGGTTTATAGAATTCATTTAAAGATAGATTGATTGGAAAGAGGCCATGCCTCACAATACTTTTTGATTTCGATACTAAAATACTCTGTTTCCTATTGAATATTTCGGAGTCTTGTAGAACGATAACTTTGCTGAATATTATAATTATATCTTGTGAAATACTCGGAGATATTCCATAAGTAGTTAAATTCTAAACTAGCATTTTAAATATTGTTGAGTATTATACTACCGTTTACTCAGTCTGTGTTGTATCAAGGTATCCTCATAGTGATGATAATTTCAGTGAATCACAATTTCCAGTTAAAGACATAAATGTGAATTTAAGACAGACTTTATATAACATTGCGTAAGATTTAAATCGACTCTATCTCTAAAAAATGATATTTTAGAGATATGGGTTATCAAACACCAACTTTCAATGGACATAACGAGGCATCTGCGCCGTGCTTGACTGTTCTATTGGTACTTACTAGTATTTTTAATGTGATTGAAGAAAATAACATAACGTTACAGCAATTTGTCCGTACATGTTCATCATTTGATTAAACGTAAACTGGGGTTATTCAATGGACGAGTGGAAACTGTGTGAAATGAACAGTGTAAAATATCATGCGAATGTCTTATAAATATTTTAGAACACCACCATTGCTTTTGGATTATTGTACTCATGTAAATAGTAACATTTTAACTTCACATGTATATGATCTAAATATATGTTTTTCATTTATTTCATGTTAATGGTATATATTATTTTAATTGTGAAATTATATTACAATGCACAATATTACAATATAGTCCGCATGATTAGCTCAGTGGTTTGACCACTGAACTACCCAATGGGTTCGTATAGGTTCTGACACCAGGTGAGGCGTATTATCTTTAATTCTTTATGACACTTTGTCTCAGGATAATTAATACCATAGTGATTAGTCCTTGTTGATAAAGTTGCGCTGGATAGAACATGTTAGTTCTGGTTGGTAACCCAAGAACATTGGCCAGGTCAATTGACCGCCGTAGATAACTGATAAACTAACATATTGGTAAGTCGGTATAGGAACTATTTTTAAGGAGGTTAAAAGTAGTAGTTAGGGAGACCGATGGTTGAAAGCCGGTATTGACAATGAAACAGCTACTATCGCAACAATTCTAAAAAGCGTTAACTTGAGCACAAGCATACAGTTACTGTTGCAATGAAAACAATTTGTACTATGACAATATATTTTCATTTACTGTGTAACTTTGTCGTTTGATTCAGTGTATTTGTCTGCAGGTAACTCAGTGTATAACTTCTTTGGTGGAATAAAACAATACTCATTAATATTTTAGGTGCATTCATGTCATTGAAATGGAATTCATACCTGTTACATGACAAAAACAGAGAAAAATAATAATATACTAGAGAGTAGGTTGGAGAGTCAACATGACCATGGAGTTTCGAATATAAAGACGTTTTAGCACATCAGTGCTTAATAATATTGTGGTTTCTTCGCAGACACTATGGTAGTTCTTTTGCATGTTGTTTGCCAGATTCTCATACCACTGTCAAACCGTGTTGGCGTATACAGCAAAGTGTGTAATGTTATATAGTTTTTAGAGAAGTCTCAAAACTGATGCATTTGTCATACATAAATTATCGATGAAAATGCCGTATTACATCTATAATGCATTGTTGCAACCCGTCTTGTAATAAAACCCGTCTTGTAATAAAACATCAAAGTTGACAAAACGTCTAATTTCAATATGAAATAACTGGAAACCAGTCTGCAACTATAAAATGAGTATTTCAGAACATTGAGAAGGAAATTCCTGCAATAAAGACATCATGTTAAAGAACCCGTTTTGTAATACCAATTTTTTAGACTCAACACCTTTTGTAATGAACATTTCAAAGTTGACAGAAACGTCTAATTTCATCATGAAATAACTGGAAACCAGTTTACATGTTATCTAATGTTGAATTTAACAATTTCTGGGAATTTTAAATTTTATTATAAAACGGGTTGAGTCTCAAACATAGTATTACAAAACGGGTTCTTTAACATGAAGTCTTTATTGCAGGAATGTTCCATTCAATGTTCTAAAATAAGACTTATTTGACATTTGTAGACTGGTTACTAGTATTTCAATAATAAAATTAAACGTTTCTGTCCTCTTGAATATTGTTTATTACAAAACGGGTAGAGTCTAAAAAAATGGTATTACAAAACGGGTTCTTTCAAAGTATGTCTTCATTGCTCGAGTTTTCCTTTTGAATCTTGTGAAATAATACTCATTTTATAGTTGCAGACTGGTTTGTTATTATTACAAAACGGGTTTTTATTACAAAACGGGTTGCAACAAAGCAGGCCTTTGTAGGCGTTTAAAATTTCTACTAAAACCCGAGACGCAATCTATTTTAGAAAAAGATGTTTGAATACAAATGGAACGTTTCGAATATAACTAGCTGACGTAACGCTTCTTAGGTTCCCAACACTGGTCTGAATTTAAGAAAAATAATTAATAAGAATTGACTTTTTTTCGGTGAGCAACATTTTGACATTGAACATTAAAATGACAATGAAATGTAGTGTGTAAACAATTACGATTGAATTACTTTCAATTTTTACTTTTTGTCATTTAGAACATTTCTTACCCATGACGGTTGAGCATAGCTTAAATCATTATTATACTACAACTTCTAAATGCAAGGAGTGAAATGTTACAAGGAATTTGGTCCCGACTGCACGGGTTTTAGTATATATGTACAGGGACAAGCCATTTAACTCAGGTTTCAAATTCTGACAAAACAATCACATTAAATTTCATGAAAATGTAAGCTTAATGAGGTATTAGTTACCCATTTTGGTTGTTTTTATTCTGCAAAGGTTTTTCTTGTAATGCTTAAACGTCACTGAAACAATAACTGCTCCTCCCATGAACAAAATGAATCAAAGGATTAGAAGTCCTATCATTGCGCTACGCTATTACGGAAGAGAAATGTTAAAGAACAAAGGAGGAGTTAAAGTCATATCTTGGAGTATTTAACAAAGTGACCAGCAAGGAAATTTCTAATATAGTCGGATCCAGTATGTGTTAGAAAATACAATTTACAAAACAGTTCCATTTAATTGTCAACAAATGCATATCAAATGTTGGGTTTTTATTTTTGCTGAATATTCATACAATCATTAATCAATATGTTAATCAAAGTGCTTCATTATCAACACAAATATATGAGACGCGACAGACTCGTACATGTAAGCTATATATACGAATTTGTCACTCACCGTAACAGAAACAAAATAAACAAACAAATCTGAAGAACACCATCTTTGCCCGTTGTGACGTCATCACTTTATCAAACGTCACTACGGTGCTGTTGTTACTGAAAAGCAATAAAAATACAAATAAAGCAAATTGATCATTTATACACGGAGTTTAACTATTACACGTGCGAACCACAATGAACAACACTCCTAGTGATACCAGACGAAGTAGTTGAGGGGCTCCACAATAGACACCAAATAAAGCAACAAGAGATACGCAATAGAGCTACATTAGACGCCAAATAGAGCAACAATAGACACTAAATATAGTCCATATGGACACTAAATAGAGCTACAATAGACACTAAATAGAGCTACAATAGACACTAAATATAGTACATATGGACACTAAATAGACCTACAATAGACACTAAATATAGTACATATGGACACTAAAAAGATCTACAATAGACACTAAATATAGTACATATGGACACTAAATAGAGCTACAATAGACACTAAATATAGTACATATGGACACTAAATAGAGCTACAATAGACACTAAATATAGTACATATGGACACTAAATAGAGCTACAATAGACACTAAATATTGTACATATGGACACTAAATAGAGCTACAATAGACACTAAATATAGTACATATGGACACTAAATAGAGCTACAATAGACACTAAATATAGTACATATGGACACTAAATAGAGCTACAATAGACACTAATTATAGTACATATGGACAATAAAAAGAGCTACAATAGACACTAAATATAGTACATATGGACACTAAATAGAGCTACAATAGACACTAAATATAGTACATATGGACACTAAATAGAGCTACAATAGACACTAAATATAGTACATATGGACACTAAATAGAGCTACAATAGACACTAAATATAGTACATATGGACACTAAATAGAGCAACAATAGACACTAAATATAGTACATATGGACACTAAATAGAGCTACAATAGACACTAAATAAAGCAACAATAGACACTAAATAGAGCTAAAATAGACACTACATTGAACAAAAATAAACACCACAGAAAGCAACAATAGATACCAAACACAAGAACACTGTACAACACATAGATTATTATAATCATTATTTATTTTAACAACAAAGGAAGCCACAATATCATGAATATGTAACACATGGAGCAACAAGTAATAGACAGTTGTCACCGCGTAGTTTGTGATTGACACCACAACGCAAAATAATTGAAACCAATGAGTGCAACAAGAGAAATCATGTAACAAAATAAAAACCATATTCAGCAAAAATGGAAGAACAATATAAGACGCAATGATATATACATATGAGCGCTGCTGTGGGATTTGCAACCTCTTCTTTAAGTGACTTTTTTCAAGAAAACGCAACATGTGATGTCACTATTTGCAAGCAAGAAACAATATTTACTCCATAATATTATGGTCACTTCATTTTCATATTGCCATATGGGGCAAACATTGCTTACATTGTGACGTCACATGTGACGTTTTCTGGAAATGACGTCATTTGGGGTTGAAAATAGTACAGCGGCGCTCATAGATACTCAACGCCATTAAAACGCAACTGAAAATTGTCCGTGTCAACATGTTGACATTACAAAGAAACAATTATATTTTAATTCTCAAAATTAATTCACTAAACTTAATCAATTATGAAATACGAATACTAGGGTCATAGTTTGATTTCTTTTTGATGAATGGGTTACACATTTGTAACAATAAAACGCATTTAACACTGTGAACAAATGAAGGCTTAGTGAAATAGTTGCGTTTTTAATGGCGTTAAGTATGTATTCACAATGGATACTCAAAGTAAACACATTGAACAAAATGCTTGTCATTACATTCAGTCATGCCGGTTTCACGCTAAGAAAATGTAAAATACGTAAATTAATTGATCACACTGGATATAATCCCCTTCCATTTCACAAGTGAATAAAATCCAAAGATCATTTAAACTATAAAGACGATCTTTTTCATGACTCAATATTACTAACAAATATGTACATCTAATGAATGTTTACATTAAATGTTACTAATATCAATTACACTGTCAATTAACCTGCCTCTGTAAGATTTTAAGTTTTTTGTGTTTACGTCCCGTACATACTACTTCGACTATCACGTAGAAACAAAATTATGCACATACGTATATTATAATGCAAATAACAACCACCTGATAAGTTGTTTTTAAAGATGTATTTGCGTAGGTGTACAGCAAGGGTAATATGCACGGGAGATGGGGTGGGTGGATTTTATTAACTTTTCTGCGAAATTGTAAATGTTGTTAAACAGCATCGCTATATAAAGCATTTAAATTGCTCAATTCATACGCTGAAGTAATGTATGTGCATTCGGATGTGTCCATTGCATGTAAAGAAGACAAAGAATTAAAATGACGCTCATTTTTAACAATATAGTGAAAATGAATAACTTGTAAAGGCAACAGAGCTTATACTCGAATTAAGCCTTCATTACTGAAAATGATAATATATTGCAGAGCGTCGATTAATTGAGAATTAAGTTAATGTATTCACTATTTCTATTGGCCAATATTTAACAACACATGTTTTCATTGGCTGACAGCCTTGCAGATTGTTTACAACCGTTGTCAAGTAAATGAAATTGTCCATCTTTTGTAAGATGCAGTTGAAGTGGCCCGTGCTGAACTACTTTCCGCGGAGTAAATACACGTTAGGGAAATTGGGTCAAATGCATAGCCTCTAATTGTAACATAAAACTAAGGTCTTATGCTATACCATATATTATGTACATAATTATATTAACATTGATTTCTAGAAACATTAAACGGATGTTGTAACGTCTCTGACAAAATAATAATAATAATAATTATTATAAACTTTATTTATTGAATATAACTCATTAAGCTATGCACATAAAAACATACATACATTAACTTTTCTAACAAGAGGCCTTCATACATACAAAATCGGTTTTATGATCACGTTTATTCATCTGGGTAACGTTTCATTAAGGTTTGTTTCAATTTGGGTTTTCTTTAATCGCTTATGTATATTAGAACTATCAAATTGTTATAAATGCAGAAATTGATATAATAAAATCGCCATTATTGATCGGACAGGTTATAAAACTTATAATAGATTCAAGGTTGGATCGGCACAAAAAATCAATAACACATCATTCACTACTGTACCAGATAATAATATTTTGCGCAAATATGTTCGTTTCTTATAATGTATGCTTGTGGTCAATAGCATGATCCTGGTAAGTTTATCAAGTGCGTTTTGACACACACACATTAACATTGTCTATTGGTCAATATTTTTATTGACTGACCACCTCGCATATAGTTTACACCAAATCACAAATCAAAACAAACCATAGTGCAAATACGAACGTACAATGGAAACTCCTTAGTCCGGACACTCTCCAGTCCGGAAACTTCCTCAAACCGGGAAATTTTCTCGGATTTGTTCTAGTTCTTTCTATGTAGCATATAAAAAATCCCCTTCAGTCCGGATCCTCCAGACTCCGGAATCCGGACGATTTTTTGTTTAGATTAGGGAGTTACCACTGTATTAAGGCAAATATAGAATCTGACCTGTGAGCCGTGACCTTTAAGTCGAATCAATATACTAGACCCAAACACAGGAGAGTGTCGCGAGTTCCCTCCCTTTATCCCATCTGGAGTTATCCCTCATATAGTATATGTATTATGACAAGGGTTAATGGGAGAGAACTCGTGACAATCTCCTATTGACAAAATAGGTTAACCAATAAATAAGCTCGAATGCATTAACATGTTTGATGACTTATACGTGTAATCAGCATTGAATACTCAACGCCATAAAAACGCAACTAAAAATTGTCCGCGCCAACACTGTGAAATATGAATACAAGGGCCATAGTTTGATTTATTTTTTATTGATGATTTACACACTGTTTGTAACAAAAAACGCGTTTAAAACTTGGAACAAAATGAAAGCAGGTATATTTGTTCGTGTGTGCTGTATTAATTTCAAGTGGGTTCGAACCTCGCGCTTGAATGTTCGTTGATTTCAATTTGAATGGAATTAAGTGTATATCCTGGATGCCTTTCATGTGATTCATATAATACCCAACTAGGAAGTTTTCATTCTGAAGTAGATTGTGTTCATGGGCCGAACAATGACCAGACTCTAAATCGGAATCTAACGATCATTACCGGTTCATCTCGGAATCTAACGATCATTACCGTTGCATGTCGGAATCTAACGATCCTTACTGGTATGTGTCGGAATATAACGATAATTACCGGTGCATGTCGGCATCTAACGATCCTTACTGGAAAATGTCGGAATCTAATGATCATTACCTGTGCATGTCGGAATTTAATGATCATTTCTGGTGCATGTCGGGATCTAACGATCATAACCGGTGCATTTCGGAATCTAACGATCTTTACCGGTATATGTCGGAATCTAACGATCATTACCGGTGCATGTCGGAATCTAACGATCCTTACCAGTATATGTCGGAATCTAACTATAATTACCGGTATATGTCGGGATTTAACGATCATTACCGGTGCATTCCGGAATCTAACGATCTTTACCGGTGCATGTCGGAATCTAACGATCATTACCGGTGAATGTCGGAATCTAACGATCATTACCGGTATATGTCGGGTTCTAACGATCATTACCGGTATATGTCGGAATCTAACGATCATTACCGGTGCATGTCGGAATCTAACGATCATTACCGGTGAATGTCGGAATCTAACGATCATTACCGGTATATGTCGGAATCTAACGATCATTACCGGTATATGTCAGAATCTAACGATAATTACCGGTGCATGGCGGAATCTAACGATCATTACCGGAAGACCACCTAACAGTCGGCATTGAATAGTGATGTCCAGGCACGAGAAAAAAAGTATTTACCGACTTTTGAGATAAGTGTTCAATACTTTTAATATTCTTACTTCCCATCGAAGGAATAATTTAATTTATTTCAGTATATATTTTACATCTAATTTGAAACAAGTAATTACAACTAATATTAATCACTTTTGATAACTAAGTATTGTCAGAGCCACTCATCAGTTATAGTGCCTCTTTCATGGACCGTGAAGTTCAAAGTTCGTGGCTCAGTCTCCCCCAGTGTGGGATTCCATAAAGCACTATCATTGAACCAGGAAACGAAGCGAGCAGAAACATTTTATGATTCTAATTGTAAATGTTATGTAAATCATGCACATAAGTATGACTATGATAAATATCTTAAAAATTCAACGCCCCATGACACTTATCTACCTTTCATGGATGAATATTGAATATTGCTTCACGTGTGAAAAATGATTCATACTTTAGTTTATTGCAACATTTATATGCGACTTTGTTGTAATACACAGTAAAATCTCGATAATAAGACCATCCTTGGGATCCTTGAAAACTGGTCTTAATATTGAGGTGGTCTTGATACTGAGGTTGAATTAAGAGCGGAACTGTCAAAATTGACTTTAAAATTGAGGTCTTAATTTTGAGGTGGTCTTATTATTGAGGTGGTCTTTAAGTGAGGTTTCACTGTAGTCTAAAACTATATATATCACTGCGTATATTACAGATTTTGTACAACTATATCCATTTGAGTCTCACCAATTTATATTTAAAGGTAGATTAGTCTTATTTTTATCAAAATATGCTGAGTAAAATTTTTGAGAAAATAGCATGTTAATACCTTCATGCAGACATACTCTAAGATAATGCATCTTCATTTTTCTTAAAAGTTTCATGGAACTCTAAAACGCAAGTCCTATACTGATATGCCCTATACTAGCGCTAACTCGGCGCGTAGGTCAGAATAGAAAGTACCGGTATCTGGACGCTTGTATGTGTGGGTCCCCTTACTCTGCCTTTATTCGTTGTAACGTATTTGTTACGGTGGCAAATTCCCTATTCAATAACATTTGTTGCATTCCGTCAGTTCAGTTTCTATGTTGTTACAGTCTACCAACATTTGATTAACTAGTTATAAACAAACTTGATGTTTAGTGTAGTTGAATTTGTTAAATTGAACTACCTGGACCTCATTCATCCAAAACAAAGTCAAGTCAAGCACTTTATAATAAGTAAACTGGATTGGCATGAATTTACATATGTAAACAGATGATAACTCTACCTATCACTTGTCCAACTGACGCAACATCTATGTATAATGATAGTATTAATTTGAGCACAATGTTTAGTATTCCCTATTCAATAACGTTTGTTGTATTTAGCTAAATCAAAGCTACGTATATGTTTGAGACCACGAGAACCTGGATAGTGCCGAAGAGCACTAGTACCAGGTTTTAGTGATTTGTACCTGGGTAGTGCCGGAGAGTACAGGTACCCGGGTAAGTGATTTTGTACATGGGTAGTGCCAAAGAGCATAGGTACCTTCGGTAAGTGATTTATTTTGAACCTGGATAGACCCAAAATGCACAGGTACCCGGGTAAGTGATTTTGTACCTGGGTAGTGCCTGCTCCATCGTTTAAGTAGGGATATCATGGACGGCCATGTCTGTATCGATATAGCGAATCTTATATGTCGACGATACATCGATTTATCGATGTTAATATAGGAATATAAAATTAAGATTTAAATATTTGAACACGTGTTTATTCCAGTGAAGCTACTCAAATACTGTTTTTAAACCCAAAATGCTCCCAATAATTATGTTTAGCTCTTCAAAACAAAGGGACCCCAGTCAGTTATTTCTATAGGCAACCGTTATGACTAAAACAGCGAGAATGCGTAATGCACAGAGAATAGACGACGACAACAGGAAACAAAGTGGGCCTTAACTTACGGCAACTAACACTCGGCCTCCGTATTATTTTGTTCAGAATTAGATCAAGCTTTTAGTTTATGTCCTCTGACAATTTTATAAAAGAGAGAGAATAAGTTGCTACAGGGAACGCGACATACATAAGACAGTGCTTCCTCACACAGAAAACAAAAATCCATGAAACATAAGGCATTTGAATAGTTTCAAGTATAAATACGGAAACAGAGGCGTACGGAATGACCTGGCCGACCATAAGGAGAATAACTAGGAAATAAAGTCATGTTTTGAGGAGAATCAAACAGGACAAACAGTGAAGGGTGGGATTAATGGATGGAAAATATCACAGGCCAAGTCAAA
The DNA here is from genome assembly GCA_032209605.1 of Mactromeris polynyma. Lineage (NCBI taxonomy): Eukaryota > Metazoa > Mollusca > Bivalvia > Venerida > Mactridae > Mactromeris > Mactromeris polynyma. The sequence goes on along the minus strand of JASFXZ010000003.1, from coordinate 8,104,135 downwards.
ATAGCTGACAACAATAGGCCGAACTGGGCAGAACATAACTTTAACACTATATAAAGTGAAAGAATGGAACATATAACATACATTTAAAACACAAAAAGAAATAATAACCATATAACGAATTACAGCCTTGAATCTGTCAGTAAAAAACTGGGGTTTAAATTCACTAAGTAGACAGCAACTAATTATTAAAAGCAATTAACCATCACGTACATAACAACAGACACACTGTGTATAATCCAGCACTACTAAAACTTGTTATTTTGTGATATAAAAGAATGCTATTAAATAAATGGAACATTGTTAGACATGAACATCTGTACATGTTATACAATATATTATCCTCTCCATGTGATTTTACAATGGATATGTAAAACAATTTTGTACTCTCTTGTCACGTATACGTTAAACATATACAATCTCTTATTCATAATGTTTAGTAACTTTATATTCATAATTTTGATTACACGCATTTTACTTGATATGCAGGGAGTGAACATGACTCGTCCAAATGAGGATGTAAACACTATACAAGAAGGCAGTGTTTCGGAATTATCTTGTGAAACTTCGTTTGGAATACCCACGCCTGATATATCGTGGTATAAAGACGAAGAGACATCGGACATATATGACGATGTAAAATTGATATATAATGTTACATATCAATACAGTAGACACTTTAACGTAACAGACCTTTACACAACACTTAGCACTATGCTGTATACGCCAACAAGGTTTGACCATGGTATAAGAATCTACTGTGAAGCAAATAACACCCAAGAAACTACCGTAGTGTCTGCAAAGAAACCACAGTTAAACGTAGAGTGTATGCAATACATTTAAATATTTGTTAAGTAGTATTTACTAGTAATGTATTGATTGTATTAAATAGTAACCATTTTCACTTCAACATTTCACCCATTTAAAAGTACATGTTATACAGAGTGGTTCGTTTGTAACAATTGTAGTCAATTTTCACAAGGTTCTTCAAGTTATCTAAAAACATCTGATAGTAATCCAAGTTATATTGTCTCATGGTACAAACTTGGACAATTTTTTTTCCGGGATGACAATGGAGCATACGTGTGCAAGGAAACAAGAGTGGAAACAAACCTCAAGTTGACCGAATTACTGATTGTTTTTGGGACCTATGTGTACCTCTTTTATCAAAGGAAAGTCTCTTCCAACAATTTGTGCAGGCTGCTTGTATTTTACCATTGCAATCAATGCTTAATTATGCTTTGTTAATAGCGCTAATTGATTTGACTTCTGGTATGGCATTCTTTCCGATAAATATGTTTCTATAAATGTTGTTGAATGTTATAATTCAAATATTTCCTACAAATCACTTAAGCTTCCGTACTCGTTTTTAAAGCCTTAAACTTATTGATCATTTTCTTGCACAACAGACAAACCTGATGCACCACCCGACTTGAAGTTCTTGTCTTGCTATGAAGTTCCAACATTCTCAGAGGTGGCAGCAATGGTGGACACAGTCAAACATTTGTCATACGAACATCCCGAACGGACTCAAACAGTTGGATTAATCAAACCAAAGTGAAGGAAAACGATGACCATTGTCTCAATATCAACGGGATGTATGTTGGTGTTCTCTCGAAGATACCTCCAGGACAATATTATGTTAGAGTGATTTCTGAAAACCGCATTGGACAATCAGACCCAGTTAACACGCCACAAATAATCAACATCATTGGCAACCAAGGTATTAACTTTTAGATATAGAACAGTTTGTCTAGCTAGCTCAGTTGGTAGGTCAGGGTTGGATTCCCGGGTTCGGTAGGTTACGTTCTTTCGTGACATTGGCTGAAAGTTTTCAGGAAAACTGGAAAGGTCAACTTTCGCCGCATATGACTTAAAAAAATGTTGCAAAACGGTATAAAATCCGATGAAAACAAAAAAGAAAGATATAGAACAAACCTGACTTTGTGCTTAAGAGTTACCAAAACAAATAATTGCCGTTTTAAGACATACATGTACACCTCAGGCCTGGATCCAGAAATTGGGGGGGGGGGCAAACATGATGAAAAATGCCTCACACTTGAGGCTCCGTGGGGTTAAGTACAGGAGGTGTATCCCTCTCCCTTAAGTGGGGTCCGATGGATCTTCCCCTGCTAAATTTTACAATACTAGTATAGGGTTTTTACAGTAATAAGGAGCGTGACAAATGACGAGAAAACATGTAATTTGGGTTTGTGAATTTTAGAAATTTCATTATATCTAGATCTAAATTATGTTTGTGTTATTTGTTTTCTATAAATAGTCAACCAAACATCATAAAAACCAAGCTCAGACAAAAGATACTTAACTCGTGAGACCCACTGAACCTTATACGGGTTTAGCTCAAAATCACTCTTGAGTAAAATATAACATTGTGTAATGTTTTCTATCTGGGGCAAAACATATTTTTAGCCAGTATTTAATAATGTTGTACAATCTAGTTGCTTCCATATCATACCTGCCTTGTTGTCCATACACAACATCAATTTGAGTCGTCAGTTTAACTCACAATAGACGTTTTCAGAAATGTACGTGTTTTTTTATTTCGATTTCGGTCGCCTTATATAACCCCCATACTTCGAGTAAGCAATTCAGTATGGGTGTGGTTAATTTTTCGAATAGTTCAGGTGTATGTTTTGACGCAAAATCTGTAAACTTATACAATATAGGTATGCAACTGAGGCTTTTGGTGCATCTCGGGGTCTAAATTTTAAGGACTCATTCATGAGAATTGCACTAGTATTATCTCGTTAAAAATGAAGAACGACCAATTCATACAAATACCAACATTTTAACAAGTTTCCAGAGGACAGCCCCTCATGTACTTACCCAAGTAAGCCTTAAGCAAAAACAACCTTGTCACAAGTGAATAAGAAGCCATTTCGTCATAAACTCTGTTGATTATGTTTCAATGAAATACAGTAAATATATATACGTTCATGCTGATTTGGACTAAGTTGACTATAGTTTAATGTCCAAACAGAACATGATCAATGGAGCACACTTATAAACTGTATTAACTGTTAACAGCCTACATACTTAATTAAAAGCAGGTTTAGGTAAGCTCCCTGAAATAAGTAAATGTGTTGATCTTCTCCAATATAAATAATTGTCAACGACAATAACTGACGAGGTTGAGCATCGGCCTTCAGGACAGGAGGTCACGGTTCGATCCCCCTCTTTTGCATGCGGGAAAGTTGGTCGAGTTACATTTAATACGAAGAATGTGCTAGTACAGGTTAGTAACCCGAGAAATGTACGCTCGACATATGGGTTTCCGGTGGCAAAGTAAAATAAGACTGAAGTGACTAGCATGGAAATAGTTTTATATTCTATTAGATCTATTTCTTTTGTAACATCTGATAACAAAACATTTACATATCATAAACAGGTCAATTTAGTTAGAGAATTAACTTGTGTTAGCAGTTAGTTTAGTTACCATCATCACATAGGATTTATCCGTCAAGTGTGTGCACATTCGTCTAATGTCAAGTGATCATTTATTGTTCCTTTAATATAAACATTGTTTTTGACTTATAAGGAAAATGTACAATTACGAAAATATATACATACATATTTGAATAATTTTCCTTATCATGTATATATACACTGAACAAATTTCCTAAACGTCCATGTAATAAAATTTAAGAAAAATAATATATTAAACATATATTATATAATTGTCGGCATCTTTTCTGTTTTAAGTCTTGGACATACAACATGGATTGTATTTAAATGAAATTTACCGCTTACTACAAAGTACACGTGATCCTCGTGCCAAAAGTTGAAAATCGTACTCACCGACACGCGTGGTCAACCATGACGATAACTAGGGGTTTTCTTTGTGAAAATCGATAGAGTACTATGTATAATAGTAGAATGCCAAATTTTAGTCGGCATATAAAACCTTTTTTTTAAATTTGTTTTTTTATTAAATGGACGTTTAGAAAATTTGTTCAGTGTATGTACATGATAAGGAAATTGAAAGCCCCTGTGTGATGTAAAGTGAAAAAGCATGTGATTCTTCTAGACGGTCTCAAAGCCAATGAGCACAACAGGAGACCAAAATTTATTGCACTTCCATTGTACTGGTAGTATACAAGAGGAAATCGACCATGTATTGTATTTTAAGTGCCCAAAGAATAGTAACCTTAAGACCTAATCAGTGGAAATAATTTTATATTAGGTATAGAAAAAGGTCACTCCACAGCCGACTGGGGGTCCAGGGCCCCCTTGGCTCCCCTGGTGGATCAGTGAATGTTTCACAACTGCGGCAATAAAGTTTATTTAGATCATATAAATTATACATTGGTAGGAAGTATGATGCCACATGCTCAAACTGTAGTTGTTAACTGCCAAACACATGAAGGGTGCAATATTGACTGTTTCAGAATCGTCGAGAGAAATCAAATCTAATATCACAACGCTTATTGTTGGAATACCACTGGGAGTGTTTAATGTTGCATTGATAACATATGGAATTTACATAACGGTGGTTGTAAGGCGTCTCAAGTCTAAAAAAGGTAAATTGGTTGCTTAAACTCCATGTCAACTGGATACAACAGAATGTGTATTGTGTGGTCCCAACGATATGATAAATTATCAAGATTGAGGTTAACTTAAGTTTTCATTAAAATGTTATAGAAGCAGGAAATGACATGTGTCAGAGATAACTTATTAATATTGCTTCATTGTTTTATCGTTTTATCTATTTGTTTATAAACATGTAGCACAATGTCTGTCTTTGGTTAACTTACTGTGATAACTTTATTTATGGCTTAAAAGTCTTCCTATGTCACACAATACTATATGTTACGGACCACAATGGAAATAAGCGTTTTTACTTGTACTTTTTTTTGGTTATCCTTAACATATAATGTTGATTGATATGGCTTTATTGATTCATACATATTGTTTTTACTAATACATGTCTTAATATTTTTATTGCCATGTTAATTGTACATTTTATGTTGAAATAAATATATCTGTATATGTGCAGAGCCACTCCAAAGGCACAAGACGACGTGAAAATATGTAAATTCTTGGAAACAATTACAAAGGCAAAATAGACACAAGACACAAACAGAAATGATCAGTGAAAATAGGAGTACCGTTTTAGAACGGTCAGTGGCAAAAACATCACTAGGGGGTGTTAAAACTTACAACATATTAGGTTGTTACAATACAAGAAGGGAATCTTTCACAAATAATCCTTATCATTTAATGTATTTTATGTAAATACATCAATAGGAATTAAATGACCCCGATGCAAATATCTTGTATCGTGCTAAAACATGTTTTCGTGTGGGTTTTTTTCCAGAGAAAGCAACGAGTACCAGTGTCCGCACTAGCGATGTTGGGTAAGTAATTCAATTACATGTATCTAAATAGTTATTGAAAAAAATATAATTTGAATATGTATTCCAACACGTCTAAATACATTTTTCTTCCTAACTAGTTTAACAGACGAGGTATTTAATTGGAAGAACAGAAAATTAATGAATTTAACAGTTCATTTAAAATCAAACTGAACTTACTATATGATAATATTTCTTATTTTACGTCATTTAGAAATGAGATGCATCTATACATTAACACTTCTATTGAAACTTCTGGTGAGCCAAGTGAAAGAAGAACAACTAAGTACCAGATGAACCCAGATGCGGGACAATACCTGGAATTAGAAAGAGTTAATCGACGTGATTCTACAGCGTATGAAAATTAATTTAACAGCTGTCATATGTGTCATGGGACGCCTGTACATCCCGTATATATAATAAAGGCCATTTGATGAGAAAGCTATATTAAAATCCTTTCTAAAACTTTTTAAAATACTATAATGCCCGTGTGTGTGTGTGTGTGAATATCACAAGTATGCAAAAAGTAAACCTGCGAGCTTACATCCGCAATATATTTCTAAAGATTGCCAAAGTTGGTTAAATATAACCAAATCTCCCAAATGGGGACCTGTAGAGGAATCGTAATACACAGCCTGGTAGAGGCTAGGCCTGGTAGCGGCCAACAAATGTCAACTATAAATCAGAACAACTAAAATCCTTTCGGCTTAATGTAATTTATTTTTTAAATCCCTAACAAGGAAATATTAAATAAGTCTAAGCAATCATACTTAAAATATCGAAAACGACTAAGTCTAGGTAGAAGTCAGATCAAAACACGAAAATGCCGAATTATATTTAAGTTCACAAAGTGCACAAAACGTTAACAAATAACCGTTCTCAATTGTAAACTTAGTAAATGTATCAATATAATCTATACCTGATGATTAGAAGATAAAAGATGAATTAGAAATAATTCAAGATGCAGATTACTTAAAGAAAACAAGAGCTTAAGACATACACGTCTAAACTACTCGGGGGACAGAGGTAAAGTGAAAAGTTGGTACTATGAACGCTGGTATGTAAATATTATGGTATGCAAATTAGTACACGGTATGCAAATGAGAGTTTAGAGATAACGTCTAAAGAAACCCCATTACTAGCTACTGTGGTGTAGTCCCGTCTCGTCGTTAGCGTTATCATCGTTGCAGTACCTTAGGACTAATTATACTACAAGAACCACAAACAGCCATTTACGTTTACATGATTATAACTTTATTTAGTATAGTACTCAAGACAACAGTAGCGTACAGTTCCGAGCCTAAAACCTTTTCCCTAACCATACAGAATACAGCAGATATTATCACGTTCAGTTCACACACCAAGGATCAATCATCATTCCTCAATGTCAACAAGTAGGTCACAGTAAATATGCATCAAGGTACTTAAGTTGCACATTAACAAGTGCCAAGCCCGTAACTAGAGTTCATTCGGGGAATATTATATGGATACACACATGTATGGTTGACATTTACAATATATCTCTGCCCACGTGATTAGGTAACTGTATCACGATGACCCTTAGGTTATAGTAACTGTGACAACATAATATCACCTGGTCTGCTGAATTCTGTGTTAACATATTTTATTATACATTATACAATGTTCACTACTGCAATATAATAAAGACTTATTTAAATGATTAAATCTTTGTTTTGTGTGTATGACTACACCACACTACAACAAAAGACTTAAACTATTACCAACATAAATAAATATTAATAATAAGTGACTCGCGTAATTACAGACAAGTATGCTACGATAAACATAAAAAGTATGTGATCTGACTTCGAATAGAGATTTGCCGGTACAAACCGGAAGTGACAACAAACATGGTTGATAAATGTAAAAATGCAGTTGACAGTACGAGATTTATCTGAAATATTACAATACAGAAGCGACCTAGCATGTAATTGTTACGGTAAATAGCTAATTTCTATAAATATTGAGTTATTACTAGATTATTTCTGCATGACATTGTAAAATATAGCGAAGATAGCTTAAAACTCTTACGAATATACATGGATACAATTACGAAATGTACATGTGGTTGACCTAATTAACATTGGACTTCAATATTGTTGTATGGTTGTAATTAGTATTGGTTTATAGAATTCATTTAAAGATAGATTGATTGGAAAGAGGCCATGCCTCACAATACTTTTTGATTTCGATACTAAAATACTCTGTTTCCTATTGAATATTTCGGAGTCTTGTAGAACGATAACTTTGCTGAATATTATAATTATATCTTGTGAAATACTCGGAGATATTCCATAAGTAGTTAAATTCTAAACTAGCATTTTAAATATTGTTGAGTATTATACTACCGTTTACTCAGTCTGTGTTGTATCAAGGTATCCTCATAGTGATGATAATTTCAGTGAATCACAATTTCCAGTTAAAGACATAAATGTGAATTTAAGACAGACTTTATATAACATTGCGTAAGATTTAAATCGACTCTATCTCTAAAAAATGATATTTTAGAGATATGGGTTATCAAACACCAACTTTCAATGGACATAACGAGGCATCTGCGCCGTGCTTGACTGTTCTATTGGTACTTACTAGTATTTTTAATGTGATTGAAGAAAATAACATAACGTTACAGCAATTTGTCCGTACATGTTCATCATTTGATTAAACGTAAACTGGGGTTATTCAATGGACGAGTGGAAACTGTGTGAAATGAACAGTGTAAAATATCATGCGAATGTCTTATAAATATTTTAGAACACCACCATTGCTTTTGGATTATTGTACTCATGTAAATAGTAACATTTTAACTTCACATGTATATGATCTAAATATATGTTTTTCATTTATTTCATGTTAATGGTATATATTATTTTAATTGTGAAATTATATTACAATGCACAATATTACAATATAGTCCGCATGATTAGCTCAGTGGTTTGACCACTGAACTACCCAATGGGTTCGTATAGGTTCTGACACCAGGTGAGGCGTATTATCTTTAATTCTTTATGACACTTTGTCTCAGGATAATTAATACCATAGTGATTAGTCCTTGTTGATAAAGTTGCGCTGGATAGAACATGTTAGTTCTGGTTGGTAACCCAAGAACATTGGCCAGGTCAATTGACCGCCGTAGATAACTGATAAACTAACATATTGGTAAGTCGGTATAGGAACTATTTTTAAGGAGGTTAAAAGTAGTAGTTAGGGAGACCGATGGTTGAAAGCCGGTATTGACAATGAAACAGCTACTATCGCAACAATTCTAAAAAGCGTTAACTTGAGCACAAGCATACAGTTACTGTTGCAATGAAAACAATTTGTACTATGACAATATATTTTCATTTACTGTGTAACTTTGTCGTTTGATTCAGTGTATTTGTCTGCAGGTAACTCAGTGTATAACTTCTTTGGTGGAATAAAACAATACTCATTAATATTTTAGGTGCATTCATGTCATTGAAATGGAATTCATACCTGTTACATGACAAAAACAGAGAAAAATAATAATATACTAGAGAGTAGGTTGGAGAGTCAACATGACCATGGAGTTTCGAATATAAAGACGTTTTAGCACATCAGTGCTTAATAATATTGTGGTTTCTTCGCAGACACTATGGTAGTTCTTTTGCATGTTGTTTGCCAGATTCTCATACCACTGTCAAACCGTGTTGGCGTATACAGCAAAGTGTGTAATGTTATATAGTTTTTAGAGAAGTCTCAAAACTGATGCATTTGTCATACATAAATTATCGATGAAAATGCCGTATTACATCTATAATGCATTGTTGCAACCCGTCTTGTAATAAAACCCGTCTTGTAATAAAACATCAAAGTTGACAAAACGTCTAATTTCAATATGAAATAACTGGAAACCAGTCTGCAACTATAAAATGAGTATTTCAGAACATTGAGAAGGAAATTCCTGCAATAAAGACATCATGTTAAAGAACCCGTTTTGTAATACCAATTTTTTAGACTCAACACCTTTTGTAATGAACATTTCAAAGTTGACAGAAACGTCTAATTTCATCATGAAATAACTGGAAACCAGTTTACATGTTATCTAATGTTGAATTTAACAATTTCTGGGAATTTTAAATTTTATTATAAAACGGGTTGAGTCTCAAACATAGTATTACAAAACGGGTTCTTTAACATGAAGTCTTTATTGCAGGAATGTTCCATTCAATGTTCTAAAATAAGACTTATTTGACATTTGTAGACTGGTTACTAGTATTTCAATAATAAAATTAAACGTTTCTGTCCTCTTGAATATTGTTTATTACAAAACGGGTAGAGTCTAAAAAAATGGTATTACAAAACGGGTTCTTTCAAAGTATGTCTTCATTGCTCGAGTTTTCCTTTTGAATCTTGTGAAATAATACTCATTTTATAGTTGCAGACTGGTTTGTTATTATTACAAAACGGGTTTTTATTACAAAACGGGTTGCAACAAAGCAGGCCTTTGTAGGCGTTTAAAATTTCTACTAAAACCCGAGACGCAATCTATTTTAGAAAAAGATGTTTGAATACAAATGGAACGTTTCGAATATAACTAGCTGACGTAACGCTTCTTAGGTTCCCAACACTGGTCTGAATTTAAGAAAAATAATTAATAAGAATTGACTTTTTTTCGGTGAGCAACATTTTGACATTGAACATTAAAATGACAATGAAATGTAGTGTGTAAACAATTACGATTGAATTACTTTCAATTTTTACTTTTTGTCATTTAGAACATTTCTTACCCGTGACGGTTGAGCATAGCTTAAATCATTATTATACTACAACTTCTAAATGCAAGGAGTGAAATGTTACAAGGAATTTGGTCCCGACTGCACGGGTTTTAGTATATATGTACAGGGACAAGCCATTTAACTCAGGTTTCAAATTCTGACAAAACAATCACATTAAATTTCATGAAAATGTAAGCTTAATGAGGTATTAGTTACCCATTTTGGTTGTTTTTATTCTGCAAAGGTTTTTCTTGTAATGCTTAAACGTCACTGAAACAATAACTGCTCCTCCCATGAACAAAATGAATCAAAGGATTAGAAGTCCTATCATTGCGCTACGCTATTACGGAAGAGAAATGTTAAAGAACAAAGGAGGAGTTAAAGTCATATCTTGGAGTATTTAACAAAGTGACCAGCAAGGAAATTTCTAATATAGTCGGATCCAGTATGTGTTAGAAAATACAATTTACAAAACAGTTCCATTTAATTGTCAACAAATGCATATCAAATGTTGGGTTTTTATTTTTGCTGAATATTCATACAATCATTAATCAATATGTTAATCAAAGTGCTTCATTATCAACACAAATATATGAGACGCGACAGACTCGTACATGTAAGCTATATATACGAATTTGTCACTCACCGTAACAGAAACAAAATAAACAAACAAATCTGAAGAACACCATCTTTGCCCGTTGTGACGTCATCACTTTATCAAACGTCACTACGGTGCTGTTGTTACTGAAAAGCAATAAAAATACAAATAAAGCAAATTGATCATTTATACACGGAGTTTAACTATTACACGTGCGAACCACAATGAACAACACTCCTAGTGATACCAGACGAAGTAGTTGAGGGGCTCCACAATAGACACCAAATAAAGCAACAAGAGATACGCAATAGAGCTACATTAGACGCCAAATAGAGCAACAATAGACACTAAATATAGTCCATATGGACACTAAATAGAGCTACAATAGACACTAAATAGAGCTACAATAGACACTAAATATAGTACATATGGACACTAAATAGACCTACAATAGACACTAAATATAGTACATATGGACACTAAAAAGATCTACAATAGACACTAAATATAGTACATATGGACACTAAATAGAGCTACAATAGACACTAAATATAGTACATATGGACACTAAATAGAGCTACAATAGACACTAAATAAAGCAACAATAGACACTAAATAGAGCTAAAATAGACACTACATTGAACAAAAATAAACACCACAGAAAGCAACAATAGATACCAAACACAAGAACACTGTACAACACATAGATTATTATAATCATTATTTATTTTAACAACAAAGGAAGCCACAATATCATGAATATGTAACACATGGAGCAACAAGTAATAGACAGTTGTCACCGCGTAGTTTGTGATTGACACCACAACGCAAAATAATTGAAACCAATGAGTGCAACAAGAGAAATCATGTAACAAAATAAAAACCATATTCAGCAAAAATGGAAGAACAATATAAGACGCAATGATATATACATATGAGCGCTGCTGTGGGATTTGCAACCTCTTCTTTAAGTGACTTTTTTCAAGAAAACGCAACATGTGATGTCACTATTTGCAAGCAAGAAACAATATTTACTCCATAATATTATGGTCACTTCATTTTCATATTGCCATATGGGGCAAACATTGCTTACATTGTGACGTCACATGTGACGTTTTCTGGAAATGACGTCATTTGGGGTTGAAAATAGTACAGCGGCGCTCATAGATACTCAACGCCATTAAAACGCAACTGAAAATTGTCCGTGTCAACATGTTGACATTACAAAGAAACAATTATATTTTAATTCTCAAAATTAATTCACTAAACTTAATCAATTATGAAATACGAATACTAGGGTCATAGTTTGATTTCTTTTTGATGAATGGGTTACACATTTGTAACAATAAAACGCATTTAACACTGTGAACAAATGAAGGCTTAGTGAAATAGTTGCGTTTTTAATGGCGTTAAGTATGTATTCACAATGGATACTCAAAGTAAACACATTGAACAAAATGCTTGTCATTACATTCAGTCATGCCGGTTTCACGCTAAGAAAATGTAAAATACGTAAATTAATTGATCACACTGGATATAATCCCCTTCCATTTCACAAGTGAATAAAATCCAAAGATCATTTAAACTATAAAGACGATCTTTTTCATGACTCAATATTACTAACAAATATGTACATCTAATGAATGTTTACATTAAATGTTACTAATATCAATTACACTGTCAATTAACCTGCCTCTGTAAGATTTTAAGTTTTTTGTGTTTACGTCCCGTACATACTACTTCGACTATCACGTAGAAACAAAATTATGCACATACGTATATTATAATGCAAATAACAACCACCTGATAAGTTGTTTTTAAAGATGTATTTGCGTAGGTGTACAGCAAGGGTAATATGCACGGGAGATGGGGTGGGTGGATTTTATTAACTTTTCTGCGAAATTGTAAATGTTGTTAAACAGCATCGCTATATAAAGCATTTAAATTGCTCAATTCATACGCTGAAGTAATGTATGTGCATTCGGATGTGTCCATTGCATGTAAAGAAGACAAAGAATTAAAATGACGCTCATTTTTAACAATATAGTGAAAATGAATAACTTGTAAAGGCAACAGAGCTTATACTCGAATTAAGCCTTCATTACTGAAAATGATAATATATTGCAGAGCGTCGATTAATTGAGAATTAAGTTAATGTATTCACTATTTCTATTGGCCAATATTTAACAACACATGTTTTCATTGGCTGACAGCCTTGCAGATTGTTTACAACCGTTGTCAAGTAAATGAAATTGTCCATCTTTTGTAAGATGCAGTTGAAGTGGCCCGTGCTGAACTACTTTCCGCGGAGTAAATACACGTTAGGGAAATTGGGTCAAATGCATAGCCTCTAATTGTAACATAAAACTAAGGTCTTATGCTATACCATATATTATGTACATAATTATATTAACATTGATTTCTAGAAACATTAAACGGATGTTGTAACGTCTCTGACAAAATAATAATAATAATAATTATTATAAACTTTATTTATTGAATATAACTCATTAAGCTATGCACATAAAAACATACATACATTAACTTTTCTAACAAGAGGCCTTCATACATACAAAATCGGTTTTATGATCACGTTTATTCATCTGGGTAACGTTTCATTAAGGTTTGTTTCAATTTGGGTTTTCTTTAATCGCTTATGTATATTAGAACTATCAAATTGTTATAAATGCAGAAATTGATATAATAAAATCGCCATTATTGATCGGACAGGTTATAAAACTTATAATAGATTCAAGGTTGGATCGGCACAAAAAATCAATAACACATCATTCACTACTGTACCAGATAATAATATTTTGCGCAAATATGTTCGTTTCTTATAATGTATGCTTGTGGTCAATAGCATGATCCTGGTAAGTTTATCAAGTGCGTTTTGACACACACACATTAACATTGTCTATTGGTCAATATTTTTATTGACTGACCACCTCGCATATAGTTTACACCAAATCACAAATCAAAACAAACCATAGTGCAAATACGAACGTACAATGGAAACTCCTTAGTCCGGACACTCTCCAGTCCGGAAACTTCCTCAAACCGGGAAATTTTCTCGGATTTGTTCTAGTTCTTTCTATGTAGCATATAAAAAATCCCCTTCAGTCCGGATCCTCCAGACTCCGGAATCCGGACGATTTTTTGTTTAGATTAGGGAGTTACCACTGTATTAAGGCAAATATAGAATCTGACCTGTGAGCCGTGACCTTTAAGTCGAATCAATATACTAGACCCAAACACAGGAGAGTGTCGCGAGTTCCCTCCCTTTATCCCATCTGGAGTTATCCCTCATATAGTATATGTATTATGACAAGGGTTAATGGGAGAGAACTCGTGACAATCTCCTATTGACAAAATAGGTTAACCAATAAATAAGCTCGAATGCATTAACATGTTTGATGACTTATACGTGTAATCAGCATTGAATACTCAACGCCATAAAAACGCAACTAAAAATTGTCCGCGCCAACACTGTGAAATATGAATACAAGGGCCATAGTTTGATTTATTTTTTATTGATGATTTACACACTGTTTGTAACAAAAAACGCGTTTAAAACTTGGAACAAAATGAAAGCAGGTATATTTGTTCGTGTGTGCTGTATTAATTTCAAGTGGGTTCGAACCTCGCGCTTGAATGTTCGTTGATTTCAATTTGAATGGAATTAAGTGTATATCCTGGATGCCTTTCATGTGATTCATATAATACCCAACTAGGAAGTTTTCATTCTGAAGTAGATTGTGTTCATGGGCCGAACAATGACCAGACTCTAAATCGGAATCTAACGATCATTACCGGTTCATCTCGGAATCTAACGATCATTACCGTTGCATGTCGGAATCTAACGATCCTTACTGGTATGTGTCGGAATATAACGATAATTACCGGTGCATGTCGGCATCTAACGATCCTTACTGGAAAATGTCGGAATCTAATGATCATTACCTGTGCATGTCGGAATTTAATGATCATTTCTGGTGCATGTCGGGATCTAACGATCATAACCGGTGCATTTCGGAATCTAACGATCTTTACCGGTATATGTCGGAATCTAACGATCATTACCGGTGCATGTCGGAATCTAACGATCCTTACCAGTATATGTCGGAATCTAACTATAATTACCGGTATATGTCGGGATTTAACGATCATTACCGGTGCATTCCGGAATCTAACGATCTTTACCGGTGCATGTCGGAATCTAACGATCATTACCGGTGAATGTCGGAATCTAACGATCATTACCGGTATATGTCGGGTTCTAACGATCATTACCGGTATATGTCGGAATCTAACGATCATTACCGGTGCATGTCGGAATCTAACGATCATTACCGGTGAATGTCGGAATCTAACGATCATTACCGGTATATGTCGGAATCTAACGATCATTACCGGTATATGTCAGAATCTAACGATAATTACCGGTGCATGGCGGAATCTAACGATCATTACCGGAAGACCACCTAACAGTCGGCATTGAATAGTGATGTCCAGGCACGAGAAAAAAAGTATTTACCGACTTTTGAGATAAGTGTTCAATACTTTTAATATTCTTACTTCCCATCGAAGGAATAATTTAATTTATTTCAGTATATATTTTACATCTAATTTGAAACAAGTAATTACAACTAATATTAATCACTTTTGATAACTAAGTATTGTCAGAGCCACTCATCAGTTATAGTGCCTCTTTCATGGACCGTGAAGTTCAAAGTTCGTGGCTCAGTCTCCCCCAGTGTGGGATTCCATAAAGCACTATCATTGAACCAGGAAACGAAGCGAGCAGAAACATTTTATGATTCTAATTGTAAATGTTATGTAAATCATGCACATAAGTATGACTATGATAAATATCTTAAAAATTCAACGCCCCATGACACTTATCTACCTTTCATGGATGAATATTGAATATTGCTTCACGTGTGAAAAATGATTCATACTTTAGTTTATTGCAACATTTATATGCGACTTTGTTGTAATACACAGTAAAATCTCGATAATAAGACCATCCTTGGGATCCTTGAAAACTGGTCTTAATATTGAGGTGGTCTTGATACTGAGGTTGAATTAAGAGCGGAACTGTCAAAATTGACTTTAAAATTGAGGTCTTAATTTTGAGGTGGTCTTATTATTGAGGTGGTCTTTAAGTGAGGTTTCACTGTAGTCTAAAACTATATATATCACTGCGTATATTACAGATTTTGTACAACTATATCCATTTGAGTCTCACCAATTTATATTTAAAGGTAGATTAGTCTTATTTTTATCAAAATATGCTGAGTAAAATTTTTGAGAAAATAGCATGTTAATACCTTCATGCAGACATACTCTAAGATAATGCATCTTCATTTTTCTTAAAAGTTTCATGGAACTCTAAAACGCAAGTCCTATACTGATATGCCCTATACTAGCGCTAACTCGGCGCGTAGGTCAGAATAGAAAGTACCGGTATCTGGACGCTTGTATGTGTGGGTCCCCTTACTCTGCCTTTATTCGTTGTAACGTATTTGTTACGGTGGCAAATTCCCTATTCAATAACATTTGTTGCATTCCGTCAGTTCAGTTTCTATGTTGTTACAGTCTACCAACATTTGATTAACTAGTTATAAACAAACTTGATGTTTAGTGTAGTTGAATTTGTTAAATTGAACTACCTGGACCTCATTCATCCAAAACAAAGTCAAGTCAAGCACTTTATAATAAGTAAACTGGATTGGCATGAATTTACATATGTAAACAGATGATAACTCTACCTATCACTTGTCCAACTGACGCAACATCTATGTATAATGATAGTATTAATTTGAGCACAATGTTTAGTATTCCCTATTCAATAACGTTTGTTGTATTTAGCTAAATCAAAGCTACGTATATGTTTGAGACCACGAGAACCTGGATAGTGCCGAAGAGCACTAGTACCAGGTTTTAGTGATTTGTACCTGGGTAGTGCCGGAGAGTACAGGTACCCGGGTAAGTGATTTTGTACATGGGTAGTGCCAAAGAGCATAGGTACCTTCGGTAAGTGATTTATTTTGAACCTGGATAGACCCAAAATGCACAGGTACCCGGGTAAGTGATTTTGTACCTGGGTAGTGCCTGCTCCATCGTTTAAGTAGGGATATCATGGACGGCCATGTCTGTATCGATATAGCGAATCTTATATGTCGACGATACATCGATTTATCGATGTTAATATAGGAATATAAAATTAAGATTTAAATATTTGAACACGTGTTTATTCCAGTGAAGCTACTCAAATACTGTTTTTAAACCCAAAATGCTCCCAATAATTATGTTTAGCTCTTCAAAACAAAGGGACCCCAGTCAGTTATTTCTATAGGCAACCGTTATGACTAAAACAGCGAGAATGCGTAATGCACAGAGAATAGACGACGACAACAGGAAACAAAGTGGGCCTTAACTTACGGCAACTAACACTCGGCCTCCGTATTATTTTGTTCAGAATTAGATCAAGCTTTTAGTTTATGTCCTCTGACAATTTTATAAAAGAGAGAGAATAAGTTGCTACAGGGAACGCGACATACATAAGACAGTGCTTCCTCACACAGAAAACAAAAATCCATGAAACATAAGGCATTTGAATAGTTTCAAGTATAAATACGGAAACAGAGGCGTACGGAATGACCTGGCCGACCATAAGGAGAATAACTAGGAAATAAAGTCATGTTTTGAGGAGAATCAAACAGGACAAACAGTGAAGGGTGGGATTAATGGATGGAAAATATCACAGGCCAAGTCAAAATAGCTGACAACAATAGGCCGAACTGGGCAGAACATAACTTTAACACTATATAAAGTGAAAGAATGGAACATATAACATACATTTAAAACACAAAAAGAAATAATAACCATATAACGAATTACAGCCTTGAATCTGTCAGTAAAAAACTGGGGTTTAAATTCACTAAGTAGACAGCAACTAATTATTAAAAGCAATTAACCATCACGTACATAACAACAGACACACTGTGTATAATCCAGCACTACTAAAACTTGTTATTTTGTGATATAAAAGAATGCTATTAAATAAATGGAACATTGTTAGACATGAACATCTGTACATGTTATACAATATATTATCCTCTCCATGTGATTTTACAATGGATATGTAAAACAATTTTGTACTCTCTTGTCACGTATACGTTAAACATATACAATCTCTTATTCATAATGTTTAGTAACTTTATATTCATAATTTTGATTACACGCATTTTACTTGATATGCAGGGAGTGAACATGACTCGTCCAAATGAGGATGTAAACACTATACAAGAAGGCAGTGTTTCGGAATTATCTTGTGAAACTTCGTTTGGAATACCCACGCCTGATATATCGTGGTATAAAGACGAAGAGACATCGGACATATATGACGATGTAAAATTGATATATAATGTTACATATCAATACAGTAGACACTTTAACGTAACAGACCTTTACACAACACTTAGCACTATGCTGTATACGCCAACAAGGTTTGACCATGGTATAAGAATCTACTGTGAAGCAAATAACACCCAAGAAACTACCGTAGTGTCTGCAAAGAAACCACAGTTAAACGTAGAGTGTATGCAATACATTTAAATATTTGTTAAGTAGTATTTACTAGTAATGTATTGATTGTATTAAATAGTAACCATTTTCACTTCAACATTTCACCCATTTAAAAGTACATGTTATACAGAGTGGTTCGTTTGTAACAATTGTAGTCAATTTTCACAAGGTTCTTCAAGTTATCTAAAAACATCTGATAGTAATCCAAGTTATATTGTCTCATGGTACAAACTTGGACAATTTTTTTTCCGGGATGACAATGGAGCATACGTGTGCAAGGAAACAAGAGTGGAAACAAACCTCAAGTTGACCGAATTACTGATTGTTTTTGGGACCTATGTGTACCTCTTTTATCAAAGGAAAGTCTCTTCCAACAATTTGTGCAGGCTGCTTGTATTTTACCATTGCAATCAATGCTTAATTATGCTTTGTTAATAGCGCTAATTGATTTGACTTCTGGTATGGCATTCTTTCCGATAAATATGTTTCTATAAATGTTGTTGAATGTTATAATTCAAATATTTCCTACAAATCACTTAAGCTTCCGTACTCGTTTTTAAAGCCTTAAACTTATTGATCATTTTCTTGCACAACAGACAAACCTGATGCACCACCCGACTTGAAGTTCTTGTCTTGCTATGAAGTTCCAACATTCTCAGAGGTGGCAGCAATGGTGGACACAGTCAAACATTTGTCATACGAACATCCCGAACGGACTCAAACAGTTGGATTAATCAAACCAAAGTGAAGGAAAACGATGACCATTGTCTCAATATCAACGGGATGTATGTTGGTGTTCTCTCGAAGATACCTCCAGGACAATATTATGTTAGAGTGATTTCTGAAAACCGCATTGGACAATCAGACCCAGTTAACACGCCACAAATAATCAACATCATTGGCAACCAAGGTATTAACTTTTAGATATAGAACAGTTTGTCTAGCTAGCTCAGTTGGTAGGTCAGGGTTGGATTCCCGGGTTCGGTAGGTTACGTTCTTTCGTGACATTGGCTGAAAGTTTTCAGGAAAACTGGAAAGGTCAACTTTCGCCGCATATGACTTAAAAAAATGTTGCAAAACGGTATAAAATCCGATGAAAACAAAAAAGAAAGATATAGAACAAACCTGACTTTGTGCTTAAGAGTTACCAAAACAAATAATTGCCGTTTTAAGACATACATGTACACCTCAGGCCTGGATCCAGAAATTGGGGGGGGGGGCAAACATGATGAAAAATGCCTCACACTTGAGGCTCCGTGGGGTTAAGTACAGGAGGTGTATCCCTCTCCCTTAAGTGGGGTCCGATGGATCTTCCCCTGCTAAATTTTACAATACTAGTATAGGGTTTTTACAGTAATAAGGAGCGTGACAAATGACGAGAAAACATGTAATTTGGGTTTGTGAATTTTAGAAATTTCATTATATCTAGATCTAAATTATGTTTGTGTTATTTGTTTTCTATAAATAGTCAACCAAACATCATAAAAACCAAGCTCAGACAAAAGATACTTAACTCGTGAGACCCACTGAACCTTATACGGGTTTAGCTCAAAATCACTCTTGAGTAAAATATAACATTGTGTAATGTTTTCTATCTGGGGCAAAACATATTTTTAGCCAGTATTTAATAATGTTGTACAATCTAGTTGCTTCCATATCATACCTGCCTTGTTGTCCATACACAACATCAATTTGAGTCGTCAGTTTAACTCACAATAGACGTTTTCAGAAATGTACGTGTTTTTTTATTTCGATTTCGGTCGCCTTATATAACCCCCATACTTCGAGTAAGCAATTCAGTATGGGTGTGGTTAATTTTTCGAATAGTTCAGGTGTATGTTTTGACGCAAAATCTGTAAACTTATACAATATAGGTATGCAACTGAGGCTTTTGGTGCATCTCGGGGTCTAAATTTTAAGGACTCATTCATGAGAATTGCACTAGTATTATCTCGTTAAAAATGAAGAACGACCAATTCATACAAATACCAACATTTTAACAAGTTTCCAGAGGACAGCCCCTCATGTACTTACCCAAGTAAGCCTTAAGCAAAAACAACCTTGTCACAAGTGAATAAGAAGCCATTTCGTCATAAACTCTGTTGATTATGTTTCAATGAAATACAGTAAATATATATACGTTCATGCTGATTTGGACTAAGTTGACTATAGTTTAATGTCCAAACAGAACATGATCAATGGAGCACACTTATAAACTGTATTAACTGTTAACAGCCTACATACTTAATTAAAAGCAGGTTTAGGTAAGCTCCCTGAAATAAGTAAATGTGTTGATCTTCTCCAATATAAATAATTGTCAACGACAATAACTGACGAGGTTGAGCATCGGCCTTCAGGACAGGAGGTCACGGTTCGATCCCCCTCTTTTGCATGCGGGAAAGTTGGTCGAGTTACATTTAATACGAAGAATGTGCTAGTACAGGTTAGTAACCCGAGAAATGTACGCTCGACATATGGGTTTCCGGTGGCAAAGTAAAATAAGACTGAAGTGACTAGCATGGAAATAGTTTTATATTCTATTAGATCTATTTCTTTTGTAACATCTGATAACAAAACATTTACATATCATAAACAGGTCAATTTAGTTAGAGAATTAACTTGTGTTAGCAGTTAGTTTAGTTACCATCATCACATAGGATTTATCCGTCAAGTGTGTGCACATTCGTCTAATGTCAAGTGATCATTTATTGTTCCTTTAATATAAACATTGTTTTTGACTTATAAGGAAAATGTACAATTACGAAAATATATACATACATATTTGAATAATTTTCCTTATCATGTATATATACACTGAACAAATTTCCTAAACGTCCATGTAATAAAATTTAAGAAAAATAATATATTAAACATATATTATATAATTGTCGGCATCTTTTCTGTTTTAAGTCTTGGACATACAACATGGATTGTATTTAAATGAAATTTACCGCTTACTACAAAGTACACGTGATCCTCGTGCCAAAAGTTGAAAATCGTACTCACCGACACGCGTGGTCAACCATGACGATAACTAGGGGTTTTCTTTGTGAAAATCGATAGAGTACTATGTATAATAGTAGAATGCCAAATTTTAGTCGGCATATAAAACCTTTTTTTTAAATTTGTTTTTTTATTAAATGGACGTTTAGAAAATTTGTTCAGTGTATGTACATGATAAGGAAATTGAAAGCCCCTGTGTGATGTAAAGTGAAAAAGCATGTGATTCTTCTAGACGGTCTCAAAGCCAATGAGCACAACAGGAGACCAAAATTTATTGCACTTCCATTGTACTGGTAGTATACAAGAGGAAATCGACCATGTATTGTATTTTAAGTGCCCAAAGAATAGTAACCTTAAGACCTAATCAGTGGAAATAATTTTATATTAGGTATAGAAAAAGGTCACTCCACAGCCGACTGGGGGTCCAGGGCCCCCTTGGCTCCCCTGGTGGATCAGTGAATGTTTCACAACTGCGGCAATAAAGTTTATTTAGATCATATAAATTATACATTGGTAGGAAGTATGATGCCACATGCTCAAACTGTAGTTGTTAACTGCCAAACACATGAAGGGTGCAATATTGACTGTTTCAGAATCGTCGAGAGAAATCAAATCTAATATCACAACGCTTATTGTTGGAATACCACTGGGAGTGTTTAATGTTGCATTGATAACATATGGAATTTACATGACGGTGGTTGTAAGGCGTCTCAAGTCTAAAAAAGGTAAATTGGTTGCTTAAACTCCATGTCAACTGGATACAACAGAATGTGTATTGTGTGGTCCCAACGATATGATAAATTATCAAGATTGAGGTTAACTTAAGTTTTCATTAAAATGTTATAGAAGCAGGAAATGACATGTGTCAGAGATAACTTATTAATATTGCTTCATTGTTTTATCGTTTTATCTATTTGTTTATAAACATGTAGCACAATGTCTGTCTTTGGTTAACTTACTGTGATAACTTTATTTATGGCTTAAAAGTCTTCCTATGTCACACAATACTATATGTTACGGACCACAATGGAAATAAGCGTTTTTACTTGTACTTTTTTTTGGTTATCCTTAACATATAATGTTGATTGATATGGCTTTATTGATTCATACATATTGTTTTTACTAATACATGTCTTAATATTTTTATTGCCATGTTAATTGTACATTTTATGTTGAAATAAATATATCTGTATATGTGCAGAGCCACTCCAAAGGCACAAGACGACGTGAAAATATGTAAATTCTTGGAAACAATTACAAAGGCAAAATAGACACAAGACACAAACAGAAATGATCAGTGAAAATAGGAGTACCGTTTTAGAACGGTCAGTGGCAAAAACATCACTAGGGGGTGTTAAAACTTACAACATATTAGGTTGTTACAATACAAGAAGGGAATCTTTCACAAATAATCCTTATCATTTAATGTATTTTATGTAAATACATCAATAGGAATTAAATGACCCCGATGCAAATATCTTGTATCGTGCTAAAACATGTTTTCGTGTGGGTTTTTTTCCAGAGAAAGCAACGAGTACCAGTGTCCGCACTAGCGATGTTGGGTAAGTAATTCAATTACATGTATCTAAATAGTTATTGAAAAAAATATAATTTGAATATGTATTCCAACACGTCTAAATACATTTTTCTTCCTAACTAGTTTAACAGACGAGGTATTTAATTGGAAGAACAGAAAATTAATGAATTTAACAGTTCATTTAAAATCAAACTGAACTTACTATATGATAATATTTCTTATTTTACGTCATTTAGAAATGAGATGCATCTATACATTAACACTTCTATTGAAACTTCTGGTGAGCCAAGTGAAAGAAGAACAACTAAGTACCAGATGAACCCAGATGCGGGACAATACCTGGAATTAGAAAGAGTTAATCGACGTGATTCTACAGCGTATGAAAATTAATTTAACAGCTGTCATATGTGTCATGGGACGCCTGTACATCCCGTATATATAATAAAGGCCATTTGATGAGAAAGCTATATTAAAATCCTTTCTAAAACTTTTTAAAATACTATAATGCCCGTGTGTGTGTGTGTGTGAATATCACAAGTATGCAAAAAGTAAACCTGCGAGCTTACATCCGCAATATATTTCTAAAGATTGCCAAAGTTGGTTAAATATAACCAAATCTCCCAAATGGGGACCTGTAGAGGAATCGTAATACACAGCCTGGTAGAGGCTAGGCCTGGTAGCGGCCAACAAATGTCAACTATAAATCAGAACAACTAAAATCCTTTCGGCTTAATGTAATTTATTTTTTAAATCCCTAACAAGGAAATATTAAATAAGTCTAAGCAATCATACTTAAAATATCGAAAACGACTAAGTCTAGGTAGAAGTCAGATCAAAACACGAAAATGCCGAATTATATTTAAGTTCACAAAGTGCACAAAACGTTAACAAATAACCGTTCTCAATTGTAAACTTAGTAAATGTATCAATATAATCTATACCTGATGATTAGAAGATAAAAGATGAATTAGAAATAATTCAAGATGCAGATTACTTAAAGAAAACAAGAGCTTAAGACATACACGTCTAAACTACTCGGGGGACAGAGGTAAAGTGAAAAGTTGGTACTATGAACGCTGGTATGTAAATATTATGGTATGCAAATTAGTACACGGTATGCAAATGAGAGTTTAGAGATAACGTCTAAAGAAACCCCATTACTAGCTACTGTGGTGTAGTCCCGTCTCGTCGTTAGCGTTATCATCGTTGCAGTACCTTAGGACTAATTATACTACAAGAACCACAAACAGCCATTTACGTTTACATGATTATAACTTTATTTAGTATAGTACTCAAGACAACAGTAGCGTACAGTTCCGAGCCTAAAACCTTTTCCCTAACCATACAGAATACAGCAGATATTATCACGTTCAGTTCACACACCAAGGATCAATCATCATTCCTCAATGTCAACAAGTAGGTCACAGTAAATATGCATCAAGGTACTTAAGTTGCACATTAACAAGTGCCAAGCCCGTAACTAGAGTTCATTCGGGGAATATTATATGGATACACACATGTATGGTTGACATTTACAATATATCTCTGCCCACGTGATTAGGTAACTGTATCACGATGACCCTTAGGTTATAGTAACTGTGACAACATAATATCACCTGGTCTGCTGAATTCTGTGTTAACATATTTTATTATACATTATACAATGTTCACTACTGCAATATAATAAAGACTTATTTAAATGATTAAATCTTTGTTTTGTGTGTATGACTACACCACACTACAACAAAAGACTTAAACTATTACCAACATAAATAAATATTAATAATAAGTGACTCGCGTAATTACAGACAAGTATGCTACGATAAACATAAAAAGTATGTGATCTGACTTCGAATAGAGATTTGCCGGTACAAACCGGAAGTGACAACAAACATGGTGGATAAATGTAAAAATGCATTTGACAGTACGAGATTTATCTGAAATATTACAATACAGAAGCGACCTAGCATGTAATTGTTACGGTAAATAGCTAATTTCTATCAATATTGAGTTATTACTAGATTATTTCTGCATGACATTGTAAAATATAGCGAAGATAGCTTAAAACTCTTACGAATATACATGGATACAATTACGAAATGTACATGTGGTTGACCTAATTAACATTGGACTTCAATATTGTTGTATGGTTGTAATTAGTATTGGTTTATAGAATTCATTTAAAGATAGATTGATTGGAAAGAGGCCATGCCTCACAATACTTTTTGATTTCGATACTAAAATACTCTGTTTCCTATTGAACATTTCGGAGTCTTGTAGAACGATAACTTTGCTGAATATTATAATTATATCTTGTGAAATACTCGGAGATATTCCATAAGTAGTTAAATTCTAAACTAGCATTTTAAATATTGTTGAGTATTATACTCACGTTTACTCAGTCTGTGTTGTATCAAGGTATCCTCGTGGTGATGATAATTTCAATGAATCACAATTTCCAGTTAAAGACAGTACATAAATGTGAATTTAAGACAGACATTAGATAACATTGCGTAAGATTTAAATCGACTCTATCTCTAAACAATTATATTTGAGAGATATGGGTTATCAAACACCAACTTTCAATGGACATAACGAGGCACCTGCGCCGTGCTTGACTGTTCTATTGGTACTTACTAGTATTTTTAATGTGATTGAAGAAAATAACGTAACGTTACAGCAATTTGTCCGTACATATTCATCATTTGGTTAAACGTAAACTGGGGTTATTCAATGGGTGAGTGGAAACTGTGTGAAATGAACAGTGTAAAATATCATGCGAATGTCTTATAAACATTTTAGATAACCACGGTTGCTTTTGGATTATTGTACTTCTGTAAATAGTAACATTTCAACTTCACATGTATATGATCTATATATGTTTTTCATTTATTTCATGTTAATGGTACATTATGTTACAATGCATAATGTTACAATATAGTCCGCCTGATAAGCTCAGTGGTTTGACCACTGAACTACCCAATGGGTTCGTATAGGTTCTCACACCAGGTGAGGCGTATTATTTTTAATTCTTTATGACACTTTGTCTCAGGATAATTAATACCATAGTGATTAGTCCTTGTTGATAAAGTTGCGCTGGATAGAACATGTTAGTTCTGGTTGGTAACCCAAGAACATTGGCCAAGTCAATTGACCGCCGTAGATAACTGATAAACTAATAGATTGGTAAGTCGGTATAGGAACTGTTTTTAAGGCGGTTAAAAGTAGTAGTAAGGGAGACCGATGGTTGAAAGCCGGTATTGACAATGAAACAGCTGCTATCGCAACAATTCTAAAAAGCGTTAACTTGAGCACAAGCATACACTCAGTTACTGTTGCAATAAAAACACGTTGTACTATGACTATATATTTTCATTTACAGCGTAACTTTGTCGTTTGATTCAGTGTATTTGTCTGCATGTTACTCATAACTATGTATAACTTCTTTGGTGGAATAAAACAATACTCATTAATCTTTTACGTGCATTAATGTCATTGAAATGGAATCCATAACCGTAACATGACAAAAACAGAGAAAAATAATAATATATTAGAGAGTAGGTTGGAGAGTCAACATGACCATAGAGTTTCGAATATAAAGACTATTTAGCACATCAGTGCTAAATAATATTGTGGTTTCTTCGCAGACACTATATGGTAGTTTTTTTGCGTGTTGTTTGCCAGATTCTCATACCACTGTCAAACCGTGTTGGCGTATACAGCAAAGTGTGTAATGTTATATAATTTTTAGAGAAGTCTCAAAACTGATGCATCTGTCTTAAATTATCGATGAAAATGCCGGATTACAACTCGTTTTGTATTAAAATACATAATGCATTGTTGCAACCCGTTTTGTAATAAAACCCGTCTTGTAATAAAACATCAAAGTTGACAAAACGTCTAATTTCAATATGAAATAACTGGAAACCAGTATGCAACTATAAAATGAGTATTTCAGAACATTGAGAAGGAAATTCCTGCAATAAAGACATCATGTTAAAGAACCCGTTTTGTAATACCAATTTTTGAGACTAAACACCTTTTGTAATGAACATTTCAAAGTTGACAGAAAGGTCTTATTTCATCATGAAATAACTGGAAACCAGTTTACATGTTATCTAATGTTGAATTTAATAATTTCTGGGAATTTTAAATTTTATTATAAAACGGGTTGAGTCTCAAACATAGTATTACAAAACGGGTTCTTTAACATGAAGTCTTTATTGCAGGAATGTTCCATTCAATGTTCTAAAATAAGACTTATTTGACATTTGTAGACTGATTACTAGTATTTCAATAATAAAATTAAACGTTTCTGTCCTCTTGAATATTTTTTATTACAAAACGGGTTGAGTCTACAAAAATGGTATTACAAAACGGGTTCGTTCAAAGTATGTCTTTATTGCTCGAGTTTTCCTTTTAAATCTTGAGAAATAATACTCATTTTATAGTTGCAGACTGGTTTGTATATTACAAAACGGGTTTTTATTACGAAACGGGATGCAACAAAGCAGGCCTTTGTATGCGTTTAAAATTTCTACTAAAACCCGTGACGCAATCTATTTTAGAAAAAGATGTTTGAATACAAATGGAACGTTTCGAATATAACTAGGTGACGTAGTGTTTCCTAGGTTCCCAACACTGGTCTGAATTTAATACAAATAATTAATAAGAATTGACTTTTTTTCGGTGAGCAACATTTTGACATTGAACATTACACACTACATTTTATTGTCATTTTAAACAATTACGATTGAATTACTTTCAATTTTTACTTTTTGTCATTTAGAACATTTCTTACCCGTGACGTTTGAGCATAGCTTAAATCATTATTATACTACAACTTCTAAATGCAAGGAGTGAAATGTTACAAGGAATTTGGTCCCGACTGCACGGGTTTTAGTATATATGTACAGGGACAAGCCATTTAATTCAGGTTTCAAATTCTGACAAAACAATTACATTAAATTTCATGAAAATGTAAGCTTAATGAGGTATTAGTTACCCATTTTGGTTGTTTTTATTCTGCAAAGGGTTTTCTTGTAATGCTTAAACGTCACTGAAACAATAACTGCTCCCCCCATGAACAAAATGAATCAAAGGATTAGAAGTCCTATCTTTGCGCTACGCTATTACGGAAGAGAAATGTTAAAGAACAAAGGAGGAGTTAAAGTCATATCTTGGAGTGTTTAACAAGGTGACCAGCAAGGAAATTTCTACTATAATCGGATACAGTATGTGTTAGAAAATACAATTTACAAAACAGTTCCATTTAGTAAATTCTTATAACCACAAATTAAGAGACTTCAAAGTCTATAGTAGTAAAGTAGTATATATAGTCACCAAACAAAATATTTTACATGTATTTCTACATCAGTACGTTGATGTATTTAATTGCAAATACAAAAACATATCATTACATTGTGTTTTATGACAGTAGTTATAAGTATATCGATATTAATAAAAAGGAGGCGTATTCGGGACATACTCAATTGTCAACAAATGCATATCAAATGTTGGGTTTTTATTTTTGCTGAATATTTATACAATCATTAATTAATATGTTTATCAGAGTGCTTCATTATCAACACAAATATATGAGACGCGACAGACTCGTACATGTAAGCTATGTATACGAATTTGTCACTCGCCGTAACAGAAACAAAATAAACAAACAAATCTGAAGAACACCATCTTTGCCCGTTGTGATGTCATCACTTTATCAAACGTCACTACGGTGCTGTTGTCACTGAAAAGGAATAAAAAATACAAATAAAGCAAATTGATCATTTATACACGGAGTTTAACTATTACACGTGCGAACCACAATGAACAACACTCCTAGTGATACCAGACGAAGTAGTCGAGGGGCTCCACAATAGACACATAGAGCAACAATAGACACCAAATAAAGCAACAAGAGATACGCAATAGAGCTACATTAGACGCCAAATAGAGCAACAATATACACTAAATAGAGTACATATGGACACTAAATAGAGCTACAATAGACACTAAATAAAGCAACAATAGACACTCAATAGAGCTACAATAGACACTACATTGAACAAAAATAAACACCACAGAAAGCAACAATAGATACCAAACACAAGAACACTGTACAACACATATATTATTATAATTATTATTTATTTTAACAACAAAGGAAGCCACAATATCATGAATATGTAACACATGGAGCAACACTTGATAGACAGTTGTCACCGCGTAGTTTGCGTTTGACACCAATGAGTGCAACAAGAGAAATCATGTAACAGAATAAAAACCACATTCAGCAAAAATAGAAGAACAATAAGAAGACGCAATGATATATACATATGAGCGCTGCTGTGGGATTTGCAACCTCTTCTTTAAGTGACTTTATTTCAAGAAAACGCAACATGTGATGTCACTATTTGCAAGCAAGAAACAATATTTACTCCATAATATTATGGTCACTTCATTTTCATATTGCCATGTGGGGCAAACATTGCTCACATTGTGACGTCACATGTGACGTTTTCTGGAAATGACGTCATTTGGGGTTGAAAATCGTACAGCGGCGCTCATAGATAATCAACGCCATTAAAACGCAACTGAAAATTGTCCGTGTCAACATGTTGACATTACAAAGAAACAATTATATTTTAATTCTCAAAATTAATTCACTAAACTTAATCAATTATGAAATACGAATACTAGGGTCATAGTTTGATTTCTTTTTGATGAATGGGTTACACATTTGTAACAATAAAACGCATTTAACACTGTGAACAAATGAAGGCTTAGTGAAATAGTTGCGTTTTTAATGGCGTTAAGTATGTATTCACAATGGATACTCAAAGTAAACACATTGAACAAAATGCTTGTCATTACATTCAGTCATGCCGGTTTCACGCTAAGAAAATGTAAAATACGTAAATTAATTGATCACACTGGATATAATCCCCTTCCATTTCACAAGTGAATAAAATCCAAAGATCATTTAAACTATAAAGACGATCTTTTTCATGACTCAATATTACTAACAAATATGTACATCTAATGAATGTTTACATTAAATGTTACTAATATCAATTACACTGTCAATTAACCTGCCTCTGTAAGATTTTAAGTTTTTTGTGTTTACGTCCCGTACATACTACTTCGACTATCACGTAGAAACAAAATTATGCACATACGTATATTATAATGCAAATAACAACCACCTGATAAGTTGTTTTTAAAGATGTATTTGCGTAGGTGTACAGCAAGGGTAATATGCACGGGAGATGGGGTGGGTGGATTTTATTAACTTTTCTGCGAAATTGTAAATGTTGTTAAACAGCATCGCTATATAAAGCATTTAAATTGCTCAATTCATACGCTGAAGTAATGTATGTGCATTCGGATGTGTCCATTGCATGTAAAGAAGACAAAGAATTAAAATGACGCTCATTTTTAACAATATAGTGAAAATGAATAACTTGTAAAGGCAACAGAGCTTATACTCGAATTAAGCCTTCATTACTGAAAATGATAATATATTGCAGATCGTCGATTAATTGAGAATTAAGTTAATGTATTCACTATTTCTATTGGCCAATATTTAACAACACATGTTTTCATTGGCTGACAGCCTTGCAGATTGTTTACAACCGTTGTCAAGTAAATGAAATTGTCCATCTTTTGTAAGATGCAGTTGAAGTGGCCCGTGCTGAACTACTTTCCGCGGAGTAAATACACGTTAGGGAAATTGGGTCAAATGCATAGCCTCTAATTGTAACATAAAACTAAGGTCTTATGCTATACCATATATTATGTACATAATTATATTAACATTGATTTCTAGAAACATTAAACATTATCCCATCTGGAGTTATCCCTCATATAGTATATGTATTATGACAAGGGTTAATGGGAGATAACTCGTGACAATCTCCTATTGACAAAATAGGTTAACCAATAAATAAGCTCTAATGCATTAACATGTTTGATGACTTATACGTGTAATCAGCAATGAATACTCAACGCCATAAAAACGCAACTAAAAATTGTCCGCGCCAACACTGTGAAATATGAATACAAGGGCCATAGTTTGATTTATTTTTTATTGATGATTTACACACTGTTTGTAACAAAAAACGCGTTTAAAACTTGTAACAAAATGAAAGCAAGTAAATTTGTTCGTGTGTGCTGTATTAATTTCAAGTGGGTTCGAACCTCGCGCTTGAATGTTCGTTGATTTCAATTTGAATGGAATTAAGTATCACGTGACTATAACGGTGTATATCCTGGATGCCTTTCATGTGATTCATATAATACCCAACTAGGAAGTTTTCATTCTGAAGTAGATTGTGTTCATGGGCCGAACAATGACCAGACTCTAAATCGGAATCTAACGATCATTACCGGTTCATCTCGGAATCTAACGATCATTACCGTTGCATGTCGGAATCTAACGATCCTTACTGGTATATGTCGGAATATAACGATAATTACCGGTGCATGTCGGCATCTAACGATCCTTACTGGTATATGTCGGAATCTAATGATCATTACCTGTGCATGTCGGAATTTAACGATCATTTCTGGTGCATGTTAGAATCTAAGGATCCTTACTGGAAAATGTCGGAATCTAACGATCATTATCGGTGCATGTCGGAATATAACGACTATTTCCGGTGCATGTCGGGATCTAACGATCATTACCGGTGCATTTCGGAATCTAACGATCTTCACGGGTATATGTCGGAATCTAACGATCATTACCGGTGCATGTCGGAATCTAACGATCCTTACTAGTATATGTCGGAATCCTACTATAATTACCGGTATATGTCGGGATTTAACGATCATTACCGGTGCATTCCGGAATCTAACGATCATTACCGGTGAATGTCGGAATATAACGATCATTACCGGTATATGTCGGGTTCTAACGATCATTACCGGTATATGTCGGAATCTAACGATCATTACCGGTGCATGTCGGAATCTAACGATCATTACCGGTGAATGTCGGAATCTAACGATCATTACCGGTATATGTCGGAATCTAACGATCATTACCGGTATATGTCAGAATCTAACGATAATTACCGGAAGACCATCTAACAGTCGGCATTGAATAGTGATGTACATGCACGAGAAAAAAAGTATTTACCGACTTTTGAGATAAGTGTTCAATACTTTTAATATTCTTACTTCCCATCGAAGGAATAATTTAATTTATTTCAGTATATATTTTACATCTTATTTGAAACAAGTAATTACAAGTAATATTAATCACTTTTGATAACTAAGTATTGTCAGAGCCACTCATCAGTTATAGTGCCTCTTTCATGG
The DNA here is from genome assembly GCA_032209605.1 of Mactromeris polynyma. Lineage (NCBI taxonomy): Eukaryota > Metazoa > Mollusca > Bivalvia > Venerida > Mactridae > Mactromeris > Mactromeris polynyma. The sequence goes on along the minus strand of JASFXZ010000003.1, from coordinate 8,071,945 downwards.
ACCGTGAAGTTCAAAGTTCGTGGCTCAGTCTCCCCCAGTGTGGGATTCCATAAAGCACTATCATTGAACCAGGAAACGAAGCGAGCAGAAACATTTTATGATTCTAATTGTAAATGTTATGTAAATCATGCACATAAGTATGACTATGATAAATATCTTAAAAATTCAACGCCCCATGACACTTATCTACCTTTCATGGATGAATATTGAATATTGCTTTCACGTGTGAAAAATGATTCATACTTTAGTTTATTGCAACATTTATATGCGACTTTGTTGTAATACACAGTAAAATCTCGATAATAAGACCATCCTTCGGATCCTTGAAAACTGGTCTTAATATTGAGGTGGTCTTGATACTGAGGTTGAATTAAGAGCGGAACTGTCAAAATTGACTTTAAAATTGAGATCTTAATTTTGAGGTGGTCTTATTATTGAGGTGGTCTTTAAGTGAGGTTTCACTGTAGTCTAAAACTATATATATCACTGCGTATATTACAGATTTTGTACAACTATATCCATTTGAGTCTCACCAATTTATATTTAAAGGTAGATTAGTCTTATTTTTATCAAAATATGCTGAGTAATAATTTTGAGAAAATAGCATGTTAATACCTTCATGCAGACATACTCTAAGATAATGCATCTTCATTTTTCTTAAAAAATTCATGGAACTCTAAAACGCAAGTCCTATACTGATATGCCCTATACTAGCGCTAACTCGGCGCGTAGGTCAGAATAGAAAGTACCGGTATCTGGACGCTTGTATGTGTGGGTCCCCTTACTCTGCCTTTATTCGTTGTAACGTATTTGTTACGGTGGCAAATTCCCTATTCAATAACATTTGTTGCATTCAGTCAGTTCAGTTTCTATGTTGTTACAGTCTACCAACTATTGATTAACTAGTTATAAACAAACTTGATGTTTAGTGTAGTTGAATTTGTTAAATTGAACTACCTGGACCTCATTCATCCAAAACAAAGTCAAGTCAAGCACTTTATAATAAGTAAACTGGATTGGCATGAATTTACATATGTAAACAGATGATAACTCTACCTATCACTTGTCCAACTGACGCAACATCTATGTATAATGATAGTATTAATTTGAGCACAATGTTTAGTATTCCCTATTCAATAACGTTTGTTGTATTTAGCTAAATCAAAGCTACGTATATGTTTGAGACCACGAGAACCTGGATAGTGCCGAAGAGCACTAGTACCAGGTTTTAGTGATTTGTACCTGGGTAGTGCCGGTGAGTACAGGTACCCGGGTAAGTGATTTTGTACATGGGTAGTGCCAAAGAGCATAGGTACCTTCGGTAAGTGATTTATTTTGAACCTGGATAGACCCAAAATGCACAGGTACCCGGGTAAGTGATTTTGTACCTGGGTAGTGCCTGCTCCATCGTTTAAGTAGGGATATCATGGACGGCCATGTCTGTATCGATATAGCGAATCTTATATGTCGACGATACATCGATTTATCGATGTTAATATAGGAATATAAAATTAAGATTTAAATATTTGAACACGTGTTTATTCCAGTGAAGCTACTCAAATACTGTTTTTAAACCCAAAATGCTCCCAATAATTATGTTTAGCTCTTCAAAACAAAGGGACCCCAGTCAGTTATTTCTATAGGCAACCGTTATGACTAAAACAGCGAGAATGCGTAATGCACAGAGAATAGACGACGACAACAGGAAACAAAGTGGGCCTTAACTTACGGCAACTAACACTCGGCCTCCGTATTATTTTGTTCAGAATTAGATCAAGCTTTTAGTTTATGTCCTCTGACAATTTTATAAAAGAGAGAGAATAAGTTGCTACAGGGAACGCGACATACATAAGACAGTGCTTCCTCACACAGAAAACAAAAATCCATAAAACATAAGGCACTTGAGTAGTTTCAAGTATAAATACGGGAACAGAGGCGTACGGAATGACCTGGTCGACCATAAGGACAATAACTAGGAAATAAAGTCATGTTTTGAGGAGTTACCAAAACAAATAATTGCCGTTTTAAGACATACCTGTACACCTCAGACCTGGATCCAAAAATTCAAGAATGGGGGGGGGGGCAAACATGATGACAAATGCATCGCACTTGAGGCTCCGTGGGGGTAAGTACAGGAGGGTGTATCCCTCTCCCTTAAGTGGGGTCCGATGGATCTTCCCCGGCTAAATTTTACAATATTAGTATAGGGTAGAGTAATACGGAGTGTGACAAATGACGAGAAAACGTAATTTGGGTTTGTGAATTTTAGACATTTCATTATATCGAGATCTAAATTATGTTTGTGTTATTTGTTTTCTAAATAGTCAACCAAACATCATAACAACCAAGCTCAGACAAAAGAGACTTAACTCGTGAGACCCACTGAACCTTACACGGGTTTAGCTCAAAATCACTCTTGAGTAAAATATAACATTGTGTAATGTTTTCTATCTGGGGCAAAACATATTTTTAGCCAGTATTTAATAATGTTGTACATTCTAGTTGCTTCCATATCATACCTGCCTAGTTCTCCATACACAACATCAATTTGAGTCGTCAGTTTAACTCACAATAGACGTTTTCAGAAATGTACGTGTGTTGTTTTTTTCGATTTCGGTCGCCTTATATAACCCCCATACTTCGAGTAAGCAATTCAGTATGGGTGTGATTAATTTTTCGAATAGTTCAGGTGTATGTTTTGGCGCAAAATCTGTAAACTTATACAATATAGGTATGAAATGGAGGCTTTTGGTGCATCTCGGGGTCTAAATTTTAAGGACTCATTCATGAGAATTGCACTAGTATTATCTCGTTAAAAATGAAGAACGACCAATTCATACAAATACCAACATTTTAACAAGTTTCCAGAGGACAGCCCCTCCTGTACTTACCCAAGTAAGCCTTAAGCAAAAACAACCTTGTCACAAGTGAATAAGAAGCCATTTCGTCATAAACTCTGTTGATTATGTTTCAATGAAATAGAGTATATATATAAACTTTCATGCTGATTTGGACTAAGTTGACTATATCTTAATGTCCAAACAGAACATGATCAGGGAGCACACTCATAAACTGTATTAACTGTTAACAGCCTTCATACCTAAACTAAAAGCAGGTTTAGGTAAGCTCCCTGAAATAATTAAATGTGTTGATCTTCTCCAATATAAAATAATTGTCAACGACAATAACTGACGAGGTAGAGCATTGGCCTTCAGGACAGGAGGTCACGGTTAGAGCCACCACTTTTGCATGCGAGAAAGTTGGTCGAGTTACATTTAATAAGAAGAATATGCTAGTACATGTTAGTAACCCGGAAAATGTACGCTCGACATATGGGTTTCCGGTGGCAAAGTAAAATAAGCCTGATGTGACTAGCATGGAAATAGTTTTATATTTTATTAGATCTATTTCATTTACATATCAGAAACACGTCAATTTAGTTAGATAATAAACTTTTGTCAGCAGTTAGTTTTAGTTACCATCATCACATAGGATTTATCTGTGAAGTGTGTGCACATTCGTCTAATGTCAAGAGTTCAATTATCGTTCCTTTAATATAAACTTGGTTTTTGAACAACTTATAAGGAAAATGTGCAATTACGAAAGTAGGCTTGTTTTGGAAAAAACTAAATATATACAGAAAACCTCATTATGCGACCAACTCGCTTTTGCGACCAACTCATTTTTACGACCGTTTTTTTCCGGACCCGAATTTTTCTCTATATAATTCAATGGTCGCGCAACTCGAAATTGCGGGCAACTCGATATTGCGTAATGCGACCGCTTATTCAGATCCCGATTAATAATGAAGACACATTTTCAACTCGAACATACGACCACGTACCGTCCCGAAACGGGCAGTGTGGATTTTAGTCACACCGACAGCCAAGGTTGTTAATTCGGATTTGTTTAAGATAAGCGATGGCACTTTAATCCCTCCAGGCGTCATAAACACACCAAGAGGTAGGTATTCTATCGTTTGGCTCTTTGTGAGACCCGTGTGAGAGCCTGTGATCTTATATATTATATTACGGTACAAAATACGGTTCAGAAACATTGTAAAATCACATTTCACACGATACCATGTATCTATATTTTAGGTAGTTTGTAATGTAATATAATATCTATTTAATACAGTAATTCTGGTAGTTTTATTGCAAAATTTGACATAGTTATTGGCAAATTCAAAAATTCCTATGTTTTTGGTTATTTTTTTAAAGGTTTTAACCCAAAAATCACATTTCGCACAGTACAATGTTTCTATACTTTAAGTATTATGTACTGTAATATAATATCTATAACATAAAGTAATTCTGGTAGTTTTATTGCAAAATTTGACATAGTTATTGGCAAATTCCATAAATTTCCAATGTTTTTGGTTATTTTTCTAAAGCTTTTACCCCATTTCTTAAGGTATTATGTACTGTAATATAATATCTATTAAATATAGTAACTTTGGTAGTTCTATTGCAAATTTTGACATAGTTATTGGTAAATTCCAAAAATTCCCATGTTTTTGGTTATTTTTGTTAAAAGTTTTACCCCAAACATCATATTTCACAAGGTACAATTTTCTATACTTTAGGTATTATGTACTGTAATAAAATATCTATTAAATAAAGTCTAATTCTAATTCTGGTAATTTTATTGGAAAAAATGACATAGTTATAGGCAAATCCAAGAAATGCCAATTTTTTGTTATTTTTTAAAATGTTACCCTAAAAATCACATTTCACACAGTACAATGTTTCTATACTTTTAGTATTTTGTACTGTATGCAATTTCTATTAAATACAGTAATTCTGGTAGTTTTATTGCAAAATTTGACATAGTTATTGTCAAATTCCAGAAATTCCCATTCTTATTTAAATTTTCAACCATTTAACCCCAAAAATCACATTTTGCACCGTGTGATTGTCCTATACTTTTAGTATATTTAATGTTATGCCTTATATAGCACAAATCCACTAAAATTATTTCTGTGCCTTTTTTTTCCCCAATTTCTTTTTTCACTAATTCTAATTCTGGTAATTTTATTGGAAAAAATGACATAGTTATAGGCAAATCCAAGAAATGCCAATTTTTTGTTATTTTTTAAAATGTTACCCTAAAAATCACATTTCACACAGTACAATGTTTCTATACTTTTAGTATTTTGTACTGTATGCAATTTCTATTAAATACAGTAATTCTGGTAGTTTTATTGCAAAATTTGACATAGTTATTGTCAAATTCCAGAAATTCCCATTCTTATTTAAATTTTCAACCATTTAACCCCAAAAATCACATTTTGCACCGTGTGATTGTCCTATACTTTTAGTATATTTAATGTTATGCCTTATATAGCACAAATCCACTAAAATTATTTCTGTGCCTTTTTTTTCCCCAATTTCTTTTTTCACTGGCGTTTGCCAACCTTGATGACTCAAAATTACTTAATCAATTTAATTGGATATCGTTTAAAAATAGATGTTTTTATCATTCTTCAGTCCTTGTTTACAAAGCTTACTGCAATGAGAGTCCCCAGTATATTCGATCATCATTAAATTTTTCATCCAATAGTATACATATATATACAGTTGAAGGTAAATGGAAAACAACGACATAGTCACGCCAATTTTCAAAATAAAATGCATGAACAAATATTTTGCATTTTTTTTAATGTAAGTGCTGTTAATTGAAACAAAATTCCCAACAATATGAAATCAGTCTCGTCAGTAAATACTTTCAAAAGAGCATTACAATCATTTTTATTGTTAAAAGGTCTACATTCTATTATGTTTGTTATGAAAGTTATTATTAGCATTTCTTATTATATCGATACATATGTACTATTTACAATATCTGATGAGTGATTGTCTTGAATGAGCGAATGTGTGTTATATAATTGTTGTGTTTCAATTTATGTTGTTTTCTGTTAGAAGGCCATGTTTTATTTAAGAATTGTAAAACTGTTTTTGTATACCTCTTTACATGTCGCCTTCTGAAAATAAAGATATTATTATTATTAATTATTATGACTATTATGACTATTATTACTATTATTACTACTCTTATTATTATTATTATTATTATAGGAAATTAATTGAAAGCGCCTGGGTGATGTAGAGTGAAAAGCAAATGATTCTTCTAGACGGTATCAAAGCCAATTAGCACAACAGGGGGCCAACATTTATTGCACTTCCTTTCATTGTACTGGTAGTATACAAGAGGAAATAGACCATAAATCAAGGTTAACATTCTTTGAGCACTTAAAATGCAATACATTAAGACCTAATCAGTAGAAATAATTTTATATTAGGTATAGAAAAAGGTCACTCAACAGCCGACTAGGGGGGGGGATAAGTGACTGTTTCACAATTGCGGCATAAAGTTCATTTATATCATATAAATTATAGATTGGTAGGAAGTATGATACCACATGCACAAACTGTAGTTGTTAACTGCCAAACACATGAAGGGAGCAATATTGACTGTTTCAGAATCGTCGAGAAACTCAAATCTGATAACACAACGCTTATTGTTGGAATGCACTTGGATTGTTTATTGTTGCCTTGATAACGTATGGAATTTACATGACGGTGGTTGTAAGGCGTCTCAAGTCTAAAATAGGTAAATTGGTTGCTTAAACTCCATGTCAACTGGATACAACAGAATGTTTATTGTGTGGTCCCAACGATATGATAAATTATCAAGATTGAGGTTAACTTAAGTTTTCATTAAAATGTTATAGAAGCAGGAAATGACATGTGTCAGAGATAACTTAAATTATTGATTCATCGTTTTATCTATTTGTTTATAAACATGTAGCACAATGTCTTTCTTTGATTAACTGACTGAGATAACTTTACTTATAGCTTAAAAGTCTTCCTATGTCACACAATACTATATATTAAGGACCACAATGGAAATAATTATTGCCATGTAAATTGTACTTTTATGTTGAAATAAATATATCTCGTATATATGTGCAGAGCCACTTCAAAGGCACAAGACGACGTGAAAATATATAAATTCTTGGAAACAATATTACAAAGGCAAAATGGACACAAGATACGAACAGAAATGATGAGTGAAAATAGGAGTACCGTTTTGGCCACTGAACTACCCAATGGGTTCGTATAGGTTCTCACACCAGGTGAGGCGCGTATTATATTTAATTCTTTATGACACTTTGTCTCAGGATAATTAATACCATTGTGATTAGTCCTTGTGGATAACGTTGCTCTGGGTAGAACATGTAAGTTCTGGTTGGTAACCCAAGAACATTGGCCAGGTCAATTGACCGCCGTAGATAACTGATAAACTGATACATTAGTAAGTAGGAATAGGAAATACTTTTTAAGGCGGTTAAAAGTAGTTGTAAGGGAGACCGATGGTTAAAAGCTGGTATTGACACTGAAACAGCTGCTATCGCAACAGTTCTACAAAGCGTTAACTGGAACACAATCATACAGTTACTGTTGCAATAACAACAAGTTGTACTATGACTATATATTTTCATTTACTGCATAACTTTGTCGTTTGATTCAGTGTATGTGTCTGCATGTTACTCAGTGTATAACTTCTTTGGTTGAATAAAACAATACTCATTAATCTTTTACGTGCATTAATGTAATGTCATTGAAATGGAATCCATAACTGTTACATGACAAAAACAGAGAAAAAGAATAATATACTAGAGAGTAGGTTGGAGAGTCAACATGACCATGGAGTTTCGAATATAAAGACGTTTTAGCACATCAAGTGCTTAATTGTGGTTTCTTCGCAGACACTACGGTAGTTTTTTGCGTGTTGATTGCCAGATTCTCATACCATTGTCAAACCGTGTTGGCGTATACAGCAAAGTGCCTAATGTTATATAATTGTGTAGAAAAGTCTCAAAACTCATGCATCTATCTTAAATTATCGATGAAAATACCGTATTACAACTCGTTTTGTATTAAAATACATAATGCATTCCGGAACTGGTCTCAAAATATAGGGTATGTTTTCATATCTTTACACTGATGTACGTAGCTATTTATGTGGAGCATGGTGAGCAAATTTTAATTGTTGTCTGTGGTTTGTAATTGAACGAATTCAGTTTATTTCTAGATACAACCAGAACCTGGCATTTGCTGGGATTGAACTCCATATTCCACATTGTCTCCCAATTCATTAACTTATTAAGATATTCCCTTAAATTAAAAGAATCTTATACATTACTAATGGTTAGGTATACAGCAGTATCATCTGCAAACAAGCCCACTCAAGTAGTTATGGCATTCAGGCTAGTTAATTATATAAAGGAGAAAACGTAAAGGTCCACTCCAAGGACAGACTTCGGACCTAGCCACGCGTCGATCACCTGAAGTTCATTCAACATACAAAGAGTGAAAAGAAGCAATATTCGCAATATTCTAGATCTAAGCCTTGGTGGTAGTTGTGCTGCAGGAGATGGTAATCTATGGCACTAGTTTATACTTGTAGGGAGAATGTTGTATGGCAGAAATACATCAACAACAAAAAAACTCTGGATTATTTTAATTAGAAATTAACTTTAAGAGTTAGCTTTAACTGTTTCATTATATACTTACTGACATAACGGTCGTGCCCATCGGGGTTTCTTATGACAATTTTATCGACTACTGCTTTATATTATACATTCACGTATGGCATATCGTCCGCCCAAACAGGCATTTATTTTATTAATAATAATAGTTAATATTATATAAAGAGATAAATATGCGCTCCAAAAACAACTTATTCAACAACAAGACGAAATGCATAAGAAATAAACGAACCGTCTGAAGTCAAATAAGTAAATAAGTACAAGTAGGCCTAATGCGATTTTAAATCTGTATACATAGTTTCTTTTTGCCGCGGTTTATTTATACACCTTAAATCTTTCTAAAATATATAGAGATCTTTGCATGAAGAAATCGAAACATGAACTGTATCATAAAAAACAACAGTAATTTTGTTGTGATCGTTGGGTGCATATATTTTACAGCGTGATGTAAAAGTGAAAGTGAAAGTAAGTACAAATGTAGCTTTAAATTGAATATTTTACCTGTTTAGTAAAAATGCGCGTAGCAGACGAAGTCAACGGAATATTTCAACACAATTTACAGAAACAAATCAATTGGCATGATTGACTAATAAAGTGTGTTATACATATTGATATTCGTAATCATTTTTGTGCACTCTTATTGTCGTCATATCTCTAATAAACAAAACGTACCGAACTATTTGTTGTAACCTGTAATCAGGAAGCGCGCGCATGAAGCGTCACATCGTTAGTTGTTCGCCTAATGTAAACATCGACCACGTTCTCTATACAAATCCTGGTTTACAATCGATCTATTGGCGAGATTTAAATAGTCGTCGTGTGCTCGTTGAAAAGAGCACATAGCGAGAGAGCTTTCATACGTAATCGAACATGTAATTGCGGTTATTATAAAATTGTTATGGATTTATTTTGATTTTTCTGGAGTGAAGAAATGTTGACACACACTGTAGGGCCTGTGACTGTCGGTAATGGGCAGGGAAAAGGGGCGTGGCATTGCTGACAGAGGGAGAATGCTATTATCCAATTGTATCTCATTATTCGTACAAAGATCGCCAACTGAGGGCCCAGTCTGCCCCACAAAATGCTGGAAGAATCTGTGGTCTTCGACCGATGCATCTAACAACGACGCCGGTTATCAAACCGCCATGGGATCCTAAGGACGGATATTTGACGTCTGTAAAAAAGGTTTGTTGATATAGCTGATGACTTATCAAGGATGAAACTTAGTGTATTCCAGCTTCGATCGTAAATTACAAATTTATGGTATATTTCTTCTGTATTAAAAATTTTGTCAAATTTTCCAATGCCAGTTATTCTCATACTAGTATCTAAGAACAGCTTAATTGAAAATGTTTAGATTTGAAAGTTAGCACCTGTGCTATTGAGTTTCATTTCATTTGTATATTCTGTTGTGTTTTTAATATATATTAAATTGTTTTACATTGGAATTTTACATGCTGATTATTATCAATCATAATTATACAGATTATTTTAACAGGATTATTAACAATAGGGCCATCCTTATAAATACATGTGCCTTGGTATATAAAAACATATTTTATTAAATGTTTGTATCTCATTTGAAATGACACTGTACCCAAAATATACTGGAAATTATGCTAAGTTGATTGCTTATTGAATAATCCAGTACCACTCCTTCTAAATATACATAATATGTGTAAATACGAGTTGAAAAAGTATTATTCGACGAAACTGGAACACACTGTAACATACAACCCCTCGCCCCCTGTTAAAAATAATATTCAAGCCATCTTTGTTCACTTTCAAATGTAAATTGATCTGTTTTATAGACAGTCAATCGAAGGTTGAAAAGCCTACAGGATTTTGTCTTCATTTGTGTTTTCTTATTATTGCGAATTATCATGCATGTACCATCAACTTATTTATCATTATTTCAAGTGATATACTGGTAAAAATCATTGCAACAAAATTCCACTGGAGTTGAGTGAACATACTACACAAGATCACGGGCATATTGTATTAACCACTTATTAAACAGTTATCTAAAATTATGTAGCAAATATCAGTTCTTGAACCGAATTTGTAGAACTTTTGAACAGTTCTAGACTAATCTCAGTTTTTAAACAGTTCAAGAACTAATTTCAGTTCTTGAACCATGTTGAATCCCAGTTCAAGAACAGCTTTTTTGTTCTAGAACTGTTCCAGAACAGTTCTTGAAGTTCTAGAACTAACAGTTAGTTCTAGAACATTTTTCGCAGAGGGGGTAGGCCTAGGCCTACACTTTATTTCCGAAAAATTGAATAAAAATTGGCCAAAACTGCAATAAAAATAGGAGGTAAGATATATATATTTAATGATGTTTTTGATGTTATTGAAAGCATATTTACCGGAATGAAATATACACCAAAATACATCTCTGACGATCTAGCTACAAAAAAAAACACTACAACTAGGCCTACACATCAATTTCAGCTAAGCTTATTAATGCCCCTGGTATTTTGTGAATTATTGCATTATGTGTATATTTCACTGGGTGAAAGGAAAACCATTTATCTATATATAAATGAAGAAGCAGATAGACTCGTATGGCTTTCCCCACTTGATTTCGACCATAGTGTACAAATGATTTGAAGTTTGCTTTAGGATTTATCGGTTTATTTACAAATAGTGAAATGCATGGCAAACACACAATATGGTCTATATTTGAGGAATTCCGCAATGTCATTGTAATTGTCAATCATAATCCCACTGTGGATAACAAACACTCTCTGTCCCAGATGACTATGTAGTCATTGTGTTATAGTGATGGCGTACAAACCCTCATTATTACTTGCTGTTATTACCAATGCAGCCACACTGTACAAATAATACTTTTGTTGATTATGACATTTTTGTAATCCCACATGTGGCGTTGGTGGACTTGAATTTACCCTTGTCTGTCCTTCACTGCGAATTCAGTTTGTGTTGCTTGTGTTTCAAAAAGTATTTGACGTAGAGTTGAATATTAGTCAATTAGTCATCATTAGTACTTTGGGTTTATTGTTTGGTCTTATTCAATAAAAGCCCATTGATTTGGTAACGTGGGGGCACCTGTGGACACATTTCTAGTAACACATGATTTATGATTTTTTTTTCAGGCAAACAGATTACATCCTGCTTGCAAATGATGAAATCACATGTTGCGTTTTCTTGAAATGACATCACTCACAGAACAGGTTGGAAATCCCATAGCAGTGCTCATATTAAGAATTGCAAAGTACATTCATTTCATGTTTAAAAGGTATTTATTACAGTATGTCGATACTGTATTGCATTGTGATCTGCATCTGCCACTACATGATCATTTGCAATATGTCAATAGCCAAATTGTTCCCTTGATCTTCATGCTCCGGAACTCCATTTTGGCGACACAGATTATGCAGTCTCATACATGCAGTTACCACTACAGTGCGCTTTTCAGGTGTAAAAGGCAGGCATCCACCACTTCTATGCAGGCACCTGCAGATGAGGTTAATAATTCTCAAATAAAACCACCACTCCTACACTCCCTATATTTATGGCGGTGATACTGATTAGAAACCCAGGATACAGACATCAAGCATGATAAATCTAATGTTGTTACATGTGTATAACTTGATGTAAAACTAATAGGTCTTAACTAAATAACACTATTAATATATTATCGTACTTTACTTCACTAAGAAGTAGACTTTACTAAACTGTTAATATTTACATGATATTATATTTAATATTTCAACAGTTGAAAGATGTTGTACATACATGTACTTAAACTGTGGATTGAGTAGTTACAACTGCAATATTACAAAAAGATACACAAGTATTATAAATTCAGTCATGATAGGTTTAAACCGTGTTATACATTACTGACTTGATGACTGTATACACATAAGCAACAAAAGTGGTATTAGTGAGATTCATTGGACATAAGTATTTGTGTAACTAAATACTCCAAAAAAGTGCCATCTAACTGAATATGGAGAATATGGACTACAATTTATAATTATATAATTTAAACAATTTTTGGTAGAGATCAATCCTGTGAATTAGAGATTTCAGTAAATGTTTTAAAGAAAAAGATAGCAAATGGACCGATGATGAATCAATGAGCTAAACTACATTATATCATTGAAGTCTGTATATCAAGCTTACAACTTTTGATAAATATATCATAAACACAAGTACCTAAATCTTGACTTCAATAGACCAAATGCTCGCTCTATAACAACTCTCCCTCGAGCATGGGCTGTGTTATAACTTAAAGGATACCCACTATCCCCAAGTAAGTGCCCAACATTGTTGGTCTCCAAGTAGTCCTGAACATAAAAATAGCAAGAAAATAGGTTATACTAAGGACACTCACCAAATTAGTACCTGTCGGCAAATGATAAGTCAGGTACCCTTTCACTAGACCTGAATTATGCACCAGACACAAATTCAAACAGTATACAATTATGTAAATACTACAGGTAGAGTTATGGTTCTTTTGGACTGCCATTTCATTAAGCTTTTGTCATTGTTCAGAGATTCATATTGTTCCTTCAGAAGTTTTAGACACATACTCTGGACATAAAGTGTAACACACAACAAGGACAGACAAAATGGCAACTACGTGATTCTCCACAATAATGATTGCCATTCCATTATATAAATACATGCACACTTTTGGCATTTGTACATGCATTTGTACATGCATAAATTAGTGCAGTATAACATGATAAATTTACTAAACTGTCAACATTTCGCCTTCATCATTTTTAAAGTGGATGATATATCATACACTAAGTATACACTTTGACAACATAGGCCATGTGCCATGAGAGAGTGAATGTTAAGAGTTGAGATTTGTGATTTTTGTTCACTCTTCTGACTATCATGGGATTTAACATGTACAACTGTACTGTTACTTTGTTTGCAGCATACTAATTAGTAAAGAAGTGACTTGGGCTATTCTCTGTTTTCTGTTTCACTTAATAGTCCATCAATAATCTGGTATAGAGAGCGTATGACCAAACCTAGAGGTGAAAATTAGCGTCTCAATTGTATTTCCCAGTATTTCCCGGGAATTACCAGTATTTCCCGCCGTCTTGGGAAATAGGATTATTATCAGTATTTTTGCCAACCCTGAAACAGATGCCAAAAGTTTGTGCCAGACTTATACATAATTGTAAAAGCATCTTTATTGCACCCATAGTAGATATTTGGAAAAGGGTATTACTTTTGAATACAGGAACATGGTTATATGCAGCATGTACGTACCGTTTATTGTCGAGTCTCAGGTTCAATGCAGACAAGAACGTGTTGAAGAGTCTTGTCATAGTTGACTTTGACACTCCATGGAGACCCCCAACTTCAGAGTAAAAATCACCCTTGGCCAAATATCGCAATGACATGAGAATCTGGAATTCAATACCAGTTATTATAATACTACAACTGCAAATACTTGATTTGCATTAAAAACATATTTACATGTTTTATGGCAATTATACAAAATACTTGTGACAAAAAGCATAGATTTCTATTACTATTGTCATATTGGGGGGGGGGGAGAAATTCATTTAATCTTTAGACAAACAACATAATATGAGATGTTAATCCAATCAATCCAATTATGACATTTTTTTCTATAAGTTATAACACCCATTAGCACCTTTTTCCTTATACTTTACTACTGGGGGGGGGGGACGTTCTTGTGGAGAAATGACTAAGGGAGAAACGACTAGGGTGAGAAACATCTGTAAACCCACCGATAATAGGTATCTTGATCATATAGATATATTGACATCAATTATAGTATTACATCTTGGTCTGAAAAAGGAGAATGTGCCAGTCTGATAAGTGACATGTAACATAAATTCATGTTCCTGAATATTCCTAGGACAAACTATGCTGCATTACATTTACATCTCAATTGCAGGATTCTCTGCCAAACCCGATCATAAAGAAATTGACTTTGAGGTCATTATGTCAGTATAATATGGTCAGTTATTTTATTAACTGTTTGTAAACAACATCTTATGGGGATATGAGCGCCCAGAAAAATCAAGCGAAGTAAACAGGGGCGATTCAATAGCAGATTAATGCATTAACAATGTTACGTTATAGACTATAGTTAGTATTAATGTTATTAAAACATAAACTCACTTGGTATTTTTCTTTCCCCACCCACTTACTGACTTAGCTGGAAGGTTAAGTCTATTTCCATGCAATTTGATGAATGCAACATGCCTTAAACGTTCCTTGAATGAATGATCAGATAAATGTACGACTAAAAACATTCAAAAAGTTGCTTCAGGCTTGTTAAAATCAACATGATATCTAACACTAAATCCTCCAATCTCCTACGCTGTGATCTCCCCTTACAGTTATCGGTTATTGCGGTACTGCAAGGGAAGATAACTGCTGCGTAGAGTTTGTAAATTCTCGCATAACAATGGAAGAGTTAGCTCCCTAAACATTACAGTAGACTGGCAACCGGACCAAAGTCTGAACAAACAACACAAAAGTATTACCGTTGTGATGTGTGCGACTCGGTGACCCCTGTCAGAACTAGCCACTAGATCGTCGTACAAAACCTCTTCCAAATGCAGGATGAGACCCCTTGATAGTCTATATCTCTCTATAACTTCGATGTCTCGCATATCATCAATAGATATTCTTCTTGCTCGCAAATTTCGCACGGCTTGCTGGCGTCTGTGGCGTAAAACGACCACCACGACATGTACGAAATTTTCTTGTGATATGTACTTACCTTTCGTAGAAAGTGTTCGTACATTTACGAATTCGTACGTGCGAACTTCCTACGATCATTTTAATAAAACACCTACGAATTCTTACATAGTTCGTAAGTACGATAAAAACGTTCGTACGAAGTTTAATAAAACGCCCCCCAGGAGCGCATCTTCACCGTGCGACCATATACACGAATCATGCGGTTTGTTCGTCTCCAACAAGAGACAAACAGAAACAAATGCGGAAAGACGCCTCCACAAAACACCGGACAAAGTCAAGGCTATCCCTTCTTATTTAGGAAGCAGGGACTATAAGGAAATAACCGCCGACCATGTCAAGTGCTAAGCAGAATGCGCCCAACTCTGGACAATACAGTAAGCTAATGAAACATAACTGACACCTTATATGCAACTGCTAAATAACTTGTGAGCGACTTTGCAGGAACAAACTCGTCAATACATAACTGGGTCTTATGTTCAGAAATTTCAGTTTCGTATTGTATGCCATGTAATTCAATGGACGACATCCGCGTGTATTTAACAACATATTTTCAAAGTTTCGTGACAACTGACAGTATAATGACATAGATATAAGCAACAATATCATATCCAAGTTTGTATCATTGAAGTTTACCACTTATGTTCTGGTTCCTTTCAACATCAACGTAAACTGTTGTGGTCGAGGAAAGGCTTGGTGTACCACCATCTCGTGCCAACACTCGGATCTGAAAACAGAATGTACAAGCAAATTTAGGGAAGAGTACGGGTCAAGGGTAGTGCCAAACTCCATTGATTTAAAAGGTTATGAATTCAGCTAGTATTCAATCATAAATAAAAAGTCATTTTCAACACTAAATATCTTTTTTCTGCGGAAATATCTGTTGAGTGAATATTTCATGTGTAGTTGCTAACATGTCTTGGGGCATTTACGACAACTTTATTGACCATTAGTTCGATACTTAGATACTAGACCCAGTAACAGTTTTCAGAAAACTAACACAATTGTCGCAACAAATTTATAAAACATGACATTTCTAATGCTATTGAATACTTGGATCCTGATAATCACAGACAGAGAAAATGGAAAGAAAAACTACTCGTAAAAACCCTAAACATTGAAAGGAAATCCTGGAACATTATAAAGGGCAATTCTTGAACAATAAAGGGAAATCCTTGAAAATGAAGGGATATCCCTGAACGATAAAGGGATATACCTGAACGATGAAAGGATCTATAAACAATGAAGGGGAATCACTGAACGATAAAGGGATCTATAAACAATAAGGGGAAATCCTTGAAAATGAAGGGATATCCCTGAACGATGAAGGGATCCTTGAACATTGAAAAGAAATCCCTAAACATTAAGGAATATGTCTGAACAAGGCAATTCCTGAACATTGAGAGAAAAATCCTTGAATTTTAAAGGGAATTCTTAAAAAAAAATCCGGAAAAGCATAGAAATAAAATCCCTTAGCATTGAAAAGATAACTCAGAACAGAACATGACATGAAATACTTACCTGGTAGTTATCTGTGTTTGTGTTGAGAACAGATTGAGCAAGTGAGATCACACCTGTACTTGGGTTGACAAGGAAATTGGCATTGTTATTGTTAAAGTTGTTTTGCATGATATATGACACACTGTTTTCAGGAGTCTGAAATTAAGAAAAATAAAATGTCGAGTGACAAACAGATGACATACATGACATTTTCATTTCACATAGAAATATTTTCCCAAGTGTCATCAGCAAAAGCAAAGCATGCATCATAATTTTATCAAAATACTTCCAACACAAATTTATCAATAACATCTTTCTACAGCTTCACATTAGGAATTATTTGTCTAATCTTATAACAGATAAAACAAATCCATGGTAATACCACAGACATGTATATCACTTCCAACCACACAGCATTGATATCCAAAACCATGACTATCTGCAAAGTAGTAGTTCTTTTTCTTCCTGAATCATTCGATAGTATGGAATAAGGCATACCTGTCTATCTGCATCATTTGCATGCAAGTCATAGATGATGGTGCCAATTGGTGCAGTCTCGAAAATGGTGACACGAATATTGGCGGTATGGTTGAAGACGGGTGAGAACAAGTTTCTTTGGACATTTATTCTGACTGTTGCTGTAGCAGAGCGACTGGGGAATCCACCATCATATGCTCTCACACGAGCCTAACAAAACAAAATAAAATGCATCTAAGTATACCAATGTAATTGAATAATTTGGAAATATATAGTAGTAATTATAATAAATTGAGAAGTGGTTAAGTAGTTTGTAAAAAGTAATACTAACTGGTGCGATGTGCGGCGGTTTACATAGATGGATAGCCTAAATGGTTTAAGAATTATCACAGTAAATCAAGTCATGTATCAAACAATATATATACATCCAGTCTAACTGAAGTTCTGTTCTTTTGATAAGTTGCAGACAACATCAAGCACTAAAGATGCAACTTTGAAAATTGTAATAAGGATATAATGGTAACTCCGCATTTCATTTAACGTATGCCGAGTAAATAGGAAATTAAAAATTGTCACAAAGCACATTCTTATAACATTATGTATTGAAATAGATAATTCACAGGAATAAATTGTGCATATTTCAAATAACAAAAGGCTTGTATGAGAAGGTTTCTTTTTACTTACCACAAATAAGCTTGTGCTGTCAAGTTCAAGACTGGTATTGCCTCTAAGGGTAATAAGACCTGTAGTCTCATTGGCAGCAAAGAATACTGAAGTTGAATCGTCGCCAATCAGATCATACTTCACTACATTGAATGGACTCTACAAGATAGATCAAATCAAAGCGCTGAAAGCACTGAAGTTGTTCGGTACTGAACACTGGTTTTGTATTCAATACTTGCAGATCCAAAGAAAGTACATATCATTATTGTCCATTGTTGAACCATTAAATTTAATTGCGCAGATTTCTACCAGTATCGAGTATGGTATGCAGGTTCATTCAGATGTTGAACTATTTTTTAAATGATTCACCTACCTGTTATTCATGCGCCACTTTAGGAAAAGTGGTTTTTGTATTAAGGTAATGCGACTCAAAAATTGCCATAGAACTAGTTTATTCAACCGAACAACTAAAAAAGTCATACCCAATTATTGAGCTTTAACTCGTTTATGTCATGCTAACAAAGAATACAAAAATAGGATTCATTAGGTCTCTGATGTTTATCCAACAAACATCTGCAGTTACCTTTGTTAGAGTTGACCAAAGCCCTGTGGAGAATGTTACTGGCAAGACAATCTATAACCTTATTATGTCAGGGCGGACAAAACGTGATCAACATAATGAAATGTTTGAATTCCATTTTAATCATGCTGGTACATATCTTAAAAAGACAGCTTTTATGAAAACACACGATCGAGCCATAGATACATGAAAGCACGACAACAAAAGCTTACTTACCACAGTATCAGAGTCAACAGCAGTTGTTCTGAACACTGAACTGAAAGCAGGATGAGTTTCCTGAATTGTGATAGAGTAAGGCTCGTTAATGAACTGTGGTGGGAAGTTGTTTCTTGTCACAGAGATAAATATGTTTGCTAGTGTAGAAGTGTCTAACGAATTTGGAGTACCAAGATCGTAGGCATATCCTTGGAACTGCAATGGAAAACAATAGCAAATAATGATAACAAAATGGACAACAAAAAATGTAAAACTAATACATCATGTGTCAATAAGCCCTAATGTGTATGAACAGTAAATAAAAATGCATAATCTTGATTCTTGGAAGCATATGAATGTACATATACTAAAATCATTCATTACAGAAGGTTTTTATTCAAATTAAAAGTAAATTCAGTATCAAACATTTTTATCTAATATTTTTTGAAAGCTAATCATGTTCTTAGATTGGAATATTCAGATTCCACTAAATCAAATTATCCTGCATACTATAGAGAATACCATTCTGAAAATAGAGCAACCCATAATGGCAATAGAGAAAACCATTCTGAAAATAGAATAACCCTATATATGGCAATAGAGAATACCATTCTGAAAATAGAATAACCCTATATATGGCAATAGAGAATACCATTCTGAAAATAGTGCAACCCTATATATGGCAATAGAGAATACCATTAAAAAAACTTACTGAGAAATCTCTCTGAAGATTGGTCTCGAATGAATACACAGATATTCGTAGCATGACGGCACCAGTAACAGAATCCACCATGAAATAGTCCAGATCATTAGTGTTGCCACGCAACTCATACCTTACAACATTGTGTGGAGCCTGGAAGTTAAATGCAACAACTATTTAGTACATACATAGCATAGCAAGAAGGTTTTTCATCAACATTTCCCCACCGATAACACGATTACCAGTTCAAACAGTATTAGCTGTCCCAACTTGACATGTAAACTTACATAACAGCACTACATATGTTTCATGAGGAGTAAACATGGTGAATGGGGTAGGTGGTAAGGAGTTTTGTTGACTACTGCACTGTACCTTCAGTACTAAAAAAAAAAAATAGTTCATATCAATACATGTACATATACATCTACTTACATAGCCTAAACTCTACAAACATGTTTCTAATTAACCTATTATCATTGGGGATTTATAAATTAGTACATGCAAGTACCAAACATTTTGACTACCTATATGGGCAGATAAACCCATTATTTTCTGTTGACCAATATGGTAATATCAATAAGAATTGCTGTGTGGCATGTTTGACGATATCAAAAGAATGTTCAAGTGAAAGATTGGAGTAAAACGCAATATTAATCTGCCTAGTGAAATATTTTGCCACCTTGGAAAAAAATATGGCAACAATTATGAAATATAACCAAGCAGCAAATGGATGAACCAATACGCTGGTATGAACTAGCGAGAAAACATAGAATAATACAAACCGTAGTGTCCTGGTCTGTTGCAGAAATATACAAGATTGGTACACCAATGGCTTGAGTATCCAATATTGTCTGAGAGTATTGTTGTGGATTGAATATTGGAGGGAACAGGTTACGGTTAACATATACTCGCACGACTGAGATGTCCGAAAGTCTGGGATTGCCTCCATCTCGCACACGTACTCTGATCTGTTTATAATACAAAATGGACATTTATTTAGATACTATCTTATAAAAATATGTGGTAAAATGAGTACATGTGCCTGAAATATCTTTCATGCAATTCTTCTCTATATGAAAGTTTGTTGTCTGATTTGTGAATGTGGCAGTCCCTGCTCCTGATTTTGTTCATATTTTTCATTTTTAGAAATCAGTAAATGATATCAAGAGGATTACAATTATGGACCTATTTTAGGTGATTTCTATAATTAAAGGGCGATAACTACAAAGTGACTCGAGCGTTATGGTTGGTTAACCAACTTGTCCGAGATATTATACGAATAAACATTCTGACTAAATTTGTTGATGATTGGACAAATGCTTCAAGTTATTGATCGGACAACTTACTGGACAAAGCAAGCCTGTACGCCGCACGTGAAATTATAATACATCTCATCCTATGAACGGGTGAATAAAAACAAGTCTATCATAGCCTATCAAGCCTACAATTTATCTGACATTCTGTTAAAAAAAAATGCATAAAGACTAGAATATAAAAAAACAACATTGTTCATGCACATTAGGAGATAATGAATGAAAAACAAGAAGGACTTACAAAGTAAACATCTGTATTGTCTGCAGAGACAGAACTACGTAGGAAAATTCTTCCAGTTACAGACTCAATGCTGAAGAACACTGCAGCTTCATCATCACCAATGATATCATATTCCAAGGAGTTGAATGGTGCCTGAAATGAATTAGAAGATGTCATTGGAACCTAACAGAAGGTGATGGATGTTGAATTATATTGCAATACTCTGAATTCCTAAAAATAAGCCAGTCTTGATAAAAAAGAGCCACCAATTACATACAACAAAGATAGAAAAAATAACTGGTTTCAAAAGTAAGCCATTACAATGCTTTGATGCTATGCTTCCGTTTGCCAATCCAAAAAGTTTTAAAAAATTAGATAAATATGTAATATTTATCTGTCGAATGTCATTCTGTCCATGAAAGAATTCATTTGCAAAAGCTGAATTAGCTACTGTATTTAGGTCATAAAGTAACAGTAGCATGAACAATATCTGTAAAATCATTAAGCAGACTGCGGAAATTGAAAGGCACACCATAGTCTATTATATCAAAATATAGGTTCATATAGCGCACAATTTCTATTTCTTGGATTTGCATGGGATGCTGGCATTTTTTGGATCATGGTAACCCTACTCACTTTCATTTTACAGGTTGTTAAATTTAGATTGAGTTGCTAGGCAACTGCCCCAAAAAGGGCTAAGCACTTTGTTTATGGCACTTCCTGCTCGACTTCAAAGTAGATTTTTGGAAATGGAAGAATTACCTGAAGGTCGGAATCAGTGGCAGTCACTCTTAATATATTTGTATTCTGTGACTGACTTCTGTCGATAGTTGTTTCATAAGGCTCATCCTGGAATACTGGTGGAGCCTGGTTCCTTAAGATGTTTACTATAAGAGTAGCATTAGCTGATCTTTGTGGGGAACCACCATCTCTAGCCTCCAGTGAAACCTGATTTTGAAAAAATAGGTAATTGTGCAAAAGTATTGAAAATATTGTTGTCCATCCAATAAATTCAAAATCAATAAAATCAATTGAACTAAATCGTTCAAATCATTCACTCAAAACACAATGTACAATGTTAATCAATTAATCAATCAAAATAAATCAATTGATTAAATCAAACAATTAAAATCAATCAATCATTTAAAATATTTCAATCATTTAAAATAAATAAAATAAATAAAATAAAATAATCAGTAAATCCTTAATATTCAGATAAACAGTTTGACATACAAGTATGCATAGATATGTTTTAAAACTCGTTGATACATGTAATAAGAACTGTTGCCGACTAGGCCACATTTCAATTTCACATGGTAGCTTCAGAAGCCAGGAAACATGTTAAGCCTTTTTTTAAGAGGAAGGTAGGCAATTTAATTTAAAACAAAAAAGTAAATTACTGTTCAACAAGATTTCTCTTGATAAAATGGGTAGGCGAGTCTCTGCAAACACTTAAAAATAATCTTTACACTTGCTAGAATCTGCTTGAATCAAAGCATTCAATTTAACAAATAAAGCTGGTAAATTTGACCAGTATATCTCAATAAGTTCAGCCAAATTCCATGAAATACAAATAATATTGGTTATTACTATATAAATAAACGCATTTGTTTTGGAGCTTAAATTGTTTGGTACTGGAACTAATCTTATTTGTTTTGGTTTGTGTTTGCTTGGGTACGAAATGTGTCATTCGGAATATATTTGTTATTTCCATTATAAGGCAACTGGTCATGTGATCTCCAAGCTTCCTTTTCAGACGACACAATCGCAGCATCACCAACTAAAAACGTGTTTGCTATTAAATGAATGTAAAATCGAAAATATTTTTGTTGTTTAAAGCAAGTCATAAAATAATGAGCATCTCTACTTACATTGTATTGGTTCACGTTTGTGCCGATGATACTTGTACGCAGGAAAACTTGACCAGGCGTGGATTCCAGGTAGAACATGTCACGATTCAGAGAGTATGAAGCAATGTAATAATACACATCATTGTTTGGTGCCTGAAATACACGCATGATTTCCCAAGTCAAAAATATGAGAATCGGCAATTTCAGACATACCAGGGCGTAACATAAAATAGAGGAGAAGATTGATTTTAAATCCATTCTTAAGGTCTATAATTTGTAGTAAACAGAAGTGATATTTAAAAAAAGTAAAAGTTTATGGACACTAACTACACAGCAAGTCATTACTTACTGTCTTGGCTAAGACGACTAGTCTGTAATATTTAGTATTTATACCTGAATATCCTGATCATTAGCCTGCACAGTGTATACAGGTAATGAAACACTCTGGGTCTCAAGTATGGTAGTCTGGTACAAACTGTTAGGGAACCAAACAGGTGAGAATTCATTGCGATTCACATATACAGTGAGAACCTCATCTCTGGAACAAGGAATGAATCCACCATCAGTGGCCCTTACTCTCAGCTGAAATCATAAAACATGGGTCATGTTCCACTTGAAATTAATATGAAGCAAACCTCACTAAAACACCATGTCAATTAGACTAATAACATGGAACAGTTTATCAATTTTTCTTCCATATATTAACTCAATAATCAGACCACGTCTCCACTAAGACCGGCTTTCTTCAGAACTTATGGTGTTCCTATCAAGGTTTCACTGTACAATGCTGTTGTAATATATGAAGGACCCGGCATCCCTAGTGTACTGATGCTTCTTCTGTAGTAACTACGCTGGTTAAATCATCAGAGGGTATGGTTTAAAAGTCACATTATGGAGCATGTGAAAGAATGACAATTCTTTTATTTAGAATGTGTCACAATTTCATTGTACTATATCAATAGTCCTGTTTTTATTTAAGTAATTGGAAAATCCCCCAATAAATGACAACAGTAATGGTCTGGACAAACCAAATCCCCGCTGATGGATGTACACATGCACATACACCGGACCGACATTGTGGCGTTTGTCGAGCTTACCTCAAGCGGGCTCAATAAAGAAAATGTAATGGTAATTTTAACATTGATGAATATGACTTGCTATGAGGCATAGTGGTTGACATGTCAAGGGCCCAATTGTTGATCCGAAGGTCATAAATTGAGGTCGAAATGCAAACATCACCAATCCTCGAATCCGACGCAAGTACAGGTCCGTAACCCAGAAAGCAGTCAACAAAAGTGATTAATATAAGTTTCAAAATTGATGCGAAATAAGAATGTTTAAATTCAATTAAAGACCGTACATACACTGTACACATCAGTGTTATCTGACAGCAATCCATTAGTCCTAACAAAAATGTAGCCGAAAGTGCTATCAATACTGAACAATACTGGTGCATCATCGTCTCCAACAAGTGAGTAAGAGATTGTGCTGAATCGACCCTGGAATGAAAAACATGTTTGTAAATCACTGCCATATAATGTGCGTCAATGTACTTTAAGTTACATTTTCAAACAAACATGTTTTAATCCGACATGATTTCTTTAAATTCAAACTCATGAAAATAACCAATGCCCACCACAGCATACAACTTACACCCAATGTGTAATCTGCTTAGTTCAAGACAAACGGGCATTAATAAGTTGCTGATGTTATTAACGCATACTTACATCTAGATCATTGTCTTGAGCTGATACATTGAAAACTCTGGAGTTACTGGACTGGGTTTGAGAGACTGTAATCTGTGTTGGCAAGTTGTTGAATATAGGACAGTTCAGATTTCGGATCACATTGATACGAACAGTGGCTTGATTAGCGCTGGTTCTTTGAGGGGTTCCCAAATCATAGGCACGCACGAACATCTGAAAATAACATCAATCGGTTTAAAACACATCGCAAAAACATGGTGGTGTTTTTAAACCCATATATACCTGGTATTCGTATCAGACCTTGATATTGACATTACCTTTTTAGACACTGGCAGTAATGATTTATGTAACATTTTACATTTTAGCAGTTTTATTAGCGGACTGGATAATTGCATTTTCCAATAGTATCACTGAAAACGGTTTCTCCATAATTTTGTAAATAGGAAATTCTTCATAGAAGGCATCCACCAGCATTCAAACCACAAGTGGATGCTACCTACCACAAGTAACTTCCGAACTTTCAAGAGTAATGACATTCAAGCTTTAACTCATCTTAAAAAACATGGGAATTTTCAGGCTGTGAATCAATTCATCTATTTTACTGGAAAAAATGTTTATATATAATATATAATCAAGAATTCGATGCAAAACTATGGCATCAGTTTCTGCATAAAACCAGATTAAGCTTCAAACTAAGATCATACATAGGTTACCACTCACAGTGTATGAGGTCTGTGCATTGTTGTTGGTTCTCAATGATCGTCTCACAAACACAACACCGTCTGTATCCTGAATACTGAAGTAAGTCGAAGTATCGCCAGAGGATGCGCCAATAGCTTCATAACGCACAACATCTGAGGCAAACACACGTTCGATCTCTTCACCCAATGGTTGGTCCTCATATATTGTGACATTGTAAGACAGTGGACTGATTACAGGTGGGTTCAGATTTCTGATTACTGTCACAGTTAACATTGCTGTGTCATACCTAGATGGAGTACCACCATCACTAACTTGCAATCTGACCTGATAAATGTAAGAATTTATAATCATACAGTAAAACCTTAAATAAAGATCACCTCAATAATAAGACCACCTCAAAATTAAGATCACAATGTTCTGCTCTTCTTTCAACCCCAACATTTAGACTTACCACCTCAATATTAAGACCAATATTCTCAAGGGTCCCAAGGATGGTCTTGTTAGAGATTTTACTGTATTTCGACAATATATCACATGAGTTACTTTGTAATTTGTATGCTTAAAAATTTATTTTTCCAATAATTTCTACGCTTGATAAAGATTTTAAAGAATGCAATCTAGAAGAGTTTATATTAATAAATACGGATACAATTGGTGTTGTATTGTATCTCCACATTTGGTACCATTTTATTACAAATGTGACACTTACAAATCAGAATTCAACTTGTAGAACCATATTAGCAGTGACAAGTTATTGCCCAATCTAGGACCAAATATTGTATATTGTTGCAATGACAATTCTGTGATACTTACAATTATTTCAAATGATCATAAATAAAATGCCATTTTATATAACAGAATACCTACCCTGTAATCAGTGACTGTATCGAAGTCTACCCGACTCGCAAGGGTCACAAGACCTGTTGTCGAGTTGACAGTGAAAAAGGATGGTGATGAATCGTCACCAATAATTGAGTATGTAAGGGTGTTGAATGGTGCCTGAAATAAATACCATACAATAATTAATAACATCTAAGATATACGATTGGAGCTCGTTCATTCGAATTCATCGGGTCCGAAATTATATGTCAAATAATACATAGTTTTGAATTGCCCATTTCAACTTGACATGCCTAAGAAGATACATCGGGACCTGATATTTATTTCGGATGATACCAAGTATTCGAAGGAAGGTTGTCGAATAAATGAGGTGCAACTGCATGCATAATAAAGATGATAATAATGCATTACAATTTTGTATCGTGGTTAAGAATTTCAAAATCTCCAGTCCACATTACTGAATATATAATGTAGACATTTTAAGAGGAATTCGCATGGTACTTGAATGACTAGACTTAGTCATTTAATATATTACCATCCATTCACCCGGGTGGCTGATATTTGTTTATTGAAATTGGTAGGAAATACATGCTTATTATGATTACATATCATGAATGTGAATCCGACAGTGACTCGGAATGCTTACATCATTAATACCTAAGGTATTAGTGACATTTAATGCATCAACATTGTACCTTCATATATAAAATTATACTTAGGGTAAATCATAACAAAAAACAAATGTAAGGGATAAGCAAACTAAACGTGGACTATAGTGACAGTATTCTTACTAGTGAGTCAGCATCACGAGCCTCAGTATCATACACGGAGGAACCCACCAGGGAACTCTCATCAATGGTTCGAATGTATGGATCATTGATGAAGAATGGTGGATTGTCATTGCCAAGAACAGAGATAGTGATGTTCACTTCAGTGCCAGTAAGCTGTGGTGTTCCAAGATCATAAGCCTGAGCTCTCATCTACAACAATTTTAAAACAAAGTTAAAGACGTATCAGGGAGTTGCCATTGCGCAACTTTAGTGCGCATGTTCTTTTTGATTATTGTAGATTTTGCGTTGGGTTATTGATGTAGAAGGGAGCAGTTTTGTATTTTCTAACGATGCAAAGATTTTTACTGAACTTAATAGTCCCCCAAGCACAATACAAATAATAATAGCATTATGTTTAATTGAAGGATTTCATTACAGTTTTGCAGTTTTCCTTCTACTTTCTCTTTCTATATACTTAAATATTAAAAGAAGAAGTCATCGATATATAAAATTCTACATTTGAAATTATAAAATGATCTTCAGTAAATATTTAAAACTAACACATTTTATGAAAATATAAAACGATAATGGGTTACCAAGTGTATTATGGGTAAAAATTTTCAACTTTCACTTTCGATATATATTACATTTGAAACACAATAAAACAATCTTTATCTTAAAATCAAGCAAGGTGACCTATTATTTTTATTTTACATTTTCATTCAGACAGTGACTATCATAGTATATCAAGTTGTAAGAAAATCTCTGCGCTAGAAAAAATATAGTCAACTTGTATCGATTTTGCTCTATATTGATATGAAATATTCACGTTTTAATCTTCATTATCATAAAATTGAGAAAGGTCACCTATCATTTTTATTTCATATTTTGGTTAAGAAACATTACACTGATCAAATAAACAAAGTTTAAAGGAAATCTCTGCGTTAGAAAAAAACGGCCTTTTTGTAGGATACGTCTTGAAGTTGAATTGTACTGGGGCATTACACAGCCAGGTACATAAAGTGTCTTCTCCTCCCTAATGGTGGAGGACGACTGAAGGTGCCGTTTCTTGCATTATTATGGGCATAGGTGGGTACCTGGGTAGAACCTCCCACCTGTCATGTCTGTAAGCCAGCTGGATAGCTTCCTTGTATACAAATTATACATTCCAGTTGGGATTAAGAGATTTCAAAGCAGCAACCATAACCACCCAGCTACAGATACCCGCTAAGTTTTATTCTAGTAAAATGAACAATGTATCAAACAAGCAAATGGTTCTAAAGCAATACCATCCTTTAATCTACAGTACTTTGTTTCAGTGCAACACTCAAACCATAGTCACAACAGGACTTGAGTTCGTGGCAACCTAGGTCACACAGACAGACTCCAATGTAAACATTCTGAAGTTAAAAGACTACATGTATATTGAAATTTTAAGGAAATCTTGAAATATTAGCGATACTTACGAAGAAGAAGTTGGCTGTACAAGGTGTATACAGGAGAGATCTACGTAGTGCTAGTTCTCCAGTTACTTTATTGATCAAGAAACATACCAAATCTTCAGGATCACGTGTCAAACGATATCTGACCGTATTGTGTGGGCTCTGCAATCAATATATATATTGAGCAATTTTACATATTGAACATTGATAAAATTTTAGGTTAGAAATTTTTAACTATTCAACAATAAATATCACAGAAGTTTCTGATCCAGATATTTAAATTATACTTAGTGATTAAAAAGCCACCTTGGATTAAGCCTCATACATGGTAAGACTATAATTACAGTCAATTAGAAGATTAGAAACAGAATTGGTGTGAGCCGATAGTCAACCACTTGTGTCTTGGTATAGGATATATTTGAAAGTAAGTCATACCAACGGATCATTGTCCCTTGCGGTTGTGGTTAGGATGATGTCTCCCAAAGCGAATGTCTCCCTAATGGTAGCCGAGTATGAGTTATCGACAAAGAATGGAGCTTGGAAGTTCTGTCTGACACTAACGGAGCACAGGGTGTAGCCATATCTGGCTGGAGCACCAAGATCTCGTGCTTGGACACGAATCTGTAAATGAAGATAAATATTCATTGATTACGAACTTCATGACACAATGAAAAAGGTGGAAAACATCTGTACTCACTTTGTACAATGAAACATAAGTACTATTAAGAAGTTATTTATTACTTCCAAAATTTATAGCAAAAGAGATTTGAAATGTGTGCAAAAGGCAGCAGACCCTACAATACTGTCCTGACGAGAGAAACACTCTGGCACAATGTACAGGATCATTTTTTTACAATGTATTTCAAAAGATAACTCGCATAATAAATCAACCCACACAGAAAGAGGGGAAGTCAACAGCATCATTAACTTCCTTCATGGTTAACCCTCAACTGATATCCCAAGTCATTCTCGCCAAGGGTTGGAGAACCTGACACCAGATCCAAAGGTCACAAGTTCAATTTCTGTTGTTTTTAGCGAGTTTGAATCACAGTAACCAAGGTAACAGTCGAGAGATTAATGCGAGGGGTGATCCAGAAATAATAGGACTCTCTGCATAGTCTCTTAGCAAACATCTATAATTTTATGAAATTTGTAAAAGTTGTAATAACTTGTTTTACGATCAATGCAAAATGATTGATTAAGTTTACGCCGACTAAAAAACGATTTCAAAATAATTCTTCAAGCCAAGACTCACCCTGAAAAGTTCTGCTCCAGCTGTGGACAAGTCACCGACAACACTAATTCTTCCATTAAACTCGTCAACACTGAACAAACTGACTGCATTGTCATCACCTATAATACTATAACGGATCTGACCAAAAGGCGTTGTCTGAAAATACAACATAAAACATTGCAGCTAAAGTCTGCAAACACGAGGTTTGAATTAAAATAAGGTGCAAAGCAATCAAACAATATGAAACAAACATAAGGCAACTTTTGTAATAATCAAAATTATTGAGTACTATCAAAATTCAATGATCATTAGGTATTGATAAAATTAAATTAATGTTTGTGTAAAAATGCGTGTATACATAACTTCTAAATGATGTTTAAAATGATTGATAAAGAAATTAAAGAGCATCAAATGTAATTCAATATGATTGATAAAGAAATTCTAAAAACAGTATTTACCGGACTGTCTCCATCAGTAGCTGTGACTTGGGTCAAGAAGAATTGGTTGTTATTAAAGTTATCCAACGTGGTATCGCAAGGCTGATCATTAAAGGTAGGACTGAACTCGTTGCGTATAATGTTCACAGTAACGAAAGCATTGACAACCGCATTTCTTATATTCACTGGAGCATCATCTCTTAAAGCAACTTCAAGCTGAAATACCAGTTAGAAGTTATACTCAAAAACAATTTAATATTAACACTGTTTTATATATCACAATATTGAATACATGCATTTCTAAAAAAAAAAATTTCTATAGAATACTAAATAATGTCAGAAGGGTTTTGAATTTGGATCGAAATGAAAGTACAATTCTCTTATACATGTATTGACATATAAATGCCGAAATAATAAACAATGTAACTTCAGTATACATTCAGATACTTGTTTTCTTCAAACAAATTAAAAAGATATTCCCCAACCTACCTTATTTTTCAAACCTCGATAGGGTTAGGGCAAATATTTTTTTTTAATTAGTAGGTCAAACATGCATTATCACTGCACTAAACCTAAGCAATGACCGCTTACCAGAAGTGTGTTTTGAGAGATCTGAGTCAGTGACCGCCTGATGTAGATTTCACCAGAGTTCGTGGTCACACCAACATATTCTTGAGCAATATTGTTGTCAAATCTGTTGACAGAACTGAATACCAATGTATTGTATGGGGTCTGAAAATGAACAAGATTAAGCACATGTACAAATTCGATACTGTTTTCATTG
Organism: Mactromeris polynyma; assembly: GCA_032209605.1. Taxonomy (NCBI): domain Eukaryota; kingdom Metazoa; phylum Mollusca; class Bivalvia; order Venerida; family Mactridae; genus Mactromeris; species Mactromeris polynyma. Next base: position 8,041,249 of record JASFXZ010000003.1, on the reverse strand, counting down.
TTTTGGAAAAAGAAGGCAGTCAGAAAACATCTAGCCAATCTAGTGAATTTGTTAAATTTAGCGAAAAGTATAGTATAAAGCCTGAAATGCAACATTCAACATCTCATACACACTTAACAAAATAATAAAATCTCAGACAAAAAAAAACACTGAAATATCTTCAACAATAAATTAATTCCCTATATAGTCAATTCAAAAAACACTAAATTTAACAGCTCAATTACAGTTACCTATTTAAACTAACTACACTGTATTTAAATCCGTTTTAACCATTTAACTTGCAGCCTAAACAAATTCCAAGACATTAACTCATTTTCCTATTAACTCACCTGAATGTCTTGGTCGAAAGCAGACAAGGTAATGATGGTTTCTCCAAGATCTTGTATTTCATTCACAGTAACTGTGTAGTTCTGTTGTTGCCAGGTAGGCGTGTTCTGGTTCCTTTCAACATCAACGTAAACTGTTGTGGTCGAGGAAAGGCTTGGGGTACCACCATCTCGTGCCAACACTCGGATCTGAAAACAAAATGTACAAGCAAATTTAGGGAAGAGTATGGGTCAAGGGGTAGTAAAGGTTATGAATTCAATTCCTGCTGGGTAGGATTTAAACACATACATCACGTTTCATGATTTATATTAGTAACCCAGGAAATAGTAAGATGTTAAGAAATTGTTTCACAATTCAAGTAAAATAATTAAGTTTAAAACAATGAAATAGTTGGAAAAGGCTTTTTAAGCTAAAATATACTTTTCATTTGAATTATTTATATGTATGTGATTCCTTTTAGATTTTAATATTGTATAATCAAATACTTACGACATAGTACGAGTTGACATCATTAACAAGTCCTTGTGAGGATGAAGTGATGATACCAGATGATGGGTTGATGAAGAACCTCAAAGGAGATGGATCATCACCGATAATGGAGTAAGTAACACTGTTGTACGGGTTCTACAAGAAACGCAAAAATATTAAATTAATTATAAACACAGTTTAAGCCTACTTCTTAATTATTACAAGAAATTATGGGAAATGAGAATAAATAAATTTCTTTATTAATACGCTAATTTTTTTTATTATGATCAACATTAAAAAAGTCTGCTTTCTCTCTACCTAACCAAAATTGATGAACTTCAAAAGATTTTGTCTACCCTTGGCAGGAACTTTCATTTAGTCTTAAGTGAAATAGCTAAACCCATAACTGACACAAATCCTTGGTTGTTAATCAAAAAATACTTAAGAATCATCACTCGGCTACTTTTCTTGTATGAATGGCCATGATTAAGAGGAGTACCCAACAGACTCGCACCTACTTTTGGTGATTTTCATGTTACTTCAATAATTAAGGACCCCCCTGTCATACCATGATAATTATGTACCTATTGGTAGTGATGGGGCGATTATCGAAAATAATCGAAAAATCTTCGCTGGACTTCCGACGTCGGCGACAATCGATTATGAACTACAATACTCGATTATAATTGGAAATTTTGACTGATGAGTTATTTCAATAAGACCTTATTATGTATATTCAAAATTTACAGTTATATAAAATTGCTTTTGATGTATTCAGTCACAAGTATACAAATTAAACATACAAAAACAAAATTTATTGAATAATAAAATGATCTTATGATAGAAGAGTAATAAAGTTATGTAAATGAAATTAACTGTCAGCATTAAACTTACACTAAAAAACTGGATAGTTTGATTAGTTCAGATTGAGTTTTCTAACCGATCCGATAATCAATTATGAAATTTGTTCGATTTTCCATTACCCTACCTATTGGATTATATTTCAATTCACTCAACTTACCACTGTATCAGCATCTGTAGCATTAACATTGAAGACTGTAAATCCACTTCCCACAGTGAAAGGTATAACCGTTGAATATGGTGTATTGGTAAACTGTGGTGCGAATCTATTCCTGATCACATTAATGGTAACCTGAGCATTCTGGAAGGAAGTCCTACCGCCACCATCTACAGCCGATACACTGAAAGTGTAAGTCTCAGTGTCGGTGTTGTCGTTGTACAGAGGAATTCTTATCCTGATATCTCCAGTGTTTGAATCAAGCTCAAAGTACGTATTAGTTTGGGAATTGAAACCAAATCCTTGTATGGAGTAGGTGATCGCATTCCATGGAGCCTGGAAGCAAAAGCAGAACAAATTACGTTATGCATCAGCGTTGAAAATTAAACATTTTAGTCCAAGCCTGAGCTTCAGTGTTACAATGTTAATGAATAAGGCCCCTGTATGTTGATGAACACTGCATAGATTTGAAAGTACATGGTAACATTTTTAAAATAAAGATACAAAACACTTATTTAAATGTTTACGACAAACACTGCATTCTGAACATGAGGGGGCAGCCAAGACACAAGACTTTCACCACATGTTTTTATATTTGTTGTCATACATTTATACTGTAGTGGCAAAAGCAAGGATTCCGTTGTATTAAGTATATTTTTTAAGTATACCATCGGAAAGTTTCTTCTTGCTTAATATATTGTGGTCCAATAATATTATCATAGTGAGTGTTTCAAATATATACTTAGTATTACCAAACCAAGCAATATAACTCACACTTCTGTCACCATCTGTGGCTATAACTCTCAGTATAGGTGTGTTAGTAGTATCTGTCTCCCTGATTGTTTCTTCATAAACATTCGTATTAAATACAGGGGAATTCTCATTTCTATTAATGTTGATTTTAGCAGTGATAGTAGCACTCCTTGGTGGTGACCCATTGTCATAGGCAACAATTCTGCCAATGTAAAAAGCACGTGATTCCTCAAGCAACGATCGTAGAACAGAAATGTGGCCAGTATCTGGATCAAACGAGAAGTATGTGGAAGTCGAGTCATCTCCAATCAGTACATAATTAAGAGCCTCATTCTGTAAATGGAAATAATCAATAACATTACTACAATGTAAAAAGAACAAAACAAAATTTCATTTATATGAAATGATGAATTTTATAGCACGCTTTGCCATCCTTGCTTCTCAAAAAATGTTGACCAAAACATAATTCCATATATTTAGCCATAAAACTTTCTGATAGTTCTGTAAACATTAAGTCAATAAAATACTGCTAATGCGTCCATTAGGCGTAAAAAAGTTTTGTTTCAGGATTTTCGCGTGTTAACATGTTTTTCTTTTTGGTAAACTATATTTTGTGTGAATTTTTCTTTATGTTCATATTTCTGCCCAGTTATTAGACACTTTAAAGAGTATTTCAGCTATAGAGCATTGTATTCACCTAGATTAAACATTATCCATGTTAAGGGAAAGGAAATTTGTATTTTAACATATATTCATTTAAATCTATGCTTAATTTGCTTCGTTTGAAAATTTAAAGAAATCTCCAAAAAAGTTTTTCCGACCTACCTACCCTATTTTTTTGGGCATGAAACCTGAAACAAACATTTTTTTAGGCCTTATGGCTGGTCTCGTCTTTCATCAATAATGGGGAACAAACATGTCATTTATTAGGCTAGCTTTAAGTATCCACTTGGGTAGAACCACCATCCTTTCGTATACCCAGTTCGATGACTTACTGTCGGAAGCCACAGAGGCCCCAAGTTCTTTACACCAGTAACTTTAAGCAAGTGCTATACAATATGCATTAAAACAGAACACTTCTGGAACTTGGCATATTTTGACGCTCAAAATACTTACAATGTTATCATTATCCCTAGCTGAAACTGTGAGAACTGATGAACCAAGCTGCAAAGTCTCTGGAATGGTTGTCTCATATGGTGTGTTAATGAAGAATGGATCATTCTCATTTCTGATGATGTTAATGGTAACAAGAGAATTGAAAGTGGACTGTCTTGGTGGAAAACCATCATCAGTTGCTCTGACTGAAAGCTCGACGACATTGACTCCAATCGTTGTAAAGGATTCCCTCAGGGTGAGTTGACACAGGTATGGGTTCAAGTAGAAATAATCTGCAAGATTATTAGGCTGAGGGAAGACATTTGGTGCATTTACGCTCGAAATATCGCATCTAACAGTGTGCTGCAAAAAAAATATTGAATAGATTAAAAAGTTGCGTAACAAGTTTTGTCAAGTTAGAAACAAGATACATTTTCTGGAAATTGTGCAAGTACTTAAAAAAGTTAAAACTCCTCTCATACCTATTCAAAGTAAGTCATCCGTTCATTCAACTGACACAGAAATTAAAGGTATTATTTTTTTAAACGAAGAATTTACATCATCACAGCTCATCAACAGCAAAGCCCTTTGTTTATAAGCATACATACCCCATCGCTGTCAGAGGTAGCTAGTTGAACTAGACTGAATCCTAGAACGTAATCCTCGGTAATGGCTCTCTGATAATTCTGCTGATCAAACACAGGAGCCGAAGGATTGCGATTGACATTGATTGTGATGTTTGTGGTTGCCATCTGACTTGGGTACAAGGTATCATAGGCGATCAATTCAAGCTGAAAATAAAGAATTTTATAAATGACACTGAAAAAAGAAACTGCATGATCTATTTTCAATGTCTACAATTGGTTTAGCCAGGTGAGTTCATCATTTTGAGCGAAATAGCTTCGACAATGGTTCATAACTAAAAACTATGGAAGGCATAGTGGTCAGCAGTACAGCGCTTGACTACTTATCCGAAGGTCACGAGTTCCAGCCCCGAATTGGACAAGGATTGATAAAGAACTATCCCCCCCCCGTCTTTGGGTGGGTTCTGATTAGTATCTCAGGAAGCAGTCATCAAAAGAGACGAGTGTTGGTTGTAAAAACGTACTTCAAAATTAATGCAAAAATAAATGAGTATACTTAAATAAATGCAAACAGTATGAATTCAAACATTTTTCAAAAGATGTGAGTTGCATATACTTACTGTGTATTGTGTATTAACATCTGAACCTAGAGGATTTCTTATCATAATATCACCATCAGTTGCATTGATCATGAAGTAATATGCAGCCGAAAAGTACCTTCCAGTCAGTTCATACCGAATAACTCCCTGTAAAAAAAAACAAATAGTTGAACTGTTCATAGTTTATATCTTAAACCGAGTCATAGACCGATACATGAAAGTAAACCACCTGAATGCTATGATACTAAATCTAGAAGTACACTGATAATGAAATTCTGCCCATATGATCTGTAAGCTTAAAGTATGACCTTGATCTCCAATGACTCAATCTGAATGTTAAAGTTCCAGACATGTCTTAAAGAATAAGGACATTTGTGCCAAATATTGTTAAACAATTCAAGAGATTCAACAAATATACAGACCCTAGATACAACACAGATTTCATCACTCACCTTCGACATCGCACCTACATAGCTGACATGTTTGGTTAATACAGTGTCTCAATATGACAAATATTTGTGCCAACATATTTGAAAATCTATCACAGAGTGAATTTTCAGAAATAATACATGGATATTGACTAAGCATGCACATCATCATTGATGATATAAAACGGTTTATAAGGTCAAAGTTCACAACCACTTACTTGTAAATCATTGTCAATAGCTTGAGACTGAGTATAAATTCTGCATCCTACAGCTGTGTTTAGATTAACCAATGTAGCATAAGGAGCATTGTTAATCCAAACAGGAGGAGAACTGCTTCTCAGTACGTTAATTCTAACTGTGGCTGTGCCAGTTTTTTCAGGGTTTGACTGATCTCGAGCAGTAACTCTGAACTGAAATTTAAAAAAGCCATAAACAATGCTTCATCTTCAAAGGTGGCAACACGGCTAAATTTCAACAATACTGTCTACAATCTGCATCCTTCAAGCGTTGTTTTTTAATGTGATGGGGCTTTAAGTCGTTAACGGCCACGGTCATGTAGTGACTATTTCATTAGGTTGGACGAAGACCCCATAAGGACATCTGGGTAGAACTACAAACCTTCTGTAAGCTAGTTGGATGGCTGTCTCACTTACAGGTTCCATAACCTATGTGGGATTTGAACCCATGGAATACTGTATAGATCAGAACTTTAGTTTTTACAATTGCAAAGTTTGCACAAATACCCAGCAGTTTTTCCATCTTCTAAATAGAGAAACAGGGCTATATTACGAAACATTCTAAGCAATTTCAATTTTAATACAACAAGTGTGATGAAATGTTCCAATTTCTCAAATACAGTAATAGAATACTACTTCCTAACGAAAATGTGTTAATTATATATAAGATTATAGATTTTAAGCGATTTATTTCAAACTGTAGCATTTGCAAGGCTCCTTTAAAATATATACTGGTCGATATAAACCAAATATATATTGTATTCAGTAGCAAATCCATGTGCAATGGTTACTTCCCTTTACAAGCTTACCATGTATACTGGTTAAATGAAATGCATGTAAAGTACATACTTTTGGCAGTTTACATGAACTAGATGGAACCTTCTGTTTGTGATGGAATTATGCTATCTTTGGCCAATAATTCCTGCTGAAGTAATGGGGTCAGTGGGAGTGGTATTAAGTTTTTACGAAGTTTCAAAATAATAAATCACAATCACCTGATAAGAGTTGATTCCTGTATCCACCAACACTTGTCTCAATGAGATCAAACCAGAGTATGGCCCAAGGTAAAAATTGTCAATAGGATTACCAAACTGTAGTGCGAAAGCTTCGAAACGAAGTACATCCTAAAACACACAAAAATCATTATGGACTATGAAAAAAAATGTCATAAAACTAAACATGGTCACAGCAGGTGAATGCAGATGTTAATCTGTGGATAACTGTTAGATACAGATTCCTTTATCCACACTGCAGGTTTTCTAAAGTTCGATGTCAATGGGACTTACACCTTCACAAAACCAAGAATTTTACACAATGTGGATGCCGATGCAAATAATAATCATGCCATAACAATAGCTCTTCTGTTTTTTTAATGTAGACAAGCTAAAGAAGCATCTATAACATTGCACCTTTCCGATAACATCCTGCTACTGCTTTTTCTTCAATGTATCATCACGCTAAACAAACCATGCTTACTTACATTGTCTTATCAATTTGCCTGGTTTTATAGCAGAATTGACCAAAAAACATCCACAATTGTTTTTAAACTGTCTTGTGCTCAAAAACGCCTAAACATGCATTGAAAGTAGCTTAGGTAACAACAGAACAGCACCATTTTCAGATTTCCTTACAACGACAGTTCAGATATTGTCAAAACATTTCCATAATAAGATCGAGCTGAAACAAAATAACTTCACAACTTACAAATGCATCATTATCGGTGGCAGTGAGGCCGACAATACTGCTACCAAGATATAATGTTTCTGGGACTGTTACTTCATACAGCTGTCTACTGAAGAACGGAGGATTCAAGTTTCTTTGAACATTAATGGTGATAGTTGAGTAGGCTGTTTGTGGGCCAGATGTGAAAGTCCTGGTTGCCATTACTTGATACTAAAAAGGTACACAAATATTGTTAATAGTCTTTAAAAGCAACAACTTTGGGAGATATGGTGCTTGGAGTAGGGTAGAGTGCCACTTTGAGTGGGGTTTGATTGCAGACTTCGAAGTCCTTGGAAATTGGTGCGAGCACTGGTTAAAAACCCAGGAAGTAGTCATTGAGAGTGAGAATTAAAAGTTGTAAGAACTTCTTCCGCTACTGATGTAAAATAAATTAGTTGCAAATAAAGCAAAAGAAAAAACTATACAATGTACAAAGAAATTGAAGATCTTTTCAAAAACAACTTTACATGTAAATTAAAAATTTAGATGAGATAGTGTTATAATAATTCTAGGTTCAAAATTGGTAAAGATAGTTCACCTTCCTGATAAACTAACAATTTTTTTGTAATTACATTATGTTAGTGATCGTTTAGCCATACTGGTGAATTTTCAATCATAAGTTTGTATTTGATACAACATTTTCAATAGATAAATGACTTGTCTAGTCTACTTACACTGAACTCTGTTTGTTTGTTTTGATCAAGTCTCAGATCGCTTCTGATGAAGACCACACCACTTGCATTACTAAAGTTGAAGTAAGTTGGACTGTCCACAAATCCTGGGAAACTGTAAGTAATACCAGGCTGTAATAAAAAAAGACATTGATGATAACACCTAACCTACGCAGCATCCTACCGGGGTTTTCTTCCAGATTCGAGGAATTACAACATAGTCTTACAGCAAAAACACTGCTACTGTTCATGAAGTAATAAAAATGAACATTATAAGTCAAGCCTTCAGTTTGATCTTTGATGGTCGTCATTGCCCGACTACTGATCAAAAGGGTCGTCAATTTGAGCCTTTGGTCACATACTTCATAATCCCTGAATGTGGGATAATTTGTATTATACTGTTGTATTGTATTTTCGTGGTACTAAAAAAGTTTTGCAACATAAGAAAAACTTACTTTTTCCTTTTGTGTTCAGTTTCATCTTTCAACTATTTCACAGATAATTAACGACAACAATATCATTTCTTTTCCGTATTTTTCATATTAAGCCAAATTGTTTTAAGGTATGTTTTGTTGTCAAAAATCAAAGTACCACGAAACTAGAAGTAACGCGAAACTACCAGCAAACACTAACTTGTTTCATGATTGATGTAAAATAAATAAGTTTAAACAATCAAAGAAGGCCGACAATGAAGCAATAATAAAGTCAAGAAATTGACCTACCCCTGGTTGAGCAAATACGTTCAAAACTGATGATCCAACAAGTGCATTTTCACTGATTGTTTCCACATAATTATTGGAAGAAAATCCCAAAACTTCAGTTGTTCTAATAACTGTCACATCTACATTTGTTATAGCTGAAAATGTGGGGAATCCACCATCGACAGCTTGCACTCGGATCTGTTAATCAAATTTAAGCATTTCATAAGATCATCATACTGGTTATTGGAAATTTGAAAACTAACTCAGAAAGGTGAATGCAAAAAATCGGTAACTGAAATAGTTTACACCAGCCTTTGCTTATTTCCTTTCCTTCTGTTGGGGGTTTGAGTTTCAAAATGGTGGTAATGCTGTGTCTAATCAACCCATAAATTAGAATATGAAGACAGTTTAATCAATGAAAATAATAACAAAATTAAATATTAACAATGACTGCATCATCATTTCTGGAACAAATTGAGTATAGCTCAATTATCAAGCAATATTGATTTCCTGCAATTTCAATAAATCTAAAATAAAGTTCAAGTGATAAAGTTCAAGAAGGACTGAAGCTAGAAGAGTTTATATCAAAGAAAGATCACTACACCTGTTGTTAGTGTCCTTCCTTGAAACAAGAGTTCATTTATAGCATGCCCTATATATCGGTTTAATATACAAATACATGTACCGACATACGCTCTATACGTATATAAGAAATGGCAGATATAACAAACATATTTTATATATTCAGAGGAGTTCGCTATAACCAGACTTTACTGTACATGTATGATAGAGTACAGGTATATTAAACTGCTACTAATAGTTACCCTGTAGAAACTGTTTCCAGTGTTCAAAACTGAGGCTAGTAAAGTGATTACACCATTTGATGGGTTGATGCAGAAATAAGTAGAGGAATCTCCTTCTCCAATAATGATGTAGCTGACCACATTGTCAGGGGACTATAAATGAAGAATTGATAACATTAAAATAGCATATGGTAAGTAAGCAGTATGTTACCAACTTTTTGTAATTAAATCAGATCAGCTAAACTGTGTACGGTTACCAGTAACATTGCATGATGCATGTTTTATTTCATATTTATATAAAAACCTGAAATAATTTCGTCAAAATAATATATAAAGAGCCAATGAAATTTTGTAAATGTGATGACATGACCTCAACATTGCTTGTTTGCCATATTTTGGCCGTGCATACTTTAATCCAACAATACTAATAGCACTTCACAGGAACTAATTTACATCCATGGCAGCTATATATCCTAAAAGGTATTTTTCAAGTATTTTCCATAAATATAAACAAACAGCAGTGCTTAAGAAATTGTAATGTAACATGAGCTACTTGTTAATGTTAAATGCAATAGTTATACTTAACAGTGACACAATACAATTTGCGTTTAAACTTATCTTATTCCATTTGCAGAAAAGCATTTTCAACAATATCGAATAAACATTTAATGCACCCTGCATAATTTATACTTTCAAAAGACCCAAAAATTAATTAATTCATTATGGTCACATTCAATGACAGTACTTACAGTAACATCAGCATCAGTGGCATTCACATCAACAATAAATGATCCAGGAACAGTAGTTTCAGATATAGTTAGTGAAATAAAGTTCTGGTTTGTAAACACTGGCGGGAATGTGTTCCTGTTTACGTTTATGATAAGAACTTGTGTCGCTGATCGACTTGCAAAACCGAATCCAGCTGCATTTCCACCATCAACAGCATACAGTCTTAACTATAACAGAAAAAATATTAACATAATGAAATGACTACAGACAGTACAAAAAGAAACCAATTTTACCTTATTATCATTTCTTTGAGTAGACTGAAGTGACTTTTTTTGATCTGTTGATATTCAGCGAATTTTATTGACTCTAATGAAAAGCTCCTGGCTTTTAGGTATCTAAGACGGTTTAAATTATCTCAAAAATGGCCCTTGTCTGAAAAAGTTTACTACAAGGTAAAGAGTTGGACATAGAGTTGAAAAATAGTCAAGAATCTAACCCTATACTGTGAAGCATCATCAGCTGCCAAGTCACCAGCATCCGCTACCCTAACGTTGTACACATTGGTGGTGACCGTTTCCAAGCTGAATAATGAGGGTGCCAGATCATCTCCAATTGTTGACAAACTGACTACATTGAATGGTGACTGAAACAAATATAACAATATATATTATCATGTAAGTTCTGAGGGGCAACAAAATGCCCAAACCTGCATTTGACAGCAAAATATAAAATACTGGTTCAAAGGAGGCCACTAAACATTGAAATAGAAAGTGAAATAAACATGTCACCACTATTTACTTTTTGAAAAGGTTTTTATGGATAAAACAAGAATACATGCTTTTATATGTGCTTAACTAATAATTGTACATGAAAGAAATTGAACATTGTACACTTGTCCATGAAGTAATGAAAACAATAATGAATGATAAAAGTCGTCACAGCACATAATTGTTACAGTTATCATTTACCTGAGTATCTGCATCTGTGACAGTAAATCTGAAAATCGAAGCACCATTGTTGATGTTATTGTTGATGATCGTTTCATATGGTATGTTGAGGAACACAGGTGGTGACTGATTCCTGTATACACTAACAGTAACTGTAGCCGTGTTTGTACCAGCCCTTGATGGGATAGCCAAATCTTTTGTCTGAATAGTCAGCTGTTAAATATAGAAAATTAGAGTTAGTTCCATTACAGAGTATTATTGATACATACATTTGAAAGATAAGAAAATGTAAATATAATATTTTATGTGGACTTCTGAGCCATTGTTTCAATTATTGTATTTTGTTTAAGTACAGCAGTTTATCTATAGAGTAGTCCTGGTTTATCAGCTAGGACTATTCTGTTGGTTCACAAGCAACTGACAATTTACCACATCAATCACAGATGGAGAACGGATGACTTTGGATGCATTCTATCTTCAGTCAGATTGTTGTGGAGTACATACACATCACCTGGACTTGAACTTAGGACCTGTAGTTCAGCAATCAAAGTCACTTTCAACCGAGCTTACTGGGGGGGGGGGGGGGGCACCAAATTATTTCTGCTAACAAGCGTTATATTAGGCAAGATGGAAGATTCTGTATCTCTAAACGCTATAGATAAAATATGCTATATATCTCCCTCACCCAACAGAACTTGTCCCATTACCCCTATCCCATAAACAGTAAAAGTGCATAAATTTACCCTTGGTAACATGAAGATATTGGGCCCATTAATATATCATACTTACAGTGTATGGAGTCTGATCAGTGTCAGTGTATACAGACTTGATCAGAGATATTACGCCAGTAGACGGCGACACTTGGAAATATTCAAGAGCACGTGCATTTCCGGTCATGAAATACTCAACATCCCGATATGGTGACTGAAATACAAACAATTGCTCATATTTATACAATATAAATGATTATAATTAATAAAATGGTGACAATAAAAATCTTATAGTTATCATGACATAATATGTATGAATATTTGAATAATTATCTCCCACCCAAGTATTCAGAATATGAAATTAATATAAGTCGTCAATTGATTGTTCTACAACACTGACATGCAATACATAAAAAGGTAGAGAATGTCCATTGTCAATGACAAAAAAGAATTTAAAACACTTTCTAAACCTTGTTTTAATACAACTTGCATTTCTAATTTCATGATTATACATGTTTACAGAAAACTTAAAAACATATGTCAATATGTAATTTGGATCTTGTCCATTTTCACATAGTTTAGCATCTTTATTTGTTCATTGTGTTTATGATATGTTATACAACCCTGTGAATGTTGGAAATAAACCAGATTTAAACATCCAAGAAATGACAGCAAGTCTTCTGTTCACACAGATATTGCTTTATCATCCACAAGTTAAATAAGAATTTAAAATTATTTCTTGGCAACCAAGGGTTATATCAAAAATATATATTTAACGCAATTAAAAAAGCGACCAAAAAGTGTGCACATAGATAAAGGGACATTACAAAGGCAAAACTATTCTTTATTTTTCAAAAACAAATTCATAAAATTAAACAATAATGAAATAAAACATAATTGGTCTAGAGTTTAATAGAGGTTTGAACAAAAATTAACAAATAGATAACTGTAACATGCATTTGACAGTTGGTACTAGAAAATGAAGCCTAATTCAAATAGTTGCGTTTTTAATGGTGTTAAGTATATATATTTCAAATGGAAAAGCGACAATACTTACAGCAGTGTCCTGATCTACAGCTGTAACCTGGTAAATTTCCACGCCAAGAGCTTGGTTCTCAGGAATCAATTTAGAATGCTGAGTTTGCGTAAAAGCTGGAGAGAATCGGTTTCTGGTGATATTCAGATATACAACAGTCACGTCAGTTAAGGATGGTATTCCTCCATCGCTGGCCAAAACACGTACCTGAAACAGACAATGATAAAAATAATTGAATTGAATTGCAAACGAGTTCAATTTAAATCACAATCACTAAATGCATGCCAATTGCCTTTCATAACAATATACAGTCATCAGCTAAATAAAATCTCAATTCTTTGTTACCATGCAGAGCAGGAAATTTGTTTTGTACCAAAAAGGAATAGGAACATTCTAACATTTAAGATACAAAGTCTACATGTTCATAAAATGAACTTGTTGAAATACCTTAATATAAATCCTGAATATATTAATACAGGACATTGTGTTCACACAGAAAATTTGTATTATTAAAATTTTATCTTTATGTGTACCACTGACGTGAAAGACGCCTAAAACAATGCGCAATATATTACCTGATATATGGATGTACTGTCAGTACCAACATTAGTATTTGTGATGTAACTGATCATTCCAGTATTGGAGTTGATAGTAAATAAGGAGGGAGTCACATCATCTCCAATGATGGAATATGATATTCTGTCAAATGGTGCCTGAAAAATGTAAAAATGAGAATGTATTTTTATACAAATTAATCCAACACATACTGGCTTTGGTTAGCCATTCATGGATGCACTTTCACTGTAATACAGACAACATGGAACAAAATCGTGATTTAAATTACATTGGTTGAGGGGTGGGCTGCATGACTCAAAAGGTCATGACTTCCGAGACCCATGTTGTGCAGGATTTGATCGCAAACTCGAATTGCTGAATATGGAGCAAGTATTGATATGCAACCCACCAACCCAGTAGCAGTTAATGATCAAAGAGTAATTGACACAAGTTGTAAAAAGTGTGAAGCTAGTACTGATTAGTAACCCATCCCTAATGATTTATATATGTTGTAAAAACCTCTTCCATATTTATCATAAAATGGCCAAGTCAAAACAAAAGTACATTGTGTAACTAAGCAACTTCTTATAGAACAAAAATTGTTGTGCAATCTTGTTTTGCAAGACACGAAGTCTGAACTAAACTGTCTAGAAATTAACCACTAAGAATATAAACTTACCGACAGATCTTCATCAGTAGCTGTCACTTGAATAATATTCGCACCAGAGAAGAATCCGTCAGTGATGTCAGCCGAATAAACCTCCTTGATGAAGACTGGAGGAAAATTGTTACGTATCACGCTTATTGTAAGAGTTGCAGTATTTAGGTTTGAGCGTCCTTCTTGATCAGCTAAAGTTACACGCAACTGTAAAATGTGAACATAATTATTCAGACATTCAATAAAATACATCATATAATTTCAAATATCAGATTAATTATCTCATACAAAACATTTATGCCTGTACTGAGTTACAGATAATGTCACACAATGAAAACTGTGACAGACCACTATAAAAATATTTGTTTTGTTTTATGAACAATGCCAAATACTTTTCATGCACCAGAATGTAATATCATAAATTTGAGCTTAAATAGAGATAAATCATTAACAACATGTTCTAAGAACAATGAAACAGCTTACAGACGTCATTTACTGAGAAAACAATACTTACAATGTAGCTATCATCAGTATCAGCATAGAGGGCTGATCTAATGGTCACCACACCAGTTGTTTCACCCACACTGAAATACAATGGGGCAGGGTTGTCCCCAATGACAGTGTACTTCAATGTGTTGTATGGAGCAGCCTAAAAAAATACAAATAAGAAATTCATGCAAAATTCGATCAGTATATAATTTATACATTTTAAGTGATTTCAGGTTTTTGACTGAACAAAAAACACGGTAGTATTTTACCACAAAATATCAAAACTGCAATCTCCCAATCAAAAAAGTATTTATTGGTCAGATATTACTGTATTGGTTAATAATTAACACTACTGGATAATAACTACTTTTGATGTATTATGTACACATGTTATATGTATATGGTCTGGAGGCCTAAGTACAAATAAACTTTGAAACCTTGATTAACACTACTGGAATTCTTACAATAGGTTCATACAACTTCATTTGATACAAACAGGACTCAAAAAAATAAAAACCAAGGCAAACTTACCACATCCAAATCCTGTGCTCGGAATGAATATACGGTTTCGCTGAAGCCAACAGTTTCCCGGACAGTTGTAGTAGCACGATAATTACTATTGCTGTTGGGAGTCACCCATGTTGGTGTATTCTCGTTTCTGCTTAAGGTCAGATACACAACTTCATACGCTACTTTAGCAGGGACCCCATTATCTGAGGCTTGCACTCTTACCTAAAGAAGAAATTAATCACTTTACATACAAGATTCCTATCAACAAAGGCATATCATGTCTATTTACATCACAATATTAAACAAAAAGTGAACAGTCTAAATCAAAGCACTGGAGTTGTTCGCTATCCAACGCTGGTTTTGTATTCAGCACTAGCATATTCACAAAAAGTACAAATCATTGTCCCTCATTGAACCATTAAATTCAATTGCACAGTAAAGATTTCTAGCAGTACTGAGTATGTTATGCAGGTTACGACCAGATGATGGAACTACTTTTTAACCGATTCACTTACCTGTTATTCATGGCCTCTTAGTTTTCCTATTGTAACTAACTATAATTGCCATAGAACTAGTTGTTCTACTGAACAACTAAAATGGCCATTTTCATAGTTATCTCTGACAAAAAGAATTTATATTCTTAATAGCTGTGATGTTTTTGATACAAAAGTTCACTAAAATTGGATGCATTTGTACTAATAACATGATTTGAGTACATAGTTAGCTTACAGTGTAAGATGCTTCTGAACGCCCAAACAAACTTGAAGTCGTCCCAATATTTCCACTCTGGTCAATGTTGAAGAGAGTAAGAGCCTCATTGTCACCTACTATCGTGTAGGAAATGGCATTGAAAACATTCTGAAAAAAACCAAACACATTGACAACACAAATATTAAAACCACTGAACTTAATGAAAGGTAGCATAACTGTATCTTGGACCATTGGTTGCATTGTGGCATCACTTTCCACACAAACAACCTGTGGCTATTTGCAAAGTCTTTTCTTTGCCACAATATTCTTAATTAGTACAAACAATGTCATTAAATCAATCGTAATTCCCCCAAGAAAAACATGCTACATTTGTATTTACGAATATGATTATGAAGATATTTTGGGAGTCAATACAAAAGACGGTGTGCGAGGCTACTTTTACAGTTAATATGTATGAATATAAACAAAACTATTATTTCTATTTCTTTATATGTAGGCAAATGCACTGCTGAGCTACCTTGCTGTAATATCACTAATTGTTAATGGTCAAATGAAACAAGTGTAAATTCAGCTTTACACATGTATGTATCCAACTGTTGAGCATGAATAGTTATTATTTAGGTACCATAATTGGAGAGAAGCAGTGTATATGCTGTATGTGCTTATAAACCTATTCCATATGCTGGGCTTGGCTTCGGGGTGACCAATTCAATGAGAAGTAACGATTTAAGCACAACTTGAGAATGAAGAAGAGTAACTGCGGTTACCAAGGTCTAGTAGAGTTAAATCTACTACAATGGCTGCTGCTTCTATTACAAACTTACTGACAGTTAAAAATTGTTTGTGTGGGGCTATTCACAATTTTCAAAAGCATTTTAGCTATATTTCAGTATATTCAAAACATATGCTTCACTCAGGTTTAAACCACAAAAAGCTCCAGATAAGCATTCGAGTGCTAAACTGACTGAGCCAACCAGCAGCAACAATAAAACTTACAGTATCTGCATCAGTGGCTGTAACCCGGAAAACACTAGATCCACTTCCAACATTCTGAGATATGTCCATGGCATATGGAGTGTTCTGGAAAACTGGACCATTGTTGTTGCGAATGACATTTATCGTGACTGTTGCAGACTGTGTACTCTGAAGAGAAGGACTGCCAAAATCCCGAGCAAATATCAACATCTGAAAAATAATGCTTCCATATTTCATTATGCTTGATCTGAGCCTTTCTAGTGACAGGGCCACAGTAAACGCTTATACAATGTATAGGAATACAGGCAAATAAAGGACAGATTCTTACTATTTTCTGGCGTCATGTTATTATATTTCATCATTCAGGAAGACTGCAAAGAAGAGATACTACCAAACTAACGAATCTTCAAAAAGTAAAATCATTTTTGTTTGCCAAGACAATTGCAAAGCTGATTGAAACAAAATCCAAAAGTCTAAATTCCAGAAAACAAAAATCTTAAAGACTTGGTTCTAGTAAGAAACACATATGGATCAAGATTTGACATATCTGGACTTACAGTGTATTGGGTATTTCCAAAGTTGACATCATTTGTCAAAGGCAGCTTGACCGAGATTTCTCCAGTATTTGAATTGAGAAAAAAGTACTGCTGAGCTGCCTGACTGCTGGACACAAAGTATTCAACATTTTGGGTACCACCCTGAAAGAAAGGAGACATAAGATTGCATGTAATGGATCAACAAAAACTGAAGAGAAGCCATTTTGTTTTTTCAAACCACATTAGTGTAAAACAGCCCTGCGTTCAATTACGGCTTACAGTCGCTAACGTTAGGAGACTGTTTTTGTATGCCTGACCCACTGTATCACATTCACTGCACACGGGTACCAAATTGCAAACATTACGAAACGATAGCTGCAAGCACCTTTACTGGTAGGTAACAACTGCGAACTTCAACCTGTTGTAAAAGCATCACATCTCTAGATCATTTGACTTAATATTAAATTAAAATTAAACTGATCAATCAAAAAAAAATATAGACTTTCATCTGCCAACTCTACTAAAGAACAGATGTAAGCATTCTTTTTCAGTAACATTATGTTTAAACTTATTTAAATTACATTGATCATAGAACAAGTTTAAAATTTACACAAATCACTGTCCAAAGCTGCTTCCTTGGCCACTTACTAGCACTTGCACCTAATTCAGGAGTTGTGAAATTCATAGTTAAACCAGGCGTGAGGCGGTATTTCAAACTTACAACTTTCAAATCTGGAGTCAGATGCTCCGACGCTCGACCATTATGCCTCATTACACAGCATCATCAATTACTAGTTATTACAACTAAAAAAATAACACACTTACAAAGAGGGCATCAGGATCTCTGGCTACAACGGTTTCTACCACAACTCCGAGGGCTTGTGTTTCACGGATGGTCGTTTCATAATTCGCTTGATCAAATACTGGTCTCTGTGTGTTTCTATTCACACTGACAGTTACCACTTCAGTATCATACAATCTTGGGAAACCACCATCATAGGCTTGAACAACCAACTGTAACACAACATAAATAACAGTTAATTTGATATTCTAACGAGGCAAAAGTCATAAAACATCAATGTTAAAACAAAATGACATTTCAGAAAGTTTCCAATTTTATACACAGGTAAAACATCTTATCACTTACAAGCAAAAATACTGTGTTGAATTCTCAATAAACTTCATCAGAAAATGGTAGTTATAGCAAGAAAATAATTATCGTATTAAATAGTCGAATTGTACCATAAGTGTATAAATATGTCCAATATGTCGGTAAGAACATAAACCAGTACTTACTGTGTAAGTTGTAGAAATATCTGAATTAACACTCTGAGTCAATGTGATCACACCAGTGTCTGCATCAACAGCAAAATAGTTCAAAGCAGAGTTGATTCCAACCAGTTGGTATTTCACAACACCAAACAGCTTAAAATGAAACAAAGCTTGAGTTTACTGACATGCAATGAAAAGGGAGTCTGAAAACTTCCTCACAATTAGTCACTCAAAATACTTAACTTCGTAAATGGCATAATGGTATAACATAAAATGTTCAGTTTAACTCTAAAAATACCTTAACAAATATTTGAACCACTGTTTCTAATCAAAGGGAGGGGCGTTCACTAATGATGGCGAACTTATGAGACCAAGCCTATAATAATCATCGCATTATTTCCAGAACCCCATAACTTGTTTTTCATCTTTTTGAGAAAAACAACTTTAAAGTTTTAGCCTCCAGTAGAGAACAGTTACAATTGGATTATGGAATTGCAATATATTTAAGTTATGTGCATTCCAGAACAATATAGGTAGTACAGATAGAAAGAGCCTGGAAAGACGGTTTCAACGATCCTAAATACTCAATATCCCGTATACTCGTACTGCCATATTTAACTTATGCAATAAAATATGTCTAAAAATCACAGTGAGCCTTTCAGACAATTGTATACTTACATTATTAGCTGTGTTAGCATCATTATCAATAGCAGTTACAGTATAAATGCTTTGACCAGTGCTCTGATCTTTGTCGATAGTGGTACCATAAGGAGTTTGAATAAATTGTGGTGGACTCTGGTTTTTGAGAACATTTACATTGACGGTAGCACGCTGAGTAGTCTCTCTTACAGGAGTTCCAAGATCATATGCCCTCACAGTTAACTGAAAATGTATGCAGATGTAGTCAGTAAAATGCATCATCATCTCAAAACAAATAATTATACAAAGCTCATGTCAAAAACGTCTATAAAGCAGATTGGTAGATGTGTATAAATAGCTTGGTAAAATGGTTTAACTCAGTGATATGGCTTTCAGGTAATAATATTCAGAATCCGAGATATAAACCCGAGCACGAGTACCAGTCTAATTCTGAACTCAACACTTTAATGGCTGTCTCTGCAAGGCTCTGATTAGATGGTTCAGAAAAGTCTTGACCAATGGCATGGCTGCATTCCGACACCAATCACATTCATATAGCCTAGGCTCGAAAAAAATGGGACAATTTACTTTTCCCTATAATGATCAGAAATTTAAGTATGCTTTTTCAAGCTTGTTTGAATTAATATTTGTCTAAATAAATAATATTGCCAATAGATAAAATAATAAATGATATTGATAATTACAACATAGTTTGTTGGTCTGTTGTCATTTTCAATCAATGACTGGCGCAGACTGATCTCTCCGGTAGATGGGTCCACATAGAAGTAACCCAAGGCACTAACTGATCCAAGGTTTGTGTTGTAAGTAGCTGACTCCAGAGCATAGTTCACAGTATTGTGAGGTGCCTATATAAACAAAATATAAGACGGAGTTCAAATAATCCAATTTGCAGCAGTTTTCAATCGTTGTACTATGAAACCTCACCTAAACATCACATCAATATTAAGACCACATTATAAGACCATATTATTCAATTTTTCTACAATATCTAAACTCAATAATCAGGCCATCTTATTAATAAGAACAACTTTCTTCAAAACCATCGGTGGTCTTAATGCTCGAGGTTTCACTGTACCAACTACAGCTGTCACCGATTCGGCAAATGCATATCGACAATATTGATGTTTCGAATGAGACATATCAACGATACATCGATATCAAGTATGTCGAAATTTTAGACTTTTGACATCGCAAAAGTTTTATTTTTGCTTGGGGTGAACTTGAGGCATGTATTCATTATTTATAAGTATCGATTTTTTAAACATACGTATTGATAACCGATCAACAAAATGATATCAATGATACATCGATATCGTTTCTATTGATGACAGCTCTTGTACTAACATAATGTAAATGTTAATGTTATTAAATGTACGATTATTAACCTTAATGTATCAGTACAGTAATATTACTGCCATGCATTGGCTAGATAAATATAGTAATATACATCAGTAACCCTTTTCAACTCGAGTAAGAACTATACATTACTAAAAAGTAGACAGGATTTCAGAAATTAAGTATAGACAATTTTCATATCACAATCAATTAAACTATAACAAAACTGTACCTGAGCATCTGAGTCAGTGGCTGTGACTTGTACGAAGGGAACCCCGTAAGATTGGGTTTCCACAATATTGGCACTGTATGATGCTTGAGATGGTTGAGCCCACTGTGGACTCTGTAAATTAGGCTGTATATCAACAATTACCACAGCAGTAGCAGATTTAGCTGGAGCCAACAAGATATTAGAACAATTTATTAACAATAACAGCATTTTTATGAAATATCTGCGATCATACCATCAGACGAGTTTACCATGAATATGGGAGATAACTTTCACAGTATCGACAGTATAAATTTTAGTCTACTCTAGGGACGTTAAGCTGACTAAAGACGTGGATAACTAGGGTCGTTCGTTGACGTGCTCTCCTTTATCAGTAATCGGTCGCTTATTCCGATGCCTTTATAATCACACTCTGCTTTCTAATAGTTATTCGCGCACAACTGATATTTTCTAATATCAGACAGGCGAATCGACATGCGAACAAAGTCGAGCCGCTCGCAACGACTCGCTTGTATGATGTCAGACATTTCCAATCCACACTTGTGTTTGTGTCTTTACCACTGGTATGCAACCATGTCAATGCGTGATGCAGTTCTAAACGACGACACGTCATCGATTCGCAACGAAAAATGTAATCGCTTCTCTCCTCTTATGAGGACACATCTCGGTAAGTATGTATCTTATGTTGTTTTTAAAACAGAGCAAATGTTTCTTCTTCATTTTTCAGCCAGAGTATGAACCACAGTGCATGTCTATGTCTTTCAGTATATATTTCGGCTACACTAGTACGAGTGAAATTGGTATTTTGTCATATTTATTATCGTTTATTATCGTTTACTTTGGAGTGTATTTTATCATTGCAGTTCAATGGCTTAAAAAACATACATTTTAATCACAACTTTTTTCAGTATAACATTGTCCATATAATGCCTAAACAACTAATTTCACACAAAAATGACGCCTGGTAACTGTATATTTTACGATTAAGTTGTCTTCGAATGTCATGGTTTCTCGCAGAGTGTGTCATGATGTCTCAACGAAATCGAATTTTATGTAATGATCTCTAAACGAAAGCATTAATGCAAATGGAATAGTTTCTAAGCTTTTTAATTTTGTTTTAGGATAACAAGTGATCAATAACGAATCTCTGTTAGTAAAATGGTAAGAGCGTACACATATTCTTGAATTTAATGCGTTTCTTTTTATATAAATTTTAAGAACGAATTGCTTATTTTATCATATTTGCTGCAAATCTTCTGTCTACAATCCATTCCCTAAACTAGAGTAAGATGCCTCGCACTGACATGAATACCCCTTTTACCACAGTTATTCGAATTGTTCCAGCCCAGTCCAGTGTGCACAATGACCACCATGGATGCATTTGTATACGTTGCACTTGCATGATTCATTTCGGCATCAAATGGCATGAACTTGTTTACCGCCGGACTACTAACGTTTGCTTGCACCCTTACTGAACAAATCGTGCGAGATGGTTTTGATAATTTAAATGTCATATACAGACACTGTCAGTCTATATAGGATATACCTGGGATCAAATACAATTGTATTTTTCTTACAACCAGTGCATTTCTCGGTTCCGCTGCAAGCGACTGACAGTTTTCCCACTTTAAAAATGATTGGAGGCGAATTACTTCTCAGTGACCGAAGCCAGCTGACCCCGATTTCAATTCTGGTAGTCAAGCGTTTAAAACCTTCGCTAACCGGCCCGGTCAGGATTTCTATGCGAATAGTGATTCAAACACGTAAAAGAATCTAAGTTGAAATTGATTGACCGGAGAACGTATCGATTGTTTTTGGACGGTACCGCTCATGTACCGTCTATAGTAGTGGCAATTTGAGAGCCATACAACAATTGGTTCCCGTTTTCAAAACACGAAAAAGACTGAAAGCCGGTAACATGTCAAAAACATCCACATCGGCCTAATTACTATGCAAAAAAATAGTTCCAAAGTTCACCGAACGAAATAATATCATAATGGTTTCAATAAAACGAAATGTTGAAAAGGTGACATGCTAAAGTTGTTGGTGAACTAATTAGCTGTTTCTGTGGAGTTCAGATGGGGTTTAAAGCAATGTATCAATACACACGAGTTTGTTTGGTGTCGGCCCGGTGCTTTTTCGCCCTCTTTATACTATAGTAAAACTACAAGATTTGCACTGGAATTGTGAACACCACAATATGGCCCCATCTATTAGCAATATCTAGTCTTCAAATACAACACTAGCACAGTAAATCCACACCAAGAAAACACCACCACGACCTGGTAACTTTTCTGCTATCATTCAATGTATACAGTATCTGTCAAAATTTCAATACACAACAGCCGACACGGTTTACAGATTTGGATTTATCGTAGATATGGTCTCGTTGCGCACGACTACGAAAATTATCGGTGTCATCTTTCTACGTACACCTCACTCTGTGCTTAAACAATTAATTGGAAAATACCCCTCTACAACAAGATAACTCATAAGCTATGGCAAGCTAGTGATATCATAACTTTATGCCTGGGCATATTTTACTCTAAGTCCGTGCTGATATAATTTGATATGTCATTTTATAACTAAATATCCACAAACGTTACATAAAGGGTCTGATATCTTTGTATTTAATTTATTTACAATCATGACAAACATTTCATTTGTTTTACAATTTTAAGGTTCTACCATTATTACTGACCATTTTTCTTTATTTAGGTTTTAAAATCTAGCATTTCTAGAACAAGTCGGATCGAAGATCTTTTGGAAAAAATGTTTACTATTTTTCAATATTTTTTTATTCTTTTTCGCATTTCTGTCTTATGTTTTAGTTTTGTTTCATATTCCATGCAAACCATCTTACCTATTTACACATACTTTGATATTATAAAACTGTCTAGTCACAAAACGGAAACTTGTATGCAACGAGTTGCCAGCTTGGCTACAGAGACGAGTGGTACCGTCACACAGCACTTTGGTGCTTTTATTTACACTTGCATCGACCTGTTTCGCTATTCTTTCACTTCTGTTTCAGGATGACCGGTTTAAATGCAGCTTTTGCGACTTATGGAATGACAGTGCTGAGACGGCAGTAAGGCATTGTATACGATATCATAATCATGAAAAAGTGTCATTTCTGCAGTTGTTAATATGTGATGGCAAAGTGAAGTTTAAATCACGTTATATTACTGTGTTTGGTAGAGATATAGAATGTGATTCTAACAATGTGTTTCTCAATAAACAGACTGGTAAGCGAATTATTCCAATAGGTAAGGTGTGTTGCTCAGGTCTGGCTTGCATCTCTGTCGAATTCACGACCACAATATTACTTAGTTCCAGCGTATTAACGAAAACAGATTCTCCATCATCATAGGAAACTTCCATGGTCGTCGTTTAGTATCTGTAACACCTTTGTTTAGAAACGATGACATAATATGTGATTTCGTTTAGTAATGGTGACATTTGTTGAGGCATCGATAACATCATTTAACACCAAATCATAGCTTTATTTTACATCGAAAATAGATCAAGTGCACATGATTTTATATAACATGAGTATAAAATTCATTAAAACTCTTGTTGTGCATTATTCCATTGCCGTTTACAGTATATGTACTAAAATAAATGATATTTGATAATATTTCTTAAACCTCAGTTGTACAATTGTGCCAATAATTGTGTTTATCCGTATAATTTCCGAAAACATAACATTGAATACATAAGCTGGAATTACATACTGTCAAAAGTTAAATTACGCAGCCAAGAAAAATCACGATCGTCTCTGGAATTTAATTACTTTAGACTTACCATACAGCGAAATGGTATGCATGTCCTCATTAGCGGAGAGAAGCGATTACATTTTTCGTTGCGAATCGATGACGTGTCGTCGTTTAGAACTGAATCACGCATTGACATGGTTGCATACCAGTGTTTACTGTGACATAAATGAACTGCATTGACAGGGGAACACAAATATAAATACCAACGCCAACACAACGATCACATGACGATAAAACCACGAAGGTTTAAACAAATAAGAGGAAATAATTGAAAATCTTGCATTTTATCAGCTCTAATTTTAACTCACGTGTATCACCAATATTGACATAGTATATTTTGAGCTATGATATACCAATGACGAAAATACTAGATGCGGCAATGAAGTATACAACGATTGATATCGCAAATAAATCATATTTACCCTGTGATTGGGCAGAAGCCAATAAACACGCCAACAGTAGGATGGTTAACCACCCTGCGGGCGCCTTGACACCCTCCATTCTGTCAGACGAAATAGTACTCCTGAAAATAATGAATGGAGAAAATGAAATCATAAACCATTGGTTTCACAAAGAAGCCTCAGATGAATTAATAAATAAAAACACAAGGATAATAACTTATGGATATTTTCTTAACAAGACCGTTTATGCGTATACAAATACACGCCATAATTAGCAGAACATGTGCCACTTTCCTGGAAAAAAGCCAAAAAGGGATGGGCAACAACTCCTTTCAACATTAGTAAATGTCCCCCCCCCCCATTTTCATCCGTTTGAAACTAATTATTGACGAACGATAATGTGTTTGAATTCAGTGCTAAACTACGCGAACAAGAGAGGTTGTAGTTCAAGAGAGGGCTGCTCTATACATGTTGCAATGCATCACTTTTAAGAGTAAACAGTCACAGGGCGATTAAAATTTACAAATCTTTAATAAAATGATAATATTCTGTACGGACATACGGTAAAATAATCGAAATACAAAATTGTATTAAGAGTATCATTCCATTATGAATATATAATTGAAATGAGATTTAATATGTTTTTCAAAATAGGACGTATAGATCTCCAGACAGTGTTACAATAAGTACTTAGCCATACATATGTTAAAAGACAGAACCAAAAATTGCTGTTTAATAACCCATAGCCTATTAAATAAATCATAGTTGTACCACTTCGATCCATATATGCCATATAGACTGGACAACAGGACTCCGACACAAGGTCACTTTAGTTATACACCCAGGCACAGTCATCGAAATGTCGCCCACGGTTAATATGTAGTACATGTATATTTGATCGGACGTTACAACAGAAATATTTGCGTTCTTTTCAAAAAGTTATAATTCTCTTTACTATTCCCGCGTATTTTGCATACACACCGGCTTTACTAACCTCAAGCTTGACAACCGAACCGTGAACGCCTACCTCTCCAAAAATATTGGAGCATTACAAATGCAAACAAAATTAATTCTATGGATACAAACTATTTCAAATATCTTTACTAATTTACGAAGCTTATTGATCGATGGTTACTCAGTACATGTACAATTACATTTATACGCGATTGTGTCTGTGATATTTAGCAAAATTAATATTTAACAAATTTATGCCTGGTACATTTCAAGCGTTTGGCGCAAAATATTTCGTCTGCTTCTTTGCCGAAGTAACTGAGTTACAGAAGATTTGCATCAAATGATGGATTTACCCTTTTGAAATTACCGTATTTTTTTGCATTTTAAGACTGCCAGAGGCATTCATTATTCACAAACACTGCAAGTCTAAAACTCATTCTTAAGACTTTAACTTTATACATGTAGCTTACCAGCATTTGTTTTCATTTAATTAAACAACCAAAATGCTGTCTCGATACTTTTATTGTTTCCCCTGTGTACACTTTTTGCCAATTTTTATTAAATTCTATATTGTTACAGCAACATAGGAGCAATAAGTAGGACTATAGTTAACATTTTAACGTCAATGTCTGAGATTCGGTGCAAAGTTCTGATGGAATGGAAATGCATCTTCGTCAACGTGAACCATTCTCGTCAGCGACAGAGTAAGTGCTGACGCCGACGTTAGTATCTAATCTCACAAACAACCTTTTATCACATATACAATTCAAAGACGGCCCTCTCTTCAAGAATGTCCACATTGTCAGTCATGTGCCCGATTTGTTTGGGACAACCGAAGTGGTCGGTAGGTGAGGGTCACCTACTTCTCGGTACATGTGCACTGAGTCTATCGGAAGTAGTGTTAGAACTATATTGCTTATGTAGTCGTTCAACTTGAATGTGGCCCGTTGGCGATATAAATTTGGATAAACAGTCTTATTACATTGCTGATCACACATTTATGACTGTTATGTATGATCTTTTGCCTGTGGGTAGTTTGATGGGTAGTTTAAAGTGTCTAGAACGTTATGTATAGCGTCTTGGTTGGGTCAAATTCGGGCATCTATGAAACAATCAAAGAGAATGACAAACACAATTTCAAATACATATGTCGTCTGGTCTTCCATAGGAAATAGGCAAAGCCGTCGTAAACGAGTCTTAGATAGAGTAGCACACCATTTGTGACAGTGATTCATTGTGTTTATTTCTGATTAATAAATTCTCTGAGCCAATGAAATTTCATTAAAACCGCAATATAAAATTGGCCTACCAGCACACAGGGGCAAATTGCACTCTTTGGAAAACAAGGTTTCCGCAAATCGGGTTGGATACTAGCCCCTGTGGAACAGAATACGACAACCATAACCGAGTATGAAAATAAATTAAGCAACGGGCGTTTTCGGCTATCAACTAGAATCAGGTAAAACATAATATACGGGAGGCTTTATTGAATTTACGAACTCGGCGATGACCTGGAAGTGTCCACATTGGAAATGGGAAAATTTCAAGCAGCTAAGCAAACAAAGAAGACATTTAGAGCTACTGTGATATTTTCCCGCATTTCAAAAACATATGTTGGAGCCAGCAGAAAAATATCAACAATTAGATATAGGGTTTACGAAAACAACGTCCCGTCGTCTATTTCTGAACTTTCAAAAGCGCATGTCATGGTCGTGTGTTTTTAACACACGTCTGATGGTCAACTGGTTGTTTCAATTGATCTATATAGTTTTCTTTTCAAGTAATCTGAACGGAATCCTGTGGGATATGATGGTAAAAACGCGCCCGGATTTTGCTACTAAGGCATGGGATTTTGTTGTCAATGCATCAACTAAAAAGGATCCTGCAAAAGTTGAACTTGAAACATCGCGGTATGAAAGTATATACTTCACTGAGAAGTGTTGTTGATGTATTCGACAGGGAAATACAGAACAGCGGACAATCTGTTGGCTATCGAACGATGTGGTGCCGGTTAAAAGTAAATCATAATATACACGTAAAGCGTAATGATGTCATGGGTATAATGAGGGCACTTGATCCAAGTGGAAGGCACATCGTCTCCAAAGACGGGTATATTGTGTAAAGGGGCCAAGCAACATTTGGCACGTAGACGGTTACGATAAGTTGAAGCCGTTCGGATTCTGCATACATGGTTCGATATATGGTTTTAGCAAGAAACTTATCTGGTTAGAGGTTTCGGACACTAACAACAATCCCAAATTAATTGCGAAATATTATAACTCCTTGTATATTGCGTTGTGATGCTGGCACAGAAAACTCTGTTGTTTGTCTTCTACAGCAATTCTTTCGAAATGATGCAACCGACCCATTTGCAAGGAGTCGAAGCGTTATTGTTGGAAAAAGCACTTGAACGATGGTGGGGAACTCTTCGGCAACAAGGAGTACAGTGGATGAATTTCTTCAAGGACTTGTGTGATTCTGGCCGTTTCAATGAGCTTGATCCGATACATTGCGAATTTAAAATTTTGTTATATTCATTTGAAACAAACCGATCTGGACCGTATTGCACAACAATGGAATGTTCATGATATAAGACCATAGCACAAGGCTGACGTACAATACGGAAAACCTGACGTTATGTATTTTACCAGAATTGTTTGGCGCTCATGATTAGGACACAGCGATTAACAAACTTGATATGAGATCTTGCAAAGACATGTATTCCATTTCAAAGAGAACCTTTGATGAATTCAACGAGTTGGCACATCTTTAACAGCCCAATCTTCAAAACTATTAGATGCTGATGCCGCATTGCAGATGTTCTTAGAGTTAAATGATTTAGTTGCATGAATAGATCAGGATTGAAAATTATATTTTTACTAAAGTTTGGTATGTCGTTTGTCAGACAGTATCGCTGTTACCATCAAGTGTTACAGAAAAGATGTGCTACTGAGGTGGAGACTGCATTATATGACTATGTTGAAGGATTTATAGTTTTATTCTTTAAATCTTACTCAGTATTTGCTGGTGTCGATTGCTGATAGCGCAAACATTTATAAATGCATATTCGTAATTGTTCGTCATAGAAATGCTGATAAATATTAATAAATGTTTCTTTTAGTTCTTTATTGTTGGATTGATTCAGTCGATGCATTTGATTTAAAGCTATTACACTACAGGTTTTGGTGTCGTTAAACTTAGTGTTCAAACCTCAAGCCTTGGCCTATAAGACAAAATGAATATGATATGAGTGAGTGTCTTGAGTTTTACGACACCTCGACACGAGGAACGGTCATACGGCGTCGGAATATGATATGAAATAAGAACAAATAAAACACATGGCTTGAAATAGTATTCTCAAAGAAATTAATTAATTTTAAATACAACATGGTTCGCCATATGACTCATCAGGCAAGTAATAATAAATGAATTTGACGTCATGACAGCGACGTGAACATATTAGCGCCAATGCAGTTCAATGCCAGATGTCATAACTCATATACAAGTATTTATATAGGAGTTACGATAGTCTTGCGCTGAAACTTCAATTGACACCAATGATTTGACGTCGCTGTGATAGGGTCAACGTCATTTTAGATTTTACTGATTTCTTTGTTATATTCCATAGATAACGCGACAGTTGGTACCATAGTCACCATAGTTGAAACAGAAAATGTGTTGTAAAAATATATAATACATTTTTGTAAATAACTTTGCTATCACGAAAGTATGTGAAAATTAATACTGGTAAATTGTCGCAGATTGTTTAAAGGTGAATTTATAAGATCAGAAAAATAGCTTATAACAACAACCAGAGTATTGCAGTAAACTGTCGTAGTGGACATTTAAATAATTATACATGGCTTACAACCTTAAATAGAGCCACATGTACTAACATGATAACGATTGACGTCTGTGAATAATTAAAAAACAGGATTTGGCATTTATCCTGATCATTCTATGAATACTGTGTATATATGTAGAAAATTATCAAAGCTCGTGCTTTTTTCCCCCGTTATGTAGGTTTATAGGTCCATTGTCTGAATAATTGCAACATCTCTATTGCAATATATATAAATACAGGGATAGAATTAAGCGTGTTCCATATAAAAAGCATCACTTTAAATATTTTCATTTCAGTATAAAGTTAAACAGAATCATCGCCAAAATTGTTTTGATTGTAATCCAGTTTTACTGTGTTAAAGTTCACTCCGTTACAGATCAAAACGTCAAGCTGTATATTGCCACCCAATATAATTCACCATACCAATATTTCATCTCGAGGCTATTCTATAAAAGTCTTATATTTCCCAAAATTCCCCCCCTTGAAGCGCTTTCGGTGTTAATCAACAGTTTGTATAATCGCTACATCCGGATATATCACTTTCATCAGATGCCGTGTTTGAACGCCGATAAACCGTCAACAACAATACCTACTGTATTCTAAATTAAAACAGAATAGAACTAAATCTGACAATTCCCAACAAAAATCGTTAAAAACTAAATTATCTTCGGCAAAAACGAAGAGCGATGTTTAATATATAAATAATTATTACGTGCCCCGCTCGACGAGAAAGAAAAAGTTAATACATAGGGGTAATCATTTAGCAAGTACGTCAGGCGGCAAGCTAGTTTTTATATCAACGAATGCTTTAAATATATCATTATAATATACTTATATTATATTAACGATATTCCAATGATGATTGGTGTTTAAATAGTTTCAGGCAACATATATTCAATTGTATCTAAGTCAATATGTAACAATGATTTTCGTATCACATATATCCCTTACAATGCATTTGCTATTTTAATAAATTTGACGGAGACATTTGAAGATTTCCCCGAGAAAATAAGCGGGCGTTGCTACCTTACCTCTTATGTACATAAATTGAATTTAGACCGTCACCACTGCATTGCAACTGTGTACATATATTTAACTCAACATTCAAAATAATTAACGAATTAAGTCAGCAAATACTATATCAGTGTACAAATTAATTTGCAAAATTATTTCAATTAAGTAGGGTGGTCAGTTGACCTACGTTCCTGGGATTCCAATTAGTACTTACACGTTCTTCGAATTTAAGCAACTACACATCTTCCCATCAAGAATTAGAGGAAGAGGACAGCATAAGTCAATGTATAATCGTCAATTAAATTGTCATTAAGACCATCACGTGAACATCACATATACACTACCTCAAGTCAGTCAATCTAAAGCACCGTATATATATACTAAGCATATACCGTGCGGGCATAAAGGTGCAATATAGAAAAATAAATAATGAACAACGGAATATATGAAAATGTTAAGTCAAAATATGAAATTATTATCAATAGAAAACTTACCGCACAAATCTTGAACATTGCTGCAAATTGTCGATGATCAAGGTGCATTTGTTGAAACTTATTAAACGTTCAGTTTATATAAGATTTTCTTGGAAAATATGGTGTAGTCATTTAGATTTTATCTCTTAATTGCTGTACCAGACCGTGATGTAATTTAGATATCAGTGCGTAAACAGCAGTCATAACTGTAAACATTATCAAAACAATAGTTTTGAACACAGCTGTTTAATCACATGATTTTCCTAAAATTATCGACCGGGAATGTTTGTCCGATTATCTTATTTATATCTCCAATAACTCATGACAACAATCGCTTGCTGATGTGTCTTGTAAAATGTGTAACAATATTTTCGTTTAGTAAGTTTCGTCAAAGATAAAATAGGCACACTATTTCTGGAAAATTGTAACATTTTAACATTGCAAGAAAAGGATTTATATTTTTACGAAACACATCGTTTCGTAAAACTTTAGTTTAATTTAAACAGTTCTAATTCTACTTAGTTGTCTTTTATGGTCGGCCATGCCATTTATTGCGCCCTTGTTTTTCCAATCGGTATTTACCCTTGTACCTCCTCAAATGCCTGATGTTTTATGGTTTGTTGTTTTCCCGCAGGTCAGTGTGGGGTGGCACTGTCTTATGTATGTGGCGATCCCTGTAGGATATATTATCTTATTTAGTATCATGTTGTCTCAATATTCGTACCGCTCAGGTATCGTCTGGGTTAAGTAAACATACAGTAATTACCTATCACATTTAGCATACATACATTTATACTATAGATGGGAATATTATATTGTTTTGCTAACCGGTTAACCTATCGGAAGGTTAACCGGTTAATCGAACAAGAACAAAAACATTTATCGTTTTAAATGAAATTTTATACACAACTGATACATATTACAACTACAACTACAAATAGTTAATTGCATTAAAAACATAATTATTAACATGTTTTATAGCAATTGTACAAAATATTTGTGACAAATGGCATATATTTTCTGAAGAGCACATGATGTTACAAATGCATGTATACATACATATTATATCAAAATATGAGCATAAAATTATTCAATTTCTAATAAGATTGGCGTATACACGTACCTAGATACAAATGTAATCATCTCTAGCATTAAAACATATTCAGCATTTATTTGAGTGTCATTCATACACACACATATTAAGACATAGCGGTAGATAAATAAATACACATATATCACATGTTAAACAGTTTGTCAATCAACTTTGTCGTGGCTGGCGCTAGTTTAAAGAGTTGGTAAAAGAGAGAGATACGTAGCTACAGGAAACGCCACATACATAAGACAGTGCCTCCCCACGCAGATAGTAGTCAGATTTGATAAACAATTAAATTGTATGGGAATAAATCTTGCGAATCGATTGGATTGAATGGAGTCTAATGGATTCTTGGCTAGCGCTATCCTAGATTTTTACGTAATACATAAAGCATATTATCATTGTTCGGCAGTGCACATTCAACTTCTCTACTAATGACAATGTCTACAAAGCAAAGACTCAGTTTTAAATTAGACTAAATTCCTGTACAACTCACGTGATACCACTCAATTCTGCTTGATATGTTTTCACACATCTTACAACATTTTTAATAACATCCGGTAATTTACATGTACAGACGTATTTTATTGTTTGAGACTTATCTTCTTTACAAGACATTTTTCGGCATTTTCATAACTTTTTGAAACGGTTCAAATTTATCATTTTCTGAGCATTTTATGAGATGCATCGTCATAGCGGGAATATCAAATCGAACATTGGTGATTTCACAATTAAAGTTACAATGCACATGTTCTGTAACATATATGCGATGGCAAATACACAACAATCGGATGTGTTCGTTTGTCTTTTTATCACATTTATCGCAAGTATTTTAGATTCGCCCACATATATTTGTGACAGCTGTATGCGGATATTTGTGTTCACAGTTCTGTTCTTTATAGTGTCTAAAACATAAACGTGTTGAGTTGAATTTGTTTACCCTCGCCACCGGGATAACAAAAACATAACATAAACGGAGCCAGTTGAATGTTTTTTTACGACGTTACCCATTGGTAAACTTCCGTCCATCAGCATATAATAATAATTGACAATTCTCAACTTAATTTGTACATATGTGTCTGACGGTGACAGCAAAAACTGATTGGATGTATATTGGACTCCCACTGGGCCAGACACTGTGAAATGCTGATTAGGGGTCTGAATAAGATTGATATCTAGGTAGTGCACGCAGGGGACACTATTGTTTATTGCATAACATTATATAAGTTGTCCAACCCAATACTGGCCTTGTTTCTCCCTCTGTTTCTGATTTTTATCATGTTATCTTATACGTATAAGTTCTGGAATTTGTAGAAGTATGTGTTTGAGATTTATTGAAGATTTCGGAAATAATCCTAATGGTGTAAATTATTGTCTGTCCCTATTTTGTAATGTCCGTCCCCACACTAAGTTATTTGCTTAAAAGACTGTACAAAATTGTCAAATTTAAGAAATAATTTTTACCACATGGACTTTTGGCATATATTGTAAACTCTTTTGGATGATTATAATAGACACAATATCCTTATATTATCAAAAAGATGACAAATTGTTGCATTTTTAGTTGCAATAGTATAAAATAATTATATCAGATGATTAACTATGAAGTTGATTTTTCTTTCTTTCTGGACAAAATAAAGGTTGTCTATGTACATAAATATTTCCTAAAATGACTTTTATTCACACTTAATAATAGTATACATAAGGGGACGGACATTACATAGGTTAATGAGCCGACGGGTCCAGTTTTTCCTGTTAATGGCAGATAGCTACCGTTTCCTTCGCTCTTAATTCTTCTAACTAGGAAGTCTGTGCCATGAAATCATAAACCTTTCCCCCGCTTGTGAGTGCAACCAACAGCTATGAAAGACTGAAGCACAACTTAAAGAATTAACAATTTAGATAAAGCGATTAGCGTTATATAAACAATAAGGCGCTGTAACCGGATATCGATTTTCTGCCCACCAGCAATGTTTACATTTCTATAGACGGTGCGTGTGACGTCACGGCGATATCTCCTATACCTAGTGCATTCTAAATTAAAACAGAACAGAATTGAACTTAACCTGACTATTCTCAACAAAAATCGTTAAAAACTAAAAGGCTAACATGAAAGATAATCCACATTACAGCAGAAAAGTGCCACCGAAAGGACATGTATAATTTGAGCACTAATATATATATGCACATATATATATGTGTATCTACCTGACCTCTATTAAAAAGTGTTTAAATTAAAATATAAATTATTGCTTTAGCTGTTCCTAATTTCAATGTGATAAAGTGAACATAAAAAAACTAAAAATGACAATGAGGAAAAAGGAAATCACAGAAACATAATATTTGCATCATGATAAAGAATAGAAAATTAAGTCTGACTACTACGCTTGTTTGTACACGAAAGTTGATCTATCCCGGTTTGAAAAGATTTTCACTTCATAACTCAATAATTACAATAATTCAATAATAATTATATTCACCCGTGACAAGAACGGTTCTAAATCATATAAAATGATTTATAATATTTAAAGCCAGTCAATAACAACTGGCAATCAATTTAACACATTGATAGTTACAACAACAACAACATAGCAGAGAAAATCGAGATTTTTTTAGTACATTACTAACTTTAACAAAGAATGGAAGCAAGAAGCACTTAATTTTTTAAAATTATAAAAACACCATGATATTGTTCATTTAATCAAGAAAACAGACATAACTGCTAAAATGTTTACACTTAATGGAAAATATTATTTATTAGACCCTAAACTTTTGGAAATGGGCAATTTTACTGATTTTTACTCTATGTTCTATGTAATACACCCTTTCAATTAATCGATTAAAGTCGCCTAAGAGTTGCGCCCCCTACCGGACGTGACGTAATGCGAGGATAAAAATATTTCCAAAACGGCCAGTACTGCTTACTTACGCTGCACATCAACAAAAGTTTATGCGCTGCGCAAATTTATTAATGTTTTCGTAAAAATCGGACATTTTATTTGTTAAAGTAGAGCTATACAGAAAGTATTAAGTTTCAATATAATTTAAGTTTTTGCATTAACATTCAAAAAATCATAGGTAACGAATTAACGCTGCACACGGGGAGCGTAATTTTTTCACATACTCGCGGTTAGTTTCCTATAAATTCTCTGATTTTCACAACAAGTATCATGTATTTAACTACCCCAATGCAAAAAGCAATCGTTTAAGATGACAAATCCTCAAAAAATATGTGGTTAATATTAAAAGTTATTCCATAAACGGTGATCAAACAATCCCAGTTAAAGAAATTTTCAGAGCATTAATGCTTCATAACTTTTTCAAAACAAGTCGGTAATTTTCCGCTTCATTTTTTGATATTTTCATCGAAGTCTAATTGTACTTAATACGCTTGTTTATCCTCTAATGACGTCATCGAAGGGCAGATAATTCTATAAACGGTATAATTGAAAGGGTGTATAAGGCGGTTAAAAGTAGTAGTAAGGGAGACCGATGGTTTAAAACCGGTATTGACACTGAAACAGCTGCTATCGCAACAGTTCTAAAAAGCGTTATCTGGAACACAAGCATAGGCATACAGTTATGGCCCAGTCACATAGCCCGGCCGATGAGGTTCCGATGAGCCAGCGATGCGATTTTCACCGAACTCGGCCGAACACCGGCCGGACACCGGCCGGACATCCGTGGCGTTTGTTGCTTAAAACCGCATCGGTGGCAGCTCGGTGAAATTTTAACTTCGGAGCTAAATTTCACCGGGCTCTCATCGAGCTCCCTCATCGCAGCCCCATCGTAACCACATCGGAAAACACGTCGGCCGGTGCACGGCCGAGTATCGGCCGGTGTCCCGTGCATCTGAGACAACCAGAGGACGAGGTTTTTTTAACGGACACCGGCCGAGCTCCGACCGAGCTCCGGCCGATGTGGGACAGAGCCTTGGAAAGTATAGTACCGGTGGCTGACCGATGTAAGGGACACCGGCCGATGCTCGGCCGGAACTCGACCGGAACTCGGCCGTAACCCGGCCGGATATCGTAAGTCTTAAGAATTCGTAAGTCAAAACTTTAAAATGTTTGTAATTTCTGATATCTTAAGTTAATCCTGCCATGTGACATCTCTTTAGAATCGTCTTGAAAAGACGATTCCAAAGAAATGTCACATGGCAGGATTAGACGAAGTAATAAAAACTTAAAAGAATTCTAAATTTTTGACTTACGAATTCTTAAGACTTACGAAGTTTAGTGAAACGGGCCCCTGTTCTTTTGACTGATTGATTGATTTATTGTTTGAAGTTAAGCTCGGGTGTACCAAACTGTCCGTTTTGTTCAATCAAGTACTGGGTAGAACCATTGATCTTGCGCAAGTCATCCAAATGTGTTGTTCCATGAGAAACACATGCATTCCAAGTTTCAAGTTTCTTTGACCAGTAATTCAAAAGTTATAGCCAATATTAAAGTTTGGTGACAAACAGACAACCAGACAGATCAAAAACAAAATGCCTCCCTGATCTACAAGCGGTGGCATAAAATATAAAGACAATGTTTTAAGAATACCCAATAACAGTTTTAATTTTGCAAACAACATACTGAATAATGGACTGTAATATACGACAATGTACTAAGTCCTGAGAACTGTCTATGGTTGCATCCAGTACATGCATATTGTTACACAGAATACAGACGTTACTGTTGGTTTATTGCCACATCTTGCCATGGCACACTCCCGGTAGGACTGCAAAAGTAATTCTTGAGGTATGCGCGCAGTTCTTTGCCTGGTCCGGTCAATCTTGGTCCGTTCCCTGCTGCTTGCACATCTTCGAGCACGGCTTGGTCTCGCCATGCACCCGCGATGAACTGGCCCTGCTCATCTTCCCGGTCGAGATCGGCATTCTGGATGTTGGGGTAACGAGTCCTCATGAGGTTGTGTAGGGTCATGCAGGCCATGACGGTCTTAGTAACTGTCGACGGTCTCATTCCCAGGGTTGTTAGAAGACATCTGAAGCGATTGGCAAGTATACCAAACGCATTTTCAACCACACGGCGTGCCCTGGAACACCGGTAATTGAAGATCCGCTCGTCCCGTGCCAGGTGACGATGAGGGTAGGGCTTTAACATGTATTGCCGAAGGGGGAAGGCGTCGTCTCCGACCATGTAGTAGGGTGTGTCCCGGTCGTCATTAGGCAGGGAATCCGGTTGGGGGAGTCCGATCGTTCCCTCACGAAGACCTGGCTCTAGCCGCGACCGGTTAAAGATGCCGGCATCGGAACACGACCCTGGTGACCCCACATCCACCCAGATGAACTTGTAGTTCGAGTCTACCACCGCAAGCATGACGATAGAAAAGAAGCCTTTATAGTTGTAGTAGAGTGAGCCACTCTTGGGGGGCTTCTTGATTGCGACGTGCTTCCCATCGATCGCGCCACAACAGTGGGGGAAGTTCCTCCTGTCTCCGAATCCCTCGGCCACCGGGCGCCATTCATCTTCTGTCTGGGGAGTGGCCCACATCTCATCCTCGTATACGTCGTAGATGGCCTGACACACCTCGGGGATGAAAAGGGCGATGGTGTTGTGTGGGACACGAAACGCACACGCAAGATCGTGGTACCTGCTTCCGGTCGCCAAAAACCTCAAGGTGATTGCCAGCTTCAGCCCAGGGTCCAAGGGGGTTCGATGCCTGCAACAGAAGAGGATGAAATATGATTAAACCTTAGCAAGAATATAATGTTTGGAGGGAATTTTGTTTGCAAAATACGGATTAACTTACGTTGTACTCTTGGTAATGCGGGGGCCAACTCGGTTAAGCAACTCATAGTACATCTGTGGCTCCATGCGGAGGAAGGCTTTGAAGTCGGCAGCGTGCTCGGCCTCGAGTTCCTTCATGAGAGTCTCGTACTGGCCGAAAAGGGGTCTGCGTAGGATCCACTCTCGCACCCACCAGCGTCTTTCTCTTCTGCGGGCCCTCTGTCGCTCCCTCTCGGCGGCTTCTAGTATTGCCGCCAGGACCAGGTTGTACTGGAACCTTGCTTGAGCCAGTTCGTGTTCGAGCAGTGCCATTCGAAGTCTCCTCGGTGCAGCCATAGTGATGAACTGACAATGTCAGGTAGGAAGAACGGAATAGCTCGGCACCCAAGTCCGTGTTACCTCGGACGAGCATCGGCCGGTCATTGTTCAAAGCCCGTTAACAACCCGGCCGGCGATCGCACGGTGTCCTGTTACCTGCTCGGGTACCGGCCGTATTCCTTCCGATGTCCGGCCGACCTCCGGCCGACCTCCGGCCGGTAGTTGCTGCCACATCGGCAGAAAAAAACTCCCATTTTGAGACAGACTCCGTACGGTCACCGGCCGGTGTTCGGTCGGTCGCCTGAAGATGTCCGGACGGAGTCCGTTCACGTCACCGAGCTCTGCTTCCGATGAGGAGAGCTCGGTGGCACCAAAAAAATCCACCGAGCTCTACCGATGCCGGACATCGGCCGGGCTATGTGACTGGGCCATTACTGTTGCAATGAAAACGAGTATGACTATGACTATATATTTTCATTTACTGCGTAACTTTGTCGTTTGATTCAGTGTATTTGTCTGCAGGTAACTCAGTGTATAACTTCTTTGGTGGAATAAAACAATACTCATTAATCTTTAACGTGCATTCATGTAATGTCATTGAAATGGAATCCATAACCGTAACATGACAAAAACAGAGAAAAAGAATAATATACTAGAGAGTAGGTTGGAGAGTCAACATGACCATAGAGTTTCGAATATAAAGACTTTTTAGCACATCAGTGCTTAATTGTGCTTAATTGTGGTTTCTTCGCAGACACTATGGTAGTTTTTTGCGTGTTGTTTGCCAGATTCTCATACCATTGTCAAACCGTGTTGGTGTATA
Source organism: Mactromeris polynyma (assembly GCA_032209605.1). NCBI lineage: Eukaryota > Metazoa > Mollusca > Bivalvia > Venerida > Mactridae > Mactromeris > Mactromeris polynyma. The sequence goes on along the minus strand of JASFXZ010000003.1, from coordinate 8,002,055 downwards.
CAGCAAAGTGTCGAATGTTATATAAGTGTGTAGAAAAGTCTCAAAACTCATGCATCTGTCTTAAATTATCGATGGAAATACCGTATTACAACTCGTTTTGTATTAAAATACATAATGCATTCCGAAACTGGTCTCAAAATATAAAGTATGTTTTCATATCTTTACACTGATGTAGGCCTACGTAGCTATTTATGTGGAGCATGGTGAGCAAATTTTAATTGTTGTCTGTGGTTTGTAGTTGATCGAATTCAGTTTATTTCTAGATACAACCAGAAACTGACATTTGCTGGGAATGAACTCCATATTCCACATTGACTCCCAATTCATTAACTTATTAAGATATTCCTGTACAGTAAAAGAATAATTTACATTACTAATGGTTAGGTATACAGCAGTATCATCTGCAAACAAGCCCACTCAAGTAGTTATGGTATCAGGCTAGTTAATTATATAAAGAAGAAAACGTAAGGGTACAAGTAGGCCTACAGGCTTCGGACCTAGCCACGCGTCGATCACCTGAAATTCATTCAACATACAAAGAGTAAAGCAAGATTCGCACTATTCTAGATCTAAGCCTTGATGGTAGGCCTAGTTGTGCTGCAGGAGATGGTAATCTATTGCACTGTTTTATACGTGTAAGGAGAATGTTGTATGGCAGAAATACATTAGGAAGAAAGACAACTCTGAACTTTTTAATTAGAAATTAACTTCAAGAGTTAGCTTTTACTGTTGCATTATATACTTAGGCCTACTGACATAACGTTCGTGCCCATCGGGGTTTCTTATGACAATTTTATCGACTACTGCTTTATATTATAGGCTCACGTATGGCATATCGTCCGCCCAAACAGACATTTTTGTTACTTAGGCCTCTAGAAACACATTTATTTTATTAATAATAATAGTTAATATTATATAAAGCGATAAATATGCGCTCCAAAAACAACTTATTCAACAACAAGACGAAATGCATAAGAAATAAACGAACCGTCTGAAGTAAAATAAGTAGGCCTACTGCGATTTTAAATCCGTATACATAGTTTCTTTTCGCCGCGGTTTATTGATACACCTTAAGAAATCGAAACATGAACAGTAGTCCTATCATAAAAAACAACCGTAATTTTGTTGTAATCGTTTGGTGCATATATTTTACAGCGTGATGTAAAAGTGAAAGTAAGTTCAAAATAATAATGTAGCATTAAATTGAATATTTTACCTGTTTAGTATAAGTGCGCGTAGCAGACGAAGTCAACGTAATATTTCAATAATTTTACAGAAATAAATCAATTGGCATGATTGACTAATAAAGTGTGTTATACATATTGATATTCGTAATCATTTTTGTGCACTTTTATTGTCGTCATATCTCTAATAAACAAAACGTACCGAACTATTTTTTGTAACCTGTAACCAGGAAGCGCGCGCATGAAGCGTCACGTCGTGAGTTGTTCGCCCAATGTAAACATCGACCACGTTCTCTATAGAAATCCTGGTTTACAATCGATCTATTGGCGAGATTTAAATAGTCGTCGTGTGCTCGTTGAAAAGAGCACATAGCGAGAGAGCTTTCATACGTAATCGAACATGTAATTGCGGTTATTATAAAATTGTTATGGATTTATTTTGATTTTTCTGGAGTGAAGAAATGTTGACTCACACCGTGGGGCCTGTGACTGTCGGTAATGGGCAGGGGAAAAGGGCCGTAACATTACTGACGGAGGGAGGATGCTATTATCCAATTGTATCACATTATTCGTACAAAGATCGCCAACTTAGGGCACAGTCAGCCCCACAAAATGCTGGAAGAATCCGTGGTCTTCGACCGATGCATCTAACAACGATGCCGGTTACCAAACCGCCATGGGATCCTAAGGACGGATATTTGACGTCAGTAAAAAAGGTTTGTTGATATAGCTTATGACTTACCAAGGATCAAACTTAGTGTACTCCAGTTTCGGTCATATATTACAAATTTATGGTACATATTTCTTCTGTATTAAATTTTGTCAAATTTTCCAATGGCAGTAATGCTCATGTCTAGTCAGCAGTAGAACAGTTTAATTGAAAATGTTTTGATTTAAAAGTAAGCACCTGTGATGTTTCATTTCAATTGTATATCCTGTTGTGTTTTTAATATCTATTAATTTGTTTTACATTGGAACTTTACATCCTGACTAGTATAGATCAATATTGTACAGATTATTAATTACAATAATAATTTATATCTATAGGACCATTCTTATAAATTTATACATGTGCCTTGGTATATAAAAACCTAATTTTTTTTGTAACTCATTTGAAATGACACTGTACCCAACATATACTGGAAATTATGCTAATTTGATTGCTTATTAAATAATATGTTACCAATCCTTCTAAATATACCTAATATGTGTAAATACGAGTTGAACAATTATTATTCGAGGAAACTGACACACTGTAACAATTAACATACAACCCCTTGTCCCCTGTTCAAAATTAATATTCAAGTCATCTTTGTTCACTTTTAAATGTTAATTGATCTGTTTTATAGACAGTCAAGTGAAGGTTGGAAAAAACATACAGGATTTTGTCTTCATTGTGTTTTCTTTTTATTATGAATTTTTAATTTAATGAGTTATAAATGAATAAGGTATGAGCAAATTTCTATGACACAAAATAAAGAAAATTAGGAGGTTTCCAAAGGTACGAAATACCAAGAGTGCAATCATTTCTAGGTTCCAGAATTTTCAGAGATAATGAAACGAAGTCTAGACATGGAAGGCAAAAAAAACTGACATACTATAAAGGTTTTCAAAGTAAAGTTACATTATACCTTTATTACAAAATGATGAGTAACAATAAAATAAAAAATCATACTACATGTATATATATTTATTTCTTATTCTCAGTCTTGGCTAAAATTTATTGATGAAAAATTTGCTTTATGAATACAAAATTGTCAACTACAATATATATATATTATCTAGAGCGATTGACTTTAAAGGGTTACTGTGTGTATAATTTATTTGTATGCAAAAACAACTATATTCTTGCATTCATTTAACAAATCATTATGAATTAGCTTTCAAGTTTTGTAAAAGAGAGAATACGTAAAACATATTTTTATGTATTAAATCTTTTCAATGCAAAATCTAATTTCTGAACATGTGATAAAAAGGACTTTTTTACATATCATATTTCATTTTAAGGACTATTTTAGAGTTAAAGTAGGTTCAGATTTCATTTTACAATCGACAGTGTTTGTTTTCTCTGTGATTTATCAATAAGTGTGACGATATTAGCACTAATGAGACACTGTTGAATACCTTTCTGTGTAATCAACCGATGTATATTAACAGATATGTCAACTTGTTAATTCGTTTTTTTGTAAAAATGAGTTCCATTATGTCAGATATAGAATATATAGATTGTGTAATTGTGATGTTGATCTCTAAAAAGAAGTCTTTGAAAAATTTATGATAAGTTCAGACATTTGATTTGTTTTAGTCATATCATAGCACAGTTTGTCTTACAAGTAAAGGAGTATGATAGCTTAAATATCTCATTGATTCGTATTTTACTGTTGTCTTTGCAAAGAAAACATATTTTTACAACGTTTTTCTACACCAATGTTTTAACTAAGTGTCCATGAAAAGATATTTCTGTATTAAGTATTGAAAATTCTCTGTATATATATATATTGAAGTACATAAACTGAACAACTTATCTACAATATATTATTTATGGTGAATTTAAATTATATCATTTGTGGCATTCTAGATAAGACATGGCCATCATTTCACATTCTTAGGGGTCAACATTCAGCCCTTTTATCCTTCATCTACTATCTAGGAGCATATATTTTCTCCTCCATGTAAAAAATCCCTTCATTTTTGCGGGAGTATTGTCAAGTAAATTAATTTATGTGAGGTTAATGTAACTGATTTATTTACTGGTTGATAACATAAATCTAGGTATAAATGATAGGTTATTATAATTGATAAGAGTGTATCTGTGCTTATGTGGGTAGAATATGTTTTACATAAAATCCCCCTTTTCTCCTAAAAAATAAGCCTGTATTAAAGGGTCCCTGGCTTGGCCAGCAATCTAAAGTAGGGCTTGGGCCCTGTAAGAATAAATCTGCTTTTTTAAAAAAAACAATGACCTTTTACATATGGTTTCACATAAATTTCAACATCATTTGTTAGCTGATAACAAATTCTCGTAAAGTGCAACCTCTCGATAGCAACACCCTTTGGGTGACACAAATTTCGGCTGATGTTGAGAGGTTGTTGCTCTGAAGAGGTCAAGTTGATAAAAAATTATTACCGCAGGAAAAAAATGATACTATTGTTGAAGAGGGATTGTTGCTACAGAGAGGGCCACTTTGGAGAGGTTGCTGTGTACATTTTTATGACGCCTTTTATACTGCCAGACTAAAATTTATGGCTATGTTTGCTATGCTCTTGAGGATTGTATTTTATATTCTTGTGTGTATACATGTACATAGATAACAAACATACAGTATGTCTGTACCCCATGCATGCAGTACTACATGCGCTGTTCAAGAAGTTTAGTCAAATAAAGATCAGTTTTATAAATGTTACAGAATAAAATATATATTAATCAAGTGTACATACCATTATTTGTCCCCTGTCAATTGATAAATTACTTCCATGAATAAATTAGGAGGTTTAAAACTCTTAGTATCTTGTGAAGAATTTGGCTACAGTTTATGTAGCCAGACTTTTGTATTCATAATAGGACTTTATGTCACATTAACAGCCAGGGGTCATGTAGTGCATTATTAGCATTAAGGGCATAGGGGCACCCGGGTTGAACCGGCCACCTTCTGTAAGCCAACTGAATGCTTCTTCTTCTCGTACATCATCTACACCATCAACCCAGTGGCAGCAATAAATGCCGCAGTCTTCTTCAGGTCGTCTGGTTTTCTGTAGAGTTTTTGGTCTAAGGATACAGACCTTATACAAAAGCTGAATGCTTCATCTCATACAAATTCTACAATCCGGGTGAGATTCAAACCAACAGTGGAGAGGGGCAAGTGATTTGAAATCAGCAACCATAACCACTTGGCCACAGAGTTACGTATTCTCTCTGTTCTGTAACCAAATGTGTACCTTAATTAGAATTGATCAGATCAATCTGAATTTTTACCTGATACATGTATAAAGCAAGTAAAAATGCTGCACTCAATACTGTGTGTGACAGCCTAATTACGGTGATACCAAAATAATTGAAGGATTGTGGGTTCTGTCTGCCCTGTTTTTTTGTCATGTCATCCCAATATTGGTGTTAATTTTTAAAGCACCAGAGGTCATCACAAGCCTGGAGACGAAGGTATCAATATCAGGAAAGATTGTACCTCCCTTGACACCCTACTACTGAGTCACCAGGCCGATATATTTTCAATCTTGTAATATAAGGAGGTACGATTGTTACACATTATCTAGTGCAATGTCTCGCTGTGATTAACTTTATTGCAAAGCAATTCAGACTTGATTAAACTCCAATAATGATTTTCAATTGACTATTCACATACGATACTGGTCAAAAGTGTTAACCTGCCTGTACTGTTTCACATAGTTTCAAAAAAACTACTGAGCTCATCTTCTGTTGATCTTAATTGTTTTATTCGATAACATTGATGATTAAAATGAATTGAACTATCCAAAAAGTTTGATGAAAATCTGTCAAAATCATGTTCATCATATCATATCATTTTGTAGTGATACAGTAAGTATTCTCAAAATTGACAATGACTGGTTAGCTCTTTCAACCAGTAGGTAATCATTGTCGAAGTCAAGTTTCAATGCATCTATACAAATTAATACAATGTTTATACACTACTTGTTCAACTGATTGATCTTTCATTGTCTTAATTATTTGTATCGAGAATACGCCAGTCTTGACGTTACTAAAGATATTGATAATACTGACAACTATTGTAGGACACATATTGACTTAACGTTGAATGATCTTGATTGGTTATTTGTCTTCCATTAACCGCAAGTGGTTCATGGAGATTTGTATGTCTGTTTTAATTAATTTTGATTCTTAACAAATTTGGTATCGTGTTTGGTTGCATGGATTGTCACTAGTGGTATTTCAAATAAACATTTCTAATCGACTGCCATCTATGAATATCGATACGTCTTAATTCTTGTGCCAATGGAAGTAGACTAGCTTACGGCGTCCATTAAGAAGCTTTCTGTTGCAGAAACATTCCTTGGAATATTATCAGGTTGAAAAATCATCAGTTTTTTTAAGCTGTAGTGTCAAACTTTGAATCTCTCAAAGGACTTTGTAGAACTGTTTGCCTATTTTTTTACATGTTTATTGTCTTGTTCTATGTTTGAACCCATTTATTGGACTTCACTTGTGAAACAAATTATTACATCTTGTTTACTGCTTATTGCGGACCTAACCAGAGCTTGCACCTGATTCTGAAAGTGTTAAGACTGCAGGATTCGAACCCACAACCATCGGATCAGTGGTCCAGCACTCTGCCCTTAGTCCGCCATACTTCCTGCCATGTGACTTTATAAGACTACAAGCAATTCTCTACTAACAAGAACTTGTATTAATAATACTGTATGGAACTATTTTAGAGCAATTGTCTAGTTTTATTTTTTAAAAATCGAAAAAAAATAACATGGTACATTTATTTAAATGTAAGAGTGGAGAGGGATTGATAAACGTACAGTACAACCTCGATAATAAGACCACCTTCAGGATCCATGAAAACTGGTCTTCTTAGTGAAAATGGATTTGAAAATTGTGGCCTTAATTTGAGGTGGTCTTATTATTGCCGTGGTCTTTAGGTGAGGTTTTACTGTTTGTTACCAAAAGATCTTTTTTGACAAGTATTCTTGTTTATCCAAATTTCTCAGATAAACTGATGATAAAATTTACTGTCCATTGTCATTACTCTTAACATACTAATTTTTCTTTTTGAAATTCTAGCATTCAATTTAAACTCTTATACATGTAAAATCTATTGTATTTTGTGCTAAACATGATATTTATCATTGTACACATATAATTACGATTATTTGATTACAGCCCAGCTATAGTAGACGTTTCAAGTGCGATATAATCCTTGTTAAACAGATTTTAAATTACAACATACAAACTGTTTTCGAGTGTTTTCGGTAGTGATCTATCCCATAATCCACTTGTCATGCCCAGCTTATCTGTGGGGTTTTAAGAATTTTGAGCTTTCAGTAAATATTTGAAATCTTCAAGTTATGAATTACGGGATTAGAATTAAAATGGGTTTTAAAATATCTTGTATGTGAAAATTGTGTTTCAATGTTTTAAAACAGAATATAAATATTTAGTACAAATATTGGCTTAGTAGATTTATTTTTATTTGATAGTTTAAGTCTATGTCAGTCTTAAATTGTAATCCTTAAAAAACAAATTTGTTTGACAATTTAATACAATGCATCATATGAACGACAAAATATGTAGGCTGTGAGAATAAACTGTCTGTTTTGGTTTTGGCCACTTTGTTGGAGATGTGTAACCAAGGGCTGGGCACAGGGGAAGTCACTCTTGTCCAATACTGGGGTAATTTAGCTGTTTACCGGCTGACAACCCTTATTGGGATCCAGTTTTCCTCAGTTACACAGTGTTTTCCAAATCACAAAAAGAGATGTACATGTTTGCTTAGAGTGGGGGACCGAACCTGCAACCCCTGGCTTACTAGTTCAGCACCTTACCACTGGACCACAATCTGCTACTTTAATAGTTAAAGTTGTAATATCTTGTTTCCCTGACTATTAATGTAAAATTATTAAGTTTAAACTGTATAACCAATAAAATAACAGTATATAAGATTATTTTTGTGTTTCGGAATATATAATTTCTTTGATTGGACAGGAATACAATTTGAAGCCTTATATATATATATATGGCTGAAACGACTTAAGGTTACAATCCATTATATACGGCTTGTAGATATTTATTATTACTTCCCCTGTGACAAATGTACAACAAATGTACAACAAATATAGACTAACTCTTAAGAAGTATACAACTTATGAGGAAAGTGAATGGTATATATAAAACTACAGGAGAGTGACCAGAGTTCTCTCTCTTTATCTCTTCTAGAGTTCTCTCCCTTTTATCCTTTCTATAGTATATACTATAAATTCTTAAAAAAATATTCCACTTACAAGGAACATGATTGGTTTATACAAATCACAGGATATATAAATACTATAGAAAGGATTAAGGGAGAGAGCTCAAGAAGGGATCAAGGGAGAGAACTCATGACAATCTCCTCTGATAAAAAAAGAGTATCTTACATGAGTGGTCATTTATTATTGAAATTATTGAACGGGTCTTCTAAAAATAATAGAAATGAGGCTTTGCTGACAGACCGATCCAAGCACCCTGAAGACCAGTGCATGACATTTCATTGTAGGTCAACTCTTCGAAAATGATATTAAGGTAGAATGAGACTATGAGACGACAACAACTGGAACACAGTTGTGGGCTTAATTTACAATTTATTGACTCAGTCTGATATTGTCTAACCTTTCTACTTCTATTTATATGTGGTTTAAATAAAACAGACCTTCATTCTGTGTGATTTGATTCAAATGATTGAATATAAACAAAATAACTGTCCCATTTATCGCAGCATGGGAGCTATCCGTTCAACGGCAAGTTTTAATATACTTTTTGATGGCATTTGTTATCAATATATTTACGATACCGGATCGAAACTACATCAATGATTTCAATGAAAGCATTTTTGTGCATTTGTATATGTTTAATAGACTTCGGTACTTCATTTTCAGTAGCCATTGTTGAGTTTTTTAATAACTCAATCGTAAATGAGATTTTATTGATTTTTATCGCTTTTAATAATATTAATGAAACTAGAATTAATTATGCGGGTCTATTTCATAAAATATTTGTATACAGGCTAATATTTCATGGCATTTTTCACTTAAATCTTTTTGTACTGTATCTCATTCACAGGAGATTGTCACAAGTTATCTCCCTTTATCCTGTCTAAAGTTCATACTCTCCCTTTAACCTTCTGTAGTATGTATATTTAGTATTACTATAGAAGGGATAAAGGAAGAGAACTCTTGCTGGGGTAAAGGGAGAAAACTCGTGATAATCTCTTGTGGTTCTATCCTTGTGACGAAATTAGATATCAGCAGAGCAATCTTTTGGACCATTCTAGAGATGGTGTAATGTTTCTTTTCAGTAAGCCTTCCCTCCCTTTTTTCTGGTTACCCTACCGACCCTTTTTGTGCGTCTGACCCAATTTTTATCGCTTTTAAAATGTATCCCAAAAATGTCATCCAAAATTATAGACATTATTTAAAAAAAGATGTTCAGTGATATAAGATATCAGTAAAATCACTTGGAAAGTATACCTGGCAATATTACTCTTTAGATTAAGATACGCTGTAATTGATTTTTGATGTACTAGGGTATAGCCGACTTGAAAAATAACCTTTTTTCAGCCTGTAACAAGGAACAAACTTGTTTAAGCCTAATCACAAACAGGCCTATAGCTAGAGTTCCCTTAAAGTTTCAAATAAATTGTGACAATCGCATGCACATATCCAGAGGGGGAGACTGGGGCCCGTCCTGAGACCCCCTGCGATTTTTGCAGTACAGGGTAGTCCATATCTTATCCTACATCAAGAGGGGGTCCCTGAATCAGGAGCTAGCCCCCCCCCCTCCCTTGTCATAAATTCTTGGATGATAGGGTTCAGAGGTGTTCTCAGTGGAAAAAGATTTTTTTTTTTTGGAACCTGAAGACATTTTGATGCTGACCAGTTTGCCTCTGTGTAGCAGTGGGCTTGCGAACATCTTTTACCTAAAATCAATGTTAAGGTCCTTTACAAAGTTTTATAATTAACTGCCCCATATCTCCATTAATGTTTTTATCAGTTTGTCTGAAAATTTGAGAAAAAGAACAATGTTTATTGCTGTATTTAACTAAAGTTTTCTCTTCAGCAAAATTAAAACATTTATTGGAAAAGTTTGATAAAGAAATGCAATTGGATCAGATAAAGTTTACTGATATTCACTGACTTGCACTCTTAGATAAATACAAAATTAAATACACCTTTTGAACTAAGCAAACAAACGTTAACTTTGTAAGTGCAATACCTGTATACATTAGTTTTGTGTGTATTGCTTTTTAAAATAGCAAATCTGTTTTCTATGAAAGCCTGGTGGCGACATTTCAGCTTCAAGAATTCTCAAATTCAACTTCATGAATTCACAATTTCAACATGACAAATTCATTATTTCAACTTCGCAAATTCATGATTTCATCTTCAAGTTGTACTCATGAATTCATGAAGTTAAAATTGTGAATTTGTGAAGATAAAATTGAATTCTTGAAGTGGAAATTGCATGTGAAATTGAACTTGTGAATGCATGAAGTTGAATTTGAAAATTCTTGAAGCCGAAATGTCACCACCAGGCTTTCGTAGTTTTCTGAATGTATTCCCTTTTACTGAAATTGAAGTCTGAAGACCATAAATGTTGAATGTTTGAATAAAAATGAATTGCAAGAATTGAAAATAAAAAACATACAGTGTCTGTTTCTTTTTATACAGCTACATGTTAACATTCTCCACTTTAGTTTGATCAGCTGCAATGTATTGTAAACATTGTAAATGTACTATTTAATCTAAATTATGCACCGCTATGTAACAAATGAATAATAATTGTTATCAAAATGTTTTGATTGGCATTTGTACATATTTCGGCGATAATTTGTTTGTTTAGTTTAAAAGTGCAAATATCTTGTGTTTGCATTCATATTGAATTATAAATATTAATAGCTGCGAATGATGTTTTTCGTCTCTTTATAACATTGGAAAGCATTTCGTGAAGTTTGTTTTTTATTGCATTTAAAGTGAATAAATAGACAACAATTTTATAAAATTTTAATCCATTTATAAGTAGGTATTAAATGTATTCAAATATCGAACAGTAAACATGGAAAAATATAAGAGAGGATTACTTGTTCAACCACAATATTTAAATACGGTTTTATGTGATTACAATAGAACCATATAAGCGGACATTCTGACATAAACCTGCATTAATGTATGTATTGATTACCGAATGTTTAATGGAAAGAATTAATTTTCTTTAAATCTCTGGGCAATGAAAGAAATGTAGTCTATAAAAATAAATCAATTGAATTTTCTAGTAGATCCAAATCTATTTAACACCATCTCGATGTCTCTCTGTATTAAAAGATTGGCCATTTATACTTCGAATTAAATATCAACAAACACAGGCAAGAGTTTAAGTGATCATATTTCTGTATGAAAGTGTATCTACATGACAGTGGGATCTTTTTATTCTTTGGCTTGTTTTAGTTGATTTTGGACAATTTTGGTGCTTTGGATTGGAAGATATTCACAGGTAACTGCACTTATAATTAAACCCTTTGAACTCGATAGAAACAGTTTATAAGTTCACAAACTCTATCATGTCTTTTTTCAACATTTCCTTGTCTTGAATCATTTATGATACTCGTTTTACTTTGTTGGGTGAATTTTGGGACTACTTTGTTGTGAGAACTAAGGATTAGGACGTTTTAGCTGGTTCCCGGCTTCTAGTCTTTCTTGTGTTTTGAATGCGGGAACCAATTGATGTATGCCTCTCAAATTGCCACACTACTAATGACGGTTCTGTCCAAAAATCAAACGTAATGAAAAGTTTAAGCCTGATGGGTTTAAGCTCAGTTGGTAGAGCAGTTCCAGTCAGTCCGAATTTTGAGGTGATAGGTCTCCAAGGTGAGGCGTGCTGTATTCTCCGTGACAATTGTAATGAAGATTATTTGTCCAAATTCATTTGTACTCACCCCTGATTCATATGGGAAAGTTGTCAGTTGCTGGTTAGAAGAACATGTTTGTACTGACTCTGGTAACCCTGAGGAACGCTGGTTTGGTCAAATGACGACCTAAAGTAAATAAATACTGTTAAAAAAATGCGTAAAATTCAATTGATAATAAGGTTAAAAATTCAGGTAGATCTACAGTGTATTCTTAAAACATTTTCATTTTATTTTGAGATTCATAATACGTCTCACTGTATTTAGGTAATAATGAAATGATTTAATCGATTGTCGACAAATTGCTGTTAAATATATTAAATCTGATATATGCTGAGGACATTATATTTGTGAAATGCAGTAAATTAGAGAAATATTGTGTTGACAAAATTGTGCCGATTGTATGACAATATCACTCTTTTGCTTCTGTTAAATGGTATTTATATAAAGTATATTTTTATATATAGTTCTAGCACTGTCACCTGTTTTTGTATTGGTATAAATGAATTAAAACCATAATGAGTGGTAGTTATTTTATACTAATGTGCATGAATATTATATATAGATAAAAATATTTATATATTGTTTTCATTTATTAAACTAAAACATAATAAAAGTCAAACTTTATTGTGTATTTTACATACCTGAGTGTTGAGAATTTGGTGCAAAACTATTCTAGCTCAGTATAGGTAAGGTAGAAAGCAGTTAAACTATTATGCTAAACCCTAGATTCCTATAGGCCGTGTACACCAAAATGCATCTCTGACGATCTAGCTACACACAAATCCCCTAAAACTAGGCCTACACATCAATTTCAGCTAAGCTTATTAATGCCCCTGGTATTTTGTGAATTATTGCATTTATGTGTATATTCACTGGGTAAAAGGAAAACCATTTTATCTGTATGTATGAATGAAAAAGCAGATAGACTCGTATGGCTTTCCCCCCTTGATTTCAACCATAGTGTACAAATGATTTGAATTTTGCTTTGGGATTTATCGGTTTATTTACAAACAGTGAAATGCATGGCAAACACACAATATGGTCTATATTTGAGGAATTCCGCAATGTCATTGTTATGGTGAAATTGTCAATCATAATCCCACTGTGGATAACTGTGATAGTTTATTTCTCTGATAATGAAAAAGGTTTCAATGATCTACAACAAGTTATTCAAATGATTAAAACATTTATATATTACCTGGTGCTTCAGCAAAACAATCCTTTTATTTATCAAACCACTCCATTCTTGAATCTGCTAAAGTTTAATTTAGGAATGTCTTGTGATAAGTTTTAGCTACTTAAATGTCTCTCAGACAGACATGCCACTTGACATTTATGAATGCCTGGGACAGCAGTTTTCAAATAAATTTTGGATTTTTTTAGTGAACCCGGAGGGGTTTGAACTCTCGACCCTACGACGTCAGTGCCTATAGCATTGAAGTAACACCTTGTGTATAATTGAACCAATGTACTGAAGTAACGACGACCATATCAGCATCATTTCAACAACCTTATTTGGGGGCCTCTGTGGCACTGTGTGTATGGTAGGGGTCTTGTGTTTGAACCCCTCTAAGTTCGTTAATAAATTTCCATAATTTGGGAAGTTTGGCTGTTTGATATTTTGTCAGAATTAATTCCTTATTCGACAGGATTGATAATTTAGTCTCAGAATGTTACTTTTATGATTTTATTCATGCTGAAATATTGATGGAATATTTAACCTTTTATCTGTCAAACATTAGCAACATTTCTACGACACCCCTCGTATTTGAAATCAGTTTTTCATTTGATCTTTACTATAATACAAATCAACTTTTTCTGTCCGTTTTGATAACAATTAAAAAATGAGCGCCACTGTACGATTTCCAACCACTTCTTTAAGTGACGTCATTTACGTCATTAAGGGCTGTAATACTGGTTGATATTTGACAATTGCTCATGTAATGTTCTTTTGTTGCCAAGGGCTGTAATACTGGTTGATATTTGACAATTGCTCCTGTAATGTTCTTTTGTTGCCAAGGGCTGTAATACTGGTTGATATTTGACAATTGCTCCTGTAATGTTCTTTTGTTGCTGAGGGCTGTAATACTGGTTTATATTTGACAATTGCTCCTGTAATGTTCATTTGTTGCTGAGGGCTGTAATACTGGTTGATATTTGACAATTGCTCCTGTAATGTTCATTTGTTGCTGAGGGCTGTAATACTGGTTGATATTTGACAATTGCTCCTGTAATGTTCATTTGTTGCTGAGGGCTGTAATACTGGTTGATATTTGACAATTGCTCCTGTAATGTTCATTTGTTGCCAAGGGCTGTAATACTGGTTGATATTTGACAATTGCTCCTGTAATGTTCATTTGTTGCTGAGGGCTGTAATGCTGGTTGATATTTGACAATTGCTCCTGTAATGTTCTTTTGTTGCCAAGGGCTGTAATACTGGTTGATATTTGACAATTGCTCCTGTAATGTTCATTTGTTGCCAAGGGCTGTAATACTGGTTTATATTTGACAATTGCTCCTGTAATGTTCTTTTGTTGCCAAGGGCTGTAATACTGGTTTATATTTGACAATTGCTCCTGTAATGTTCTTTTGTTGCCAAGGGCTGTAATACTGGTTGATATTTGACAATTGCTCCTGTAATGTTCATTTGTTGCTGAGGGCTGTAATACTGGTTGATATTTGACAATTGCTCCTGTAATGTTCATTTGTTGCTGAGGGCTGTAATACTGGTTGATATTTGACAATTGCTCCTGTAATGTTCTTTTGTTGCCAAGGGCTGTAATACTGGTTGATATTTGACAATTGCTCCTGTAATGTTCATTTGTTGCTGAGGGCTGTAATACTGGTTGATATTTGACAATTGCTCCTGTAATGTTCATTTGTTGCTGAGGGCTGTAATACTGGTTGATATTTGACAATTGTTTCTGTAATGTTCATTTGTTGCTGAGGGCTGTAATACTGGTTGATATTTGACAATTGCTCCTGTAATGTTCATTTGTTGCCAAGGGCTGTAATACTGGTTTATATTTGACAATTGCTCCTGTAATGTTCATTTGTTGCTGAGGGCTGTAATGCTGGTTGATATTTGACAATTGCTCCTGTAATGTTCATTTGTTGCTGAGGGCTGTAATACTGGTTGATATTTGACAATTGCTCCTGTAATGTTCATTTGTTGCTGAGGGCTGTAATACTGGTTTATATTTGACAATTGCTCCTGTAATGTTCATTTGTTGCTGAGGGCTGTAATACTGGTTGATATTTGACAATTGCTCCTGTAATGTTCTTTTGTTGCCAAGGGCTGTAATACTGGTTTATATTTGACAATTGTTTCTGTAATGTTCATTTGTTGCTGAGGGCTGTAATACTGGTTGATATTTGACAATTGCTCCTGTAATGTTCTTTTGTTGCCAAGGGCTGTAATACTGGTTTATATTTGACAATTGTTTCTGTAATGTTCATTTGTTGCTGAGGGCAATAATGCCGGTGGAAATTTGACAGTCAGTTCTGTGTATAAGTCTGTTGCTCAATACAGTAATGTCAAAGCAGATTTCATGATTGTATAATAGCATTATTTGAGTATGACATTCACTTTTATTTTATTTGTAATTTTTATTTCAGGATTTTGGAGGAAGTAAAAGTTTGAATCCTGTACGTCGTCCACCACTCTGCCCTTCAATGCATCGTTCACAGATCAAGCTGGGACAACCAGAGGCACCATCCTCAGAATGGAATACTCATTATACTCATACGTTTATAGAAAAACCAATCATACCAGTAAGTAGTCGTATGTATTTCTATGGTTTTGTGTGCGGAATCTAAGGATCTTAGAGTTCCCTATATGCCAACTTAATCCTTTCTTTCATATATTGGTGCCTATGTTCATTCCTGAACTTATCCCTAAATAAATGATAAGGTCAATCAGGAAATGCCACGTACAAAGGGCTGAGCCACGCTGCTATGGGATTTTTGGGGGGACTTGAATTTACCCTTGTCTGTACCGTCCTTCTCTGTGAATTCAGTTTGTATTGCTTGTGTTTCAAAAAGTATTTGACCTAGAGTTGAATATTAGTCATCATTAGTACTTTGGGTTTATTGTTTGGTTTTATTCAATAAAAGCAGAGTTATGCCCCTTGATTTAGTAAAGTGGGGGCACCTGTGGACACATTTCTAGTAACACATGATTTATGATTTTTTTTCAGGCAAACAGATTACATCTAACTTCTCTAGTCAATAGAATAGATCAACAAGAAGGTGCTGATATGAAGAATAGTATCAAAGTGGACAAAACTAATCCGAGTTACTTCACACAATATACAAGAATACATAGTAAATTAGGCAATATGCTAGGACCTGGCATACCCAGAGATTATCCTGTTAGACAGGACTATAACGTTATAACAGGTAATTATTGTATTTATCAAGTTCTGAGATTATTACCCCTGAGAACAGTCTCAGTACTCGGATCTTTGTTTCATTTTCAACTAATGTTGGATGAATATGTACCATTTTAATATATTTAAAAGTTAAAATTCAGATAAACTCTGTTGATTTTGGAATACTGCATGACTGACTTCATTACTATTGTCTTGAGAACAGTTTAGTACAAAAAGTGAGAACATGCGCAGTGTTGAAATTATTTCTCTCTTTGTATATCTCTTGGTATGAGTGTTAGTGTGTTTGAAAGTGTGTGAGACTTAAATACCTTTTCCCCTTGTACTGTTCCTTGCCTTGATAAAATATTCTGAATACCCTGAAACAACTTGATCCTTCCAAATTAACAACTATTTTTGTTATTTGTATTGAATGTTTGTATAGATCTATATATGGTATAAAAAAGAAGTTGAAGGTTCACCATCATCTTAAGTATCTTCTCATATCCTTCCTAAGACTTACAGCCGTCTGCTCCTCATTGATATTTTGGTGTTTGATTTACAATAGTTTGCACCTAGCCCTCAGTATGAACAAAATGGCCATAATTTTTAATTAAAAAATCATTATGATTTATTTTTTTATTTCTAGGCGAGACTGGTGGCGCATCATGGCAAGCCGACAACAGGCGTATATCTGGTGATAAAGTATTACATGGTGTGCGGAGGGAACATACGTCTATTCTTGGATAAAATTTGAATTTCTGTGTAAAATCATGTTCAAAAATGACAGTTGATAATCCTTCTAAATGGCTGAGAGACACAATTTATGCACCTTGCTTCTTTTACATTTTCATCAATTAAAATTTGAGTTCATTATTGCATTCTAAATTATGCTGATCAATTATTGGCAAAGTTAAGAATTTATGGATTTGTTGAATGCATTACAGGACCCTAATTTCACGTTTTTTGCCCTATTTAGCCCTGTTCCCATCATCTTGAAATATGGATTTGTCCCCGTGTCAAAAAAAACTTTCATGCTGATATTTCATTCAGTTTTACTATCATAAACTCGGAACATCTCTAGGGGATCTGCAATCATTCATACTTAAGCTATGTTAGTTGAGCTCTTAAACAATAGATAGTTTCATTATATATAATAATTCTTAAGTACTTAACAGAAGATAATATAAGTTAATAAGAGTGAATTATTTAAAAAAAACTGAATTGCCCCCTGGCCCCAAAAGTTCCTTGAAGTAGAATTTAAGGGCCCTGATGAATGTAGCAAACCCTACATTTTATAACCATTATGATAATATGCAGTTTCAATTATACACCATGAAACCTTTCTTTGAATAATAATTTCTCTCATTGATTTGCCCCCAATTTGTCAAACACAGTAAATTAACAACAAAAAATGCATTTATCATTGATTAGTTTCAGAATGTATGTTGTTTGCAGTTTGTGCATTTCTTTTTGTGATAGTAAATGTTGTTTTGTGTTATATCGAGGATTTTGGGCAAAACTGTTGACATTGCTTCTTTCCGATAATGGGTCTAGAGCCGTCACTGATTCAGCAAAATGCATATCAATGATATCAATACATCAGATAAGAAATAAAGACGATACTTCAATATACCAAGGATTGTTTACTAAAATACCATTTACATGCTTACAGTTCATGATTTCGTATATTTTCATTTCTTTTACATGTGTAAGCATTACAATTCATTATGTGTTTTTTTTGGCAAAAAAAATTCAGTTAGTTATTATTCCTTGAACATATTTGATAGGTACAGCAAAGTTTTAAACATAGTCTTTTGATACCGCACCAACTTCAATTTTTGTTTTGGGTGAATTTTCGTTGCTTTCAGGCATGTATTCATTATTCTTTAGAATCAATTTTTTTTAAATATGTATCAATAATCGATTGATGTAAAATATCTATTATATATCCATGTTGTTTCTGTTGATGATAGCTTTAACTGAGTCACAATAGTTTTTTGCCACACCTTTGATGTATTGCTATATTATTTATATTAGTTTTGTTTACTCTCCTTTTACACTTGCCAAAATTTATGTAATTGTTATTGAAATTACTACTGTTATCTTAATGAACTGAAAACATTTCAAATAATATTTTTGTTTTACGACATTAGAATATATTATTTTTTAACGCGACTTGTCATGAAACATGTCAGGAAAACCTAGATATAACGACAACTGTATCAGCGTCTTTTAACACTATTTTCCAAGTCGTCTCGGCGGCAGGGGTGGATATGGTCACGTTTTATTTGCTGCTGTCCTAGGGGTCATGTTGACTACAGATAATTGTGTAATTAATTGCAATACTGTTAAACAGTTGCTCAATATATGAGATGAATTGCATAATAATGTGAATAAGTTGATATAAACTTTTAAATATTACAAACATTTCTGTGTTAGGTCACAAATCAATGATATGTACAGTATGTTTGTTGTCTCAACGCTGACCAAAAATAAAGCTCTGCTCTGAACAATTTTATTGAATCATGTTGAGCAGTGTATTTTTAGTAGACATTAAAAAGAATCATTGTTTAATTTGTTGCCTACATAACAACACACCTTGGCAGAGTAAGGTCAGGAGACACCAAACAAATACTTTAATGTGACCTTAGAAAAACAAATCTATTGAGGCCATCATTAAAAAATGTTTGTTAGTTATAACCCTACCTACCCTTGAAAATGGGCCTTTCTCTAATATGTTTTTGAGTGGCTTGAGTGGAAAATTGTTTTTAAGAGCATATTTTATGCTAGTATTACCGTAAAACTTATGAAAATTGCCTTCCTATGCATGTTTATTTTGCTTGGTTGGGTTATGCCAAACAAACAATATTTTAAGGATGGCCTGAGGTGCGTTTTTAGAGGTAGGGGAAATAAGCAAGAAAAGTTAGCCAATGTAGAAAAGGTAGCCGTCTAAAAAACGCTTGAACGATTCGCTAGCTACAAAATGGCGCGCGCCAGACCACACAACACTGTTCCGCATGGACGCCATTTTGTTTAGCAAAGCTAGCACTGTCAAAACACGCTAGCTATCTAAAGATAGGTGCTACTTTCCCTACGTTTAAGAAACGGCAGCGCTACTTTCCCTACCTAGCGCTAGGTAGAATTCTACTTTTTCTACCTCTAAAAAACACACCTCTGATGTCTAATTTTATCATTTGCTAAATACTTTAATCTTTTAAGAAGATTACTCTAGTTTCATTGGGTTATTATGGACAATAGTTTCGAACTAAGCAGTTGATATATTTATTCTCACACAGATATAGTGTATACAATCAGTATTAGTATTCCGAGATTTTGTTATCCCCATGATAATCACCAGTTTTGTATGAATCATGTATTTTATTGTTATACATAAAGAATCATGTCTTACTTGCTGCGTAATCATGTTAGTGTTGACAAGTGGAGATGATGAGAGTTGTCCCCCTTGATTTGGTTTGGTCATTTATTTTGGACTTTTTGTGAAAGATGTTATAATTATCTAAAGTCATTGGTTCTAAGTCTTTTATCTTATTTCTGTGAAAGATAGCTGTTGATTACTGGTCTACTAGCAGCTAATGCACCTAAGCTCTGTTTTGCACCATAGTGTGAAGGGCATTGGGTAAATAGGGACTTGAGGCTGTGGTCGCTTCCCTTGAGGTGGGATTTAGACAAGCCATGTGCGACCGTCTCCTGGAAAATAAATTTGGTTGCAACTTTTTATTGTTTTTTTTACATCTGGGGTTTTATACTTCAAAACTCCCTAGTCCAGGGGTAGGATTTAGTCAACAAATTTTGCAGTTACATTTGTATTTTTACCATCTAGTAGGGCAAAACATGAAATTGCATACTGATTAGAAGAACTGCAAAACGTTTAATTAGATGAATTTACTATCAAATATAGCCATTATATTGTTGAAAAATGTTTCGAAACTAATAGTACATATTTCATACCATTTACTGTCTTTGCATTGTCATGTGTATATTACCTTTTTAATGTATTGTTGCAATTTTTATGTGTGATTGTCCTTCTGTGATAACTTGTTAACAATGTGCTTGTATAATTTATGCAGAGATTTTATAAAACTTTGTATTTGTTTTTTTTATAATGTTGGCTGCCAAAAATAAAGTATTCATACAATCCTACTAGGTTTGTTATATGTATTGTGTATCTCCCCAATCGTGGAGAAACATATTGTCTGTTCTTAAGGTACCTGTCTGCTAACCTGTCTGCTTACCCGTCTTTTCACCTGTATGCTTACCCATCTGCTAACCTGTATGTTAACCTGTCTGCTAACCTGTCTACTTACCTGTTTGCTAACACGTCTGCTTACCCGTCTGCTAACCTGTCTGCTTACGCGTCTGCTAACCTGTTTGCTAACCCGTCTGCTAACCTGTTTGCTAACCTGCCTGCTTACGCGTCTGCTAACCTGTCTGCTTACCCGTTTGCTAACCCGTCTGCTAACCTGTTTGCTAACCCGTCTGCTTACGCGTCTGCTAACCTGTCTGCTTACCCGTTTGCTTACCTGTCTGCTAACCTGTTCGTTCAACTTTTGCTTGTCCACTCTTCATCTCTTATCTCTAGTCGTATTTCAATGAAACTAAGTGGTATATAAATTATGCTTTGTTGTGAATTTCGCTCCATTCAATATAACTACTCCAGATTTATGGCCGCTTTACCACAGTGTATAACCCGATTTGTATTCCGCCGAGTTTACACCATATATCGATATAGCAATCAATTCTTCCTAACGTTGATTCTACATAAGCCATGTTAGCACTCGCAGTACTTTGATTATACACAATCTATGTTATCACTCACAGTACTTTGATTCTACACAATCTTTAGTGGATTCGTTGATATTGCATTCGGCCAATTTCGACAATGTTCGGGTTAGTCTTCGTGCGTTTCCGGATACAAAAATAAACAAACAGCATTTCCTTTTAAAAATATTAGTATACCTGTACCATTTCCCACCACTTCCCTTGCTAGCATCTGATATATAAATTGACTTAATTAATTTAAACAGGTTTTTAAAATTTGCATATCCGGGTGTTCATTAAAATTGGAACACTTCCGTTCCAATAGTTGAAAATAACTGTTTTTATTAACTTTTTTCTGATAACACTATGATACTAAATGGAATACAAATCATGATACGCTCCCTGTCTAGTTCCGTCTTGTTTATAAAAGGTACTTAATAGAGAACACATAAACTAAAATTTAGAATTTCATGAATCTGTATAAAGTTTAAAATAACGGTCGTGTATTTGCGTATTTGCAGTACCCATATGGTGAATTAATAGTATTAAATATAATTTAATCATATAAAAAACGTTAATGCTACAATACTTGTGGAAAACAGACCAGGAGCGTATCATGACCGTGCGACCATATACACGCATCATGCAGTTTGTTCGACTCCAATATGAGACAAACAGAAACAAATGCGGAAAGACGACTCCACAAAACACCGGACTAAGTCAATGGCTATCCCTTCTTATCTAGGATGGAAGAAGGGATATAGGGGAAATAACCGCTGACCATGCCAAGTGCTAAGCAGAATGCGCCCAACTCTGGGTTATACAGTCAGTTAATGAAACAACTTACACCTTATATACAACTGCTAAATAACTTGTCAGCGACTTTGAAGGAACAAACTCGTCAATACATAACTGAATCTTATGTTCAGAAATTTCAGTTTAGTATTGTATGCGATGTATTTCAATGGAAGACTTCCTCGAATGGTGCATGCATAAATGTAATGACAGTTTATTCACTTATTAAGTACTCATGACATTTTTGGATTAACCGAAAGACGATTAAGAATAAATATCAATGAATCGCAAACGTGCATGGGCTCGAAGAACGCCTTTTAATAATCATTGATGATTAACATACATCCTACTAAACATTCCATGCTTTACCAGGTATAAAAACGATTAGAAAAGCAAATATCGGCCATTTATTAAAATATAAACGTCATCCGTATTTTCTTCTCTTCTGCCGTCAACGTCATCATTGCAAAATACCTCTGCGGTTAACGTCAACATAGTTGTGCATACCAGGGTCGCTTTGGAATGATCAAACGTCGGTTTAAGAGCACCGACAGACTTGCAACATGCTACAATTGTTCGTAGATTATATATTGAAGGTGATTTTCACATTTCTATATCTCAAAGCTTTATTCACCAAATATTTCGCTTAATATTGATTTTATAGTAAATGAAGACATTCACGGTCGTTCAGACAATAAAATTTCATAGAGAAACATCGAAAGTATGAATTATTGGTCAGAAAATTAACACCACTACTCACCTGTCTGGAACGCTTCCCTCTGTTGCAGACGCATCACTCGGCGGAACACACATCGGGTTATACACTGTGTTTACAGTTTTTAGTTTTGGTAAGCTTGTTCGGGCTACGAGGGGTGCTCAAATAGTTCGCGGGAAAATGCTGTCATGCTTATCCGCAACTCCATGTCACAATTTAATGACACTTAATAAGGAAGCCGCAGTTTCAAATGGACCCATGCATAATGTCAACCTGTTCCATTAGGATTATTTATCGCAGAGTTATTTATAGCCCTTTACATATTTTATTGAATAAGAAGGCTTGTTCAGGCTATATCTCCACAACTGCTGGTAACGACTTATATAAAACTTACAAGATAGTCTCGGTACCAAGAGGAGTCCTCATTCTGGATGTTAAAAAATCAAAGGGCCATAACTCAATGAAAAAAATCATAGTATACATAAACATTTTATTGTCTAGATTCATCTCCAAGACAGCTCTTCAGACTTTAATGAAACTTCCCAGAAGTGAGTTACATGCTCCAATATAATCCAATGTTTAAACAATGCGTAGAGACATGTGACACGACAGCTACAATTCTGATTAACGCCACTTGAGTTGGTGAGTGTCCGATTTTAGTTTTACCCACCATGAGATAAAGCAATAATACACAGTGAATACAGTTAACTCGTCAGTACGATGACACCTCAATAATATGACTGCCATTGGTTCTGAAGTATGGAAATAAGAGATTCATAATCCCTTTTTGTATTATCCGTTTCATGTAACGTATATGACGTGGTTTTATGTTTGTATGTTGAAATGCCATGTGATTGTTCACTTTATGTGAAATAAATCTAAACTCTAAGAAAGTCGGTTATATTATGTTATGGTCAGATTATCGAGTTAAAACTGATGTGGAAGAAAACTTGAAAAATGGTAAATAAAAATACGGTAAAATAATGAGGTGGTTTTTAGTTTGAGGTGGTCTTGCAGTGAGGGTTTACTGTATTGTAACATTTCACAACACATGTAATATTGAAAAAAATATAATTCGTTTGCTTTTTTGCTTGCACTCAGTAGATTCACACTTTTGTCTTGTCATTATTCGGTTGTTCGGTGCATTTAAAAAGCAACTGAGATAGTTTTGCTCAAATCGTCGACTTCAGATTGCATATCTATATACAGTAACACCTCAATAATGCGACCACCCTTGGGACCCTTGAACACTGGTCGTATTATTGTGGTGGTCTTTATATTGAGGTTGAATAAGGAGCAATTAGTGAAAACTGACGTTATGATTCTGTTCTTTATATTTAGGTGGTCTTATTAATGAGGTGATCTTTAAGTGAGGTTTAACTGTATTTGTAGTTTGATGATTGGACACTATAAACCCGGGCTAGAGGTCCACATGGTGCGTCACTGTCTGTTACAGATCAATAAAAAACACAAATTTATACCAAGTCCTCTCCCTCTGCTTTCAAGCGTCCTTTTATTGGACGCAATTGTTTAAATAAATCTTATACTCGTAGAAGAACGAATGATTTCAATTTAATGTTCATTGATACATGGTGAGACACCGACAGTGATTTCATGATGGGAGATAACCCCATGAGTCCTCCTGACCTTGAGACTGGATTACTGCCAGTCATACTTAAATGGAAATGTTATGCCACAGTCTAATTGTCTATCTAGTGGATTACAAATGTCTTTTCCTTCTATATATTCTAAACTTCATTACTTAACAAAGTTATGTAGACAAGTCGATATTACTATTTTATTTAGGTATTTTCGTATAGATCTCTAAGATAAAATTCTTGATGATTGTTTTTCACATAAAGACAGCATGTCTCCCCGACAGCTGTCGGCTAACTATATGGCAGTTAACTTGAATCAAAGTAATCGACAGTTTCATTCAGTCCACCGTCTCATTGTGGTAAACACTCTTTTCCAGTTAATCTTCTGTAATTTGGTCTTCTGCATACAGCTGACATCTTCTCCACAATAACAGGTGGCAGACAGATGACCTAAGCCGGAATTGAACCCAGACCTACCGGGCTACAGTCCAGCACCCCACCAACTGAGTGAACATGGCGGACTAATTTTTCTTTATGCTCTTGTACCATTAGTACATACCTGTCGAAACGTTTTATGGTTGCACAAAGTAAGCACACACGACAATGGTTAGTTTGTAGAGGGGCCAATGATTATTCAAGCATTCTGGATTTTGACATTGAGATATGAACTGAGGTTTCGTAATGCTTATCACGAGGAAGAGATAAAGGAAACTCAAAGATTGTTGACCTAACAGTTATCTTGGACTTCACCACTAAAGCTCTTGTAAGTGAATTCTTATATCTATACAGATTTACACTAGTCGGTGAACCGCCCAGGTTTTGTACTGTTGCCCAAAATATGAGCAGCAACTGGTACATACGTACATGATTGGGTTATCTTGCAACCAAACAACTCGATGAAGGCATGATCGTAGCGACAGCTTATTTGACTAGACAAGTTCTCACACTAACGTCACTTATCATGTACGCCACACATAATGAACTATGAGATACATCAGTGTTCAAAATAACTGGACTGTTTAATCTGTTAAAAACCGAGCTTTGCATTGAATAAATGAGACAATATACAAGCATTATTATTGGCCTATTTCAATATTCAAATTACCCCCGTTACAAGACAAATGTACTACATGCAATATAAAAATGGTTATATCTTCAGCGATCAGTTTTTTTTAAATACCGGACGCTTTATGCTGAAAACATATGCTTCTGTTTGGAAATGCGACCATTTTTCGTGTTTCTCAAACATGACTTTATTTCACTTGTAAGCATCTTTTTGCCGACACTTTCTTGACATTGATACAGTCTTCGTAGAATTGCGGTTTAAACAATTTTTGTACAAAGCTGTGATGTGACTTTGAAGAGGCCTATAAGGTTTAGGGCAGAACTATAAAATAAATGTATGAAAACATATGTTCATACGTTCAAAGCATGACAATGTCAGTTGTTTTTGACAGCAGTACTTTTTGTTTTAGCCAGAAATCAACTAGTTGACTATAATTTATTTTGACCAACACACATTGTAAATGTTAACCGTACTTTAAATTACCAAAAAGTCAAACCGTTTGTATAGTTTTGCTTTATTTTTATGTTCCATTTGTGACAAAAAAACAGACGACAATTGAACGCAAGCAATGATGTCATCAGACGCACATGAACCGTTCTAATATTGGTATGGGTAACCGGCTTGTTCCATAGTCTGAACGATCCAGTCTGTGTATTGAGGTACATCTTCAAATATTCCGGGTTCGTCTGCTGTCGTACAGTTGCCACCAGACGAGGCAAGTCCTGGAAGTATTTGGACAGAGGAATTTAAACAATGAGAACACACATGACCCATTGGTGAACTTTTTTCGGCATTTTGTTTCAATAAGATGTCTTAAGTTGGTATAACAGAAACAAGAAATATCTTTAAAAAAGATGGTCGGCGCAACTTGAAGTTTGCAAATTTGTTTCAATCTATAGGTTAAAATTTGTTGTACATGTGTACAACATAAAAGATGCCTAAATGTCATTCAATTACGCTATATAATACAGAATTTCCAAGCCCTGTAAGGGGAGATCACTGCATTTGAGACTGCATCAATCGCAACTTATCGGCGGTATTCGACAGAGCCAATAATGCCGAGGTGTTCCGAATGAGACGGCATAATAAATAACTACGTAGTGTGATTAGTCAAAGACACAGTTTAGTGTGTTTCAATAAAGATCTAGTTCAACATTACTTATTGCATAAGTCGTGAACTCACACATCCATGTTGATAAACTTGTTACATAGCGATTTATCTGATTAAAAGAATATTAATGTTCGCGACTGCTACATAAAACCAAGAAAGTCTTCTTAATTCCAACACCGTACAATTCCCCGTGGTGATGAATAACAACACTTCTTACAGGATAAATCTTGAAATACACTATAGAAAATGTTAACCAATCTGCTTCAAGGTTACACGTATTTTTAAATTGAAGAGAAATGGCGCGAAATTGCCTTGGTGGTTAACGTAAGATTTGATTGGTTTACAAAAACACTGAATATGCAATTAGCAAAACCATGTTAGTACGGCTGCGCCGAAAAAATCAAAGAGGTGAATGCCGCAGAAAATCCCTGGGGTAGCCATCTCCGATCGTATGTCTACTCGAGCATGAAATGCTTAGAACGGTGTTTGTGACTGATATTCACAGCACTATGTGCGTGTTATCTATGTTTGTTAACCTTTTGAATGGATTGGAGACAATATATAACGAAATGAAGAACTGAGAACTCTTTAGCAATAACCTCCCTTTAAATACAGCAATCGGATCACCTCGACTATTTATTTTAATAGACCTCGGAAGAAACGTGAAGGAAAAGTAGTTCCAAATGGCTGTCGAAGTGAATGCATTTAATATATATGGAAAATATAAAGAAGATATTTTTTAAATATTAGGAATACGAGGCACACTTAAACAGCGTTGAATTGTGCTTACCTGAGCAGATGTCTTATAGTTAACAATATAGGAAAACCGCATCACGTACCGAAATTTTAGGTATTCATTCATTTTCGAGAGGTACAGAAATTGCCGAGATGTTGTGTTTGCAAATAATAGTATCATTCGTCCTGTAGTAAGAACTAACTATCAATCTCTCTTAACAACAGCCTACACATGGGTCTCCTGAAGGTGTTAGTTTGCAGAGGTTGTATTTTTATTAAATATATATGATGTTCCCGATGTTTACACATCAATTTGGTGTCGTCTGCTATTGGTTTTATAGTTAAGCGGGCTAAGAGACGATATATTCGTATGTCCTGATACGATTTTTAATTATGAACTATCATTTACCTTGAATGAACCAAGCTCCACCCTGATCTTTGCACATCAAAGGACTTCCGATGTCATCCTGGATGGACATAAAAAGTTGTGTTAGATCGTAAACAAGTTATTTGGTTTTGCCGTTTGAGTTGAAGCTTTACGCCGTTTCTCAGCAGTACAGAAAACCTAAATAATAAGACCACCATAGGAACCCTTTAAAATTTGTCTTAATATCGAGGCTGTCTTAATATCGAGGTTGTCTTAATATCGAGGTGGTCTTAATATCGAGATGGTCTTAATATCGAGGCTGTCTTAATATCGAAGTTGTCTTAATATCGAGATGGTCTTAATATCGAGGTTGTTATAATATCGAGGTGGTCTTAATATCGAGGTGGTCTTAATATCGAGGTTGTCTTAATATCGAGGCGGTCTTAATATCGAGATTGTCCTAATATCGAGGTTGTCTTAATATTGAGGTTGAATAAAGAGCAGAATAGTCATAATGAACTTGAAATTTAATTGTGTTCTTAATTTTGAGGTGATGTTTGAAGTAGCAATAACTTACACCACAGAAGTCCTTGAGTTGATTCTCGTACCCAGCACAAATCTCTGTGGCTGGTAAGAAGTCGTTCCAGTGGTTGGCACAGATGCTGTCGTCCAAGATGGGGTACATAAGCTGATTCAAAACCTCTTCGTTTCCGGTTGCTGAACATTTAGAAGCACGGTTTGTTTTCAATGAGAAATATTTCATAGTGACTTTAGATCAGTAGAAAGTATACGGACTTATGAATCTGGAGATGCGGGTTCGATTCTGAAGAGTGATAGCTTTTTATTGATAAATTTAAAGGAAGGTCCAAGGTAGTGCTCCTTATTGTTGCACATCATTTATGTTTGTTTCCCTTTTGCGTTCATACTTGTTTACATCTATGTTATAGTAAAACCACAATAATAATCTTGACCACTCTTGGGATATTGAGGTTGAATAAAGAGCAAAACAGTGAAAATGGACTTGAAAATTGATATTTCTTGCTCGACCTAAATATTCATTTCCGATACAAATGAACTTATTGTAGTTTCATTTTATTAATAGTCACCATTTATGGTGAAGATATAGATAAGGTATCTAAATGAACCTCTATTGTACGGTTATCTGTACTGAAATCCACTCACCTGATGTGCTGCCCCATCCTGGTAGATAGCACTGGTCTCCCACTCTGTATACATGACCGGCATCAGCGATACAAGCTGGTCTCGTGGCATCGTTCCACCTGAAATAAGCACAACCAGGGGTCTTAAGCGTTATCAGACTTAGACTTTGAAATATTAAAGGTTCCTTTTGCGCCTACTTTGTAATAACAGACGAGTATGGATTTCAGTCAATATTGGCAGTCGTGAACAATGGGTTACAACATTGAATGAAAACAAAAGTTAATATTCCTTTTTATGTCTAAGCCTGAGTTTAAACCTTAAATTGAAGATATATAAGGCCCCACGCTCAACTCGGTTGTCCAGCCGAATGCTTGATCAGACGGTCTTGTTTTCGAGTTTCTCCTTTCGTGTGATCCCCAAGCAGTCTTCAGAATACCAGTAATTTTTACAAAGGTTGTGAGCTCAAACCCCGCCATAAAAGAGATCTCTCCGTAATCTCAATATTTCTCGAGAATTCTGGGAGCAGTCTTTACGGGTGATTAATAGAATGTACAAGATATTGTTTCACAATTGAAGTAAAATATATGATTAATAATTGTAAATGATTTAATATTTATATCAAAATATATGAGTAGGAACCTCATGTTTAATGGTTCACGAAGAGATATTCGGGTCTTTCAATCATTAATTGGTCATTAATTGAGACCCCCCGAGCAAAGATTTACATATACTCCCGATACCTTTGCATAACTTATGATTCCATAATATCGACTAGATACCCATATCAATTCAAAATGATATCGACACGATCGTATGGAATACAGCGGATCCTCTCAAGAGCAGCTCCCTTTTGGAGATACATGATGTTGTTTACATTGAGAGGTTGTTGCTCTAGAGAGTTTGTTGCTCTAGAGAGTTTGTTGCTCTAGAGAGGTTGTTGCTCTAGAGAGGTTGTTTCTCTAGAGAGGTTGTTGCTCTAGAGAGGTTGTTGCTCTAGAGAGGTTGTTGCTCTAGGTTATGTTCAATATGGGTTTTATATCATAAGTATACAAAGGTACCATGAGTATATGGAAATATTTTCTTATGTTACAACCAGTACAAAGCTTGAATTTTTTAAAATCGATGATGTTTTTAAAGATTATTTTCGCTAAAGAGAAAGCCGCTCATGAGAGGTTGCACTATATTGAAAAAAGGAGGGGTGTTCGGAAGTTTCGGGACAAGCATAATTTTTTTAAAGACATTTCCCTGATTTTTTCAACATATATATAGCTATGGGTATTTTTTTTGGTTTATTGTTAAAATAATATAATAGTATAGGTATCGCGTTAGTTATTGTCACCATGGCAACGTCATATACTTACACGATTGGTTCTGTAGTTATTATCAAAGCAATGTCATTCTCCAAGCTGGTTGTATTGTAGCCGGGATGAAGGACTACACGGCGGATATGGTAAAATTTTTCATTTGGGTCCGTGGTCTTAATGTTGTACTCACCGGCGTACACTCTCCAGTTGTGGAGATTCAGATCAAACACACTGTAACCGTACCTGTAAAGTACGAAGGGTGTTCAATAAGTTTAAAGAATCTCGCCGTATTTTTATTATTTAACAATCGAACCTTCTATCCGAATACACGGTATCATCCGAAATAAATATCAGATCCCGAAGTATCTTCTTACGCACGTCGAATTGAAATGGGCCAATCCGAAACCATGTTATATTCGAAATAAAAATTCGGACACGACGAATTCGAATGAACGAGGTCAGACTGTATTATTCTACACCGTTTATTATTATACACGATTTTACTAATTCTGGGCAGCTCCGTTTTCACCGAATAACTTTGAAAATAAATGCCAGAAATTAGTAAGTAATAAAGCTCTGTATTCTCGTTAGAAGTCCGCATGGTTAGCTCCGACGTGAGAGCACTCGGATACCTAAATGGAGGTGGTTGGTTGGAGACCAGGGTGATATGTATGTTATCCGCGGCAGTTTACTGTAGATGATACATCCACGTTAGTCGTCCACCACCTCTGGTTTATATGGGGAAAGCGTCAGTTGCTTTCAGAAGAGAAGAATATGTCGGTAACATAGAAACACTGGTTAGGACAAATGACCGCCACATATTACAGAAATTCGGTTGAAAACAAGATAAAACTCAAACACACTTGACAGTAACAGCGCCACACGCACGTAAACATGAATATAAACAGGCATTTCTAGAACATCGGCCAGATTGATAAAAAGGTTTGTCTTACCCTTCAAAATGTTGAGCAGAAGTGAGAATAACATTCTGGTTGATAATAGCACCTGATCCAGAAATGAATCCCATTGAGTCAACAATAAGGGTCTAAAATTACAAACATAAACTATCATTAATAATGGTTAGTCTAACTACGCTCATTTTACATCTATTGTGAGACAAGTCATTAATATTTATAATGCATATTTTATCATTGCATTGTGAGTCCCAATTACGCTACAAACGGATTATGCTACCCACACAGCGTTATGAGTTAGAAGGGTGCATGCGCATTTCGCTATCCGGTGAGCGTATGGGTTAGAAGTATGCGCATTACGCTATATGTTGAGCACAGTGCGTTAGAAGAATGTGACTTACGCAATTCGGTGAGCACAGTGCGTTAGAAGAATGCGACTTACGCTATCCGGTGAGCGTAGTGCGTTAGAAGTATGCGGATTACACTATCCGATGAGCGTCGTGCATTAGAAGTATGCGACTTACGCTATCCGGTGAGCGTAGTGCGTTAGAAGTTTGCGACTTACGCTTTCCGGTGAGCGTCGTGCATAAGAAGAGTGCACCTTACGCTATCCGGTGAGCGTCGTGCATTAGATGTATGCCACTAACGCTATCATGTGAGCGTCGTGCAACAGAAGTATGCGCCTTACGCTATTATGTGAGCGTCGTGCATTAGAAGAGTGCGCCTTTTCGCTATCCTGTGAGCAAAGTGCGTTAGAAGAATGCGACTTACGCTATCCGATGAGTACAGTGCAGTAGAAGGGTGCGCTATCATGTGAGCAAAGTGCGTTAGAAGAATGCGACTTACGCTATCCGGTGAGCATAAGTGCGTTAGAAGAATGCGACTAACGCTATCCGGTGAGCACAGTGCTTTAGAAGAATGCGACTTACGATATAATGTGAACGTCGTGCATTAGATGGGTGCTCACTACGCTATCCGGATAGCGTAATGAATAGGTAGCGTAATGTGGTTTCACACAGCACAATATCTGTACCATTGTACCAAGAGAAACAAAACTTAAGTATTAAATACATTGTAACAATGAGATAGAAGTTACCATCCAAGGCCAGGAGTTAGGCAAAGCTGGTGTTCCGCCCACAATTCTCGAGGTTTGTGGTTGCACTGTAGGGACCCCGCATGGTACTCCTAAAGCATAATATACATCATACAGTGAAACTTCAATAATTAGACCACCATTGGTTTTGAAGAAAGTCGGTTTTAGTTGTGAGGTGGTCTGATTATTGAGTTAAAATATGGAAGACAAATTAAAAATGAACCACCAAGTTATACACTTATGAATAAGGTGGCTTTAATTATCATCAAGCCAGCATTAAGTGTACGTATTTTCGCGTTTATTTGACAACAGAAATCATTCAAAATTGATGGGAAATATGCTGACAGAAATCTGGACTCGTCGAGTTTTATATGATTCAAAACATGTATCAAAGTATTGAAACGAACGAACGAAGGAACGGACGAAATGGACGGACGAACGGACAAACGAACGAATGAACAGCTAAACTAACTAATACACGAACCAAGTAATTTACCAAGTTATAAACAACAATATCACTCGTACCTTGTTGGGCATACGCCCCGGCGAAGAGACACATCAAAAGAACGAATTTCATCTTTCTGAAAATAGAAAAGATACGTAAGTGTGATATGTTGCAAATATTTTCAAAGTTATTGCCTTGAATATTCTCCTTCAAAATATATCCATTATTTCCGATAGTACCTTCCAAGAATTCGTAAATTTCTAAAGCATGAAGCAATCGTACGAATTAGCAGGTGCTGTAATGTGTTTTGATATTCTTGAATTATTATACTCGTATTCATTCAAACAGTCGGTGATAATAATAATTAATACATTACTTGAGTATTTTCTTGGAAATTTCAAATGTTTTATGTTAGTGTCAATAGCTAAATCCGTAGAATAAATAAGAACGGGTCCGCAAAATTGTGGGTCTCGGTGACTTTGCGTCGGTTTGAAATCGGAATGTTACGAAATAGGGGACAGAAAGATAAGGCACGTTCTTAACGTCTGTTTCGCAATGATGTGTCATAGCTGTCACTAAGGGGGTCACTTCTTTGACTGAAATATGAACAGAACATGACAGAACACTTATCTTTATTAAGAAGTACAGCATGTATATCATTAATTACCACATATTTACGACATCACGACGTTACAATGTGTTAAATGCGGTCTTAGTGCGCCGATAAAAATTTGATCTATTTCTCTGCAGATCTGTGATGTCGTGCTTTTGTTAGATCAGCTGTTAAAATACAGTCGGACCTCGTTTATTCGACAACCTTCTATCCGAATACTTGGTATCATCCGAAATTAATAGCAGGTCCTGATATATCTTCCTAGACACGGCGAATTGAAATGGGCTAATCTAATCCACGTATTATTCGAATTCAAATATCGGACCCAATGAATTCGAATGAACGAGGTCCGGCTGTAGTTACATACTGATATACAGATATATGTTCTTCGTACTAATATATTGCTGACTGTTTTGGAAAATATAAATAACATGCAAAACACAGCACAACCTCTCCAGAGCAACAGCCTTTGGGAGACGCACATTTTGTCTGTTGTTGAGAGGTTGTTGTTCTAGAGAAGTAAATTATTACTGAGGGGAAAATTGTTGCTGCTGTTGTTGAAGAGAAATTGTTGCTCAAGAAAGGGTCGCTAAGGAAATTGTTTGTTTGTTTCATCGGGTTTAACGCCGTTTCTCAATGATATTTCAGTTATATACGGCGGCCGGGTTACAAGTCCAGCGCACTAACCACTGGACGACGGCCGCGGCTACGTCGCTCAAGAAAGGTTACAATGTTTCCAAATCCTTTATAGCAATACATAGTTAGACGTTTCTAATGTTTGTTTCCAATTATTTGTATAATAATGCTACTGATACTTCATCAAGTGTCACTTAAGTAGCTCTTTGAAGAAATAAATTGATTAAGAAACAAGTACAGTCGGACCTCGTTCATTCATATTCATCGGGTTCGAAATTTTAATTCGAATAATACTTGGTTTTGAATATTCCATTTCAATATGAAGAGCATAAGAAGACACATCGGATTATACCAAGTATTCGGATAGAAGATTGTCGGATACACGAGGTCCGACTGAAGTATTAATTTGTTTCGTCATTGGTTTCAAAGAGCAATGCGGGTTCTCCTTTGTCCTTCTTATGACTTCTACTGAGTGTAAAGTCGTAATCAATCATACGTCCGTACGCATGAAATATATACTAGTAACCAGAAAGTATTTAACACATGTTAGAGGGGTTAGTGGCCAAGTCATAAGGTAAAAGTTAGATTGAACGTGTCTGTATGTCTCCCATGCGTACGCTGAATTAGATTATTGGGATGTAGGCAAGTACATGTATATATGTTTGGTGGTTTTTTTGCACATATGAATGAAGTTACTACAAATAGAGCCCTTCGTATTATGAATATTTTACTAAACAATATACGATATTTCACTTCTGCAAAACACCATATTGTTCACCGATAGAAAGCAAAATATATACTTTTTCGCTACAATCAAATTCTTCTCAAGGACTCCAAAATCGCTTACAATAAACTAGGCCAAGCGCTCAAGGGACACTGATCGCTAAGGTGACGTAGGTAACGTATATGCGCAACTAGATAAGATATAAGACGGCAGCGAGCGCTTTCTTTCTGTATTTGAGAACAAGGTAACAAGGTAAGAACAAACTTATTAGAACTATATTAATCTCGACATTTTTAACGTTTTAGTTTTACATTTATTCATACCAGCAAGTCTTTTGCTTTATAGAACATTTTAAATAATTTGTTACATGAAATATATATATTTTATATACTATGACTGGGTCCTGAGCATATACGCCTTTGAGTAAGAATTTGATCTTCAGAATCGTAGTCAGCTGTTAGTATTTTAAATATCAAATGGGTGGGGCATATAATGGTCAAGGGGTAGAATGACTATACAAAAATATGTATAGAAATACACATATATACGCTTGTATTACACGTTATCTATATCTTTATAAACGTTTATTATTTTAGAAATGATCAAACTACTACTTGTTGGATTTTTTGGAGCAGTTTTTGGACAGGGACCTGTTGGTGAGTGTTCTAGCAGTTTCTGTAATTAAAGCAATTCTGCCATAGATTGCATTAGTCCTCAGGTTAATAAAGTCTATAACAATCGCCTTTTCCCGTGGATTAAAAAAGTACAATGCGCAATATATAATCAATAATATATAATACTGTAAATCATATAGCACAATTGTATTGAAATCCTTTCATTTCAATATTGTCACATTGATCATGACTTCCGGTTTTGTCAACCGTAACAAACACAGAGTAAAGTAAAACCACACTCAAAGACCATCTCGAAATATAGACCACCCCATTAATCAGACCGTATTTTCATACACCATTCAATATTCCATATATATTTTAACTCAATAATCATGCGACCTCACTACTAAGACCGACTTTCTTCAGAAAAAGGTTTTATTATTACGTGTTCACTGTACGTTTCGACCATTTTTCGACAGAAAATTCGCTAACTTTTCGGTGACTGTTAATCATTTCATCGCCTTAATCTATTAATAGATCCAGCCAGCGCTCCATGCGGTGTCCCAACAGTTCAACCCATCACAAACAGAATTGTCGGAGGAATTGTCGCCACTCCCGGATCTTGGCCATGGACGGTAAGATTACTACAATGTCATATTTAACCGAAACATACTGATCATAAAAGCAAACCCTTGGGCTATCATTTGTTCAGATTTTTCATATCGACGATATTGTTATATCGAAAGACAAATATCGACGATATATCGATATCGATCATGCTTTCAAATTCCTTCAATAGACTCCTATATTTTGTATGTTTATGTATGTATGCTCTTCAT
Source organism: Mactromeris polynyma (assembly GCA_032209605.1). NCBI lineage: Eukaryota > Metazoa > Mollusca > Bivalvia > Venerida > Mactridae > Mactromeris > Mactromeris polynyma. Next base: position 7,966,334 of record JASFXZ010000003.1, on the reverse strand, counting down.
ATTCGAATGCTCTACTTATATATATGATAACAAGAAACCATTTAAGTATTTAATCCACAATTTTTATTTCACAGTATATATTATATAGCCGACATTTGTAATTTAGAGCACCGTTAAACAAGTGGTCAACTACAAAGCGAAATTACACTTTTAGACTGCATTCATTCTCCTGTATTCTTCCGCCATAATATCGTGTGTGTCGAATATCGATCGACCGAAAAACATAGTTGATTTCCCGCATTGTTCCCTTTTTTCTATTAATCCTAACCACAGTGGATTGTCACGTCTTCTCTCCGTTTATCCCTCTAGAGTTCTCGCTACCTTTATCCCTTATATAGTATATATGCACTATATATATATACACTATAGAAGGGATAAAGGGAGACGACTAGAGAAATATAAAGGAAGATAACTTGTGACAATCTCCAGTGATCCCAGCCGCAAGCTCGAATATTACTACATATCGTAGACAAAAAAATATTAGCAGCGAATAGTTTGCATACAATAAATTATGTTTGTTTTCAGACACTGTTGGCTGATTCTCTTGGATTCATTGCTGGTTCCGGCTCCATTATCCATCCTCATGTCATCCTAACCTCAGCTCAACACTTTGAGGGGTACGTTTTTAAAATAATCGATGCCATGACAAAACCTGTATTAGTGACGTTGATTATGACGTCGAGTATTTTCCAATTAACGTTTTGACGTCACAAACTAAGCGCTTAGTTCGGAGATATTTTGGGTACTTAATTGTGATAGAATTAAACGAACGAAGAATTATGTATGGTATAAATTGCAAAATTTGTATTTAACAATTGAAAAGCAGATTTATTTTTAAATTGTGTACATTCTGACGCGACGTCATTATTTTGTTTAAACCGGGGTTACGTGACCGAACGTTGAGAATAGTTGCTCATGCTTCCGTTTTTGGAAGGGATGTCGATTTTTTCCGAAGACATGGCCAACCTCAATTGACCGCCGTGAATAACTGAAATAATGTTGAGAAATGGCGTAAACCCAAAAACAAAAGAAAATAAAGTAGAAAAGTTTCGACAACTTAAAGTGCAGTAGCAACATCGTAAATTCAGATTATGGGTACGGTATTTCGCTAGGTATTTCCTGGTCATTGATACAGATGTTTGTATCTTGCGTCTGTAGTATCTTGTTTTATTCTGGACCGTAATATAAATCTTAATTCACTCGGTTAATCTCGTTTGAATTTCAGACCAGGATATTCCGTATTCGATCTTGATATACATTACTGGAGAGTCTACGCCGGGGAATATAACATTAGTATGGATGATCCTCATGAGAAATTTTACCATATCAACCGAGTGGTACTTCATCCCGGATACAATACAACAAGCTTGGAAAATGATGTTGCCCTCATATTAACCAAGGAACCAATGCAGTGAGTGAAAATAATAGTAGCAGTAATAATTATATGAACTTTATTTCCTGAAGGTGACGTATATATAGAAATGGTCAACATTTACTATTCATATCTTATTTTCATATGACCTTCTATAATGTAACGATTCAATCATATTAAAGTTACACATGCAATTCTTTAAAGACCATCTCAATAATAAGACCACCTCAATATTATGACCACACGTTTTAAGTCAATTTTGACTCTTCCGCTCTCTACTCAACCTCAATATTTAAGACCACCTCATTATAAAGACCAGTTTTCACGGGTCCCGAGGGTGGTCTTATTATTGAGGTATTAATGTATAACAGTACTCAATAGGAAAAGCATAAATGCATGTACGTTCATTCTCTGACATACACACCATTTATATATCACTGATGTATTAAGATACAACAACTACCATAATGCAAAAAGTATAAATAAGCTCCATCCTCTTCTTTCAGTGACGTCATTTTCAGAAAACGCCACATGTGACGTCACCATGTACTGGCAGTAAACAATATTTGCCCCATATGACAATATGAAAACAAAGTGACCGTATGGAGAGAATATTGTTTCCTGCTTGCAAATAGTGGTATCACATGTTGCGTTTCTTGAAAATACGACACTTACAGAAGAGGTTGTAAATCCCATAGCAGCGCTCAAATATTTGCAACGAAACTTAGCAGAATGTTTTTGTTTTATAGTTTGCCTTAAAGGTAGATATGTGAAAATCGGTGGTAAATCCCTTTATACAGATGTACTATACAATACTGCATTGTCACTTTTTTACATGTTTCCCAAAACCACAAATACAAGTGTCCTATACCGGTATTTTCTATCCTGACCTATGCGTTATATATACGAGTTAGAGCTAGCACAGGAAACACCTATAGCCTATCGGACCCATGTTTTGCAGTTCCGGAAACTTTTAAAGAAAAAATACAATGCAATGTTTGTAGATTACGTCTGTATGAAGGCATTAAAATGCCTTTTTCTAAAGATTATTACTTGACATTGATGGAAAATCTACCTTTAAAGGATACAATAAATTTGGAATTCTTAATATAAGATGGGATGTTATTCCATGCTTCCCGACTAATGTACGTAAAGGAATCTTTCAAATAATTTGTTCTAGGTTTTATTTGTCGAGCTAGATGTTCATTCGATACCGAGCCTTACTGATAAATAACACACTATCTACTAGTTATAATTCACTTATTATATTTTGCATAAACAAATGATACAGTCGGACTTCGATTATATATCAACCTTCAGTCTCCCCTTATAGTTATCGTGTTATTGCTGTTCTGCAAGGGAAGATAACTGCTGCTTGGAGTTTGGTCAAATTGATATGGGCTATTCGAAACCATGTATTATTCGAAATAAAAATTTCGGACCCGATGAATTCGAATGCACGAGGTCCGACTGTATGTTGTTAATCAGAAGTTAGTATATAGCACACATAAATATCACATTTTTTACCAGATTCAATGACCATACTCGTGCAGCATGTTTACCTGATGCCTCTCATACCTACACTGTTGGTGAAACTTGTTACTTGCCAGGATGGGGAAGCACAGCCAGTGAGTTTTAACATATAAGATCAAATGATATTGTAAAGAGTTATTTTCCTTTATCTCATCTAGAGTTCTCTCCCTTTATATATTTATAGACGGGATATAGGGAAAGAACTCGTGACAATTAGCTGTGTAAAAGGCAGTCTGGTCAACAGAGCTAATCCGCCATTTTGTATTTTGAGAATGAATCTTCACCACTTTATGGAAAAATGATTGGAAACATACGTGATAGTGACTGTATTCGATAATCGGATTGTTCATTTGTTTAGTTCATTTGAATTTCCCCTGGTGAAACGTATGTTATGCGTAACAATTTTGATGCAGCCGACTCATCCAAGGCCATTTGTCCTTGAAATCTGATTCATGAGGGGAAGTTGTAAGTTTCTTGCGGACGGTCAGGCTAGTACTGGTAGGTAATTACACAGGAACACTGATAGGTCATCTGGCTGCCACAGAGAACTAAAATAGTGTGGTTATATACGCCACAAAACTCTGGAAATACTGTTGAAAAAGACAACAGACATAAAATTTGACTTATTTAAATTGTTCTCTATTTTTTATCACAGATACTGGAAATGAAGAAGTAATGAATCAAGTAGATCTTCCAATCCTTGATGACACCGTGTGTGCTGGTCATTGGACCGACTTCTTGCCCGCCACCGAGCTTTGTGCTGGATATGAAAACGGCGGAAAAGACTTCTGCACCGTAAGTTATGTTTAATCAGATCAACCCTTTAATAACTTTAAATAAATTTGGCGTTTTACAACAGTGTTTTGTTCAATTTCTTTGTTTTTAGTAGAATATTTAGATTATTATTTGTCAGAAAGCCAAGCATTGTCAGGTAACTCGTACTGGAATTCCAAACTGGAGATCGTAGGTTCAAATCTCGGTCGGGGGCGTATGTTCCCCATGACAATTTGACTGAAAACTTTTAATACCTACAACGTCGTTTGTCCTCCACCTCTGATTCATCTGGGAAATATTTGAGTTGCTTGCTGAGGTACAGGGTAGTAAGTACCGGTTGGTATGTAGATTAGCTCAACTGACCACCATACATAGTGGAAGAACTGTTGAAAGACGACTTTAAATCCAGCCGTGCAATTAACCGACGCTGACCTTAGCAAGTATGCAATGTCTTGCTGACACTACTACCACTGTCAGTCTGCAACAAGGTGCTGACAAATTCTCCCTAGGCATGGAGATGGAAGACGACATAGAATCGATCATAATAGACAAAATGGTTTCGAATTTACGACATCCATATTAAGGGTGACCTTATAAGCCTTGGCCAATGGATCGAGGCTTATAAGTATATGTGGTGTATGTGGTGTATATATTGACCCTGTAATAAAGTACAATGTATGTTGATTTTTAATGTAGATAAAATGTTCATTTTCTAGGATGATCTTGGTAGTCCATTGATGTGCAAAGATCAAAGCGGCGCTTGGTACATTCAAGGTGAGTGTAAAGTGACAAATAGGTGATGTTCAAAGTGGCATATCATCTGTATGTCATTCTTGTATGTATTTTTCCATATTCAAGAAGAAAATCCATCCTTGCCTATGAAAATAATGTTTATTTCACTGAAATTGTCCTGTTTTGCAACCAATACGACATTTAACTCCTAATTGTCTTCGAAAACTCTAGGGCTAAACTATTGAGAGTGACGCTGTTTGACATAAGATATGTATGAAAACCGTTTTTAAGAAATAATTGATTGCACCCTTAAGTCATTCAATGTTGGTAGTCAAGACGACAAATTAGATCAACCTATCCGATTTGTCCGAATTTCTAATTAAGGTCATATGTTAAACATGTTGTTTTAGGAGAATCTGAACATGCTATACAAATATTGATAATTTAATATACATTAAGATGCACATTATATACTGTATGCATTGTTGAACATGGTTCATTTATGACATTTTCACACATTTACATGAAATGTTATTTGTTGAATAAAGTTCTTCTTCTTCACTAACTCGATACTTTCGTTTTGTCGTCTATATCGGCTACTTTCGGTTCAGGAACACGTTAACATTTAGCTAATGCACTGATTGTGTAACCATGCATTTTAGGTGTTGCTTCATCTGGTGGTGACTGTGCGAAGGCTGATGAACCAGGAATATTTGAAGATATCTCGCAATATTCTGACTGGATCAAACAAACAATGAAGACTGCTGGATATTCTTATATGTATTAAATATGTAAATATAAGAATGTAATATGTAGTTGAAATTAAACGGAAAAGTTTACAATTGTGTTCGTTATTTTTTAATTATGGTGTCTCGCTTATGAAGCTCCAGACTAGACCTTGAAATTTAATCAGATAAATATGTATTTTATATTGTATACATTACTATTTTATATTTCTCATATCATTTTGAGATTAAAATTGCTGTACGAAATGCTTAATGCTTGATCATTCGCCGTTATAGGGAAGGGAGACAATCCATAATTCAATCACTTATAACGTATTACGAGTTGTCTCCCTTTTCTACTCTCGGGTGGTTTAAACTGTAATTTCGGAAATGTTTGAATGGAGCCGGTGCGAATGCAATGTATTAGATGCTATCAAAGTATTGTCTGCCTCTATTGCATTGCTACCTTCAAGTCATTTTGTTTTATGTTAATTTTCAACGGTATTTCAGCCCTGAAATGTGCTCAAGGGCTTGTACTAAAAATACAGTAAAACTTCGATAATAAGACCTCTTTTGGGACCCTGAAAAGTGGTCCTAATATTGAGAATGTCTTAATATTGAGGTTGAATAAAAAGCAAAACAGTTCAAACGGACATGGAAATTGTGTATTTAATTTTGAGGTTTGATTTGATGTCTGTTTCATCAATTAACAGACTTCCCAATATTTGTAGATCCATTACCTATTCGTCAAAAGTTTTATTGCGTCTCTACTTGCTCACTTAGTTTCTAAAAAGCTATTGGATACATGTGTTAGTGTTGACTGAAGTGAACTAGGGACCGTATATGTACGATAGTGTGTTTCAGAGTGAACTATACAATGTAAAGAAGAGAGAGAATAAGTTGTTACAGATCAATAACAAACACAAATTTAAACCAAGTCCTCTCCCTCTGCTTTCAAGCGTCATTTTATTGGACGCAATTGTTTAAATAAATCTTATACTCGTAGAAGAACGAATGATTTCAATTTACTGTACATTACTGCATGGTGAGACACCGACAGTGATTTCATGATGGGAGATAACCACACGAGTCTTCCTGACCTTGAGACTGGATTACTGCCAGTCATACTTAAATGGAAATGTTATGCCACAGTCTAATTGTCTATCTAGTGGATTTTAAATGTCTTTTCCTTCTATATATTCTAAACTTCATTACTTAACAAAGTTATGTACACAAGTCGATTTTACTATTTTAATTACGTATTTTCGTATAGATCTGTAAGATAAAATCCTTGATGATTGTTTTTCACATAAAAACAGTATGTCTCCCCGACAGCTGACGGCTAACTGTATGGCAGCGAACTTGAAGCAAAGTTATCGACAGTTTCATTCAGTCCACCGTCTCATTATGGTAAACTTTCTTTCTCAGTTAATCTGCAGAAATTTGGCCTTCTGCATACAGCTGACAACTTCTATACAATACTAGGTGGCGGACAGATGACCTAAGCCGGAATTGAACCCAGACCTACCGGGCGACAGTCCAGCACCCCACCAACTGAGTGAACATGGCGGACTAATTTTTCTTTATGCTCTTGTACCATTCATTCATACCTGTCATAATGTTTTATGTTTGCACAAAGTATGCACATTAGTTTGTAGAGGGGCCAATGATTATTGAAGCATTCTGGATTTTGACATTGAGATATGAACTGAGGTTTCGTAATGCTTATCACGAGGAAGAGATAAAGGAAACTCAAAGATTGTTGACCTAACAGTTTTCTTGGACTTCGCCACTAAATATCATGTACGTGAATTATTATATCTATACAGATTTGCACTAGTCGGTGAACCGCTCATTTTTTGTACTATTGGCCAAAATATGAGCAGTAACTGGTACATACGTACATGATTGTCTTATCTTGCAACAAAACAACTCGTTGAAGGCATGATCATAGCGACAGCTGATTTGACTAGACAAGTTCTCACACTAACGTCACTTATCATGTACGCCACAAATAATAAACTATGAGATACATCAGTGCTCAAAACAACTGTTCTGTTAAAACTGTTGAAAACCGAGCTTTGCATTGAATAAATGAGACAATATACAAGCATTATTATTGGCCTATTTTAAGATTCAAATTAGCCCTGTTACAAGACAAATGTACTAATATAAAAATAGTTATATATTCAGCGATCAATCTTTTTTTAAAATACCAGACGCATTACGCTGAAAACGTATGATTCTGTTTGGAAATGTGACTTTCACTTGTAAGCATCCTTTTGCCGACAATTTCTTGACATTGGCACAGTCTTCAGTCGTAGAATTGCAGTTTAAACAATTGTTGTACTAAACTGTAATGTGACTTTGAAGAGGCCTATGAGGTTTAGGGCAGAAATATAAAATAAATGTACGAACAATAAGTTCATACGCTCAGAACATGACAACGTCAGTTGTTTTTGACAGCAGTACTTTTTTGTTTTAGCCAGAAATCAACTTATTGACTGTTATTTATTTTGCACCAACACAAATTGTAAATGTTAACCGTATTTATATTACAAAAAAGTCAAACCATTTGTATATTTTTGCTTTATTTTTATGTTCCATTTGTGACAAAAAAACAGACGACAATTGAACGCAAGCAATGGTGTCATCAGGCGTACATCAACCGTTCTAATATTGGTATGGGTAACCGGCTTGTTCCATAGTCTGAACGATCCAGTCTTTGTATTGAGGTACATCTTCAAATATACCGGGTTCGTCTGCTGTCGTACAGTTGCCACCAGACGAGGCAAGTCCTGGAAGTATTTGGACAGGGAAATGTAAACAATGAGACCCATTGGTGAAGATTTTACGACGTACTATACTGTATTTTGTTTCAATAAGATGTCTTAAGTTGGTATAACAGAAGAAACTCAAAGAGGTGAATGCGGCGGACGATACCCGGAGTAGCCATCGCCGGTTTATGTCTACTTGAGCATGAAATGCTTATTGAACTTTGTTTGTGACTGACCTTCACAGCACTATGTGCATGTTGTCTATGATCTTTGCCCGTTTGTGAATGGATTGGAGACCATAATTATATAACGAAATGAAGATCTGGGAACTCTTTAGTAATAACTTCCCTTCAAATACAGCAATCCGATCACCTCGACTATTTATTTTAATAGACCTCGGAAGTAACATGGAGCATTTAATCTATATGGAGAATATAAAGGTCTTTTTAAATATTAGGAATACGAGACACACTTAAATATCGTTGACTTGTGTTTACCTAAACAGCTGTCTTATAGTTAACACTATAGGAAAACCACATCACCTACCGAGGGGGTAGGTATATTCATACACGTACCTACGAGGTCTATTTCCGGACTGTACGGAAATTACCGAGATGTCGCGATTGCAAAAAACGATATCATTCGTCCTGTAGTAAGAATTCACTATCATTTTAACCTCTCTAGAGCAACAATCTCTTAACAACAGCCTACACGTGGCTCTCCTGAAGGTGTTGCTTTTCAGAGGCTGAACCTTTTAAATGCATATCATGTTCCCGATGTTTACACATCAATTTGGTGTCGTCTGCTATTGGTTTTATAGTTAAGCGGGTTTAGAGACGATATATTCGTTTGTCCTGATACGATGTTTAATTATGAACTATCATTTACCTTGAATGAACCAAGCTCCACCCTGATCTCTGCACATCAAAGGACTTCCGATGTCATCCTGGATGGACATACAAGTTTTGTTAGAACGTAAGCATGTTATTTGGTTTTGTCTTAATATCGAGGTTGTCTTAATATCGAGGTTGTATTAATATCGAGGTGGTCTTAATATCGAGGTGGTCTCAATATCGAGGTTGTATTAATATCGAGGTTGTCTTAATATCGAGGTTGTCTTAATATCGAGGTTGTCTTAATATCGAGGTGGTCTTAATATCGAGGTTGTATTAATATCGAGGTGGTCTTAATATCGATGTTGTCTTAATATCGAGCTGGTTTTAATATGGAGGTTGTCTTAATATTAAGGTTGAATAAAAAGCAGAATAGTCAAAATGAACTTGAAATTTAATTGTGTTCTTAATTTTGAGGTGATGTTTGAAGTAGCAATAACTTACACCACAGAAGTCCTTGAGTTGATTCTCGTACCCAGCACAAATCTCTGTGGCTGGTAAGAAGTCGTTCCAGTGGTTGGCACATATGCTGTCGTCCAAGATGGGGTACATAAGCTGATTCAAAACCTCTTCGTTTCCGGTTGCTGAAAATTTAGAAGCACGGTTTGTTTTCTATGAGAAATTTTTCATAGTGACATTAGATCAGTAGAAAGTATACGGACTTATGAATCTGGAGATGCGGGTTCGATTCTGAAGAGTGATAGCTTTTTATTGATAAATTTAAAGGAAGGTCCAAGGTAGTGCTCCTTATTGTTGCACATCATTTATGTTTGTTTCCCTTTTGCGTTCATACTTGTTTACATCTATGTTATAGTAAAACCACAATAATAATCTTGACCACTCTTGGGACCATTGAAAGCTGGTCATAATAGCGAGATGGTCTTAATATTGAGGTTGAATATAGAGCAAAACAGTGAAAATGGACTTGAAAATTGTGTTCCTAATTTTGAGGTAGTCTTTAAGTGAGGTTTAGCGTTATATATATATAATTTGTTGTCCCCTCGTGCTGAAAGTGTGCCAGTGCAGTTTGTGTTTGATATTTCCTGCTCGACCTAAATATTCATTTCCGATAAATATGAACTTAATGTCACCATTAATGGTGAAGATATAGATAAGGTATCTAAATGAACCTCTATTGTACGGTTATCTGTACTGAAATCCACTCACCTGATGTGCTGCCCCATCCTGGTAGATTGCTGTCACAAATGTTGCTATGCAGTGAGACATTGCTGTCACAAATGTTTCTGTTCAATGGGCCATTGCTGTCACAAATGTTACTGTACAATTGACAATCGCTGTCGCAAATGTTGATATGCAGTGAGCCATTGCTGTCACAAATGTTACTGTTCAATGGGTCATTATTGTCACAAATGTTGCTATGCATTGAGCTTTTGCTGTCACAAATGTTGCTATGCAGTGAGCCATTGCTGTCGCAAATGTTACTGCTCAACGGGCCATTGCTGTCATAAATGTTGCTATGCAGTGAGCCATTGCTGTCACAAATGTTACTATACAATGAGTCATCGCTGTCACAAATATTACTGTTCAACGGGCCATTGTTATCACAAATGTTGCTATACAATGAGTCATCGCTGTCACAAATATTACTGTTCAATGGGCCATTGCTTTCATAAATATTACTGTTCAACGGGCCATTGCAGTCACAAATATTACTGTTCAATGGGTCATTGCTGTCACAAATGTCGCTATACAATGAGTCATCGCTGTCACAAATAGTACTATGCAATGAGCCATTGTTGTCATATACGTATCGTACAGTGAGCCATTACACTCACAGATGTTACTATACAGACAGCCGTTGCAGTCACAATGTTGTTTGTTGAATGCTGTCAAATCTTCAACAAAATATATTCAGTCGAAATTTTAAGAAATGTTGAATACAAAATTGGCGAATAACATTTCTATACAAAGAAATGTTCACCTAAATTAGTGATATTGCATGAACCATTTTAACATAAACGAAGAAATCCTGTATTCTCAAGAATGTTGAGTGTATTTTGAAAACTTCACCTTGTGACGGGAAAGTTTTCGTGCTACATTGTTCGGGAAACAATTTATTGTTCGGTAACAAATTTCAATATTCAATATAATTCCTTAATACATTTGTATATCATATGTTATGCACAGACATATTGTATAAATATTTCCAATGAATATAAATTTGTCCTAAATATAGATCATTGTCAAATTCTGTCAGAATTTATCGTTTGATATCGTTTTACTAAGGGGAGGTAAAACTATAGACTTAGCAATATGTTTGCTTATAATTATTTCATTATAAGACCAGTTGTCACGAAACTTTGAAAATATGTTGTTCAATTCATAAGCAAGCTTTCCATTGAAAAGACATCACATACACTGCTAAATTGAAATGTCTGTACTTAAGATTCATTGATGTCTAGTCAATTCATTCAAAGCCGTTAACAAATCATTTAGCAGTGGTAGATAAGGTAATAACTGGACGTAGAGATTATCGTAGATCGCATTCTGCTTAGCATGTTGGTTTGGTCGGCAGTTATTTCCCTCCTAGATAAGAAGGGGTAGCCGTTGACCTTGTCAAGTGTTATGTGGAGTCGTCTTTACACATTTGTTTCTGTTTGTCTCTTGTTAGAGACGAACAATCTGCATGATGCGTGTATGTGGTCGCACGGTCGTCATACGCTCCTTGTCTGTTTTCCCACAGTTTCGTTACATTAATGAAATAAGTTTTATACGATTAAAGTAATGTCACTTCATTTAAAATTATTTAAATTTCACCTTCATTTTGGAACTCGTAGGTAGGTTCGTGAAATTCTGATTTTGTTTGATGTACGTTTTATAAGCATGACGAAACAAGACAGGGAGCGTATCGTGATTTGTATTCCATTTAGTATCATACTGTTGTAAGAAGAAAAAAGTTAATACCAGACAGTTGTCCAACCATCAGGAAGAAAATATTCGAATAACCTCCCTTTAATATATGCAAATTTAAAAACCAGTTTAAATTAAATAAGGAAATTTATACATCAAATGCTAGCAAAGGAGGTGTTTCAGGAATGTTACAGGTATACTAATATTTTTAAAAGGAAATGATTTTGTTTTGTTTTTTTGCATACGGAAATTGCCGGAAACGCACGAAGAGTAACCAGAACAATGTCGGAATTGGCCGAATGCGATATTTACGAATTCATCATCCTTCAAACATCGTGTAGAATCAAAGTACTGGGAGTGCTAACACAGTTTGTGTAGAATCAAAGTAATAGGGACACTATTGGTATTTGAATTGATCTTACCATGAACACTAATGACATTACTTATAAGCCAGTGAGTTTGGTGAATAAACCGTATATTGTTCACCATGTTGACTTGCAATTTGACTGAAGATTGTTAATACCTACAAAGTCGTTAGTCCCTCATCTCTGATTCATCTGGAAAAGATTTCAGTTGCTGAGGTACGGGTTGTAAGTACCGGTTGGTATGTAGATTAGCTCAACTGACCATCATACATAGTGGAATAACTGTTGAAAGACGGCGTTAAATCCTGCCGGGAAATTAACCGACGCTGACCTAACCAAGTATGCAATGTCTTGCTGACACTACTACCATTGTCAGTATGTAACAAGGTGCTGACAAATTCCCTAGGCATGGAGATGGAAGACGACCTAGAATCGATCATAATAGACAAAATGAGACGAGGTTTCGAATTTACGACATCCATATTAAGGGTGACCTTATAAGCCTTGGCCAATGGGTTCAGGAACACGTTAAAATTTAGCAAATGCACCGATTGTGTAACCATGCATTTTAGGTGTTGCTTCATCTTGTGGTGACTGTACCAAGGCTGATGAAGCAGGAATATTTGAAGATATATCGCAATATTCTGACTGGATCAAACAAACAATGGAGAGTGCTGGATATTCTTATATGTATTAAATATGTAAATATAAGAATGTAATATGTAGTTGAAATTAAACGGAAAAGTTTACAATTGTGTTCGTTATTTTTTAATTATGGTGTCACGCTTGCGATGAAGGTACAGACTAGACCTTGAAATTTAATCAGATAAATATGTATGTTACATTGTACACATTACTATTTTATATTTCTCATATCATTTTGAGATTAAAATTGATGTACGTAATGCTTAATGCATGATCATTCGCCGTTATAGGGGAGGGAGACAATCCATAATTCTATCACCTATTATGTATTACGAGTTGTCTCCCTTTCCTACTCTCGGGTGGTTTAAACTGTAAGTTCGGAAATGTTGGAATGGAGCCGGTGCGAATGCAATGTATTAGATGCTATCAAAGTATTGTCAGCATCTATTGCTGCCTTTAAGTAATTTTCTTTTATGTTAATTTTCAACGGTATTTCAGCTTGTACTAAAAATACAGTAACACTTCGATAATAAAACCACTTTTGGGACCCTTGAAAAAGGATCTTAATATTGTGAATGTCTTAATATTGAGGTTGAATAAAAAGCAAAACAGTCTAAACGGACATGAAAATTGTGTGCTTAATTTTTAGGTGGTATTTTTATTGAGGTGGTCTTTAAGTGAGGTTTGATTGTATGTCTGTTTCATCAATTTACAGACTTCCCAATATGTGTAGACCCTTTACCTATTCGTCATTTTTTTATTTCGTCTCTACTTGCTCACTTAGTTTCTAAAAAGCTATTGGATACATGTGTTAATGTTGACTGAAGTGAACTAGGGACCGTATATGTACGATAGTGTGTTTCAGAGTGAACTATACAATGTAAAGAAGAGAGAGAATAAGTTGTTACAGATCAATAACAAACACAAATTTAAACCAAGTCCTCTCCCTCTGCTTTCAAGCGTCCTTTTATTGGACGCAAATGTTTAAATAAATCTTATACTCGTAGAAGAACGAATGATTTCAATTTACTGTTCATTGATACATGATGAGACACCGACAGTGATTTCATGATGGGAGATAACCCCATGAGTCTTCCTGACGTTGAAACTTGGTTACTGCCAGTCATACTTAAATGGACATGTTATGACACAGTCTAATTGTCTATCTAGTGGATTTTAAATGTCTTTTCCTTCTATATATTCTAAACTTCATTACTTAACAAAGTTATGTACACAAGTCGATTTTACTATTTTAATTACGTATTTTCGTATAGATCTGTAAGATAAAATTCTTGATGATTGTTTTTCACATAAAAACAGTATGTCTCCCCGACAGCTGTCGGCTAACTGTATGGCAGCGAACTTGAAGCAAAGTAATCGACATAATATGAGCAGTAACTGGTACATACGTACATGATTGTCTTATCTTGCAACAAAACAACTCGATGAAGGCATGATCGTAGCGACAGCTGATTTGACTAGACAAGTTCTCAAACTAACGTCACTAATCATGTACGCCACAAATAATGAACTATGAGATACATCAGTGCTCAAAATAACTGTACTGTTAAAACTGTTAAAAACCGAGCTTTGCATTGAATAAATGAGACAATATACAAGCATTATTATTGGCCTATTTTAAGATTCAAATTACCCCGTTACAAGACAAATGTACTAATATAAAAATGGTTATATATTCTGCGATCAGTTTGTTTTTAAATACCGGAGGCTTTATGCTGAAAACATATTCTCCTGTTTGGAAATGCGACTTTCACTTGTAAGCATCCTTTTGTCGACAATTTCTTGACATTGACACAGTCTTCAGTCGTAGAATTGCGGTTTAAACAATGTTTGTACTAAGCTGTGATGTGACTTTGAAGAGGCCTATAAGGTTTAGGGCAGTACTATGAAATAAATGTATGAAAACATATGTTCATACGTTCAAAGCATGACAATGTCAGTTGTTTTTGACAGCAGTACTTTTTGTTTTAGCTAGAAATCAACTAGTTGACTATAATTTATTTTGGACCAACACACATTGTAAATGTTAACCGTACTTTATATTACCAAAAAGTCAAATCATTTGTATATTTTTGCTTTATTGTTATGTTCCATTTGGGACAAAAAAAAACAGACGACAATTGAACGCAAGCAATGATGTCATCAGACGCACATGAACCGTTCTAATATTGGTATGGGTAACCGGCTTGTTCCATAGTCTGAACGATCCAGTCTGTGTATTGAGATACATCTTCAAATATACCTGGTTCGTCTGCTGTCGTACAATTGCCACCAGACGAGGCAAGTCCTGGAAGTATTTGGACAGGGAAATGTAAACAATGAGACCCATTGGAGAAGATTTTACGACGTACTATACTGTATTTTGTTTTAATAAGATGTCTTAAGTTGGTATAACAGAAGAAACTCAAAGAGGTGAATGCGGCGGAACATACCCAGAGTAGCCATCGCCGGTTTATGTCTACTTGAGCATGAAATGCTTTTTGAACTTTGTTTGTAACTGACCTTCACAGCACTATGTGCATGTTATCTATGAGCGTTGCCCTTTTGTGAATGGATTGGAGACCATAATTATATAACGAAATGAAGATCTGGGAACTCTTTAGTAATAAATTCCCTTCAAATACAGCAATCCGATCACCTCGACTATTTATTTTAATAGACCTCGGAAGTAACGTGGAGCATTTAATCTATATGGAGAATATAAAGGTCTTTTTTAAATATTAGGAATACGAGGCACACTTAAATATCGTTGACTTCTGTTTACCTGATCAGCTGTCTTATAGTTAACACTATAGGAAAACCACATCACGTACCGAGGTTTTAGGTATATTCATACACATACTCTTAACAACAGCCTACACGTGGCTCTCCTGAAGGTGTTGCTTTTCAGAGGCTGAACCTTTTAAATGCATATCATGTTCCCGATGTTTACACATCAATTTGGTGTCGTCTGCTATTGGTTTTATAGTTAAGCCGGCTTAGAGACGATATATTCGTTTGTCCTGATACGATGTTTAATTATGAACTATCATTTACCTTGAATGAACCAAGCTCCACCCTGATCTCTGCACATCAAAGGACTTCCGATGTCATCCTGGATGGACATACAAGTTTTGTTAGAACGTAAGCATGTTATTTGGTTTTGTCTTAATATCGAGGTTGTCTTAATATCGAGGTTGTATTATTATCGAGGTGGTCTTAATATCGAGGTGGTCTCAATATCGAGGTTGTATTAATATCGAGGTTGTCTTAATATCGAGGTTGTCTTAATATCGAGGTTGTCTTAATATCGAGGTGGTCTTAATATCGAGGTTGTATTAATATCGAGGTGGTCTTAATATCGATGTTGTCTTAATATCGAGCTGGTCTTAATATGGAGGTTGTCTTAATATTAAGGTTGAATAAAAAGCAGAATAGTCAAAATGAACTTGAAATTTAATTGTGTTCTTAATTTTGAGGTGATGTTTGAAGTAGCAATAACTTACACCACAGAAGTCCTTGAGTTGATTCTCGTACCCAGCACAAATCTCTGTGGCTGGTAAGAAGTCGTTCCAGTGGTTGGCACATATGCTGTCGTCCAAGATGGGGTACATAAGCTGATTCAAAACCTCTTCGTTTCCGGTTGCTGAAAATTTAGAAGCACTGTTTGTTTTCTATGAGAAATTTTTCATAGTGACTTTAGATCAGTAGAAAGTATACGGACTTATGAATCTGGAGATGCGGGTTCGATTCTAAAGAGTGACAGCTTTTTATTGATAAATTTAAAGGAAGGTCCAAGGTAGTGCTCCTTATTGTTGCACATCATTTATGTTTGATTCCCTTTTGCGTTTATACTTGTTTACATCTATGTTATAGTAAAACCACAATAATAATCTTGACCACTCTTGGGACAATTGAAAGCTGGTCTTAATAGTGAGATGGTCTTAATATTGAGGTTGAATACAGAGCAAAAACAGTGAAAATGGACTTGAAAATTGTGTTCCTAATTTTGAGGTGGTCTTTAAGTGAGGGTTTTTTTTTTATATATATATATAATGTGTTGTCCCCTCGTGCTGATAGAGTACCAGTGCAGTTTGTGTTTGACATTTCCTGCTCGACCTAAATATTCATTTCCGATAAATATGAACTTATTGTAGTTTCATTTTTACTTATTGTCACCATTTATGGTGAAGATATAGATAAGGTATCTAAATGAACCTCTATTGTACGGTTATCTGTACTGAAATCCACTCACCTGATGTGCTGCCCCATCCTGGTAGATAGCACTGGTCTCCCACTCTGTATGCATGAACGGCATCAGCGATACAAGCTGGTCTCGTGGCATCGTTCCACCTGAAATAAGCACAACCAGGGGTATTAAGCGTTATCAGACTTAGACTTTGAAATATTAAAGGTTCCTTTTGCGCCTTCTTTGTAATAACAGTATGGATTTAAGTCAATATTGGCAGTCGTGAACAATGGGTTACAACATTGAATGAAAACAAAAGTTAATATTGCTTTTTATGTCTAAGCCTGAGTTTAAACCTTAAATTGAAAATATACAAGGCCCCAACTCGACATTTAATGGCAAGGTAAGCTCGTTGTCCAGCCGAATGCTTGATCAGACGGTCTTGTGTTCGAGTTCCTCCTTTCGTGTGATCCCTATGCAGTCTTCAGAATACCAGTAATTTTTACAAAGGTTGTGAGCTCAAACCCCGCCATAAAAGAGATCTCTGTAATCTCAATAATTCTCGAGAATTCTGGTTAGTTACACAGGGAGCAGTCTTTACGGGTGATTAATAGAATGTACAAGATATTGTTTCACAACTGAAGTAAAATATATGATTAATAATTGTAAATGATTTAATATTTATATCAAAATATATGAGTAGGAACCTCATGTTTAATGGTTCACGAAGAGATATTAGGGTCTTTCAATCATTAATTGGTCATTAAGTGAGACCCCGAAGCAAAGATTTACATATACTCCCGATACCTTTGCATACTTATGATACCATAATATCGACTAGATATATGGAAATATTTTCTCAGAAGTCTTATGTTACAACCAGTACAAAGCTTGTATTTTTTAAATTCGATGATGTTTTTAAAGAAATGTTTTTGCTAAAGAAAAGGCCGCTCATGAGAGGTTGCACTATATTGAGAATAGGAGGGGTGTTTGGAAAGTTTCGGGACAAGTATCATAACTTTTTTTATTTTTAAGACATTTCACTGATTTTTTCAACATATATAGTTAGTTATTGTCACCATGGCAACGTCATATACTTACACGATTGGTTCTGTAGTTATTATCAAAGCAATGTCATTCTCCAAGCTGGTTGTATTGTAGCCGGGATGAAGGACTACACGGCGGATATGGTAAAACATTTCATTTGGGTCCGTGGTCTTAATGTTGTACTCACCGGCGTACACTCTCCAGTTGTGGAGATTCAGATCAAACACACTGTAACCGTACCTGTAAAGTACGAAGGGTGTTCAATAAGTTTAAAGAATCTCGCCGTATTTTTTTTATTTTACAATCGAACCTTCTATCCGAATACACGGTATCATCCGAAATAAATACTAGATCCCGAAGTATCTTCTTACGCACGTCGAATTGAAATGGGCCAATCCGAAACCACGAATTATTCGAAATAAAAATTCGGACCCGATGAGTATACATGATTTTACTAATTCTAGGCAGCTCCGTTTTCACCGAATAACTTTGAAAATAAATGCCAGAAATCAGTAAGTAATAAAGCTCTGTATTCTCGTCAAAAGTCCGCGCGGTTAGCTCCGACAGGAGAGTACTCGGATATGGAGGTGGTTGGTTGGAGACCAGGGTGATATGAATGTTATCCGCGGCAGTTTACTGTAGATGATACATCCACGTTAGTCGTCCACCACCTCTGGTTTATATGGGGAAAGCGTCAGTTGCTCTCAGAAGAGAAGAACGTGTCGGTAACACAGAAACACTGGTTAGGACAACTGACCAACACATATTACTGAAATTCGGTTGAAAACGGGATAAAACTCTAACACACTTGACAGTAATAGCGCCACACGCACGTAAACATGACTATAAACAGGCATTTCTAGAACATCGGCCAGATTGATAAAAAGGTTTGTCTTACCCTTCAAAATGTTGAGCAGAAGTGAGAATAACATTCTGGTTGATAATAGCACCTGATCCAGAAATGAATCCCATTGAGTCAACAATAAGGGTCTAAAATTACAAACATAAACTATCATTAATAATGGTTAGTCTAACTACGCTCATTTTACATCTATTGTGAGACAAGTCATAAATATTTATAATGCATATTTTTATCATTGCATTGTGAGTCCCCATTACGCTACCAACGGATTATGCTACCCACAGAGCATAATGAGTTAGACAGGTGCAGGCATGCGCATTTCGCTATCCGGTGAGCGTATGGGTTAGAAGTATGCGACTAACGCTATCCGGTGAGCGTAGTGCGTTAGAAGTATGCGGATTACTCTATCCGGTGAGCGTCGTGCATTAGACGAATGCGACTTACGCTATCCGGTGAGTGTAGTGAGTAAGAAGTATGCAACTTACGCTATCCGGTGAGCGTCGTGCATAAGAAGGGTGCGCCTATCCGGATAGCGTAATGAATAGGTAGCGTGATGTGGTTTCTGTACCATTTTACCAAGTGAAACAAAACTTAAGTATTAAACACATTGTAACAATGAGATAGAAGTTACCATCCAAGGCCAGGAGTTAGGCAAAGCTGGTGTTCCGCCCACAATTCTCGAGGTTTGTGGTTGCACTGTAGGGACCCCGCATGGTACTCCTAAAGCATAATATACATCATACAGTGAAACTTCAATAATAAGACCACCACTGTTTTTGAAGGTTTAGGGGTGGTCTGATTATTGAGTTAAAATATGGAAGACACATTAAAAATGAACCACCAAGTTATACACTTATAAATGAGGTGGCTTTAATTATTATTAGCAATAAGTGTACGTATTTTCGCGTTTATTTGACAACAGAAATCATTCAAAATTGATGGGAAATATGCTGACAGAAATCTGGACTCGTCGAGTTTTATATGATTCAAAACATGTATCAAAGTATTGAAACGAACGAAAGAAGGAACGGACGAAATTGTCGGACGAACGGACAAACGGAACGAATGAACAGCTAAACTAACTAATACACGAACCAAGTAATTTACCAAGTTATAAACAACAATATCACTCGTACCTTGTTGGGCATACGCCCCGGCGAAGAGACACATCAAAAGAACGAATTTCATCTTTCTGAAAATACAAAAGATACATACGTGTGTTATGCTGCAAATATTTTCAAAGTTATTGCCTTGAAAGTTCTCCTTCAAAATATATCCACTATTTCCAATAGTACCTTCTAAGAATTCGTAAATTTCTAAGGCATAAAACAATCGTACGATTTAGCAGGTGCTGTAATATGTTTTGATATTCTTGAAACAATTCTGTATTATACTCGTATTCATACAAACAGTCGGTGATAATAATAAATTGAATAAATTACGTAAATATTTTCTTGGAAATTCCAAATGTTTTATGTTAGTGTCAATAGCTAAATCCGTAGACTAAATAAGAACGGGTCCGCAAAATTGTGGGTCTCGGTGACTTTGCGTCGGTTTGAAATCGGAATGTTACGAAATAGGGGACAGAAAGATAAGGCACGTTCTTAACGTCTGTTGCGCAATGATGTGTCATAGCTGTCACTAAGAACATAACAGGACAGAACGCTTATCTGTATTTACAAGTACAGCATGTTTATCAAATACCACATATTTAGGACATCACGACGTTACAATGCGGACTTAGTGCGCCGATGAAAATTTGATCTATTTATCTGCAGATCTGTGATGTCGTGCTTTTCTTCTGCAAAGCAGTCTTCCGATGTTAACATGCGTTCTCTAGCAATATGTTAAAATACAGTCGGACTTCGTTTATTCGACAACCTTCTATCCGAATACTTGGTATCATCCGAAGTAAATAGCAGGTCCAGGTGTGTCTTCCTAGGCACGTGGAATTGAAATGGGCTAATCTAATCCACGTATTATTCGAATTAAAATTTCGGACCCAATGAATTCGAATAAACGAGGTCCGGTTGTATTTACATACTGATATATAGATATATGTTCTTCGAAATAATATATTGCTGACTGTTTTGGAAAATATAAATACCATGCAAAACACAGCACAACCTCTCCAGAGCAACAGCCTTTGGGAGATGCACATTTTGTCTGTTGTTGAGAGGTTGTTGTTCTAGAGAAGTAAATTATTACTAAAGGGAAAATTGTTGCTCAAGAAAGGGCCGCAGTGGAAAGGTTACAATGTTTCCAAAAACTTTATAGCAATACATAGACTTCTCTAATATTTGCTTCCAATCTTTTGTATAAAAGTGCTACTGTTTCGGCCTTGATACTTCATCAAATCATTAAAGTGACTTTATGAAGAAAAAAATTGATTAAGAAACAAGTACAGTCGAACTTCGTTCATTCGCATTCATCGGGTCCGAAATTTTAATTCGAATAATACTTGGTTTTGAATAGTCCATTTCAATTTGTAGAGCATAAGAAAACACATCGGATTATACCAAGGATTCGGATAGAAGGTTGTCGGATAACCGAGATCCGACTGAAGTATTAATTTGTTTCGACATTGGTTTCAAAGAGCAATGCGTGTTCTCCTTTGTCCTTCTTATGACTTCTACTGAGTGCAAAGTCGTAATCAGTCATACGTCCGTACGCATGTGCGCAAGCTAGAAATACCAGACCGTGTATAACACATGTTAGAGGGGTTAGGGGCCAAGTCATTAGGTAAAAATCGCTTACAATAAACTAGGCCAAGCACTCAAGGGACACTGATCGCTAAGGTGACGTAGGTAACGTATATGCGCAACTGGATAAGATATAAGACGGCAGCAAGCGCTTTCTTTCTGTATTTGAGAACAAGGTAACAAGGTAAGAACTTATTAGAACTATATTAATCTCGACATTTTTAACGTTTTAGTTTTACATTTATTCATGCCAGCAAGTCTTTTGCTTTATAGAACATTTTTAAATAATTTGTTACAGTAAATTTAAGTCATGAAATATATATATTATGTATACTTTGACTGGGTCCTGAGCATATACGCCTTTGAGTAAGAATTAGACCTTCAGAATCGTAGTCAGCTGTTAGTATTTTAAACATCAAATGGGTGGGACATATAATGGTCAAGGGGTAAAATGACAATACAAAAATATGTATAGAAATACACATATATACGCTTATTATTACAAATTCAGCAAATCTCTGCATTCTGATTGGCTAATCGGAGGTGTTCACACATGCATGAACGTCCACATTTCATTGTATTGATGACGTAACTTAATTCTGCATTCTGATTGGCTAATCAAAGGCGTTTACACAAGTATGAACGTCCAAATTTCAGTAACTGGACTACTTTCGACCTAAATCTGAGGTAAACAATATGAACAAGTAGAGTACAATATTTGCTCAAGCAATGCACATAAAAAATATAGTGTATTAATTTGCAAATTCACCACATATTTTAGAAATAAGTTTAGATCGAGGTATTATTAGTAACATCGTTATTTATGGAAAAAAGACTAACATGACAGACGATTTAATCAAGAGACGGAGTGGTCCAGAATTCTAGAATATTCCTCCTATTCCTAGTCCTACTTGTTAATTCAGAAACCGTCCGTTCAATAATTAAGCTATTGCACGACAACAAGCAAACATTACGTAATTGAGCTAGCATTTAATCTAATCTTAGTCATCAGGTTTCGCGACCATTTCTTTCGGTTTCACAAAAGGTGTTATCAACAGCATATAGTATTCTCTTAGAAGCACGTATTCCACATTTATACGAAATCCGGTATGTTTACCAGTTTATCTATCCTAGTTTCTGCTTGAAAGCGACGTTTTAACATGAGAATTTCACCTGATGCGCGCTAACCCGACATGTTTATCTAGCGCGACCTTGAACTGCATTACTATCCTACTGTTTACACGGAATAAATGATTGGCGTGGAATAATAACTGTTACGCAGAAATGTTATAACATTTTAAGTAAATATCAAATATGGCTCCTGTTATGGCCTGAACATTATTTTCAAGTGTTGTTTTGACTGTTCAATTCGGTACTATTTTTGTGTGTATTTATCCGCGCATTCAGTTGACACTGCGTGTGGTCAAGATGTGTATTGACGAAAAAACTTCATTAGGGGTCGTTTCAAACTACTATTTGGAATTATAAGGATTAAACGACCATTTTTTATAGTATTACACGTACTCTATATCTTTATAAACGTTTTCTTATTTTAGAAATGATCAAACTACTACTTGTTGGATTTTTTGGAGCAGTTTTTGGACAGGGACCTGTTGGTGAGTGTTCTAGCAGTTTCCGTATTAAAGCAATTCTGCCATAGATTGCATTAGTCCTCAGGTTAATAAAGTCTATAACAATCGCCTTTTCCCGTGGATTAAAAAAGTACAATGCGCAATATATAATCAATAATATATAATACTGTAAATCATATAGCACAATTGTATTGAAATCCTTTCATTTCAATATTGTCACATTGATCATGACTTCCGGTTTTGTCAACCGTAACAAACACAGAGTAAAGCAAAACCACACTTAAAGACCATCTCGAAATATAGACCACCTTATTAACCAGACCGTATTTTCATACACCATTCAATATTCCATATATATTGTAACTCGATAATCATACGACCTCATTACTAAGACGTGTTCACTGTACGTTTCGACCATTTTTCGACAGAGAATTCGCTAACTTTTCGGTGACTGTTAATCATTTCATCGCCTCAATCTATTAATAGATCCAGCCAGCACTCCATGCGGTGTCCCAACAGTTCAACCCATCACAAACAGAATTGTCGGAGGAATTGTCGCCACACCCGGATCTTGGCCATGGACGGTAAGATTACTTCAATGTCATATTTAACCGAAATATACTGATCAAAAAAGCAAACCCTAGGGCTATCATTTGTTCAGATATTTACATATCGACGATATTGATATATCGAAAGACAAATATCGACGATATATCGATATCGATCATGCTTTCAAATTCCTTTAATAGACTCCTTTATTTTGTATGTTTATGTATGTGTGCTCTTCATATTTAAATGTTGTACTTATATATATGATAACAAGAAACCATTTAAGTATTCAATCCATATTTCTAATTTCACAGTATATATTATATAGCCGACATTTGGAAGTTAGAGGACCGTTAAACAAGTGGTCAACTACAAAGCGAAATTACACTTTTAGACTGCATTCATTCTCCTGTATTCTTCCGCCATAGTATCATGTGCATCGAATATCGATCGACCGAAAAACACTATGTGAAATAATACTGGTCGGTTAACACTTTTTACTAGTATGTAATATTAAAATCAGTCAGTAATATACGACAAAGAGGGGCTAAGAACAATTTGATTACGTCAGCATTATCAGATTCAGTTACATTTATATCTAGCTATTGAATGAATTGTCAAACACAGAATACGTCTTGATTCATATTTTAAGAAGACCGTATTTGCATGAACCGGTTTTCCTTTTTTCTTCCATGTCAGAAGATATCACAACGTTATTAGTTCGATTTTCTTATGAAACAATGGTGGTCTAAATATGCAGGTTTACTGTAGAATGATCATCTGAATAAATCAATACAGTCCCTTTACAATTAAATGAATTTGATTTCCCGCATTGTTCCGTTTTTTCTATCTATCCTAACCACCATGGATTGTCACGTCTTCTCTCCTTTTATCTCTTCTAGAGTTCTCTCTACCTTTATCCCTTATATAGTATATATGCACTATATATACATATACTATAGAAGGGATAAAGGGAGACGACTCGAGAAAGATAAAGGAAGATAACTCGTGACAATCCCCAGTGCATTCTCGTCAGCTCTCGGGTATTTCCGTACCACTTCGTTACTCTAATAACACCCTCTAGGCGGAGCACTATGTGGCAAAACTCAACATTTTGTGCGGTCAAGAAATAGTTCTCGTAAAACGGATTTATAATTTCAATAACTTTGATAAATTCAGGTAAGAGATGTATTATGGTTGTCATTTCTAGTTAAAGACTCACATATTTCAGTCTTCATATAGCTTAAATATTAGATTCATCAGCACTCCAGTGCTCACGCCGCCATCTTCTTTTCATAATATTCGAATGGTGCCTAACGAACATCCGAGGCACTTGACGTAGTTGGCCGAGGTTTTCCGAATGTCTACAGTGATCCCAGCCGCAAGCTCGAGTATTGCTGCATATCGTAGACAAAAGAATGTTAGCAGCGAATAGTTTGCATAAGATAAATGATGTTTATGTTTGTTTTCAGACACTGTTGGCTGATTCTCTTGGATTCATTGCTGGTTCCGCCTCCATTATCCATCCTCATGTCATCCTAACCTCAGCTCAACACTTTGAGGGGTACGTTTTAAAAATAATCGATGCCATGACAAAACCTGTATTAGTGACGTTGATTATGACGTCGAGTATTTTCCAATTAACATTTTGACGTCACAAACTGAGCGCTTAGTTCGGAGATATTTTGGGTGCTTAATTGTGATAGAATTAAACGAACGAGGAATTATTTATGGTATTTATAAGTATTGCATAATTTGAATTTTACAATTGAAAAGCATAATTATTTTTAAGAATTGTGTACATTCTGACGCGACGTCATTATTTTGTTTAAACCGGGGTCACGTGACCGAACGTTGAAAATAGTTGCTCATGCTTCCGTTTTTGGAAGGGATGTCGATTTTTTCCGAAGACATGGCCAACCTCAATTGACCGCCGTAAATAACTGAAATAATGCTGAGAAATGGCGTAAAACCCAAAAATAAAAGAAAATAAAGTAGAAAAGTTTCGACAACTTAAGTGCAGTAGCAACAGCGTACATTCAGATTATGGGTACGGTATTTGGCCCGGTATTTCCTGGTCATTGATACATATTTTGTATCTTGCGTCTGTAGTATCTTGGTTTATTCTGGACCGTAATATAAATCTTAATTAACTCGGTTAATCTCATTTGAATTTCAGACCAGGATATTCCATATTCGATCTTGATATACATTACTGGAGAGTCTACGCCGGGGAATATAACATTAGTATGAATGATCCTCATGAGAAATTTTACCATATCAACAGAGTGCTACTTCATCCCGGATACAATACAACAAGCTTGGAAAATGATATTGCCCTCATAATAACCAGGGAACCAATTCTGTGAGTGAAAATAATAGTAGCAGTAATAATTATATGAACTTTATTTCCTGAAGGTGGCGTATATATAGAAATGGTAAACATTTACTATTCATATCTTATTTTCACATAACCTTCTATAATGTAACGATTCAATCATATTAAAGTTACTCATGTTATTCTTTCATATACAGTAAAACCTCACTTAAAGACCACCTCAATAATAAGACCACTTCAATATTATGACCACACGTTTTAAGTCAATTTTGACTCTTCCGCTCTTTATTCAACCTCAATATTAAAACACCACCTGATCATTAAGACCAGTTTTCACTGGTCCCGAGGGTGGTCTTATTATTGAGGTATTACTGTACAACAGTACTCAATAGGAAAAGCATTAATGCATGTACGTTCATTCTCTGACATACACACCATTTATGCATCAATGATGTATTAAGATACAACAACTACCATATAAATGCAAAAAGTATAAATAAGCGCCGCTGTACGATTTCCAACCTCTTCTTTCAGTGACGTCATTTTCAGAAAACGTTACATGTGACGTCACCATGTACTGGCAGTAAACAATATTTGCCCCATATGGCAATATGAAAACAAAGTGATTATTGTTTCCTGCTTGCAAATAGTGGCATCACATGTTGCGTTTTCTTGAAAATACGACACTTACAGAAGTGGTTGTAAATCCCATAGCAGCGCTCAAATACATGTATTTGCAACGTAACTTAGCAGAATATTTGGTTTATAGTTTGCCTTAAAGGTAGATAGTCTTATTTAAATATTCTAAGTCATAAATATGTGAAAATCGGTGGTAAATCCCTTTAAACAGATGTACTATACAATACTGCATTGTCACTTTTTGACATGTTTCCCAAAACCACAAATACAAGTGTCCTTTACCCGTATTTTCTATCCTGACATATGCGTTATATATACGAGTTGAGCTAACACAGGAAACACCTATATCGGACCCATGTTTTGCAGTTCCGGGAACTTTTAAAGAAAAAATACAATGTTTGTAGATAACGTCTGTATGAAGGCATTAACATGCCTTTTTCTAAAGATTATTACTTGACATTGATGGAAAATCTACCTTTAAAGGATACAATAAATTTGGAATTCTTAATATAAGATGGGATGTTATTCCATGCTTCCCCACTAATGTATGTAAAGGAATCTTTCAAATAGTTTGTTCTAGGTTTTATTTGTCGAGCTAGATGTTCATTCGATACCGAGCCTTACTGATTAATCACACACTATCTACTAGTTATATTTCCCTTATTATATTTTGCATAAACAAATGATACAGTTGGACTTCGATTATATATCAACCTTCTATCCTAATACTTGGTATCATCCGAAATAAATATACAAATTGTATCTTCTTAGGCATGGCATATTGCAATCTCCTGCGCAGTGATCTCCCCTTATAGTTATCGGGTTATTGCTGTTCTACAAGGGAAGATAACTGCTGCTTGGAGTTTGGTCAAATTGATATGGGCTATTCGAAACTATGTATTATTCGAAATAAAAATTCCGGACCCGATGAATTCGAATGCACGATGTCCGACTGTATGTTGTTAATCAGAAGTTAGTATATAACACACATAAATATCACATATTTTACCAGATTCAATGACCATACTCGTGCAGCATGTTTACCTGATGCCTCTCATACCTACACTGTTGGTGAAACTTGTTACTTGCCAGGATGGGGAAGCACAGCCAGTGAGTTTTAACATATAAGTTCTCTCCCTTTATATATGTATAGACGGGATATAGGGAAAGAACTCGTGACGATTAGCTGTGTAAAAGGCAGTCTGGTCAACAGAGCTAATCCGCCATTTTGTATTTTGAGTATGAATCTTCACTACTTTATGGAAAAATTATCGGAAACGACGAACGTAATAGTGACTGTATTCGATAATCGGATTGTTCATTTGTTTAGTTCATTTAAATTTCCCCTGGTGAAACGTATGTTGTCAGTGATTATTTGAATGCATACGACTCATCAAAGGCCATTTGTCCTCGAAATCTGATTCATGAGGGGTAGCTGTCAGTTTCTTGCGGAAGGTCAGGTTAGTACTGGTTGGTAACCCAGGAATACTGGTTGGTAACCCAGGAACAGTGGTTGGTAACTCATGAACAGTGGTTGGTAACCCATGAACAGTGGTTGGTAACCCAGGAACACTGGTTGGTAACCCAGTAAAAGTGATTGGTAACCCAGGAACACTGGTGAGTAACCCAGGAACACTGGTTGGTAACCCAGGAACAGTTGTTGGTAACCCAGGAACACTGGTTGGTAACCCAGGAACAGTGGTTGGTAACCCAGGAACAGTGGTTGGTAACCCATGAACAGTGGTTGGTAACCCAGGAACACTGGTGAGTAACCTAGGAACACTGGTTGGTAACCCAGGAATACTGGTTGGTAACCCAGGAACACTTGTTGGTAACCCAGGAACAGTGGTTGGTAACCCAGGAACAGTGGTTGGTAACCCAGGAACACTGGTTGGTAACCCAGGAACACTATTTGGTAACCCAGGAACAGTGGTTGGTAACCCAGGAACACTGGTGAGTAACTCAGGAACACTGGTGAGTAACCCAGGAACACTTGTTGGTAACTCAGGAACAGTGGTTGGTAACCCAGGAACAGTGGTTGGTAACCCAGGAACAGTGGTTGGTAACCCAGGAACACTATTTGGTAACCCAGGAACAGTGGTTGGTAACCCAGGAACAGTGGTTGGTAACCCATGAACACTATTTGGTAACCCAGGAACAGTGGTTGGTAACCCAGGAACACTGGTGAGTAACTCAGGAACACTAGTTAGGTCATCTGAACTCAAATAGTGTTGTTATATACGCCAAGCAGTTTAGTACTGATATAAATGGGGACATTTGAACCCTGGTATAAGGTCAGCTGGCCGCTGTATATAACTGAAATACTGTTGAAAAAGACGACATACATAAAAGTTGACCTATTTAAATTGTACTCTATTTTTTATCACAGATACTGGAAATGAAGAAGTAATGAATCAAGTAGATCTTCCAATCCTTGATGACACCGTGTGTGCTGGTCATTGGACCGACTTCTTGCCCGCCACCGAGCTTTGTGCTGGATATGAAAACGGCGTAAAAGACTTCTGCGCCGTAAGTTATGTTTAATCAGATCAACCCTTTAATGACTTTAAATAAATAAGGCGTTTTACAACAGTGTTGTGTTCAATTTCTTTGTTTTAAGTAGTTTATTTAGATTATTCTTTGTCAGAAAGCCAAGCATTGTCAGGTAACTTGTACTGGAATTCCAAACTGGAGGTCGTAGGTTCAAATCTCGGTCGGGGGCGTATGTTCCCCATGACAATTTGACTTAAGATTGTTAATACCTACAAAGTCGTTTGTCCTCCATCTCTGATTCATCTGGGAAAAATTTCAGTTGCTTGCTGAGGTACGGGGTAGTAAGTACCGGTTGGTATGTAGATTAGCTCAACTGACCATCATACATAGTGGAAGAACTGTTGAAAGACGGTGTTAAATCCAGCCGGGCAATTAACCGACGCTGACCATACCAAGTATGCAATGTCTTGCTGACACTACTACCATTGTCAGTATGCAACAAGGTGCTGACAAATTCCCTAGGCATGTCTGGAGATGGAAGACGACCTATAAACAGTCATAATAGACAAAATGAGACGAGGTTTCGAATTACATCCAGATTAAGGGTGACATTATAAGCCTCGGCAAATGGGTCGAGGCTTATAAGTCAATGTGGTGTATAATATTGACTCTTTAATAAAGTATATTCATGTTTTAATGTTGATAAAATGTTCCTTTTCTAGGATGATATTGGAAGTCCATTGATGTGCAAAGATCAAAGCGGCGCTTGGTACATTCAAGGTGAGTGTAAAGTGGCAAATAGTTGATGTTCAAAGTGGCATATCATTTGTATGCCATTCTTGTATGTATTTTTCAATAGTCAAGAAGAAAGTCCATCCTTGCCTATGAAAATAATGTTTATTTCACTGAAATTGAACTCCTAATTGTCTTCGAAGACAGTTTTGCTGTTTCTGAAAACTCTAGTGCTAAGTTACTGAGAGTGATGCTGTTTGACATAAGATATGTATGAAAACCGTTTTTAAGAAATAATTGATTGCACCCTTAAGTCATTCAATGTTGGTAGTCAAGACGACAAATTAGATCAACCTATCCGATTTGTCCGAATTTCTAATTAAGGTCATATGTTAAACATGTTGTTTTAGGAGAATCTGAACATGCTATACAAATATTGATAATTTAATATATATTAAGATGCACACTATATACTGTATGCATTGTTGAACATGGTTCATTTATGACATCTTCACACATTTACATGAAATGTTATTTGTTGAATAAAGTTCTTCTTCTTCACTAACTCGATACTTTCGTTTTGTCGTCTATATCGGCTACTTTCGGTTCAGGAACCCGTTAACATTTAGCTAATGCACTGATCGTGTAACCATGTATTTTAGGTGTTGCTTCATCTGGTGGTAGTTGTACGACGGCTGATGAACCAGGAATATTTGAAGATATATCGCAATATTCTGACTGGATCAAACAAACAATGAAGACTGCTGGATATTCTTATATGTATTAAATATGTAAATATAAGAATGTAATATGTAGTTGAAATTAAACGGAAAAGTTTACAATTTAGTTCGTTTTTGTTTTGATTATGGTGTCACGCTTGCGATGAAGGTACATACTAGACCTTGAAATTTAATCAGATAAATAAGTATTTTATATTGTACACATTACTACTTGATATTTTTCATATCAATTTGTTTGAGATTAAAATTGCTGTACGAAATGCGTAATGCATGATCATTCGCCGTGATAGGCAAGGGAGACAAACCATAATTCAATCACCTGTTATGTATTACGAGTTGTCTCCCTTTTCTACTCTCGGGTGGATTAAACTGTAATTTCGGAAATGTTTGAATAAATTGTGAAATTGAAGCAAACGTATGGTACTAGTACAAACTGTGAATAGGTTTTGTACAAAACGTTACTAACGTAGACAGAATAAACCTAGGAAAAAAGATTGAGCCGAGCAATATGCATGTATTTTGAGCATCCTTGATCTATAATACATACACATTTAACCTGTACCCTAAAAATAATATTGCGCTGGTCCTAATAAAGTCGCGTATTGAACAGAGAAACAAATTTCAAGCAAGAAAATGCGACATGGCTTCATCGTAGAATCACCATTTTACCATTAAAAGTTTCGTGAAATGTCAGCGCACGTGATCTACACATTTGTATGGCAAGTACAATGGTTTAACCTGTTTTACGTTCCACCAACCGGTTTCAGTTAACCTTCGAGCCGGTGCGAATGCAATGTACTAGACGCTATCAAACAAAGTATTGTCTGCATCTATTGCTGCCTTTCAGTCATTTTGTTTTATGTTAATTTTCAACGGTATTTCAGCTTGTACTAAAAATACAGTAAAACTTCTATAATAAGACCACTTTTGGGACCTTTGAAAAGTGGTCTAAATATTGAGAATTTCTTAATATTGAGGTTGAATAAAAAGCAAAACAGTTCAAACGGACATGAACATTGTGTTCTTAATTTTGAGGTGGTCTTATTATTGAGGTGGTCTTTAAGTGAGGTTTGATAGTATGTCTTTTTCATCAATTAACAGACTTCCCAATATTTGTAGATCCTTTACCTATTCGTCAAAAGTTTTATTTCGTCTCTACTTGCTCCCTTAGTTTCTAAAAAGCTATTGGATACATGTGTTAATGTTGACTGAAGTGAACTAGGGACCATATATGCACGATAGTGTGTGTCCTAGTGAACTATACAATGGAAAGAAGAGAGAGAATAAGTTGTTACAGGGAACGGTACACACATAAGACAGTGGCTCCCCCAACAGACCTCCGGGAAAACAACAATCCATAAAAGATAAGGCACTCAATGAGGTTAAAGGGTACATACGTTAGCGAATAGAGGCGCAAGGAACGGCCTGGCAGACCATAAAGAATAACTAGGAGAATCAAATAGGTCGAACAGTGAAGGGGGATTACTGGATGGACAAAATCACAGGATAAGTCAAGACAGATGGTAACAATAGGCCGAAACTGGGTAGAAAATAACCTGAACACTTTTAAAATTTTATTCACTGTTACCGATCACTTTGTCATTATAACGTGATGACTTTCACAGTAAACAGTGGTTGGTAACCCAGGAACACTGGTGAGTAACTCAGGAACACTGGTGAGTAACCCAGGAACACTTGTTGGTAACTCAGGAACAGTGGTTGGTAACCCAGGAACAGTGGTTGGTAACCCAGGAACACTATTTGGTAACCCAGGAACAGTGGTTGGTAACCCAGGAACAGTGGTTGGTAACCCAGGAACACTGGTTGGTAACCCAGGAACACTATTTGGTAACCCAGGAACAGTGGTTGGTAACCCAGGAACACTGGTGAGTAACTCAGGAACACTAGTTATGTCATCTGGCTGCCACACAGAACTCAAATAGTGTTGTTTTATACGCCAAGCAGTTTAGTACTGATATAAATGGGGACATTTGAACCCTGGTATAAGGTCAGCTGGCCGCTGTATATAACTGAAATACTGTTGAAAAAGACGACATACATAAAATTTGACCTATTTAAATTGTACTCTATTTTTTATCACAGATACTGGAAATGAAGAAGTAATGAATCAAGTAGATCTTCCAATCCTTGATGACACCGTGTGTGCTGGTCATTGGACCGACTTCTTGCCCGCCACCGAGCTTTGTGCTGGATATGAAAACGGCGTAAAAGACTTCTGCGCCGTAAGTTATGTTTAATCAGATCAACCCTTTAATGACTTTAAATAAATAAGGCGTTTTACAACAGTATTGTGTTCAATTTCTTTGTTTTAAGTAGTTTATTTAGATTATTCTTTGTCAGAAAGCCAAGCATTGTCAGGTAACTTGTACTGGAATTCCAAACTGGAGGTCGTAGGTTCAAATCTCGGTCGGGGGCGTATGTTCCCCATGACAATTTGACTTAAGATTGTTAATACCTACAAAGTCGTTTGTCCTCCATCTCTGATTCATCTGGGAAATATTTCAGTTGCTTGTTGAGGTACAGGGTAGTAAGTACCGGTTGGTATGTAGATTAGCTCAACTGACCATCATACATAGTGGAAGAACTGTTGAAAGACGGCGTTAAATCCAGCCGCGCAATTAACCGACGCTGACCATACCAAGTATGCAATGTCTTGCTGACACTACTACCATTGTCAGTATGCAACAAGGTGCTGACAAATTCCCTAGGCATGTCTGGAGATGGAAGACGACCTAGAAACAGTCATAATAGACAAAATGAGACGAGGTTTCGAATTACATCCAGATTAAGGGTGACATTATAAGCCTCGGCAAATGGGTCGAGGCTTATAAGTCAATGTGGTGTATAATATTGACTCTTTAATACAGTATATTCATTTTTTAATGTTGATAAAATGTTCCTTTTCTAGGATGATATTGGAAGTCCATTGATGTGCAAAGATCAAAGCGGCGCTTGGTACATTCAAGGTGAGTGTAAAGTGGCAAATAGGTGATGTTCAAAGTGGCATATCATCTGTATGCCATTATTGTATGTATTTTTCCATAGTCAAGAAGAAAGTCCATC
This sequence comes from Mactromeris polynyma, assembly GCA_032209605.1. NCBI lineage: Eukaryota > Metazoa > Mollusca > Bivalvia > Venerida > Mactridae > Mactromeris > Mactromeris polynyma. The sequence goes on along the minus strand of JASFXZ010000003.1, from coordinate 7,932,680 downwards.
CTTGACTATGAAAATAATGTTTATTTCACTGAAATTGAACTCCTAATTGTCTTCGAGGACAGTTTTGCTGTTTCTGAAAACTCTAGTGCTAAGTTACTGAGAGTGATGCTGTTTGACATAAGATATGTATGAAAACCGTTTTTAAGAAATAATTGATTGCACCCTTAAGTCATTCAATGTTGGTAGTCAAGACAACAAATTAGATCAACCTATCCGATTTGTCCGAATTTCTAATTAAGGTCATATGTTAAACATGTTGTTTTAGGAGAATCTGAACATGCTATACAAATATTGATAATTTAATATACATTAAGATGCACATTATATACTGTATGCATTGTTGAACATGGTTCATTTATGACCTTTTCCCACTTTTATATGAATTGTTATTTGTTGAATAAAGTTCTTCTTCTTCACTAACTCGATACTTTCGTTTTGTCGTCTATATCGGCTACTTTCGGTTCAGGAACACGTTAACATTTAGCTAATGCACTGATTGTGTAACCATGCATTTTAGGTGTTGCTTCATCTGGTGGTGACTGTGCGAAGGCTGATGAACCAGGAATATTTGAAGATATCTCGCAATATTCTGACTGGATCAAACAAACAATGAAGACTGCTGGATATTCTTATATGTATTAAATATGTAAATATAAGAATGTAATATGTAGTTGAAATTAAACGGAAAAGTTTACAATTGTGTTCGTTATTTTTTAATTATGGTGTCTCGCTTGCGATGAAGCTCCAGACTAGACCTTGAAATTTAATCAGATAAATATGTATTTTATATTGTATACATTACTATTTTATATTTCTCATATCATTTTGAGATTAAAATTGCTGTACGAAATGCTTAATGCTTGATCATTCGCCGTTATAGGGAAGGGAGACAATCCATAATTCAATCACTTATTACGTATTACGAGTTGTCTCCCTTTTCTACTCTCGGGTGGTTTAAACTGTAATTTCGGAAATGTTTGAATGGAGCCGGTGCAAATGCATTGTATTAGATGCTATCAAAGTATTGTCTGCCTCTATTGCATTGCTACCTTCAAGTCATTTTGTTTTATGTTAATTTTCAACGGTATTTCAGCCCTGAAATGTGCTCATGGGCTTGTACTAAAAATACAGTAAAACTTCGATAATAAGACCTCTTTTGGGACCGTGAAAAGTGGTCCTAATATTGAGAATGTCTTAATATTGAGGTTGAATAAAAAGCAAAACAGTTCAAACGGACATGGAAATTGTGTTTTTAATTTTGAGGTTTGATTTTATGTCTGTTTCATCAATTAACAGACTTCCCAATATTTGTAGATCCATTACCTATTCGTCAAAAGTTTTATTGCGTCTCTACTTGCTCCCTTAGTTTCTAAAAAGCTATTGGATACATGTGTTAGTGTTGACTGAAGTGAACTAGGGACCGTATATGTACGATAGTGTGTTTCAGAGTGAACTATACAATGTAAAGAAGAGAGAGAATAAGTTGTTACAGATCAATAACAAACACAAATTTAAACCAAGTCCTCTCCCTCTGCTTTCAAGCGTCATTTTATTGGACGCAATTGTTTAAATAAATCTTATACTCGTAGAAGAACGAATGATTTCAATTTACTGTACATTACTGCATGGTGAGACACCGACAGTGATTTCATGATGGGAGATAACCACACGAGTCTTCCTGACCTTGAGACTGGATTACTGCCAGTCATACTTAAATGGAAATGTTATGCCACAGTCTAATTGTCTATCTAGTGGATTTTAAATGTCTTTTCCTTCTATATATTCTAAACTTCATTACTTAACAAAGTTATGTACACAAGTCGATTTTACTATTTTAATTACGTATTTTCGTATAGATCTGTAAGATAAAATTCTTGATGACTGTTTTTCACATAAAAACAGTATGTCTCCCCGACAGCTGACGGCTAACTGTATGGCAGCGAACTTGAAGCAAAGTAATCGACAGTTTCATTCAGTCCACCGTCTCATTATGGTAAACTTTCTTTCTCAGTTAATCTGCAGAAATTTGGCCTTCTGCATACAGCTGACAACTTCTATACAATACTAGGTGGCGGACAGATGACCTAAGCCGGAATTGAACCCAGACCTACCGGGCGACAGTCCAGCACCCCACCAACTGAGTGAACATGGCGGACTAATTTTTCTTTATGCTCTTGTACCATTCATTCATACTTGTCATAATGTTTTATGTTTGCACAAAGTATGCACATTAGTTTGTAGAGGGGCCAATGATTATTGAAGCATTCTGGATTTTGACATTGAGATATGAACTGAGGTTTCGCAATGCTTATCACGAGGAAGAGATAAAGGAAACTCAAATATTGTTGACCTAACAGTTTTCTTGGACTTCGCCACTAAATATCATGTACGTGAATTATTATATCTATACAGATTTGCACTAGTCGGTGAACCGCTCATTTTTTGTACTATTGGCCAAAATATGAGCAGTAACTGGTACATACGTACATGATTGTCTTATCTTGCAACAAAACAACTCGTTGAAGGCATGATCATAGCGACAGCTGATTTGACTAGACAAGTTCTCACACTAACGTCACTTATCATGTACGCCACAAATAATAAACTATGAGATACATCAGTGCTCAAAACAACTGTTCTGTTAAAACTGTTGAAAACCGAGCTTTGCATTGAATAAATGAGACAATATACAAGCATTATTATTGGCCTATTTTAAGATTCAAATTAGCCCTGTTACAAGACAAATGTACTAATATAAAAATGGTTATATATTCAGCGATCAATCTTTTTTTAAAATACCAGACGCTTTTCGCTGAAAACGTATGATTCTGTTTGGAAATGTGACTTTCACTTGTAAGCATCCTTTTGTCGACAATTTCTTGACATTGGCACAGTCTTCAGTCGTAGAATTGCAGTTTAAACAATTGTTGTACTAAACTGTAATGTGACTTTGAAGAGGCCTATGAGGTTTAGGGCAGAAATATAAAATAAATGTACGAACAATAAGTGCATACGCTCAGAACATGACAACGTCAGTTGTTTTAGACAGCAGTACTTTTTTGTTTTAGCCAGAAATCAACTTATTGACTGTTATTTATTTTGCACCAACACAAATTGTAAATGTTAACCGTATTTATATTACAAAAAAGTCAAACCATTTGTATATTTTTGCTTTATTTTTATGTTCCATTTGTGACAAAAAAACGGACGACAATTGAACGCAAGCAATGGTGTCATCAGGCGTACATCAACCGTTCTAATATAGGTATGGGTAACCGGCTTGTTCCATAGTCTGAACGATCCAGTCTTTGTATTGAGGTACATCTTCAAATATACCGGGTTCGTCTGCTGTCGTACAGTTGCCACCAGACGAGGCAAGTCCTGGAAGTATTTGGACAGGGAAATGTAAACAATGAGACCCATTGGTGAAGATTTTACGACGTAACTATACTGTATTTTGTTTCAATAAGATGTCTTAAGTTGGTATAACAGAAGAAACTCAAAGAGGTGAATGCGGCGGACGATACCCGGAGTAGCCATCGCCGGTTTATGTCTACTTGAGCATGAAATGCTTATTGAACTTTGTTTGTGACTGACCTTCACAGCACTATGTGCATGTTGTCTATGATCGTTGCCCGTTTGTGAATGGATTGGAGACCATAATTATATAACGAAATGAAGATCTGGGAACTCTTTAGTAATAACTTCCCTTAAATACAGCAATCCGATCACCTCGACTATTTATTTTAATAGACCTCGGAAGTAACATGGAGCATTTAATCTATATGGAGAATATAAAGGTCTTTTTAAATATTAGGAATACGAGACACACTTAAATATCGTTGACTTGTGTTTACCTAAACAGCTGTCTTATAGTTAACACTATAGGAAAACCACATCACCTACCGAGGGGGTAGGTATATTCATACACGTACCTACGAGGTCTATTTCCGGACTGTACGGAAATTACCGAGATGTCGCGATTGCAAAAAACGATATCATTCGTCCTGTAGTAAGAATTCACTATCATTTTAACCTCTCTAGAGCAACAATCTCTTAACAACAGCCTACACGTGGCTCTCCTGAAGGTGTTGCTTTTCAGAGGCTGAACCTTTTAAATGCATATCATGTTCCCGATGTTTACACATCAATTTGGTGTCGTCTGCTATTGGTTTTATAGTTAAGCGGGTTTAGAGACGATATATTCGTTTGTCCTGATACGATGTTTAATTATGAACTATCATTTACCTTGAATGAACCAAGCTCCACCCTGATCTCTGCACATCAAAGGACTTCCGATGTCATCCTGGATGGACATACAAGTTTTGTTAGAACGTAAGCATGTTATTTGGTTTTGTCTTAATATCGAGGTTGTCTTAATATCGAGGTTGTATTAATATCGAGGTGGTCTTAATATCGAGGTGGTCTCAATATCGAGGTTGTATTAATATCGAGGTTGTCTTAATATCGAGGTTGTCTTAATATCGAGGTTGTCTTAATATCGAGGTGGTCTTAATATCGAGGTTGTATTAATATCGAGGTGGTCTTAATATCGATGTTGTCTTAATATCGAGCTGGTTTTAATATGGAGGTTGTCTTAATATTAAGGTTGAATAAAAAGCAGAATAGTCAAAATGAACTTGAAATTTAATTGTGTTCTTAATTTTGAGGTGATGTTTGAAGTAGCAATAACTTACACCACAGAAGTCCTTGAGTTGATTCTCGTACCCAGCACAAATCTCTGTGGCTGGTAAGAAGTCGTTCCAGTGGTTGGCACATATGCTGTCGTCCAAGATGGGGTACATAAGCTGATTCAAAACCTCTTCGTTTCCGGTTGCTGAAAATTTAGAAGCACGGTTTGTTTTCTATGAGAAATTTTTCATAGTGACATTAGATCAGTAGAAAGTATACGGACTTATGAATCTGGAGATGCGGGTTCGATTCTGAAGAGTGATAGCTTTTTATTGATAAATTTAAAGGAAGGTCCAAGGTAGTGCTCCTTATTGTTGCACATCATTTATGTTTGTTTCCCTTTTGCGTTCATACTTGTTTACATCTATGTTATAGTAAAACCACAATAATAATCTTGACCACTCTTGGGACCATTGAAAGCTGGTCATAATAGCGAGATGGTCTTAATATTGAGGTTGAATATAGAGCAAAACAGTGAAAATGGACTTGAAAATTGTGTTCCTAATTTTGAGGTAGTCTTTAAGTGAGGTTTAGCGTTATATATATATAATTTGTTGTCCCCTCGTGCTGAAAGTGTGCCAGTGCAGTTTGTGTTTGATATTTCCTGCTCGACCTAAATATTCATTTCCGATAAATATGAACTTAATGTCACCATTAATGGTGAAGATATAGATAAGGTATCTAAATGAACCTCTATTGTACGGTTATCTGTACTGAAATCCACTCACCTGATGTGCTGCCCCATCCTGGTAGATTGCTGTCACAAATGTTGCTATGCAGTGAGACATTGCTGTCACAAATGTTTCTGTTCAATGGGCCATTGCTGTCACAAATGTTACTGTACAATTGACAATCGCTGTCGCAAATGTTGATATGCAGTGAGCCATTGCTGTCACAAATGTTACTGTTCAATGGGTCATTATTGTCACAAATGTTGCTATGCATTGAGCTTTTGCTGTCACAAATGTTGCTATGCAGTGAGCCATTGCTGTCGCAAATGTTACTGCTCAACGGGCCATTGCTGTCATAAATGTTGCTATGCAGTGAGCCATTGCTGTCACAAATGTTACTATACAATGAGTCATCGCTGTCACAAATATTACTGTTCAACGGGCCATTGTTATCACAAATGTTGCTATACAATGAGTCATCGCTGTCACAAATATTACTGTTCAATGGGCCATTGCTTTCATAAATATTACTGTTCAACGGGCCATTGCAGTCACAAATATTACTGTTCAATGGGTCATTGCTGTCACAAATGTCGCTATACAATGAGTCATCGCTGTCACAAATAGTACTATGCAATGAGCCATTGTTGTCATATACGTATCGTACAGTGAGCCATTACACTCACAGATGTTACTATACAGACAGCCGTTGCAGTCACAATGTTGTTTGTTGAATGCTGTCAAATCTTCAACAAAATATATTCAGTCGAAATTTTAAGAAATGTTGAATACAAAATTGGCGAATAACATTTCTATACAAAGAAATGTTCACCTAAATTAGTGATATTGCATGAACCATTTTAACATAAACGAAGAAATCCTGTATTCTCAAGAATGTTGAGTGTATTTTGAAAACTTCACCTTGTGACGGGAAAGTTTTCGTGCTACATTGTTCGGGAAACAATTTATTGTTCGGTAACAAATTTCAATATTCAATATAATTCCTTAATACATTTGTATATCATATGTTATGCACAGACATATTGTATAAATATTTCCAATGAATATAAATTTGTCCTAAATATAGATCATTGTCAAATTCTGTCAGAATTTATCGTTTGATATCGTTTTACTAAGGGGAGGTAAAACTATAGACTTAGCAATATGTTTGCTTATAATTATTTCATTATAAGACCAGTTGTCACGAAACTTTGAAAATATGTTGTTCAATTCATAAGCAAGCTTTCCATTGAAAAGACATCACATACACTGCTAAATTGAAATGTCTGTACTTAAGATTCATTGATGTCTAGTCAATTCATTCAAAGCCGTTAACAAATCATTTAGCAGTGGTAGATAAGGTAATAACTGGACGTAGAGATTATCGTAGATCGCATTCTGCTTAGCATGTTGGTTTGGTCGGCAGTTATTTCCCTCCTAGATAAGAAGGGGTAGCCGTTGACCTTGTCAAGTGTTATGTGGAGTCGTCTTTACACATTTGTTTCTGTTTGTCTCTTGTTAGAGACGAACAATCTGCATGATGCGTGTATGTGGTCGCACGGTCGTCATACGCTCCTTGTCTGTTTTCCCACAGTTTCGTTACATTAATGAAATAAGTTTTATACGATTAAAGTAATGTCACTTCATTTAAAATTATTTAAATTTCACCTTCATTTTGGAACTCGTAGGTAGGTTCGTGAAATTCTGATTTTGTTTGATGTACGTTTTATAAGCATGACGAAACAAGACAGGGAGCGTATCGTGATTTGTATTCCATTTAGTATCATACTGTTGTCAGAAGAAAAAAGTTAATACCAGACAGTTGTCCAACCATCTGGAAGAAATTATTCGAATAACCTCCCTTTAATATATGCAAATTTAAAAACCAGTTTAAATTAAATAAGGAAATTTATACATCAAATGCTAGCAAAGGAGGTGTTTCAGGAATGTTACAGGTATACTAATATTTTTAAAAGGAAATGATTTTGTTTTGTTTTTTTGCATACGGAAATTGCCGGAAACGCACGAAGAGTAACCAGAACAATGTCGGAATTGGCCGAATGCGATATTTACGAATTCATCATCCTTCAAACATCGTGTAGAATCAAAGTACTGGGAGTGCTAACACAGTTTGTGTAGAATCAAAGTAATAGGGACACTATTGGTATTCGAATTGATCTTACCATGAACACTAATGACATTACTTATAAGCCAGTGAGTTTGGTGAATAAACCGTATATTGTTCACAATGTTGACTTGCAATTTGACTGAAGATTGTTAATACCTACAAAGTCGTTAGTCCCTCATCTCTGATTCATCTGGAAAATATTTCAGTTGCTGAGGTACGGGTTGTAAGTACCGGTTGGTATGTAGATTAGCTCAACTGACCATCGTACATAGTGGAATAACTGTTGAAAGACGGCGTTAAATCCTGCCGGGAAATTAACCGACGCTGACATAACTAAGTATGCAATGTCTTGCTGACACTACTACCATTGTCAGTATGTAACAAGGTGCTGACAAATTCCCTAGGCATGGAGATGGAAGACGACCTAGAATCGATCATAATAGACAAAATGAGACGAGGTTTCGAATTTACGACATCCATATTAAGGGTGACCTTATAAGCCTTGGCCAATGGGTTCAGGAACACGTTAACATGTAGCAAATGCACCGATTGTGTAACCATGCATTTTAGGTGTTGCTTCATCTTGTGGTGACTGTACCAAGGCTGATGAAGCAGGAATATTTGAAGATATATCGCAATATTCTGACTGGATCAAACAAACAATGGAGAGTGCTGGATATTCTTATATGTATTAAATATGTAAATATAAGAATGTAATATGTAGTTGAAATTAAACGGAAAAGTTTACAATTGTGTTCGTTATTTTTTAATTATGGTGTCACGCTTGCGATGATGGTACAGACTAGACCTTGAAATTTAATCAGATAAATATGTATGTTATATTGTACACATTACTATTTTATATTTCTCATATCATTTTGAGATTAAAATTGATGTACGTTATGCTTAATGCATGATCATTCGCCGTTATAGGGGAGGGAGACAATCCATAATTCTATCACCTATTATGTATTACGAGTTGTCTCCCTTTCCTACTCTCGGGTGGTTTAAACTGTAAGTTCGGAAATGTTGGAATGGAGCCGGTGCGAATGCAATGTATTAGATGCTATCAAAGTATTGTCAGCATCTATTGCTGCCTTTAAGTAATTTTCTTTTATGTTAATTTTCAACGGTATTTCAGCTTGTACTAAAAATACAGTAACACTTCGATAATTAGACCACTTTTGGGACCCTTGAAAAAGGATCTTAATATTGTGAATGTCTTAATATTGAGGTTGAATAAAATGCAAAACAGTCTAAACGGACATGAAAATTGTGTGCTTAATTTTTAGGTGGTATTTTTATTGAGGTGGTCTTTAAGTGAGGTTTGATTGTATGTCTGTTTCATCAATTTACAGACTTCCCAATATGTGTAGACCCTTTACCTATTCGTCATTTTTTTTATTTCGTCTCTACTTGCTCACTTAGTTTCTAAAAAGCTATTGGATACACGTGTTAATGTTGACTGAAGTGAACTAGGGACCGTATATGTACGATAGTGTGTTTCAGAGTGAACTATACAATGTAAAGAAGAGAGAGAATAAGTTGTTACAGATCAATAACAAACACAAATTTAAACCAAGTCCTCTCCCTCTGCTTTCAAGCGTCCTTTTATTGGACGCAAATGTTTAAATAAATCTTATACTCGTAGAAGAACGAATGATTTCAATTTACTGTTCATTGATACATGATGAGACACCGACAGTGATTTCATGATGGGAGATAACCCCATGAGTCTTCCTGACCTTGAAACTTGGTTACTGCCAGTCATACTTAAATGGACATGTTATGACACAGTCTAATTGTCTATCTAGTGGATTTTAAATGTCTTTTCCTTCTATATATTCTAAACTTCATTACTTAACAAAGTTATGTACACAAGTCGATTTTACTATTTTAATTACGTATTTTCGTATAGATCTGTAAGACAAAATTCTTGATGATTGTTTTTCACATAAAAACAGTATGTCTCCCCGACAGCTGTCGGCTAACTGTATGGCAGCGAACTTGAAGCAAAGTAATCGACATAATATGAGCAGTAACTGGTACATACGTACATGATTGTCTTATCTTGCAACAAAACAACTCGATGAAGGCATGATCGTAGCGACAGCTGATTTGACTAGACAAGTTCTCAAACTAACGTCACTAATCATGTACGCCACAAATAATGAACTATGAGATACATCAGTGCTCAAAATAACTGTACTGTTAAAACTGTTAAAAACTGAGCTTTGCATTGAATAAATGAGACAATATACAGCATTATTATTGGCCTATTTTAAGATTCAAATTACCCCGTTACAAGACAAATGTACTAATATAAAAATGGTTATATATTCTGCGATCAGGTTGTTTTTAAATACCGGAGGCTTTATGCTGAAAACATATTCTCCTGTTTGGAAATGCGACTTTCACTTGTAAGCATCCTTTTGTCGACAATTTCTTGACATTGACACAGTCTTCAGTCGTAGAATTGCGGTTTAAACAATGTTTGTACTAAGCTGTGATGTGACTTTGAAGAGGCCTATAAGGTTTAGGGCAGTACTATGAAATAAATGTATGAAAACATATGTTCATACGTTCAAAGCATGACAATGTCAGTTGTTTTTGACAGCAGTACTTTTTGTTTTAGCTAGAAATCAACTAGTTGACTATAATTTATTTTGGACCAACACACATTGTAAATGTTAACCGTACTTTATATTACCAAAAAGTCAAATCGTTTGTATATTTTTGCTTTATTGTTATGTTCCATTTGGGACAAAAAAACAGACGACAATTGAACGCAAGCAATGATGTCATCAGGCGTACATCAACCGTTCTAATATTGGTATGGGTAACCGGCTTGTTCCATAGTCTGAACGATCCAGTCTTTGTATTGAGGTACATCTTCAAATATACCTGGTTCGTCTGCTGTCGTACAATTGCCACCAGACGAGGCAAGTCCTGGAAGTATTTGGACAGGGAAATGTAAACAATGAGACCCATTGGTGAAGATTTTACGACGTACTATACTGTATTTTGTTTTAATAAGATGTCTTAAGTTGGTATAACAGAAGAAACTCAAAGAGGTGAATGCGGCGGAACATACCCAGAGTAGCCATCGCCGGTTTATGTCTACTTGAGCATGAAATGCTTTTTGAACTTTGTTTGTAACTGACCTTCACAGCACTATGTCATGTTATCTATGAGCGTTGCCCTTTTGTGAATGGATTGGAGACCATAATTATATAACGAAATGAAGATCTGGGAACTCTTTAGTAATAAATTCCCTTCAAATACAGCAATCCGATCACCTCGACTATTTATTTTAATAGACCTCGGAAGTAACGTGGAGCATTTAATCTATATGGAGAATATAAAGGTCTTTTTAAATATTAGGAATACGAGACACACTTAAATATCGTTGACTTGTGTTTACCTAAACAGCTGTCTTATAGTTAACACTATAGGAAAACCACATCACCTACCGAGGGGGTAGGTATATTCATACACGTACCTACGAGGTCTATTTCCGGACTGTACGGAAATTACCGAGATGTCGCGATTGCAAAAACGATATCATTCGTCCTGTAGTAAGAATTCACTATCATTTTAACCTCTCTAGAGCAACAATCTCTTAACAACAGCCTACACGTGGCTCTCCTGAAGGTGTTGCTTTTCAGAGGCTGAACCTTTTAAATGCATATCATGTTCCCGATGTTTACACATCAATTTGGTGTCGTCTGCTATTGGTTTTATAGTTAAGCGGGCTTAGAGACGATATATTCGTTTGTCCTGATACGATGTTTAATTATGAACTATCATTTACCTTGAATGAACCAAGCTCCACCCTGATCTCTGCACATCAAAGGACTTCCGATGTCATCCTGGATGGACATACAAGTTTTGTTAGAACGTAAGCATGTTATTTGGTTTTGTCTTAATATCGAGGTTGTCTTAATATCGAGGTTGTATTAATATCGAGGTGGTCTTAATATCGAGGTGGTCTCAATATCGAGGTTGTATTAATATCGAGGTTGTCTTAATATCGAGGTTGTCTTAATATCGAGGTTGTCTTAATATCGAGGTGGTCTTAATATCGATGTTGTATTAATATCGAGGTGGTCTTAATATCGATGTTGTCTTAATATCGAGCTGGTCTTAATATGGAGGTTGTCTTAATAAATGTATTAAGGTTGAATAAAAAGCAGAATAGTCAAAATGAACTTGAAATTTAATTGTGTTCTTAATTTTGAGGTGATGTTTGAAGTAGCAATAACTTACACCACAGAAGTCCTTGAGTTGATTCTCGTACCCAGCACAAATCTCTGTGGCTGATAAGAAGTCGTTCCAGTGGTTGGCACATATGCTGTCGTCCAAGATGGGGTACATAAGCTGATTCAAAACCTCTTCGTTTCCGGTTGCTGAAAATTTAGAAGCACGGTTTGTTTTCTATGAGAAATTTTTCATAGTGACTTTAGATCAGTAGAAAGTATACGGACTTATGAATCTGGAGATGCGGGTTCGATTCTGAAGAGTGATAGCTTTTTATTGATAAATTTAAAGGAAGGTCCAAGGTAGTGCTCCTTATTGTTGCACATCATTTATGTTTGTTTCCCTTTTGCGTTCATACTTGTTTACATCTATGTTATAGTAAAACCACAATAATAATCTTGACCACTCTTGGGACCATTGAAAGCTGGTCATAATAGCGAGATGGTCTTAATATTGAGGTTGAATATAGAGCAAAACAGTGAAAATGGACTTGAAAATTGTGTTCCTAATTTTGAGGTAGTCTTTAAGTGAGGTTTTGCGTTATATATATATAATTTGTTGTCCCCTCGTGCTGATAGTGTGCCAGTGCAGTTTGTGTTTGATATTTCCTGCTCGACTAAATATTCATTCATAAATATGAACTTAATGTCACCATTAATGGTGAAGATATAGATAAGGTATCTAAATGAACCTCTATTGTACGGTTATCTGTACTGAAATCCACTCACCTGATGTGCTGCCCCATCCTGGTAGATTGCTGTCACAAATGTTGCTATGCAGTGAGACATTGCTGTCACAAATGTTTCTGTTCAATGGGCCATTGCTGTCACAAATGTTACTGTACAATTGACAATCGCTGTCGCAAATGTTGATATGCAGTGAGCCATTGCTGTCACAAATGTTACTGTTCAATGGGTCATTATTGTCACAAATGTTACTGCTCAACGGGCCATTGCTGTCATAAATGTTGCTATGCAGTGAGCCATTGCTGTCACAAATGTTACTATACAATGAGTCATCGCTGTCACAAATATTACTGTTCAACGGGCCATTGTTATCACAAATGTTGCTATACAATGAGTCATCGCTGTCACAAATATTACTGTTCAATGGGCCATTGCTTTCATAAATATTACTGTTCAACGGGCCATTGCAGTCACAAATATTACTGTTCAATGGGTCATTGCTGTCATAAATGTCGCTATACAATGAGTCATCGCTGTCACAAATAGTACTATGCAATGAGCCATTGTTGTCATATACGTATCGTACAGTGAGCCATTACACTCACAGATGTTACTATACAGACAGCCGTTGCCGTCACAATGTTGTTTGTTGAATGCTGCAAAATCTTCAACAAAATATATTCAGTCGAAATTTTAAGAAATGTTGAATACAAAATTGGCGAATAACATTTCTATACAAAGAAATGTTCACCTAAATTAGTGATATTGCATGAACCATTTTAACATAAACGAAGAAATCCTGTATTCTCAAGAATGTTGAGTGTATTTTGAAAACTTCACCTTGTGACGGGAAAGTTTTCGTGCTACATTGTTCGGGAAACAATTTATTGTTCGGTAACAAATTTCAATATTCAATCTAATTCCTTAATACATTTGTATATCATATGTTATGCACAGACATATTGTATAAATATTTCCAATGAATATAAATTTGTCCTAAATATAGATCATTGTCAAATTCTGTCAGAATTTATCGTTTGATATCGTTTTACTAAGGGGAGGTAAAACTATAGACTTAGCAATATGTTTGCTTATAATTATTTCATTATAAGACCAGTTGTCACGAAACTTTGAAAATATGTTGTTAAATTCATAAGCAAGCTTTCCATTGAAAAGACATCAGATACACTGCTAAATTGAAATGTCTGTACTTAAGATTCATTGATGTCTAGTCAATTCATTCAAAGCCGTTAACAAATTATTTAGCAGTGGTATATAAGGTAATATATGGACGTAGAGATTATCGTAGATCGCATTCTGCTTAGCATGTTGGTTTGGTCGGCAGTTATTTCCCTCCTAGATAAGAAGGGGTAGCCGTTGACCTTGTCAAGTGTTATGTGGAGTCGTCTTTACACATTTGTTTCTGTTTGTCTCTTGTTAGAGACGAACAATCTGCATGATGCGTGTATGTGGTCGCACGGTCGTCATACGCTCCTTGTCTGTTTTCCCACAGTTTCGTTACATTAATGAAATAAGTTTTATACGATTAAAGTAATGTCACTTCATTTAAAATTATTTAAATTTCACCTTCATTTTGGAACTCGTAGGTAGGTTCGTGAAATTCTGATTTTGTTTGATGTACGTTTTATAAGCATGACGAAACAAGACAGGGAGCGTATCGTGATTTGTATTCCATTTAGTATCATACTGTTGTAAGAAGAAAAAAGTTAATACCAGACAGTTGTCCAACCATCAGGAAGAAAATATTCGAATAACTTCCCTTTAATATATGCAAATTTAAAAATCAGTTTAAATTAAATAAGGAAATTTATACATCAAATGCTAGCAAAGGAGGTGTTTCAGGAATGTTACAGGTATACTAATATTTTTAAAAGGAAATGATTTTGTTTTGTTTTTTTGCATACGGAAATTGCCGGAAACGCACGAAGAGTAACCAGAACAATGTCGGAATTGGCCGAATGCGATATTTACGAATTCATCATCCTTCAAACATCGTGTAGAATCAAAGTACTGGGAGTGCTAACACAGTTTGTGTAGAATCAAAGTAATAGGGACACTATTGGTATTCGAATTGATCTTACCATGAACACTAATGACATTACTTATAAGCCAGTGAGTTTGGTGAATAAACCGTATATTGTTCACCATGTTGACTTGCAATTTGACTGAAGATTGTTAATACCTACAAAGTCGTTAGTCCCTCATCTCTGATTCATCTGGAAAAGATTTCAGTTGCTGAGGTACGGGTTGTAAGTACCGGTTGGTATGTAGATTAGCTCAACTGACCATCATACATAGTGGAATAACTGTTGAAAGACGGCGTTAAATCCTGCCGGGAAATTAACCGACGCTGACCTAACCAAGTATGCAATGTCTTGCTGACACTACTACCATTGTCAGTATGTAACAAGGTGCTGACAAATTCCCTAGGCATGGAGATGGAAGACGACCTAGAATCGATCATAATAGACAAAATGAGACGAGGTTTCGAATTTACGACATCCATATTAAGGGTGACCTTATAAGCCTTGGCCAATGGGTTCAGGAACACGTTAAAATTTAGCAAATGCACCGATTGTGTAACCATGCATTTTAGGTGTTGCTTCATCTTGTGGTGACTGTACCAAGGCTGATGAAGCAGGAATATTTGAAGATATATCGCAATATTCTGACTGGATCAAACAAACAATGGAGAGTGCTGGATATTCTTATATATATTAAATATGTAAATATAAGAATGTAATATGTAGTTGAAATTAAACGGAAAAGTTTACAATTGTGTTCGTTATTTTTTAATTATGGTGTCACGCTTGCGATGAAGGTACAGACTAGACCTTGAAATTTAATCAGATAAATATGTATGTTATATTGTACACATTACTATTTTATATTTCTCATATCATTTTGAGATTAAAATTGATGTACGTAATGCTTAATGCATGATCATTCGCCGTTATAGGGGAGGGAGACAATCCATAATTCTATCACCTATTATGTATTACGAGTTGTCTCCCTTTCCTACTCTCGGGTGGTTTAAACTGTAAGTTCGGAAATGTTGGAATGGAGCCGGTGCGAATGCAATGTATTAGATGCTATCAAAGTATTGTCAGCATCTATTGCTGCCTTTAAGTAATTTTCTTTTATGTTAATTTTCAACGGTATTTCAGCTTGTACTAAAAATACAGTAACACTTCGATAATAAGACCACTTTTGGGACCCTTGAAAAAGGATCTTAATATTGTGAATGTCTTAATATTGAGGTTGAATAAAAAGCAAAACAGTCTAAACGGACATGAAAATTGTGTGCTTAATTTTTAGGTGGTATTTTTATTGAGGTGGTCTTTAAGTGAGGTTTGATTGTATGTCTGTTTCATCAATTTACAGACTTCCCAATATGTGTAGACCCTTTACCTATTCGTCATTTTTTTTATTTCGTCTCTACTTGCTCACTTAGTTTCTAAAAAGCTATTGGATACATGTGTTAATGTTGACTGAAGTGAACTAGGGACCGTATATGTACGATAGTGTGTTTCAGAGTGAACTATACAATGTAAAGAAGAGAGAGAATAAGTTGTTACAGATCAATAACAAACACAAATTTAAACCAAGTCCTCTCCCTCTGCTTTCAAGCGTCCTTTTATTGGACGCAAATGTTTAAATACATCTTATACTCGTAGAAGAACGAATGATTTCAATTTACTGTTCATTGATACATGATGAGACACCGACAGTGATTTCATGATGGGAGATAACCCCATGAGTCTTCCTGACCTTGAAACTTGGTTACTGCCAGTCATACTTAAATGGACATGTTATGACACAGTCTAATTGTCTATCTAGTGGATTTTAAATGTCTTTTCCTTCTATATATTCTAAACTTCATTACTTAACAAAGTTATGTACACAAGTCGATTTTACTATTTTAATTACGTATTTTCGTATAGATCTGTAAGATAAAATTCTTGATGATTGTTTTTCACATAAAAACAGTATGTCTCCCCGACAGCTGTCGGCTAACTGTATGGCAGCGAACTTGAAGCAAAGTAATCGACATAATATGAGCAGTAACTGGTACATACGTACATGATTGTCTTATCTTGCAACAAAACAACTCGATGAAGGCATGATCGTAGCGACAGCTGATTTGACTAGACAAGTTCTCAAACTAACGTCACTAATCATGTACGCCACAAATAATGAACTATGAGATACATCAGTGCTCAAAATAACTGTACTGTTAAAACTGTTAAAAACTGAGCTTTGCATTGAATAAATGAGACAATATACAAGCATTATTATTGGCCTATTTTAAGATATAAATTACCCCGTTACAAGACAAATGTACTAATATAAAAATGGTTATATATTCTGCGATCAGTTTGTTTTTAAATACCGGAGGCTTTATGCTGAAAACATATTCTCCTGTTTGGAAATGCGACTTTCACTTGTAAGCATCATTTTGTCGACAATTTCTTGACATTGACACAGTCTTCAGTCGTAGAATTGCGGTTTAAACAATAATGTACTAAGCTGTGATGTGACTTTGAAAAGGCCTATAAGGTTTAGGGAAGTACTATGAAATAAATGTATGAAAACATATGTTCATACGTTCAAAGCATGACAATGTCAGTTGTTTTTGACAGCAGTACTTTTTGTTTTAGCTAGAAATCAACTAGTTGACTATAATTTATTTTGGACCAACACACATTGTAAAATTATGTTAACCGTACTTTATATTACCAAAAAGTCAAATCGTTTGTATATTTTTGCTTTATTGTTATGTTCCATTTGGGACAAAAAAACAGACGACAATTGAACGCAAGCAATGATGTCATCAGACGCACATGAACCGTTCTAATATTGGTATGGGTAACCGGCTTGTTCCATAGTCTGAACGATCCAGTCTGTGTATTGAGATACATCTTCAAATATACCTGGTTCGTCTGCTGTCGTACAATTGCCACCAGACGAGGCAAGTCCTGGAAGTATTTGGACAGGGAAATGTAAACAATGAGACCCATTGGAGAAGATTTTACGACGTACTATACTGTATTTTGTTTTAATAAGATGTCTTAAGTTGGTATAACAGAAGAAACTCAAAGAGGTGAATGCGGCGGACGATACCCAGAGTAGCCATCGCCGGTTTATGTCTACTTGAGCATGAAATGCTTTTTGAACTTTGTTTGTAACTGACCTTCACAGCACTATGTGCATGTTATCTATGAGCGTTGCCCTTTTGTGAATGGATTGGAGACCATAATTATATAACGAAATGAAGATCTGGGAACTCTTTAGTAATAAATTCCCTTCAAATACAGCAATCCGATCACCTCGACTATTTATTTTAATAGACCTCGGAAGTAACGTGGAGCATTTAATCTATATGGAGAATATAAAGGTCTTTTTAAATATTAGGAATACGAGACACACTTAAATATCGTTGACTTGTGTTTACCTAAACAGCTGTCTTATAGTTAACACTATAGGAAAACCACATCACCTACGAGGTCTATTTCCGGACTGTACGGAAATTACCGAGATGTCGCGATTGCAAAAACGATATCATTCGTCCTGTAGTAAGAATTCACTATCATTTTAACCTCTCTAGAGCAACAATCTCTTAACAACAGCCTACACGTGGCTCTCCTGAAGGTGTTGCTTTTCAGAGGCTGAACCTTTTAAATGCATATCATGTTCCCGATGTTTACACATCAATTTGGTGTCGTCTGCTATTGGTTTTATAGTTAAGCGGGCTTAGAGACGATATATTCGTTTGTCCTGATACGATGTTTAATTATGAACTATCATTTACCTTGAATGAACCAAGCTCCACCCTGATCTCTGCACATCAAAGGACTTCCGATGTCATCCTGGATGGACATACAAGTTTTGTTAGAACGTAAGCATGTTATTTGGTTTTGTCTTAATATCGAGGTTGTCTTAATATCGAGGTTGTATTAATATCGAGGTGGTCTTAATATCGAGGTGGTCTCAATATCGAGGTTGTATTTATATCGAGGTTGTCTTAATATCGAGGTTGTCTTAATATCGAGGTTGTCTTAATATCGAGGTGGTCTTAATATCGAGGTTGTATTAATATCGAGGTGGTCTTAATATCGATGTTGTCTTAATATCGAGCTGGTCTTAATATGGAGGTTGTCTTAATAAATGTATTAAGGTTGAATAAAAAGCAGAATAGTCAATATGAACTTGAAATTTAATTGTGTTCTTAATTTTGAGGTGATGTTTGAAGTAGCAATAACTTACACCACAGAAGTCCTTGAGTTGATTCTCGTACCCAGCACAAATCTCTGTGGCTGGTAAGAAGTCGTTCCAGTGGTTGGCACATATGCTGTCGTCCAAGATGGGGTACATAAGCTGATTCAAAACCTCTTCGTTTCCGGTTGCTGAAAATTTAGAAGCACGGTTTGTTTTCTATGAGAAATTTTTCATAGTGACTTTAGATCAGTAGAAAGTATACGGACTTATGAATCTGGAGATGCGGGTTCGATTCTAAAGAGTGACAGCTTTTTATTGATAAATTTAAAGGAAGGTCCAAGGTAGTGCTCCTTATTGTTGCGCATCATTTATGTTTGATTCCCTTTTGCGTTTATACTTGTTTACATCTATGTTATAGTAAAACCACAATAATAATCTTGACCACTCTTGGGACAATTGAAAGCTGGTCTTAATAGTGAGATGGTCTTAATATTGAGGTTGAATACAGAGCAAAAACAGTGAAAATGGACTTGAAAATTGTGTTCCTAATTTTGAGGTGGTCTTTAAGTGAGTTTTTTTTTTTATATATATATAATGTGTTGTCCCCTCGTGCTGATAGAGTACCAGTGCAGTTTGTGTTTGACATTTCCTGCTCGACCTAAATATTCATTTCCGATAAATATGAACTTATTGTAGTTTCATTTTTACTTATTGTCACCATTTATGGTGAAGATATAGATAAGGTATCTAAATGAACCTCTATTGTACGGTTATCTGTACTGAAATCCACTCACCTGATGTGCTGCCCCATCCTGGTAGATAGCACTGGTCTCCCACTCTGTATGCATGACCGGCATCAGCGATACAAGCTGGTCTCGTGGCATCGTTCCACCTGAAATAAGCACAACCAGGGGTCTTAAGCGTTATCAGACTTAGACTTTGAAATATTAAAGGTTCCTTTTGCGCCTACTTTGTAGTAACAGTATGGATTTAAGTCAATATTGGCAGTCGTGAACAATGGGTTACAACATTGAATGAAAACAAAAGTTAATATTGCTTTTTATGTCTAAGCCTGAGTTTAAACCTTAAATTGAAAATATATAAGGCCCCAACTCGACATTTAATGGCAAGGTAAGCTCGTTGTCCAGCCGAATGCTTGATCAGACGGTCTTGTGTTCGAGTTCCTCCTTTCGTGTGATCCCTATGCAGTCTTCAGAATACCAGTAATTTTTACAAAGGTTGTGAGCTCAAACCCCGCCATAAAAGAGATCTCTGTAATCTCATTAATTCTCGAGAATTCTGGTTAGTTACACAGGGAGCAGTCTTTACGGGTGATTAATAGAATGTACAAGATATTGTTTCACAACTGAAGTAAAATATATGATTAATAATTGTAAATGATTTAATATTTATATCAAAATATATGAGTAGGAACCTCATGTTTAATGGTTCACGAAGAGATATTAGGGTCTTTCAATCATTAATTGGTCATTAAGTGAGACCCCGAAGCAAAGATTTACATATACTCCCGATACCTTTGCATACTTATGATACCATAATATCGACTAGATATATGGAAATATTTTCTCAGAAGTCTTATGTTACAACCAGTACAAAGCTTGTATTTTTTAAATTCGATGATGTTTTTAAAGAAATGTTTTTGCTAAAGAAAAGGCCGCTCATGAGAGGTTGCACTATATTGAAAATAGGAGGGGTGTTTGGAAAGTTTCGGGACAAGTATCATAACTTTTTTTATTTTTAAGACATTTCACTGATTTTTTCAACATATATAGTTAGTTATTGTCACCATGGCAACGTCATATACTTACACGATTGGTTCTGTAGTTATTATCAAAGCAATGTCATTCTCCAAGCTGGTTGTATTGTAGCCGGGATGAAGGACTACACGGCGGATATGGTAAAACATTTCATTTGGGTCCGTGGTCTTAATGTTGTACTCACCGGCGTACACTCTCCAGTTGTGGAGATTCAGATCAAACACACTGTAACCGTACCTGTAAAGTACGAAGGGTGTTCAATAAGTTTAAAGAATCTCGCCGTATTTTTTTTATTTTACAATCGAACCTTCTATCCGAATACACGGTATCATCCGAAATAAATACTAGATCCCGAAGTATCTTCTTACGCACGTCGAATTGAAATGGGCCAATCCGAAACCACGAATTATTCGAAATAAAAATTCGGACCCGATGAGTATACATGATTTTACTAATTCTAGGCAGCTCCGTTTTCACCGAATAACTTTGAAAATAAATGCCAGAAATCAGTAAGTAATAAAGCTCTGTATTCTCGTCAAAAGTCCGCGCGGTTAGCTCCGACAGGAGAGTACTCGGATATGGAGGTGGTTGGTTGGAGACCAGGGTGATATGAACATGACTATAAACAGGCATTTCTAGAACATCGGCCAGATTGATAAAAAGGTTTGTCTTACCCTTCAAAATGTTGAGCAGAAGTGAGAATAACATTCTGGTTGATAATAGCACCTGATCCAGAAATGAATCCCATTGAGTCAACAATAAGGGTCTAAAATTACAAACATAAACTATCATTAATAATGGTTAGTCTAACTACGCTCATTTTACATCTATTGTGAGACAAGTCATAAATATTTATAATGCATATTTTTATCATTGCATTGTGAGTCCCCATTACGCTACCAACGGATTATGCTACCCACAGAGCATAATGAGTTAGACAGGTGCAGGCATGCGCATTTCGCTATCCGGTGAGCGTATGGGTTAGAAGTATGCGACTAACGCTATCCGGTGAGCGTAGTGCGTTAGAAGTATGCGGATTACTCTATCCGGTGAGCGTCGTGCATTAGACGAATGCGACTTACGCTATCCGGTGAGCGTAGTGAGTAAGAAGTATGCAACTTACGCTATCCGGTGAGCGTCGTGCATAAGAAGGGTGCGCCTATCCGGATAGCGTAATGAATAGGTAGCGTGATGTGGTTTCTGTACCATTTTACCAAGTGAAACAAAACTTAAGTATTAAACACATTGTATCAATGAGATAGAAGTTACCATCCAAGGCCAGGAGTTAGGCAAAGCTGGTGTTCCGCCCACAATTCTCGAGGTTTGTGGTTGCACTGTAGGGACCCCGCATGGTACTCCTAAAGCATAATATACATCATACAGTGAAACTTCAATAATAAGACCACCACTATTTTTGAAGGTTTAGGGGTGGTCTGATTATTGAGTTAAAATATGGAAGACAAATTAAAACTGAACCGCCAAGTTATACACTTATGAATGAGGTGCCTTTAATTATTATAAAGCCAGCATTAAGTGTACGTATTTTCGCGTTTATTTGACAACAGAAATCATTCAAAATTGATGGGAAATATGCTGACAGAAATCTGGACTCGTCGAGTTTTATATGATTCAAAACATGTATCAAAGTATTGAAACGAACGAAAGAAGGAACGGACGAAATTGTCGGACGAACGGACAAACGGAACGAATGAACAGCTAAACTAACTAATACACGAACCAAGTAATTTACCAAGTTATAAACAACAATATCACTCGTACCTTGTTGGGCATACGCCCCGGCGAAGAGACACATCAAAAGAACGAATTTCATCTTTCTGAAAATACAAAAGATACGTACGTGTGTTATGCTGCAAATATATTCAAAGTTATTGCCTTGAAAGTTCTCCTTCAAAATATATCCACTATTTCCGAGAGTACCTTCTAAGAATTCGTAAATTTCTAAGGCATAAAGCTATCGTACGATTTAGCAGGTGCTGTAATGTGTTTTGATATTCTTGAAACAATTCTGTATTATACTCGTATTCATACAAACAGTCGGTGATGATAATAATTAATACATTACGTGAATATTTTCTTGGAAATTTCAAATGTTTTATGTTAGTGTCAATAGCTAAATCCGTAGACTAAATAAGAACGGGTCCGCAAAATTGTGGGTCTCGGTGACTTTGCGTCGCTTTGAAATCGGAATGTTACGAAATAGGGGACAGAAAGATAAGGCACGTTCTTAACGTCTGTTGCGCAATGATGTGTCATAGCTGTCACTAAGAACATAACAGGACAGAACGCTTATCTGTATTTACAAGTACAGCATGTTTATCAAATACCGCATATTTAGGACATCACGACGTTACAATGCGGACTAAGTGCGCCGATGAAAATTTAATCTATTTCTCTGCAGATCTGTGATGTCGTGCTTTTCTTCTACAAGGCAGTCTTCCGATGTTAACATGCGTTCTCTAGCAATATGTTAAAATACAGTCGGACTTCGTTTATTCGACAACCTTCTATCCGAATACTTGGTATCATCCGAAGTAAATAGCAGGTCCCGGTGTGTCTTCCTAGGCACGTGGAATTGAAATGGGCTAATCTAATCCACGTATTATTCGAATTAAAATTTCGGACCCAATGAATTCGAATAAACGAGGTCCGGTTGTATTTACATACTGATATATAGATATATGTTCTTCGTTATAATATATTGCTGACTGTTTTGGAGAATATAAATAACATGCAAAACACTGCACAACCTCTCCAGAGCAACAGCCTTTGGGAGATGCACATTTTGTCTGTTGTTGAGATGTTGTTGTTCTAGAGAAGTAAATTATTACTAAAGGGAAAATTGTTGCTCAAGAAAGGGCCGCAGTGGAAAGGTTACAATGTTTCCAAAAACTTTATAGCAATACATAGACTTCTCTAATATTTGCTTCCAATCTTTTGTATAAAAGTGCTACTGTTTCGGCCTTGATACTTCATCAAATGTCACTAAAGTGACTTTATGAAGAACAAAATTGATTAAGAAACAAGTACAGTCGAACTTCGTTCATTCGCATTCATCGGGTCCGAAATTTTAATTCGAATAATACTTGGTTTTGAATAGTCCATTTCAATTTGTAGAGCATAAGAAAACACATCGGATTATACCAAGGATTCGGATAGAAGGTTGTCGGATAACCGAGATCCGACTGAAGTATTAATTTGTTTCGACATTGGTTTCAAAGAGCAATGCGTGTTCTCCTTTGTCCTTCTTATGACTTCTACTGAGTGCAAAGTCGTAATCAGTCATACGTCCGTACGCATGTGCGCAAGCTAGAAATACCAGACCGTGTATAACACATGTTAGAGTGGTTAGGGGCCAAGTCATTAGGTAAAAATCGCTTACAATAAACTAGGCCAAGCACTCAAGGGACACTGATCGCTAAGGTGACGTAGGTAACGTATATGCGCAACTGGATAAGATATAAGACGGCAGCAAGCGCTTTCTTTCTGTATTTGAGAACAAGGTAACAAGGTAAGAACTTATTAGAACTATATTAATCTCGACATTTATAACGTTTTAGTTTTACATTTATTCATGCCAGCAAGTCTTTTGCTTTATAGAACATTTTTAAATAATTTGTTACAGTAAATTTAAGTCATGAAATATATATATTTTGTATACTTTGGCTGGGTCCTGAGCATATACGCCTTTGAGTAAGAATTAGACCTTCAGAATCGTAGTCAGCTGTTAGTATTTTAAACATCAAATGGATGGGGCATATAATGGTCAAGGGGTAAAATGACAATACAAAATATGTATAGAAATACACATATATACGCTTATAATTCCAAATTCAGCAAATCCCTGCATTTTGATTGGCTAATCAAAGGCGTTTACACAAGTATGAACGTCCAAATTTCATTAACTGGACTACTTTCGACCTAAATCTGAGGTAAACAATATGAACAAGTAGAGTACAATATTTGCTCAAGCAATGCACATAAAAAATATAGTGTATTTATTTGCAAATTCACCACATATTTTAGAAACAAGTTTAGATCGAGGTATTATTAGTAACATCGTTATTTATGGAAAAAAAATTCTAACATGACAGACGATTTAATCAAGAGACGGAGTGGTCCAGAATTCTAGAATATTCCATTGTATTCCTCCTACTCCTAGTCCTACTTTGTTAATTCAGAGTCCGTCCGTTCAATAATTAAGCTATTGCACGACAACAAGCAAACATTACGTAATTGAGCTATCATTTAATCTAATCTTAGTCATCAGACTTCGCGACCATTTCTTTCGGTTTCACAAAACGTGTTATCAACAGCATATAGTATTCTCTTAGAAGCACGTATTCCACATTTATACGAAATCCGGTATGTTTACCAGTTTATCTATCCTAGTTTCTGCTTGAAAGCTCCCTTCAGCGACGTTTTAACGTGAGAATTTCACCCGATGCGCGCTAACCCGACATGTTTATCTAGCGCGACCTTGAACTGCATTACTATCCTACTGTTTACACGGAATAAATGATTGGCGTGGAATAATAACTGTTACGCAGAAATGTTATAACATTTTAAGTAAATATCAAATATGGCTCCTGTTATGGCCTGAAGTGTTGTTTTGGCTGTTCAATTCGGTACTATTTTTGTGTGTATTTATCCGCGCATTCAGTTGACACTGCGTGGGGTCAAGATGCGTATTGACGAAAAAACTTCATTATGGGTCGTTTCAAAGTACTATTTGGAATTATAAGGATTAAACGACCATTTTTATGGTATTACACGTACTCTATATCTTTATAAACATTTTCTTATTTTAGAAATGATCAAACTACTACTTGTTGGATTTTTTGGAGCAGTTTTTGGACAGGGACCTGTTGGTGAGTGTTCTAGCAGTTTCCGTATTAAAGCCATTCTGCCATAGATTGCATTAGTCCTCAGGTTAATAAAGTCTATAACAATCGCCTTTTCCCGTGGATTAAAAAAGTACAATGCGCAATATATAATCAATAATATATAATACTGTAAATCATATAGCACAATTGTATTGAATCCTTTCATTTCAATATTGTCACATTGATCATTACTCCCGGTTTTGTCAACCACAGAATAAAGTAAAACCACACTCAAAAACCATCTCGAAATATAGACCACCTTATTAACCAGACCGTATTTTCATACACCATTCAATATTCCATATATATTGTAACTCGATAATCATACGACCTCATTACTAAGACGTGTTCACTGTACGTTTCGACCATTTTTCGACAGAGAATTCGCTAACTTTTCGGTGACTGTTAATCATTTCATCGCCTCAATCTATTAATAGATCCAGCCAGCACTCCATGCGGTGTCCCAACAGTTCAACCCATCACAAACAGAATTGTCGGAGGAATTGTCGCCACACCTGGATCTTGGCCATGGACGGTAAGATTACTTCAATGTCATATTTAACCGAAACATACTGATCAAAAAAGCAAACCCTAGGGCTATCATTTGTTCAGATATTTACATATCGACGATATTGATATATCGAAAGACAAATATCGACGATATATCGATATCGATCATGCTTTCAAATTCCTTTAATAGACTCCTTTATTTTGTATGTTTATGTATGTGTGCTCTTCATATTTAAATGTTGTACTTATATATATGATAACAAGAAACCATTTAAGTATTTAATCCACAATTTTAATTTCACAGTATATATTATATAGCCGACATTTGGAAGTTAGAGGACCGTTAAACAAGTGGTCAACTACAAAGCGAAATTACACTTTTAGACTGCATTCATTCTCCTGTATTCTTCCGCCATAATATCATGTGCATCGAATATCGATCGACCGAAAAACACTATGTGAAATAATACTGATCGGTTAACACTTTTTACTAGTATGTAATATTAAAATCAGTCAGTAATATACGACAAAGAGGGGCTAAGAACAATTTGATTACGTCAGCATTATCAGATTCAGTTACATTTATATCTAGCTATTGAATGAATTGTCAAACACAGAATACGTCTTGATTCATATTTTAAGAAGACCGTATTTGCATGAACCGGTTTTCCTTTTTTCTTCCATGTCAGAAGATATCACAACGTTATTAGTTCGATTTTCTTATGAAATAATGGTGGTCTAAATATGCAGGTTTACTGTAGAATGATCATCTGAATAAATCAATACAGTCCCTTTACAATTAAATGAATTTGATTTCCCGCATTGTTCCATTTTTTCTATCTATCCTAACCACCATGGATTGTCACGTCTTCTCTCCTTTTATCTCTTCTAGAGTTCTCTCTACCTTTATCCCTTATATAGTATATATGCACTATATATACATATACTATAGAAGGGATAAAGGGAGACGACTCGAGAAAGATAAAGGAAGATAACTCGTGACAATCCCCAGTGCATTCTCGTCAGCTCTCGGGTATTTCCGTACCACTTCGTTACTCTAATAACACCCTCTAGGCGGAGCACTATGTGGCAAAACTCAACATTTTGTGCGGTCAAGAAATAGTTCTCGTAAAACGGATTTATAATTTCAATAACTTTGATAAATTCAGGTAAGAGATGTATTATGGTTGTCATTTCTAGTTAAAAACTCACATATTTCAGTCTTCATATAGTTTAAATATTAGATTCATCAGCACTGCAGTGCTCACGCCGCCATCTTGTTTTCATAATATTCGAATGGTGCCTAACGAACATCCGAGGCACTTGACGTAGTTGGCCGAGGTTTTCCGAATGTCTCCAGTGATCCCAGCCGCAAGCTCGAGTATTGCTGCATATCGTAGACAAAAGAATATTAGCAGCGAATAGTTTGCATAAGATAAATGATGTTTATGTTTGTTTTCAGACACTGTTGGCTGATTCTCTTGGATTCATTGCTGGTTCCGCCTCCATTATCCATCCTCATGTCATCCTAACCTCAGCTCAACACTTTGAGGGGTACGTTTTAAAAATAATCGATGCCATGACAAAACCTGTATTAGTGACGTTGATTATGACGTCGAGTATTTTCCAATTAACGTTTTGACGTCACAAACTGAGCGCTTAGTTCGGAGATATTTTGGGTGCTTAATTGTGATAGAATTTAACGAACGAGGAATTATTTATAGTATTTATAAGTATTGCATAATTTGAATTTTACAATTGAAAAGCATAATTATTTTTAAGAATTGTGTACATTCTGACGCGACGTCATTATTTTGTTTAAACCGGGGTCACGTGACCGAACGTTGAAAATAGTTGCTCATGCTTCCGTTTTTGGAAGGGATGTCGATTTTTTCCGAAGACATGGCCAACCTCAATTGACCGCCGTAAATAACTGAAATAATGCTGAGTAATGGCGTAAAACCCAAAAATAAAAGAAAATAAAGTAGAAAAGTTTCGACAACTTAAGTGCAGTAGCAACAGCGTACATTCAGATTATGGGTACGGTATTTGGCCCGATATTTCCTGGTCATTGATACATATTTTGTATCTTGCGTCTGTAGTATCTTGGTTTATTCTGGACCGTAATATAAATCTTAATTAACTCGGTTAATCTCGTTTGAATTTCAGACCAGGATATTCCATATTCGATCTTGATATACATTACTGGAGAGTCTACGCCGGGGAATATAACATTAGTATGAATGATCCTCATGAGAAATTTTACCATATCAACCGAGTGGTACTTCATCCCGGATACAATACAACAAGCTTGGAAAATGATATTGCCCTCATAATAACCAGGGAACCAATTCTGTGAGTGAAAATAATAGTAGCAGTAATAATTATATGAACTTTATTTCCTGAAGGTGGCGTATATATAGAAATGGTAAACATTTACTATTCATATCTTATTTTCACATGACCTTCTATAATGTAACGATTCAATCATATTAAAGTTACTCATGTTATTCTTTCATATACAGTAAAACCTCACTTAAAGACCACCTCAATAATAAGACCACTTCAATATTATGACCACACGTTTTAAGTCAATTTTGACTCTTCCGCTCTTTATTCAACCTCAATATTAAAACACCACCTGATCATTAAGACCATTTTTCACTGGTCCCGAGGGTGGTCTTATTATTGAGGTATTACTGTACAACAGTACTCAATAGGAAAAGCATTAATGCATGTACGTTCATTCTCTGACATACACACCATTTATGCATCAATGATGTATTAAGATACAACAACTACCATATAAATGCAAAAAAGTATAAATAAGCGCCGCTGTACGATTTCCAACCTCTTCTTTCAGTGACGTCATTTTCAGAAAACGTTACATGTGACGTCACCATGTACTGGCAGTAAACAATATTTGCCCCATATGGCAATATGAAAACAAAGTGATTATTGTTTCCTGCTTGCAAATAGTGGCATCACATGTTGCGTTTTCTTGAAAATACGACACTTACAGAAGTGGTTGTAAATCCCATAGCAGCGCTCAAATACATGTATTTGCAACGTAACTTAGCAGAATATTTGGTTTATAGTTTGCCTTAAAGGGAGATAGTCTTATTTAAATATTCTAAGTCATAAATATGTGAAAATCGGTGGTAAATCCCTTTATACAGATGTACTATACAATACTGCATTGTCACTTTTTGACATGTTTCCCAAAACCACAAATACAAGTGTCCTTTACCCGTATTTTCTATCCTGACATATGCGTTATATATACGAGTTGAGCTAACACAGGAAACACCTATATCGGACCCATGTTTTGCAGTTCCGGGAACTTTTAAAGAAAAAATACAATGTTTGTAGATAACGTCTGTATGAAGGCATTAACATGCCTTTTTCTAAAGATTATTACTTGACATTGATGGAAAATCTACCTTTAAAGGATACAATAAATTTGGAATTCTTAATATAAGATGGGATGTTATTCCATGCTTCCCCACTAATGTATGTAAAGGAATCTTTCAAATAGTTTGTTCTAGGTTTTATTTGTCGAGCTAGATGTTCATTCGATACCGAGCCTTACTGATTAATCACACACTATCTACTAGTTATATTTCCCTTATTATATTTTGCATAAACAAATGATACAGTTGGACTTCGATTATATATCAACCTTCTATCCTAATACTTGGTATCATCCGAAATAAATATACAAATTGTATCTTCTTAGGCATGGCATATTGCAATCTCCTGCGCAGTGATCTCCCCTTATAGTTATCGGGTTATTGCTGTTCTACAAGGGAAGATAACTGCTGCTTGGAGTTTGGTCAAATTGATATGGGCTATTCGAAACTATGTATTATTCGAAATAAAAATTCCGGACCCGATGAATTCGAATGCACGATGTCCGACTGTATGTTGTTAATCAGAAGTTAGTATATAACACACATAAATATCACATATTTTACCAGATTCAATGACCATACTCGTGCAGCATGTTTACCTGATGCCTCTCATACCTACACTGTTGGTGAAACTTGTTACTTGCCAGGATGGGGAAGCACAGCCAGTGAGTTTTAACATATAAGACCAAATGATATTGTAAAGAGTTATTTTCCTTTATCTCATCTAGAGTTCTTTCCCTTCATATATTTATAGACGAGATAACGGGAAATAACTCGTGACACTTACCTAAAAGTCTGGTCAACAGAGCTAATCCGCCTTTTTTGTATTTTGAGAATGAATCTTCACCACTTTATGGACAAATGATTGGAAGCATACGTGATGGTGACTGTATGCGATAATCGGATTGTTCATTTGTTTAGTTCATTTGAATTTTCCCCTGGTGAAACGTATGTTATGAGTAACAATTTTGATGCAGCCGACTCATCCAAGGCCATTTGTCCTCGAAATGTGATTCATGAGGGGAAGTTGTAAGTTTCTTGCGGACGGTCAGGTTAGTACTGGTAGGTAACCCAGGAACAGTGGTTGGTAACCCAGGAACAGTGATAGGTCATCTGGCTGCCACAGAGAACTAAAATAGTGTAGTTATATACGCCACAAAACTCTTGAAATACTATTGAAAAAGACAACAGACATAAAATTTTACCTATTTAAATTGTTCTCTATTTTTTATCACAGATACTGGAAATGAAGAAGTAATGAATCAAGTAGATCTTCCAATCCTTGATGACACCGTGTGTGCTGGTCATTGGACCGACTTCTTGCCCGCCACCGAGCTTTGTGCTGGATATGAAAACGGCGGAAAAGACTTCTGCACCGTAAGTTATGTTTAATCAGATCAACCCTAAAATAACTTTAAATAAATTAGGCGTTTTACAACAGTGTTTTGTTCAATTTCTTTGTTTTTAGTAGAATAATTAGATTATTCTTTGTCAGAAAGCCAAGCATTGTCAGGTAACTCGTACTGGAATTCCAAACTGGAGGTCGTAGGTTCAAATCTCGGTCGGGGGCGTATGTTCCCCATGACAATTTGACTGAAGATTGTTAATACCTACAAAGTCGTTAGTCCTCCATCTCTGATTCATCTGGGAAAGATTTGAGTTGCTTGCTGAGGTACAGGGTATTAAGTACCAGTTGGTATGTAGATTAGCTCAACTGACCACCATACATAGTGGAATAACTGTTGAAAGACGGCATTAAATACAGCCGGGCAATTAACCGACGCTGACCTTACCAAGTATGCAATGTCTTGCTGACACTACTACCATTGTCAGTATGCAACAAGGTGCTGACAAATTCCCTAGGCATGGAGATGGAAGACGACCTAGAATCGATCATAATAGACAAAATGAGACGAGGTTTCGAATTTACGACATCCATATTAAGGGTGACCTTATAAGCCTTGGCCAATGGGTCGAGGCTTATAATTCTATGTGGTGTATATATTAACCCTGTAATTAAGTACAATGTATGTCGATTTTTAATGTTGATAAAATGTTCCATTTCTAGGATGATCTTGGAAGTCCATTGATGTGCAAAGACCAAAGCGGCGCTTGGTACATTCAAGGTGAGTGTAAAGTGGCATATCATTTGTATGCCATTCTTGTATGCATTTTTCCATATTCAAGAAGAAATTCCATCCTTGCCTATGAAAATAATGTTTATTTCACTGAAATTGACCTGTTTTGTAACCAATACGACATTTAACTCCTAATTGTCCTCGAAAACTCTAGGGCTAAGCTACTGAGAGTGATGCTGTTTGACATAAGAGATGTATGAAAACCGCTTTTAAGGAATAATTGATTACACCCTTGAGTCATTCGATGTTGGTAATCAAGACGACAAATTAGATCAACCTCTCCAATTTGTCAGAATTTCTAATTAAGGTCATATGTTAAACATGTTGTTTTAGGAGAATCTGAACATGCTATACACATATTGATAATTTAATATATATTAAGATGCACATTATATACTGTATGCATTGTTGAACATGGGTCATTTATGACCTTTTCACACATGTATATGAAATGTGTTTTGTTGAATAAAGTTCTTATTCTTCCCTAACTCGATACTTTCGTTTTGTCGTCTATATCGGCTACTTTCGGTTCAGGAACACGTTAAAATTTAGCTAATGCACTGATTGTTTAACCATGCATTTTAGGTGTTGCTTCATCTGGTGGTGACTGTACCAAGGCTGATGAACCAGGAATATTTGAAGATATATCGCAATATT
Organism: Mactromeris polynyma; assembly: GCA_032209605.1. Lineage (NCBI taxonomy): Eukaryota > Metazoa > Mollusca > Bivalvia > Venerida > Mactridae > Mactromeris > Mactromeris polynyma. The sequence goes on along the minus strand of JASFXZ010000003.1, from coordinate 7,900,603 downwards.
CTGACTGGATCAAACAAACCATGGAGAGTGCTGGATATTCTTATATGTATTAAATATAAGAATGTAATATGTAGTTGAAATTAAACGGAAAAGTTTACAATTGTGTTAGTTATTTTTTAATTATGGTGTCTCGCTTGCGATGAAGCTCCAGACTAGACCTTGAAATTTAATCAGATAAATATGTATTTTATTTTGTACACATTACTATTTTATATTTCTCATATCATTTTGAGATTAAAATTGATGTACGAAATGCTTAATGCATGATCATTCGCCGTTATAGGGAAGGGAGACAATCAATAATTATATCACCTATTATTTATTACGAGTTGTCTCCCTTTCCTACTCTCGGTTGGTTTAAACTGTAATGTTTGAAATGTTTGAATGGAGCCGATGCGAATGCAATGTATTAGATGCTCTCCTAGTATTGTCTGCATCTATTGCTGCCTTTAAGTCATTTTGTTTTATGTTAATTTTCAACGGTATTTCAGCTTGTACTAAAAATACAGTAACACTTCGATAATAAGACCACTTTTGGGACCCTTGAAAAGTGGTCTTAATATTGAGAATGTCTTAATATTAAGGTTGAATAAAAAGCAAAACAGTCTAAACGGACATGAAAATTGTGTTCTTAAATTTGAAGTGGTGTTATTATTAAGGTGGTCTTTAAGTGAGGTTTGATTGTGTGTCTGTTTCATCAATTAACAGACTTCCAAATATTTGTAGACCCTTTACCTATTCGTCAATTTTTTTATTTCGTCTCTACTTGCTCACTTAGTTTCTAAAAAGCTATTGGATACATGTGTTAATGTTGACTGAAGTGAACTAGGAACCGTATATGTACGATAGTGTGTTTCAGAGTGAACTATACAATGTAAAGAAGAGAGAGAGTTGTTACAGATCAATAACAAACACAAATTTAAACCAAGTCCTCTCCCTCTGCTTTCAAGCGTCCTTTTATTGGACACAATTGTTTAAATAAATCTTATACTCGTAGAAGAACGAATGATTTCAATTTACTGTTCATTTCTACATGGTGAGACACCGACAGTGAGTTCACGATGGGAGATAACCCCATGAGTCTTCCTGACCTTGAGACTGGATTACTGCCAATCATGTTTAAATGGAAATGTTATGACACAGTCTAATTGTCTATCTAGTGGATTATAAATGTCTTTTCCTTCTATATATTCTAAACTTCATTATTTAATAAAGTTATGTAGACAAGTCGATTTTACTATTTTAATTACGTATTTTCGTATAGATCTCTAAGATATTCAGTCCACCGTCTCATTATGGTAAACTTTCTTTCCCAGTTAATCTGCAGTAATTTGGCCTTCTGCATACAGCTGACAACTTCTCCACAATACTAGGTGGCGGACAGATGACCTAAGCCGGAATTGAACCCAGACCTACCGGGCGACAGTCCAGCACCCTACCAACTGAGTGAACATGGCGGACTAATTTTTCTTTATGCTCTTGTACCATTAATTCATACCTTTCATAACGTTTTATGTTTGCACAAAGTATGCACATTAGTTTGTAGAGGGGCCAATGATTATTGAAGCATTCTGGATTTTGACATTGAGATATTAACTGAGGTTCGTAATGCTTATCACGAGGAAGAGATAAAGGAAACTCAAAGATGGTTGACCTAACAGATTTCTTGGACTTCGCCACTAAATAGCATGTAAGTGAATTCTTATATCTATACAGATTTGCACTAGTCGGTGAACCGCTAAGGTTTTGTACTGTTGCCCAAAATATGAGCAGTAACTGGTACATACGTACATGATTGTCTAATCTTGCAACAAAACAACTCGATAAAGGCATGATCGTAGCGACAGCTGATTTGACTAGACAAGTTCTCAAACTAACGTCACTAATCATGTACGCCACAAATAATGAACTATGAGATACATCAGTGCGCAAAATAACTGTACTGTTAAAACTGTTGAAAACCGAGCTTTGCATTGAATAAATGAGACAATATACAAGCATTATTATTGGCCTATTTTAAGATTCAAATTAGCCCTGTTACAAGACAAATGTACTAATATAAAAATAGTTATATATTCAGCGATCAATCTTTTTTCAAAATACCAGACGCTTTACGCTGAAAACGTATGATTCTGTTTGGAAATGTGACTTTCACTTGTAAGCATCCTTTTGCCGACAATTTCTTGACATTGACACAGTCTTCAGTCGTAGAATTGCAGTTTAAACAATTGTTGTACTAAACTGTAATGTGACTTTGAAGAGGCCTATGAGGTTAAGGGCAGAAATATAAAATAAATGTATGAAAAAATAAGTTCATACGTTCAGAACATGACAACGTCAGTTGTTTTTGACAGCAGTATTTTTTTGTTTTAGCCAGAAATCAACTTGTTGACTGTTATTTATTTTGCACCAACACAAATTGTAAATGTTAACCGTATTTATATTACAAAAAAGTCAAACCATTTGTATATTTTTGCTTTATATTTATGTTCCATTTGTGACAAAAAAACAGACGACAATTGAACGCAAGCATTGGTGTTATCAGGCGTACATGAACCGTTCTAATATTGGTATGGGTAACCGGCTTGTTCCATAGTCTGAACGATCCAGTCTGTGTATTGAGGTACATCTTCAAATATACCGGGTTCGTCTGCTGTCGTACAGTTACCACCAGACGAGGCAAGTCCTGGAAGTATTTGGACAGGGATATGTAAACAATGAGACCCATTGGTGAAGATTTTACGACGTAACTATACTGTATTTTGTTTCAATAATATGTCTTAAGTTGCTATAACAGAAGAAACTCAAAGAGGTGAATGCGGCGGACGATACCCGGAGTAGCCATCGCCGGTTTATGTCTACTTGAGCATGAAATGCTTCTTGAACTTTGTTTGTGACTGACCTTGACAGCACTATGTGCATGTTGTCTATGTTCGTTGCCTGTTTGTGAATGGATTGGAGACCATAATTATATAACGAAATGAAGATCTGGGAACTCTTTAGTAATAACTTCCCTTCAAATACAGCAATCCGATCACCTCGACTATCTATTTTAATAGACCTCGGAAGTAACGTGGAGCATTTAATCTATATGGAGAATATAAAGGTCTTTTTTAAATATTAGAATACGAGGCACACTTAAATATCGTTGACTTGTGTTTACCTGATCAGCTGTCTTATAGTTAACACTATAGGAAAACCACATCACGTACCGAGGGGGTAGGTATATTCATACACGTACCTACGAGGTCTATTTCCGGACTGAACGGAAATTACCGAGATGTCGCGATTGCAAAAACGATATCATTCGTCCTTTAGTAAGAATTCACTATCATTTTAACCTCTCTAGAGCAACAATCTCTTAACAACAGCCTACACGTGGCTTTCCTGATGGTGTTGCTTTTCAGAGGTTGTACCTCAAGCATTATGATGTTCCCGATGTTTACACATCAATTTGGTGTCGTCTGCTATTGGTTTTATAGTTGGTTTTATAGTTAAGCGGGCTTAGAGACGATATATTCGTATGTCCTGATACGATTTTTAATTATGGAGTATCCCTTACCTTGAATGAACCAAGCTCTACCCTGATCTCTGCACATCAAAGGACTTCCGATGTCATCCTGGATGGACATACAAGTTTGTGTTAGAACGTAATCATGTTATTTGGTTTTGCCGTTTGAGTTGACGCTTTACGCCGTTTCTCAGCAGTACAGTAAAACCTCAATAAGAAGACAACCATAGGAACCCTTGAAAATTGGTCTTAATATCGAGGTTGTCTTAATATCGAGGTTGTCTTAATATCGAGATGGTCTTAATATCGAGGTTGTCTTAATATCGAGGTTGTCTTAATATCGAGGTTGTCTTAATATCGAGGTTGTCTTAATATCGAGGTTGTCCTAAAATAGAGGTGGTCTTAAAATCGAGGTGGTCTTGATATCGAGGTTGTATTAATATCGAGGTTGTCTCAATATCGAGGTGGTCTTAATATCGAGGTTGTATTAATATCGAGGTTGTATTAATATCGAGGTGGTCTTAATATTGAGGTGGTCTTAATATCGAGTTGGTCTTAATATCGAGATGGTCTTAATATTGAGGTGATCTTAATATCGAGATTGTATTAATATCAAGGTGGTCTTAATATCGAGGTGGTCTCAATATCGAGGTTGTCTTAATATCGAGGTTGTCTTGATGCCGAGGATGTCTTAATATCGAGGTGGTCTTAATAGCGAGGTGGTCTTAATATTGAGGTTGTCTTAATATCGAGGTGGTTTTAATATTGAGGTTGTCTTAATATCGAGGTTGTCTTAATTTTGAGATTGAATAAAGAGCAGAATAGTCAAAATGAACTTGAAATTTAATTGTGTTCTTAATTTTGAGGTGATGTTTGAAGTAGCAATAACTTACACCACAGAAGTCCTCGAGTTGATTCTCGTACCCAGCACAAATCTCTGTGGCTGGTAAGAAGTCGTTCCAGTGGTGGGCACATATGCTGTCGTCCAAGATGGGGTACATAAACTGATTCAAAACCTCTTCGTTTCCGGTTGCTGAAAATTAAGAAGCACGGTTTGTTTTCTATGAGAAATTTTTCATAGTGACTTTAGATCAGTAGAAAGTACACGGACTTATGAATCTGGAGATGCGGGTACGATTCTGAAGAGTGATAGCTTTTTATTGATACATTTAAAGGAAGGTCCAAGGTAGTGCTCCTTATTGTTGCACATCATTTATGTTTGTTTCCCTTTTGCGTTCATACTTGTTTACATCTATGTTATAGTAAAACCACAATAATAATCTTGACCACTCTTGGGACCATAGAAAACTGGTCTTAATAGTGAGATGGTCTTAATATTGAGGTTAAATAAAGAGCAAAACAGTGAAAATGGACTTGAAAATTGTGTTCCTAATTTTGAGGTAGTCTTTAAGTGAGGTTTTGCGTTATATAAATATAATTTGTTGTCCCCTCGTGCTGATAGAGTGCCAGTGCAGTTTGTGTTTGATATTTCCTGCTCGACCTTAATATTCATTTCCGATAAATATGAACTTTCATTTTTACTTATTGTCACCATTTATGGTGAAGATATAGATAAGGTATCTAAATGAACCTCTATTGTACGGTTATCTGTACTGAAATCCACTCACCTGATGTGCTGCCCCATCCTGGTAGATTGCTGTCACAAATGTTGCTATGCAGTGAGACATTGCTGTCACAAATGTTTCTGTTCAATGGGCCATTGCTGTCACAAATGTTACTGTACAATTGACAATCGCTGTCGCAAATGTTGATATGCAGTGAGCCATTGCTGTCACAAATGTTACTGTTCAATGGGTCATTATTGTCACAAATGTTGCTATGCATTGAGCTTTTGCTGTCACAAATGTTGCTATGCAGTGAGCCATTGCTGTCACAAATGTTTGCTGTCACAAATGTTGCTATGCAGTGAGCCATTGCTGTCACAAATGTTACTGCTCAACGGGCCATTGCTGTCACAAATGTTACTATACAATGAGTCATCGCTGTAACAAATATTACTGTTCAACGGGCCATTGTTATCACAAATGTTGCTATACAATGAGTCATCGCGGTCACAAATATTACTGTTCAATGGGCCATTGCTGTCATAAATAGTACTGTTCAACGGGCCATTGCAGTCACAAAATTACTGTTCAGTGGGTCATTGCTGTCACAAATGTCGCTATACAATGAGTCATCGCTGTCACAAATAGTACTGTGCAATGAGCCATTGTTGTCATATACGTATCGTACAGTGAGCCATTACACTCACATATGTTACTATACAGACAGCCGTTGCAGTCACAATGTTGTTTGTTGAATGCTGTCAACAAAATATAATCAGTCGAAATTTTAAGAAATGTTGAATACAAAATTGGCGAATAACATTTCTATACAAGTATATGTATATAAAAAAGAAATGTTCACCTAAATTAGTGATATTGCATGAACCATTTTAACATAAACGAAGAAATCCTGTATTCTCAAGAATGTTGAGTGTATTTTGAAAACTTCATCTACTGACGGGAAAGTATTCGTGCTACATTGTTCGGGAACCAATTTATTGTTCGGTAACAAATTTCAATATTCAATCTAATTCCTTAATACATTTGTATATCATATGATATGCACAGACATATTGTATAAATATTTCCAATGAATATAAATTTGTCCTAAATAAAGATCATTGTCAAATTCTGTCAGAATGTATCGTTTGATATCGTTTTACTAAGGGGAGGTAAAAATATAGACTTAGCAATATGTTTGCTTATAACTATTTCATTATAAGACCAGTTGTCACGAAACTTTGAAAATATGTTGTTTAATTCATGGGCAAGCTTTCCATTGAAAAAACATCACATACACTGCTAAATTGAAATGTCTGTACTTAAGATTCATTGATGTCTAGTCAATTCATTCAAAGCCGTTAACAAGTTATTTAGCAGTGGTATATTATGTAATAACTGGACGTAGACATTAGCGTAGAACGCATTCTGCTTAGCATGTTGGCTTGGTCGGCAGTTATTTCCCTATATCCCTTCTTCCCTCCTAGATAAGAAGGGGTAGCCGTTGACCTTGTCAAGTGTTATGTGGAGTCGTCTTTTTACACATTTGTTTCTGTTTGTCTCTTGTCAGAGACGAACAATCTGCATGATGCGTGTATGTGGTCGCACGGTCGTCATACGCTCCTTGTCTGTTTTCCCACAGTTTCGTTACATTAATGAAATAAGTTTTATACGATTAAAGTATTGTCACTTCATTTAAAATTATTTAAATTTCACCTTCATTCATTGGTTAAGAAGAAGGCTAGCTCGCTACGCTCGCTCCGCACCTTCTCAATAAGATTTTACTTAAAATCTACCAACTATTATTTAAATTTAAATTTCACCGCATGACTACTCCAAATTTGTTCTTACCACGAACCTTCATTTGTGAACGCTAGATAGGTTCGTGAAATTCTGATTTTGTACGTTTCATAAGCAAGACGAAACAAGACAGGGAGCGTATCGTGATTTGTATTCCATTTAGTATCAGAAGAAAAAAGTTACAGTTGTCCAACCATCAGGACGAATATATTCGAATTTAATCAACACCCGGACTACACCAGTATGTTGAATTACCTCCCTTTAATATATGCAAATTTAAAAACCAGTTTAAATTAAATAAGAAAATTTATACATCAAATGCTAGCAAAGGAGGTGGTTGGGGGATGTTACAGGAATGTTGCAGGTATACTAATATTTTTAAAAGGAAATGATTATTTTTTTTTTTTTGTATACGGAAATTTCCGGAAACGCACGAAGAGTAACCCGAACAATGTCGGAATTGGCCGAATGCGATATTTACGAATTCAACTCCTACAAACATCGTGTAGAATCAAAGTACTGGGAGTGCTAACACAGTTTGTGTAGAATCAAAGTAATAGGGACACTATTGGTATTCGAATTGATCTTACCATGAACACTAATGGCATTACTTATAAGCCAGGGAGTTTGGTGAATAAGCCGTATAGTGTTCACCATATTGACTTGCAATTTGACTGAAGATTGTTAATACCTACAAAGTCGTTAGTCCCCCATCTCTGATTCATCTGGAAAAGATTTCAGTTGCTTGCTGAGGTACGGGGTAGTAAGTACCGGTTGGTATGTAGATTAGCTCAACTGACCATCATACATAGTGGAATAACTGTTGAAAGACGGCGTTAAATCCAGCCGGGCAATTAACCGACGCCGACCTAACCAAGTATGCAATGTCTTGCTGACAAATTCCCTAGGCATGGAGATGGAAGACGACATAGAATCGATCATAATAGACAAAATTAGACGAGGTTTCGAATTTACGACATCCATAATAAGGGTGACCTTATAAGCCTTGGCCAATGGGTTCAGGAACAAGCTAAAATTTAGCAAATGCACTGATTGTGTAACCATGCATTTTAGGTGTTGCTTCATCTTGTGGTGACTGTACCAAGGCTGATGAACCAGGAATATTTGAAGATATATCGCAATATTCTGACTGGATCAAACAAACAATTGAGAGTGCTGCTGGATATTCTTATATGTATTAAATATGTAAATATAAGAATGTAATATGTAGTTGAAATTAAACGGAAAAGTTTACAATTTTGTTCGTTATTTTTTAATTATGGTGTCTCGCTTGCGATGAAGCTCCAGACTAGACCTTGAAATTTAATCAGATAAATATGTATGTTATATTGTACATATTACTATTTTATATTTCTCATATCATTTTGAGATTAAAATTGATGTACGAAATGCTTAATGCATGATCATTCGCCGTTATAGGGGAGGGAGACAATCCATAATTATATCACCTATTATGTATTACGAGTTGTCTCCCTTTCCTACTCTCGGGTGGTTTAAACTGTAATTTCGGAAATGTTGGAATGGAGCCGATGCGAATGCAATGTATTAGATGCTCTCCTAGTATTGTCTGCATCTATTGCTGCCTTTAAGTCATTTTCTTTTATGTTAATTTTCAACGGTATTTCAGCTTGTACTAATAATACAGTAACACTTCGATAATAAGACCACTTTTGGGACCCTTGAAAAGTGGTCTTAATATTGAGAATGTCTTAATATTAAAGTTGAATAAAAAGCAAAACAGTATAAACGGACATGAAAATTGTGTTCTTAATTTTGAAGTGGTCTTATTATTAAGGTGGTCTTTAAGAGAGGTTTGATTGTATGTCTGTTTCATCAATTAACAGACTTCCAAATATTTGTAGACCCTTTACCTATTCGTCAATTTTTTTATTTCGTCTCTACTTGCTCACTTAGTTTCTAAACAGCTTTTTGATACATGTGTTAATGTTGACTGAAGTGAACTAGGGACCGTATATGTACGATAGTGTGTTTCAGAGTGAACTATACAATGTAAAGAAGAGAGAGAATAAGTTGTTACAGATCAATTACAAACACAAATTTAAACCAAGTCCTCTCCCTCTGCTTTCAAGCGTCCTTTTATTGGACGCAATTGTTTAAATAAATCTTATACTCGTAGAAGAACGAATTATTTCAATTTACTGTTCATTACTACATGGTGAGACACCGACAGTGATTTCATGATGGGAGATAACCCCATGAGTCTTCCTGACCTTGAGACTGGATTACTGCCAGTCATACTTAAATGGAAATGTTATGACACAGTCTAATTGTCTATCTAGTGGATTATAAATGTATTTTCCTTCTATATATTCTAAACGTCATTACTTAATAAAGTTATGTAGACAAGTCGATTTTACTATTTTAATTACGTATTTTCGTATAGATCTCTAAGATATTCAGTCCACCGTCTCATTATGGTAAACTTTCTTTCCCAGTTAATCTGCAGTAATTTGGCCTTCTGCATACAGCTGACAACTTCTCCACAATACTAGGTGGCGGACAGATGACCTAAGCCGGAATTGAACCCAGACCTACCGGGCGACAGTCCAGCACCCTACCAACTGAGTGAACATGGCGGACTAATTTTTCTTTATGCTCTTGTACCATTAATTCATACCTTTCATAACGTTTTATGTTTGCACAAAGTATGCACATTAGTTTGTAGAGGGGCCAATGATTATTGAAGCATTCTGGATTTTGACATTGAGATATTAACTGAGGTTTCGTAATGCTTATCACGAGGAAGAGATAAAGGAAACTCAAAGATTGTTGACCTAACAGTTTGCTTGGACTTCGCCACTAAATAGCATGTAAGTGAATTCTTATATCTATACAGATTTGCACTAGTCGGTGAACCGCTAAGGTTTTGTACTGTTGCCCAAAATATGAGCAGTAACTGGTACATACGTACATGATTGTCTAATCTTGCAACAAAACAACTCGATAAAGGCATGATCGTAGCGACAGCTGATTTGACTAGACAAGTTCTCAAACTAACGTCACTAATCATGTACGCCACAAATAATGAACTATGAGATACATCAGTGCGCAAAATAACTGTACTGTTAAAACTGTTGAAAACCGAGCTTTGCATTGAGAATGAGACAATATACAAGCATTATTATTGGCCTATTTTAAGATTCAAATTAGCCCTGTTACAAGACAAATGTACTAATATAAAAATAGTTATATATTCAGCGATCAATCTTTTTTTTAAATACCAGACGCTTTACGCTGAAAACGTATGATCCTGTTTGGAAATGTGACTTTCACTTGTAAGCATCCTTTTGCCGACAATTTCTTGACATTGACACAGTCTTCAGTCGTAGAATTGCAGTTTAAACAATTGTTGTACTAAACTGTAATGTGACATTGAAGAGGCCTATGAGGTTTAGGGCAGAAATATAAAATAAATGTATGAACAAATAAGTTCATACGTTCAGAACATGACAACGTCAGTTGTTTTTGACAGCAGTACTTTTTTGTTTTAGCCAGAAATCAACTTGTTGACTGTTATTCATTTTGCACCAACACAAATTGTAAATGTTAACCGTATTTATATTACAAAAAAGTCAAACCATTTGTATATTTTTGCTTTATTTTTATGTTCCATTTGTGACAAACAAACAGACGACAATTGAACGCAAGCAATTGTGTCATCAGGCGTACATGAACCGTTCTAATATTGGTATGGGTAACCGGCTTGTTCCATAGTCTGAACGATCCAGTCTGTGTATTGAGGTACATCTTCAAATATACCGGGTTCGTCTGCTGTCGTACAGTTGCCACCAGACGAGGCAAGTCCTGGAAGTATTTGGACAGGGAAATGTAAACAATGAGACCCATTGGTGAAGATTTTACGACGTAACTATACTGTATTTTGTTTCAATAAGATGTCTTAAGTTGGTATAACAGAAGAAACTCAAAGAGGTGAATGCGGCGGAACATATCCCGAGTAGCCATCGCCATCGCCGGTTTATGTCTACTTGAGCATGAAATGCTTATTGAACTTTGTTTGTGACTGACCTTCACAGCACTATGTGCATGTTGTATATGAGCGTTGCCCTTTTGTGAATGGATTGGAGACCATAATTATATAACGAAATGAATATCTGGGAACTCTTTAGTAATAACTTCCCTTAAAATACAGCAATCCGATCACCTCGACTATTTATTTTAATAGACCTCGGAAGTAACGTGGAGCATTTAATCTATATGGAGAATATAAAGGTCTTTTTTAAATATTAGGAATACGAGGCACACTTAAATATCGTTGACTTGTGTTTACCTGATCAGCTGTCTTATAGTTAACACTATAGGAAAACCACATCACGTACCGAGGGGGTAGGTATATTCATACACGTACCTACGAGGTCTATTACCGGACTGTACGGAAATTACCGAGATGTTGCGATTGCAAAAACGATATCATTCGTCCTTTAGTAAGAATTCACTATCATTTTAACCTCTCTAGAGCAACAATCTCTTAACAACAGCCTACACGTGGCTCTCCTGAAGGTGTTGCTTTTCAGAGGTTGTACCTCAGGCATTATGATGTTCCCGATGTTTACACATCAATTTGGTGTCGTCTGCTATTGTTTTTATAGTTAAGCGGGCTTAGAGACGATATATTCGTATGTCCTGATACGATTTTTAATTATGAACTATCATTTACCTTGAATGAACCAAACTCCACCCTGATCTCTGCACATCAAAGGACTTCCGATGTCATCCTGGATGGACATACAAGTTTGTGTTAGAATGTAAACATGTTATTTGGTTTTGCCGTTTGAGTTGAAGCTTTACGCCGTTTCTCAGCAGTACAGTAAAACCTCAATAAGAAGACCACCATAGGAACCCTTGAAAATTGGTCTCAATGTCGAGGTTGTCTTAATATCGAGGTAGTCTTAATATCGAGGTGGTCTTAAGATCGAGGTTGTATTAATATCGAGGTTGTATTAATATCGTGGTGGTCTTAATATCGAGGTGGTCTTAATATCGAGCTGGTCTTAATATCGAGCTGGTCTTAATATCGAGGTTGTCTTAATATCGAGGTTGTCTTAATATCGAGGTTGTCTTAATATTGAGGTTGAATAAAGAGCAGAATAGTCAAAATGAACTTGAAATTTAATTGTGTTCTTAATTTTGAGGTGATGTTTGAAGTAGCAATAACGTACACCACAGAAGTCCTTGAGTTGATTCTCGTACCCAGCACAAATCTCTGTGGCTGGTAAGAAGTCGTTCCAGTGGTTGGCACATATGCTGTCGTCCAAGATGGGGTACATAAGCTGGTTCAAAACCTCTTCGTTTCCGGTTGCTGAAAATTTAGAAGCACGGTTTGTTTTCTATGAGAATTTTTTCATAGTGACTTTAGATCAGTAGAAAGTAAACGGACTTATGAATCTAGAGATGTGGGTTCGATTCTGAAGAGTGATAGCTTTTTATTGATAAATTTAAGGGAAGGTCCAAGGTAGTGCTCCTTTTTTTGCACATCATTTATGTTTGTTTCCCTTTTGCGTTCATACTTGTTTACATCTATGTTATAGTAAAACCACAATAATAATTATTGTGACCATTGAAAGCTGGTCTAAATTGAGGTTGAATAAAGAGCAAAACAGTGAAAATGGACTTGAAAATTGTGTTCCTAATTTTGAGGTAGTCTTTAAGTGAGGTTTTGCTTTATATATATATATATAATGTGTTGTCCCCTCGTGCTGATAGAGTACCAGTGCAGTTTGTGTTTGACATTTCCTGCTCGACCTAAATATTCATTTCCGATACATATGAACTTATTGTAGTTTCATTTTTATTTATAGTCACCATTTATGGTGAAGATATAGATAAGGTATCCAAATGAACCTCTATTGTACGGTTATCTGTACTGAAATCCACTCACCTGATGTGCTGCCCCATCCTGGTAGATAGCACTGGTCTCCCACTCTGTATGCATGACCGGCATCAGCGATACAAGCTGGTCTCGTGGCATCGTTCCACCTGAAATAAGCACAACCAGGGGTCTTAAGCGTTATCAGACTTAGACTTTGAAATATTAAAGGTTCCTTTTGCGCCTACTTTGTAATAACAGTATGGATTTCAGTCAATATTGGCAGTCGTGAACAATGGGTTACAACATTGAATGAAAACAAAAGTTAATATTGCTTTTTATGTCTAAACCTGAGTTTAAACCTTAAATTGAAAATATATAAGGCCCCAACTCGACATTTAATGGCAAGGTAAGCTGGTTGTCCAGCCGAATGCTTGATCAGACGGTCTTGTGTTCGAGTTCCTCCTTTAGTGTGATCCCTATGCAGTCTTCAGAATACCAGTAATTTTTACAAAGGTTGTGAGCTCAAACCCCGCAATAAAAGAGATGTCTGTAATATCAATAATTCTCGAGAATTCTGGTTAGTTACACAGGGAGCAGTCTTTACGGGTGATTAATAGAATGTACAAGATATTGTTTCACAACTGAAGTAAAATATAAGATTAATAATTGTAAATGATTTAATATTTATATCAAAATATATTAGTAGGAACCTCATGTTTAATGGTTCACGAAGAGATATTAGGGTCTTTTAATCATTAATTGGTCATTAATTGAGACCCCGAAGCAAAGATTTACATATACTCCCGATACCTTTGCATACTTATGATACCATAATATCGACTAGATATATGGAAATATTTTCTCAGAAGTCTTATGTTACAACCAGTACAAAGCTTGTATTTTTTAAATTCGATGATGTTTTTAAAGAAATGTTTTTGCTAAAGGGAAGGCCGCTCATGAGAGGTTGCACTATATTGAAAATAGGAGGGGTGTTTGGAAAGTTTCGGGACAAGTATCATAACTTTTTTTATTTTTAAGACATTTCACTGATTTTTTCAACATATATAGCTATGGGTAATTTTATTGGTTTATTGTTAAAAGAATATAATAGTGCATTTGTATAAGTATCGCGTTAGTTATTGTCACCATGGCAACGTCATATACTTACACGATTGGTTCTGTAGTTATTATCAAAGCAATGTCATTCTCCAAGCTGGTTGTATTGTAGCCGGGATGAAGGACTACACGGCGGATATGGTAAAATCTTTCATTTGGGTCCGTGGTCTTAATGTTGTACTCACCGGCGTACACTCTCCAGTTGTGGAGATTCAGATCAAACACACTGTAACCGTACCTGTAAAGTACGAAGGGTGTTCAATAAGTTTAAAGAATCTCGCCGTATTTTTATTATTTTACAGTCGAACCTTCTATCCGAATACACGGTATCATTCGAAATAAATATAAGATCCCGTATCTTCTTACGCATGTCGAATTGAAATGGGCCAATCCGAAACCATGAATTATTCGAAATAAAAATTCGGACCCGATGAATTCGAATGAACGAGAATGTATTATTCTACACCGTTCATTATTATAGTATACATGATTTTACTAATTCTAGGCAGCTCCGTTTTCACCGAATAACTTTGAAAATAAATGCCAGAAATCAGTAAGTAATAAAGCTCTGTATTCTCGTCAAAAGTCCGCGCGGTTAGCTCCGACAGGAGAGTACTCGGATATGGAGGTGGTTGGTTGGAGACCAGGGTGATATGTATTTTATCCGCGGCAGTTTACTGTAGATGATACATCCACTCAGTTGTCCGCCACCTCTGGTTTATGTGGGGAAATTGTCAGTTGCTCTCAGAAGAGAAGAACATGTCGGTAACATAGAAACACTGGTTAGGACAACTGACCACCACATATTACTGAAATTCGGTTGAAAACGGGATAAAACTCTAACACACTTGACAGTAACAGCGCCACACGCACGTAAACATGACTATAAACACGCATTTCTAGAACATCGGCCAGATTGATAAAAAGGTTTGTCTTACCCTTCAAAATGTTGAGCAGAAGTGAGAATAACATTCTGGTTGATAATAGCACCTGATCCAGAAATGAATCCCATTGAGTCAACAATAAGGGTCTAAAATTACAAACATAAACTATCATTAATAATGGTTAGTCTAACTACGCTCATTTTACATCTATTGTGAGACAAGTCGTTAATATTTATAATGCATATTTTTATCATTCCATTGTGAGTCCCCATTACGCTACCAACGGATTATGCTACCCACAGAGCGTAATGAGTTAGACTGGTGCAGGCATGCGCATTTCGCTATCCGGTGAGCGTATGTGATAGAAGTATGCGCATTACGCTATCCGGTGAGCGTAGTGCGTTAGAAGTATGCGGTTTACTCTATCCGGTGAGCGTCGTGCATTAGACGAATGCGACTTACGCTATCCGGTGGGCGTAGTGAGTAAGAAGTATGCAACTTACACTATCCGGTGAGCGTCGTGCATAAGAAGGGTGCGCCTTACGCTATCCGGTTAGCGTCGTGCATTCGAAGTATGCGACTAACGCTATCCGGTGAGCGTCATGTAATAGAAGTATGCGACTAACGCTATCCGGTGAGCGTCGTGCATAAGAAGGGTGCGCCTTACGCTATCCGGTTAGCGTCGTGCATTCGAAGTATGCGACTAACGCTATCCGGTGAGCGTCGTGTAATAGAAGTATGCGACTAACGCTATCCGGTGAGCGTCGTGTATTAGAAGTATGCGACCTACGCTAATCGCTGAGCGTCGTGCATTAGAAGTATGCGACTTACGCTATTCGCTGAGCGTCGTGCATTCGAAGTATGCGACTTACGCTATTCTGTGAGCGTCGTGCATTAGAAGTATGCTCCTTACGCTAATCGCTGAGCGTCGTGCATTAGATGTATGCGACTTACGCTAATCGCTGAGCGTCGTGCATTAGAAGTATGCGACTTACGCTATTCTGTGAGCGTCGTGCATTAGAAGTATGCGCCTTACGCTATTCGGTGAGCGTCGTACATTAGAAGGGTACGACTTACGCTATCATGTGAGCAAAGTGCGTTAGAAGAATGTGACTTACGCTCTAATGTGAGCGTCGTGCAATAGATGGGTGCGCACTACGCTATCCGGATAGCATAATGAATAGGTAGCGTGATGTGGTTTCTGTACCATTTTACCAAGAGAAACAAAACTTTAGTATTAAACACATTGTAACAATGATATAGAAGTTACCATCCATGGCCAGGAGTTAGGCAAAGCCGGTGTTCCGCCCACAATTCTCGAGGTTTGTGGTTGCACAGTAGGGACCCCGCATGGTACTCCTAAAGCATAATATACATCATACAGTGAAACATTAATAATAAGACCACCATTGGTTTTGAAGGTTGTGGGGTGGTCTGATTATTGAGTTAATATATGGAAGACAAATTAAAACTGAACCACCAAGTTATACACTTATGAATAAGGTGGCTTTAATTATTATAAAGCCAGCGTTAAGTGTACGTATTTTCGCGTTTATTTGACAACAGAAATCATTCAAAATTGATGGGAAATATGCTGACAGAAATCTGGACTCGTCGAGTTTTATATAATACACGAACCAAGCAATTTACCAAGTTATAAACTACAATATCACTCGTACCTTGTTGGGCATACGCCCCGGCGAAGAGACACATCAAAAGAACGAATTTCATCTTTCTGAAAATACAAAAGATACGTACGTGTGTTATGCTGCAAATATTTTCAAAGTTATTGTCTTGAAAGTTCTCCTTCAAAATATATCCACTATTTCCGATAGTACCTTCTAAGAATTCGTAAATTTCTAAGGCATAAAGCAATCGTACGATTTAGCAGGTGCTGTAATGTGTTTTGATATTCTTGAAACAATTCCGTATTATACTCGTATTCATACAAACAGTCGGTGATAATAATAAATTGAAGAAATTACGTGAATGTTTTCTTGGAAATTCCAAATGTTTAATGTTAGTGCCAATAACTTAATCCGTAGACTAAATAAGAACGGGTCCGCAAAATTGTGGGACTCGGGGACTTTGCGTCGCTTTGAAATCGGAATGTTACGAAATAGGGGACAGAAAGATAAGGCACGTTCTTAACGTCTGTTGCGCAATGATGTGTCATAGCTGTCACTAAGAACATAACGGGACAGAACGCTTATCTGTATTTACAAGTACAGCATGTTTATCAAATACCACATATTTAGGACATCACGACGTTACAATGCGGACTTAGTGCGCCGATGAAAATTTGATCTATTTCTCTGCAGATCTGTGATGTCGTGCTTTTCTTCTACAAGGCAGTCTTCCGATGTTAACATGCGTTCTCTAGCAATATGTTAAAATACAGTCGGACCTCGTTTATTCGACAACCTTCTATCCGAATACTTGGTATCATCCGAAGTAAATAGCAGGTCCCGGTGTGTCTTCCTAGGCACGTGGAATTGAAATGGGCTAATCTAATCCACGTATTATTCGAATTAAAATTTCGGACCCGATGAATTCGAATAAACGCGGTCCGGTTGTATTTACATACTGATATATAGATATATGTTCTTCGTACTAATATATTGCTGACTGTTTTGGAGAATATAAATAACGTGCAAAACACAGCACAACCTCTCCAGAGCAACAGCCTTTGGGAGATGCTCATTGTGTCTGTTGTTGAGAGGTTGTAGTTCTAGAGAAATAAATTATTACTGAAGGGAAAATTGTTGCTCAAGAAAGGGCCGCAGTGGAAAGGTTACAATGTTTCCCAAAACTTTATAGCAATACATAGATAGACTTCTCTAATATTTGCTTCCAATCTTTTGTATAAAAGTGCTACTGTTTCGGCCTTGATACTTCATCAAATGCCACTAAAGTGACTCTATGAAGAAATAAATTGATTAAGAAACAAGTACACTCGAACTTCGTTCATTCGCATTCATTGGGTCCGAAATTTTAATTCGAATAATACATGGTTTAGAAAAGTCCATTTCAATTTGAAGAACATAAGAAAACACATCGGATTCGGATAGAAGGTTGTCGGATAAACGAGGTCCGACTGAAGTATTAATTTGTTTCGACATTGGTTTCAAAGAGCAATGCGGGTTTTTCTTTGTCCTTCTTATGACTTCTACTGAGTGCAAAGTCGTAATCAGTCATACGTCCGTACGCATGTGCGCAAGCTAGAAATACCAGACCGTGTATAACACATGTTAGAGGGGTTAGGGGCCAAGTCATTAGGTAAAAATCGCTTACAATAAACTAGGCCAAGCACTCAAGGGGCACTGATCGCTAAGGTGACGTAGGTAACGTATATGCGCAACTTGGTAAGATATAAGACGGCAGCAAGCGCTTTCTTTCTGTGTTTGAGAACAAGGTAACAAGGTAAGAACAAACTTATTAGAACTATATTAATCTCGACATTTTTAACGTTTTAGTTTTACATTTATTCATACCAGCAAGTCTTTTGCTTTATAGAACATTTTTAAATAATTTGTTACAGTAAATTTAAGTCATGAAATATATATATTTTGTATACTTTGACTGGGTCCTGAGCATATACGCCTTTGAGTAAGAATTAGACCTTCAGAATCGTAGTCAGCTGTTAGTATTTTAAACATCAAATGGGTGAGGCATATAATGGTCAAGGGGTAAAATGACAATACAAAAATATGTATAGAAATACACATATATACGCTTATAATTCCAAATTCAGCAAATCCCTGCATTCTGATTGGCTAATCGGAGGTGTTCACACATGCATGAACGTCCAAATTTCATTGTATTGATGACGTAACTTAATTCTGCATTCTGATTGGCTAATCAAAGGCGTTTACACAAGTATGAACGTCCAAATTTCATTAACTGGACTACTTTCGACCTAAATCTGAGGTAAACAATATGAACAAGTAGAGTACAATATTTGCTCAAGCAATGCACATAAAAAATATAGTGTATTTATTTGCAAATTCACCACATATTTTAGAAACAAGTTTAGATCGAGGTATTATTAGTAACATCGTTATTTATGGAAAAAAGACTAACATGACAGACGATTTAATCAAGAGACGGAGTGGTCCAGAATTCTAGAATATTCCATTTCATTCCTCCTACTCCTAGTCCTACTTTGTTAATTCAGAATCCGTCCGTTCAATAATGAAGCTATTGCTAGCGGCAGCATGTGAAATTTGTTGTTGGCATGATTTATATCGCACGACAACAAGCAAACATAACGTAATTGAGCTAGCATTTAATCTAATCTTAGTCATCAGATTTCGCGACCATTTCTTTCGGTTTCACAAAACGTGTTATCAACAGCATAATAGTATTCTCTTAGAAGCACGTATTCCACATTTATACGAAATCCGGTATGTTTACCAGTTTATCTATCCTAGTTTCTGCTTGAAAGCGACGTTTTAACGTGAGAATTTCACCCGATGCGCGCTAACCCGACATGTTTATCTAGCGCGACCTTGAACTGCATTACTATCCTATACTGTTTACACGGAATAAATGATTGGCGTGGAATAATAACTGTTAAGCAGAAAGGTTATAACATTTTAAGTAAATATCAAATATGGCTCCTGTTATGGCCTGAAAATTATTTTCAAGTGTTGTTTTGGCTGTTCAATTCGGTACTATTTGTGTGTGTATTTATCCGCGCATTCAGTTGACACTGCGTGGGGTCAAGATGTGTATTGACGAAAAAACTTCATTAGGGGTCGTTTCTAAGTACTATTTGGAATTATAAGGATTTAACGACCATTTTTTATAGTATTACACGTACTCTATATCTTTATAAACGTTTTCTTATTTTAGAAATGATCAAACTACTACTTGTTGGATTTTTTGGAGCAGTTTTTGGACAGGGACCTGTTGGTGAGTGTTCTAGCAGTTTCTGTTATTAAAGCAATTCTGCCATATATTGCATTAGTCCTCAGGTTAATAAAGTCTATAACAATCGCCTTTTCCCGTGGATTAAAAACGTACAATGCGCAATATATAATCAATAATATATAATACTGTAAATCGGCATATAGCACAATTGTATTGAAATCCTTTCATTTCAATATTGTCACATTGATCATGACTTCCGGTTTTGTCAACCGTAACAAACACAGAGTAAAGTAAAACCACACTCAATGACCATCTCGAAATATAGACCACCTTATTAACCAGACTGTATTTCATACACCATTCAATATTCCATATATATTGTAACTCGATAATCATACGACCTCATTACTAAGACGTGTTCACTGTACGTTTCGACCATTTTTCGACAGAGAATTCGCTAACTTTTCGGTGACTGTTAATCATTTCATCGCCTCAATCTATTAATAGATCCAGCCAGCACTCCATGCGGTGTCCCAACAGTTCAACCCATCACAAACAGAATTGTCGGAGGAATTGTCGCCACACCCGGATCTTGGCCATGGACGGTAAGATTACTTCAATGTCATATTTAACCGAAACATACTGATCAAAAAAGCAAACCCTAGGGCTATCATTTGTTCAGATATTTACATATCGACGATATTGATATATCGAAAGACAAATATCGACGATATATCGATATCGATCATGCTTTCAAATTCCTTTAATATACTCCTTTATTTTGTATGTTTATGTATGTGTGCTCTTCATATTTAAATGTTGTACTTATATATATGATAACAAAAAACCATTTAAGTATTTAATCCATATTTCTAATTTCACAGTATATATTATATAGCCGACATTTGGAAGTTAGAGGACCGTTAAACAAGTGGTCAACTACAAAGCGAAATTACACTTTTAGACTGCATTCATTCTCCTGTATTCTTCCGCCATAATATCATGTGCATCGAATATCGATCGACCGAAAAACACTATGTGAAATAATACTGGTCGGTTAACACTTTTTACTAGTATGTAATATTAAAATCAGTCAGTAATATACGACAAAGAGGGGCTAAGAACAATTTGATTACGTCAGCATTATCAGATTCAGTTACATTTATATCTAGCTATTGAATGAATTGTCAAACACAGAATACGTCTTGATTCATATTTTAAGAAGACCGTATTTGCATGAACCGGTTTTCCTTTTTTCTTCCATGTCAGAAGATATCACAACGTTATTAGTTCGATTTTCTTATGAAATAATGGTGGTCTAAATATGCAGGTTTACTGTAGAATGATCATCTGAATAAATCAATACAGTCCCTTTACAATTAAATGAATTTGATTTCCCGCATTGTTCCATTTTTTCTATCTATCCTAACCACCATGGATTGTCACGTCTTCTCTCCTTTTATCTCTTCTAGAGTTCTCTCTACCTTTATCCCTTATATAGTATATATGCACTATATATACATATACTATAGAAGGGATAAAGGGAGACGACTCGAGAAAGATAAAGGAAGATAACTCGTGACAATCCCCAGTGCATTCTCGTCAGCTCTCAGGTATTTCCGTACCACTTCGTTACTCTAATAACACCCTCTAGGCGGAGCACTATGTGGCAAAACTCAACATTTTGTGCGGTCAAGAAATAGTTCTCGTAAAACGGATTTATAATTTCAATAACTTTGATAAATTCAGGTAAGAGATGTATTATGGTTGTCATTTCTAGTTAAAAACTCACATATTTCAGTCTTCATATAGCTTAAATATTAGATTCATCAGCACTCCAGTGCTCACGCCGCCATCTTGTTTTCATAATATTCGAATGGTGCCTAACGAACATCCGAGGCACTTGACGTAGTTGGCCGAGGTTTTCCGAATGTCTCCAGTGATCCCAGCCGCAAGCTCGAGTATTGCTGCATATCGTAGACAAAAGAATATTAGCAGCGAATAGTTTGCATAAGATAAATGATGTTTATGTTTGTTTTCAGACACTGTTGGCTGATTCTCTTGGATTCATTGCTGGTTCCGCCTCCATTATCCATCCTCATGTAATCCTAACCTCAGCTCAACACTTTGAGGGGTACGTTTTAAAAATAATCGATGCCATGACAAAACCTGTATTAGTGACGTTGATTATGACGTCGAGTATTTTCCAATTAACGTTTTGACGTCACAAACTGAGCGCTTAGTTCGGAGATATTTTGGGTGCTTAATTGTGATAGAATTAAACGAACGAGGAATTATTTATGGTATTTATAAGTATTGCATAATTTATATTGTGTACATTCTGACGCGACGTCATTATTTTGTTTAAACCGGGGTCACGTGACCGAACGTTGAAAATAGTTGCTCATGCTTCCGTTTTTGGAAGGGATGTCGATTTTTTCCGAAGACATGGCCAACCTCAATTGACCGTCGTAAATAACTGAAATAATGCTGAGAAATGGCGTAAAACCCAAAAATAAAAGAAAATAAAGTAGAAAAGTTTCGACAACTTAAGTGCAGTAGCAACAGCGTACATTCAGATTATGGGTACGGTATTTGGCCCGGTATTTCCTGGTCATTGATACATATTTTGTATCTTGCGTCTGTAGTATCTTGGTTTATTCTGGACCGTAATATAAATCTTAATTAACTCGGTTAATCTCATTTGAATTTCAGACCAGGATATTCCATATTCGATCTTGATATACATTACTGGAGAGTCTACGCCGGGGAATATAACATTAGTATGAATGATCCTCATGAGAAATTTTACCATATCAACCGAGTGGTACTTCATCCCGGATACAATACAACAAGCTTGGAAAATGATATTGCCCTCATAATAACCAGGGAACCAATTCTGTGAGTGAAAATAATAGTAGCAGTAATAATTATATGAACTTTATTTCCTGAAGGTGACGTATATATAGAAATGGTAAACATTTACTATTCATATCTTATTTTCACATGACCTTCTATAATGAAACGATTCAATCATATTAAAGTTACTCATGTTATTCTTTCATATACAGTAAAACCTCACTTAAAGACCACCTCAATAATAAGACCACTTCAATATTATGACCACACGTTTTAAGTCAATTTTGACTCTTCCGCTCTTTATTCAACCTCAATATTAAAACACCACCTGATCATTAAGACCAGTTTTCACTGGTCCCGAGGGTGGTCTTATTATTGAGGTATTACTGTACAACAGTACTCAATAGGAAAAGCATTAATGCATGTACGTTCATTCTCTGACATACACACCATTTATGCATCAATGATGTATTAAGATACAACAACTACCATATAAATGCAAAAAGTATAAATAAGCGCCGCTGTACGATTTCCAACCTCTTCTTTCAGTGACGTCATTTTCAGAAAACGTTACATGTGACGTCGCCATGTACTGGCAGTAAACAATATTTGCCCCATATGGCAATATGAAAACAAAGTGATTAGTGTTTCCTGCTTGCAAATAGTGGCATCACATGTTGCGTTTTCTTGAAAATACGACACTTACAGAAGAGGTTGTAAATCCCATAGCAGCGCTCAAATATTTGCAACGTAATTTAGCAGAATTTTTGGTTTATAGTTTGCCTTAAAGGTAGATAGTCTTATTTAAATATTCTAAGCCATAAATATGTGAAAATCGGTGGTAAATACCTTTATACAGATGTACTATACAATACTGCATTGTCACTTTTTTACATGTTTCCCAAAACCACAAATACAAGTGTCCTATACCGGTATTTTCTATCCTGACCTATGCGTTATATATACGAGTTGAGCTAACACAGGAAACACCTATATCGGACCCATATTTTGCAGTTCCGGGAACTTTTAAAGAAAAAATACAATACAAAGTTTGTAGATTACGTCTGTATGAAGGCATTAAAATGCCTTTTTCTAAAGATTATTACTTGACATTGATGGAAAATCTACCTTTAAAGGATACAATAAATTTGGAATTCTTAATATAAGATGGGATGTTATTCCATGCTTCCCCACTAATGTATGTAAAGGAATCTTTCAATGTTCTAGGTTTTATTTGTCGAGCTAGATATTCATTCGATACCGAGCCTTACTGATTAATCACACACTATCTACTAGTTATATTTCACTTATTATATTTTGCATAAACAAATGATACAGTTGGACTTCGATTATATATCAACCTTCTACCCGAATACTTGGTATCATCCGAAATAAATATACAAATTTTATCTTCTTAGGCATGGCATATTGCAATCTCCTGCGCAGTGATCTCCCCTTATAGTTATCGGGTTATTGCTGTTATTGTGGGCTATTCGAAACTATGTATTATTCGAAATAAAAATTTCGGACCCGATGAATTCGAATGCCCGATGTCCGACTGTATGTTGTTAATCAGGAGTTAGTAAATAGCACACATAAATATCACATTTTTTACCAGATTCAATGACCATACTCGTGCAGCATGTTTACCTGATGCCTCTCATACCTACACTGTTGGTGAAACTTGTTACTTGCCAGGATGGGGAAGCACAGCCAGTGAGTTTTAACATATAAGACCAAATGATATTGTAAAGAGTTATTTTCCTTTATCTCATCTAGAGTTCTCTCCCTTTATATATTTATAGACGGGATATAGGGAAAGAACTCGTGACACTTAGCTGTGTAAAAGGCAGTCTGGTCAACAGAGCTAATCCGCCATTTTGTATTTTGAGTATGAATCTTCACTACTTTATGGAAAAATTATCGGAAACGACGAACGTTATAGTGACTGTATTCGATAATCGGATTGTTCATTTGTTTAGTTCATTTAAATTTCCCCTGGTGAAACGTATGTTGTCAGTGATTATTTGAATGCATACGACTCATCAAAGGCCATTTGTCCTCGAAATCTGATTCATGAGGGGAAGCTGTCAGTTTCTTGCGGAAGGTCAGGTTAGTACTGGTTGGTAACCCAGGAACAGTGGTTGGTAACCCAGGAACAGTGGTTGGTAACTCATGAACAGTGGTTGGTAACCCATGAACAGTGGTTGGTAACCCAGGAACACTGGTTGGTAACCCAGTAAAAGTGATTGGTAACCCAGGACCACTGGTGAGTAACCCAGGAACACTGGTTGGTAACCCAGGAACAGTTGTTGGTAACCCAGGAATACTGGTTGGTAACCCAGGAACACTTGTTGGTAACCCAGGAACAGTGGTTGGTAACCCAGGAACAGTGGTTGGTAACCCATGAACAGTGGTTGGTAACCCAGGAACACTGGTGAGTAACCCAGGAACACTGGTTGGTAACCCAGGAATACTGGTTGGTAACCCAGGAACTCTTGTTGGTAACCCAGGAACAGTGGTTGGTAACCCAGGAACAGTGGTTGGTAACCCAGGAACACTGGTTGGTAACCCAGGAACACTATTTGGTAACCCAGGAACAGTGGTTGGTAACCAAGGTACATTGGTGAGTAACTCAAGTACACTGGTGAGTAACCCAGGAACACTTGTTGGTAACTCAGGAACAGTGGTTGGTAACCCAGGAACAGTGGTTGGTAACCCAGGAAAACTATTTGGTAACCCAGGAACAGTGGTTGGTAACCCAGGAACACTGGTTGGTAACCCAGGAACAGTATTTGGTAACCCAGGAACAGTGGTTGGTAACCCAGGAAAACTATTTGGTAACCCAGGAACAGTGGTTGGTAACCCAGGAACACTGGTTGGTAACCCAGGAACAGTATTTGGTAACCCAGGAACAGTGGTTGGTAACCCAGGAACACTGGTGAGTAACTCAGGAACACTAGTTAGGTCATCTGGCTGCCACACAGAACTCAAATAGTGTTGTTATATACGCCAAGCAGTTTAGTACTGATATAAATGGGGACATTTGAACCCTGGTATAAGGTCAGCTGGCCGCTGTCTATAACTGAAATACTGTTGAAAAAGACGACATACATAAAAGTTGACCTATTTAAATTGTACTCTATTTTTTATCACAGATACTGGAAATGAAGAAGTAATGAATCAAGTAGATCTTCCAATCCTTGATGACACCGTGTGTGCTGGTCATTGGACCGACTTCTTGCCCGCCACCGAGCTTTGTGCTGGATATGAAAACGGCGTAAAAGACTTCTGCTCCGTAAGTTATGTTTAATCAGATCAACCCTTTAATGACTTTAAATAAATAAGGCGTTTTACAACAGTGTTGTGTTCAATTTCTTTGTTTTAAGTAGTTTATTTAGATTATTCTTTGTCAGAAAGCCAAGCATTCTCAGGTAACTCGTACTGGAATTCCAAACTGGAGGTCGTAGGTTCAAATCTCGGTCGGGGGCATATGTTCCCCATGACAATTTGACTTAAGATTGTTAATACCTACAAAGTCGTTTGTCCTCCATCTCTGATTCATCTGGGAAATATTTCAGTTGCTTGCTGAGGTACGGGGTAGTAAGTACCGGTTGGTATGTAGATTAGCTCAACTGACCATCATACATAGTGAAAGAACTGTTGAAAGACGGCGTTAAATCCAGCCGGGCAATTAACCGACGCTGACCTTACCAAGTATGCAATGTCTTGCTGACACTACTACCATTGTCAGTATGCAACAAGGTGCTGACAAATTCCCTAGGCATGTCTGGAGATGGAAGACGACCTAGAAACAGTCATAATAGACAAAATGAGACGAGGTTTCGAATTACATCCAGATTAAGGGTGACATTATAAGCCTCGGCAAATGGGTCGAGGCTTATAAGTCAATGTGGTGTATAATATTGACTCTTTAATAAAGTATATTCATTTTTTAATGTTGATAAAATGTTTCTTTTCTAGAATGATATTGGAAGTCCATTGATGTGCAAAGATCAAAGCGGCGCTTGGTACATTCAAGGTGAGTGTAAAGTGGCTAATAGTTGATGTTCAAAGTGGCATATCATTTGTATGCCATTATTGTATGTATTTTTCCATAGTCAAGAAGAAATTCCATCCTTGCCTATGAAAATAATGTTTATTTCACTGAAATTGAACTCCTAATTGTCTTCGAGGACAGTTTTGCTGTTTCTGAAAACTCTAGTGCTAAGTTACTGAGAGTGATGCTGTTTGACATAAGATATGTATGAAAACCGTTTTTAAGAAATAATTGATTGCACCCTTAAGTCATTCAATGTTGGTAGTCAAGACGACAAATTAGATCAACCTCTCCGATTTGTCAGAATTTCTAATTAAGGTCATATGTTAAACATGTTGTTTTAGGAGAATCTGAACATGCTATACAAATATTGATAATTTAATATATATTAAGACGCACATTATATACATGCATTGTTGAACATGGGTCATTTATGACCTTTTCCCACTTTTATATGAATTGTTATTTGTTGAATAAAGTTCTTCTTCTTCACTAACTCGATACTTTCGTTTTGTCGTCTATATCGGCTACTTTCGGTTCAGGAACCCTTTAACATTTAGCTAATGCACTGATTGTGTAACCATGTATTTTAGGTGTTGCTTCATCTGGTGGTAGCTGTACGACGGCTGATGAACCAGGAATATTTGAAGACATATCGCAATATTCTGACTGGATCAAACAAACAATGAAGACTGCTGGATATTCTTATATGTATTAACTATGTAAATATAAGAGTGTAATATGTAGTTGAATTTAAACGGAAAAGTTTACAATTTTGTTCGTTATTTTTTAATTATGGTGTCACGCTTGCGATGAAGGTACAGACTAGACCTTGAAATTTAATCAGATAAATATGTATTTTATATTGTATACATTACTATTTTATATTTCTCATATCATTTTGAGATTAAAATTGCTGTACGAAATGCGTAATGCATGATCATTCGCCGTTATAGGGAAGGGAGACAATCAATAATTCAATCACTTATTACGTATTACGAGTTGTCTCCCTTTTCTACTCTCGGGTGGTTTAAACTGCAATTTCGGAAATGTTGGAATGAATTGTGAAATTGAAGCAAACGTATGGTACTAGTACAAACTGAATAGGTTTTGTACAAAACGTTACTAACGTAGACAGAATAAACCTAGGAAAAAAGATTGAGCCGAGCAATGTGCGTGTATTTTGAGCATCCTTGATCTATAATACATACACATTTAACCTGTACCCTAAAAATAATATTGCGCTGGTCCTAATAAAGTCGCGTATTGAACAGAGAAACACATTTCAAGCAACAAAATGCGACATGACTTCACCGTAGAATCACCATTTTACCATTAAAAGTTTCGTGAAATGTCAGCGCACGTGATCTACACATTTTTATGGCAAGTACAATGGTTAAACGTGTTTTACGTTCCTCCAACCGGTTTCAGTTAACCTTCGAGCCGGTGCGAATGCAATGTACTAGACGCTATCAAAGTATTGTCTGCATCTATTGCTGCCTTTAAGTCATTTTGTTTTATGTTAATTTTCAACGGTATTTCAGCCCTGAAATGTGCTCATGGGCTTGTACTAAAAATACAGTAAAACTTCGATAATAAGACCACTTTTGGGACCCTTGAAAAGTGGTCTAAATATTGAGAATGTCTTAATATTGAGGTTGAATAAAAAGCAAAACAGTTCAAACGGACATGACAATTGTGTTCTTAATTTTGAGGTGCTCTTATTATTGAGATGGTCTTATTATTGAGGTGGTCTTATTATTGAGGTGGTCTTATTATTGAGGTGGTCTTATAATTGAGGTGGTCTTTAAGTGAGGTTTGAAAGTATGTCTTTTTCGTCAATTAACAGACTTCCCAATATTTGTAGATCCTTTACCTATTCGTCAAAAGTTTTATTGCGTCTCTACTTGCTCCCTTAGTTTCTAAAAAGCTATTGGATACATGTGTTAGTGTTGACTGAAGTGAACTAGGGACCGTATATGTACGATAGTGCGTTTCAGAGTGAACTATACAATGTAAAGAAGAGAGAGAATAAGGGAACGGTACAGGGAACGGTACAGGGAACGGTACAGGGAACGGTACATACATAAGACAGTGGCTTCCCCCACAGACCTCCGGGAAAACAACAATCCATAAAACATAAGGCACTCAATGAGGTTAAAGGGTACATACGTTAGTGAATAGAGGCGCAAGGAACCATAAAGAATAACTAGGAGAATCAAATAGGTCGAACAGTGAAGGGGGGATTACTGGATGGACAAAATCACAGGATAAGTCAAGACAGCTGGTAACAATAGGCCGAATTTGGGCAGAAAATAACCTGAACACTTTCAAAATTTTATTCACTGTTACCGATCACTTCGTCATTATAACGTGATGACTTTCACAGTAAACCCTGGCGGGTTAGCACTTTTGACCAGTAGATATCAGAAGTCACACAATCAAAGTATAGAGAGTCTACGATTGACCAAAGGCATGTGCTATTTGAGTGTTGCATCGAAAAGGTAGACATTTCGAAAGTTCAAGTAATATTCGATATTTTTGACTTAAATTATATTTTTTCAAAAAGAATGAATGTTTTAAGTACATCGAGTAATGTGAAATCGCCATAATATTATTGTTTCGGTTATTTAGCTTGGTAGACATTCGGTTTCTTAAACCAAAACATATGATCACGGAAGCAACCTTTCTGTCGGCGTTTCTAGCGGGGTTCTCAATAAAGACACGCAATCGGACTATAAAGTAATTGTATAATTACAGATTTACTGGATTTAATATAGATTGGAGAGGAATACTAAGAATCATATCACTCTCCTGTTGATATGCTGTATTGATTTGATCGAAAACAAACTAGTGGATCATAAATGGCGCCACTCGAGAAAGCCGTACCTATACGGCATGTTCTCGTACCCGAAGACATGTAAGCATCGATTATTAGAAAGTTGATGTTAAAGTTATGATATTTTCGGCGCAGCCGTATTGACATGGTTTTACTATTTGCATATCTGATTTATACAAGAGAAAATTGATGCAAGGCATCAAATGTCGCCGGAAAAAATGTTTAGTCAAATATTTTTTGTGAAATATTTGAAGGGAATATGAAGAAAAAATCAAACAAAGGTGACGTTATAACACAAACATAATTTTGCAAATATTGAACATGCAATATTACTGTGTAAGAAATGCACATTTACATTATTAATGTTAATAAAACGAAGGGCAAAATCATCTTTTTCCGTTTGGAAATAAAAATACAATGCGCATAAGAAAAGACATACAACATAAGAAAATTAGTCTCTTCATTTTATGCTAAGACACATGTGTCTCAGCATAACAGATGGTGTTGAATTGTAAATATAACAGTCAGTCTAACTGCTGTAGGCCTATAGATACGTCTTTCTGTGCCTCTGTTTCGGACAATCATACACTAAATAACCTAAATTGTTAGATGCTAAAGAAATGCTCCATCAGCTCACACAGGTGCCCCGTCATAAGCAGTAAATGTCTTTTTACAAAAATATTACCAGCAGGTAATGAACATGTTATTAGGGATTGCAAAATCGGCGGTAAACCACTGCATAAAACAGTTTCTAACAACCGATTAGTAAACAATAATATTATTAATGCTATACACGCGTTCAGAATAAGAAAAAAACGATTGCAACCCATATTTTTTGCAAACGCTCGTGAAAACGTTAAGCAAGGTCAAAAGGATCAAATGTATAAGTAAAAAGCCAAAGAAGACTCGAATTTTCAAAGAACACGCCCCTGACGTCAATACAACACGTGAGCCGTTGGTGTATGTCTTTTATATAATCAAGCTATCATTAATTCAATTTATATAACTTAAAATTCACCACATGGGTACTACAAATATGATCTTATCACGACCCTTTATGGGTTTTTTTTAAATCTAGATAGGTTCGTGGAATTCTAAACTGTGTTTTCTATGTTTTCTATTACGTACGATTCATAAACAAGACGAAACCAGACAGGGAGCCTATCATGATTTGTAATTCCATGTAGTATGCTACTGTTACCAGAAAGAAGTTAATAGAAAAATGTTATTTTCCAACAATCAGGACGAAACTGTGTATATGTAAGTCAATCCTCGCTGTTCAACTCTCTAACGTAACAGATCTCTATCATTCTTTATATCAACTAATTCAACATTTCTTTCATTAAATCAACGTTTTCTTTACTAACACAGTTGTTTTGCGACTTTATAGAATACGTACATTAAATGTCCACAAATATAAAACTAACAAAAGGCAACACACCACCTTAATTTCCATCAATAGTTCTACTTCCAGACCAGGTAGTAAGCATTTTTGGACAATTTACTTCCAGACCAGGTAGTAAGCATTTTTGGACAATTTACTTCCAGACCTGGTAGTAAGCATTTTTGGGCAATTTACTTCCAGACTAGGTAGTAAGCATTTTTGGACAATTTACTTCCAGACCTGGTAGTAAGCATTTTTGGACAATTTACTTCCAGACCTGGTAGTAAGCATTTTTGGACAATTTACTTCCAGACCTGGTAGTAAGCATTTTTGGACAATTTACTTCCAGACCTGGTAGTAAGCATTTTTGGACAATTTACTTCCAGACCTGGTAGTAAGCATTTTTGGACAATTTACTTCCAGACCTGGTAGTAAGCATTTTTGGACAATTTACTTCCAGACCAGGTAGTAAGCATTTTTGGACAGTTTACTTCCAGACCTGGTAGTAAGCATTTTTAGACAGTTTACTTCCAGACCAGGTAGTAAGCATTTTTGGACAATTTACTTCCAGACCTGGTAGTAAGCATTTTTGGACAGTTTACTTCCAGACCAGGTAGTAAGCATTTTTGGACAGTTTACTTCCAGACCTGGTAGTAAGCATTTTTAGACAGTTTACTTCCAGACCAGGTAGTAAGCATTTTTGGACAGTCTACTTCCAGACCTGGTAGTAAGCATTTTTGGACAGTCTACTTCCAGACCTGGTAGTAAGCATTTTTGGACAGTCTACTTCCAGACCTGGTAGTAAGCATTTTTGGACAGTTTACTTCCAGACTAGGTAGTAAGCATTTTTTGACATACCGAAGTCTATATACATGTATATTTAGCGTCAAGCTCACTTTTCAAAACCTACCTACCAATCAGGAATAAAAAAACAAAGTGTTGATACAAAACAAAATTTATCTATCCACAAATAAAGACATTTTTCATAAAGACATAATACAAACTACTAGTTAGCAGTAACAACACAAAGTACCAAGAAAATGACTAGATTTAATGATGCTTTCAGCTTTTGAACATGCATGGTCTTTGGTTACCTGACATACTATTATCAGCTAAATGGGCCAATGTCTTTATGTTTACTAGCAACATTGACTTCAGCTTTTGAGCATGATCTTTGTTGGCTAAATGAACCAACGTGGTAATGTTTCAACGCCATTCCGGGGGATTTTTGACATTTTCAGATTTGCCTTTTGTTGACAAAACTGTCGAGAACGAACCCGTCTGAGGACGCTTAACATAGATCGCGATTTGTCTTGCCTGATCTAAAACAATGGACGTTATTTTAACAGATTTATATCGACTTATTTTGATAGTCCAATTCGTTTGAATCTTGAATGATGTAACTTACAGCGACTAAAACAACAGAATATATATCCAGTAACATTTTAGCAACAATCTGGAATAGTACTGGGGGTTAAACTTTTGACCAGTATGTTGCAATAAAATGCTTCCATCCTACTGCGAAAAAAATGAACTCAAAAGAGCTGAAGATTGATTTGTCTGTCATTGTTGTGTAACCAGCAATTATTTGGTCATACAGAAAGACGAATATCTGGTTAACATATCATAGTATATACTTGACTTTAATGCATCTTCCCAAGATTTGTAACGGAAATAATTTCTCTAAATCTGAACGCTGATGAAGCTATATATTATGCAGCTTGACCATCTAAATTGCGAAAGATAATTTTGTAAACAACATACACTTATGCATGTTTGATTCTGCACAACTGTAATCTATGTAATGTTAAATACACAGACAAATTGATGATATATAACGTATTTTAAGATAACATGAAATATATCATTTTCTTGTCATTACATAGAGGTATAATTGTTGTAATCAAACATTGCAGTGCCTGAGGATGCAGAAGTTATACTTGTCTGGAGACAGTTTGTCTGAAATACATCATAACATGAATTTATGAACATTTTCATCAATTTAGGAATATAAATACCACTTATTTGCCCACTTTTGCTTAAGTTTGTCAACTATTTTTTTTGAGTGCTTCGTAGAATAAATCTGCATTTTTTTAACAAATGTAGTTCATCAATGCGAGGACTTATAACTATAGAGCATTGGAAATATTCCTGCGCAATCGGCTCTCCACCACACCTCGGACTATTTTTTCTATTCAGTTCTGCTATATTTCTTCGCATCATCACATAATTAAAAAGAATCCGTGCATAAAAACCGACCTAAAATCCAGCCGTATCTTATGTCATCCGGGTTTCATTGTGTGTCATTTCCTAGAAAATCAGTGACGTAATTTCCTCTAAAATCCACGCTACCATCAAACATCGAGCCGGAGATTTCCATCCGCACTTGCAACCAGTGACAGATTATTGAGCTCTATTGACCATTTTGCTCACGTATGCAAATCTAGACCACGTGAACGTTTCTACGCACATGAGTGAAATTTACTCTATATGCATTTCTCACATTTGCACCTCGTGAGGACTCAATGTAAATTTTCGTTCGCATATATGCAATATTTGCACATTAGTATTTCTGTTATGTGTACTCACAGTAAAAAATGCAACTTGTATTGGTGCATCATTGGCTTCTCCTTACACAACCTTAACATGCGGGAGAAAGGTCATGTTCGCCAGTCCTAGATAGCTCATCAAAAGTCTGCCTCCTCCTTCTGAAGTTGTCTAACCTACACAGCTCATCAAAAGTCAGCCACCTCATTCTGATGTTTTCTAACCTACATAGCTCATGAAAAGTCAGCCACCTCATTCTGAAGTTTTCTAACCTACACAGCTCATCAAAAGTCAGCCACCTCATTCTGAAGTTTTCTAACCTACACAGCTCATCAAAAGTCAGCCACCTCATTCTGAAGTTTCCTTACCTACATAGCTCATCAAAAGTCAGCCTCCTCATTCTGATGTTTTCTAACCTACATAACTCTTCAAAAGTCAGCCTCCTCATTCTGAAGTGTTCTATCCTACATAGCTCATCAAAAGTCAGCCTCCTCATTCTGATGTTTTCTAACCTACATAGCTCATCAAAAGTCAGCCACCTCATTCTGAAGTTTTCTAACCTACATAGCTCTTCAAAAGTCAGCCTCCTCATTCTGAAGTGTCCTAACCTACATAGCTCATCAAAAGTCAGCCTCCTCATTCTGATGTTTTCTAACCTACATAACTCATCAAAAGTCTGCCTCCTCCTTCTGAAGTTGTCTAACCTACACAGCTCATCAAAAGTCAGCCACCTCATTCTGATGTTTTCTAACCTACATAGCTCATGAAAAGTCAGCCACCTCATTCTGAAGTTTTCTAACCTACACAGCTCATCAAAAGTCAGCCACCTCATTCTGAAGTTTTCTAACCTACACAGCTCATCAAAAGTCAGCCACCTCATTCTGAAGTTTCCTTACCTACATAGCTCATCAAAAGTCAGCCTCCTCATTCTGATGTTTTCTAACCTACATAACTCTTCAAAAGTCAGCCTCCTCATTCTGAAGTGTTCTATCCTACATAGCTCATCAAAAGTCAGCCTCCTCATTCTGATGTTTTCTAACCTACATAGCTCATCAAAAGTCAGCCACCTCATTCTGAAGTTTTCTAACCTACATAGCTCTTCAAAAGTCAGCCTCCTCATTCTGAAGTGTCCTAACCTACATAGCTCATCAAAAGTCAGCCTCCTCATTCTGATGTTTTCTAACCTACATAACTCATCAAAAGTCAGCCTCCTCATTCTGATGTTTTCTAACCTACATAGCTCATCAAAAGTCAGCCTCCTCATTCAGATGTTTTCTAACCTACATAACTCATCAAAAGTCAGCCTCCTCATTCTGTAGTTTTCTAACCTACATAACTCATCAAAAGTCAGCCTCCTCATTCAGATGTTTTCTAACCTACATAACTCATCAAAAGTCAGCCTCCTCATTCAGATGTTTTCTAACCTACATAACTCATCAAAAGTCAGCCTCCTCATTCTGAAGTTTTCTAACCTACATAACTCATCAAAAGTCAGCCTCCTCATTCTGAAGTTTTCTAACCTACATAACTCATCAAAAGTCAGCCTCCTCATTCTGAAGTGTTTTAACCTACATAGCTCATCAAAAGTCAGCCTCCTCATTCTGAAGTTTTCTAACCATTCGTCTCATTAAGTGTCCAGCAAACAACTTGGTCGTACCAATCCATTGATCTTTCTCTACTGAAGTCCAAATCCTAACGCAAAGCTGAATCCCAAACATTATGGCACAATGCTACGTCTTTTGAACTTGAGCAGACCATCCATCTCCACTGAAATTGTGGTATGATCAACATTCACAAAACTCATATGAACGCATAGCAACGTGCAACTATTTGTATACATTATTAACTTTGCATATAAGCAAATTTACTTACGTATGCAAATTTGTGTATGAAAGCGGTGCTTTACATAACAGCGGCGATGAAAATTCTGGAAACTCATGTCTTCTGTAAGACATTGCATGACTAACCCCGATTTCACGAAAGTACATACTTCTGTTAATATACAAATGTACCTTAGTACCGTAATTTGCTTAATATCATACTTAAGTGCGTTCTTTTAAATACAGTTTTACGAAAAATGTCTTGCTTATTAGTTCGCTTTGATAATTTGTTGCACAAAGTAGAGAAAAACGCCGGTAGGTAATTCATGTTATTAGTTAACATCATACTTCGGTATGTTTCTTAGTTTTTTTCTGCCGAGTCGAGCAAACGGCTTGTTTTCGAAAACGATTTTTATTTCAGTAAACATGAATTTAATATGTATTTCATAATTCGTAAATACACATCGTTTCGGTATAACATAACCTTTGTTTGAACCTAACAACAGCTGCTATCACTAAAAGGCTATTGAAGGCGTCACATTATTGCATCCCTTTTCTGAAACAA
Source organism: Mactromeris polynyma (assembly GCA_032209605.1). Classification (NCBI taxonomy): domain Eukaryota; kingdom Metazoa; phylum Mollusca; class Bivalvia; order Venerida; family Mactridae; genus Mactromeris; species Mactromeris polynyma. The sequence continues at coordinate 7,864,909 of JASFXZ010000003.1, read as the reverse complement.
AGTTGTATCTCTACTTCTTGGTTTTCTTTTAGGAAAAGTGAAAAACTTCTTCGTTTTGTAATAAATTTATAACAAAATGTTTCATTATGATATTTGATATAATTTATGACGAAATATACAAAATGATGAATTGGTGCAATGACAAATCTGTGACGTCATTTTTGATATTTAGATAGCACTTGTGCCATATTACCTCAATATAGTAGCGGATCCCTGGTCCAGTGGTAACGCGCTGGACTTGCAATCCAGGGGTCGCAGACTCGATCCCCGCTCCACCACTGACAGTACTAACAGTATTTCGGACGAGACTTTGAAAAACCGAGGTCCCGTGAACGATGCTTTACATCGGGCACGTAAAAGAACTAGGGGTTGTTTCTGGAATTGGGGCATCTTCTGTATCATACACAACTTACAATTTCATCAAAAAGGGTATAAAATCCTGAACAATGGTCTAATAAAGTAAATAATTCATCGATTTATTATTTCATGTTATTTTGGAATATACATGCTGAATAAAAACGTCACAACCGGTATTCCGTAAACCTGCATGTGCGTACTATTCTCCCCTATTCTTATCTACTTCCTATTTTAAAGTGAAAACCTTATTTTTTGTCAAAGTTAAGCTAATTTTCTACTTCAATGATCATAAACCTTCATTTTAATTACCATTTATGAAGGAAATACCTGGATATAGTAGTTCGGCTTTGTAAGATTCATCAACATGTGTAAACAAATAAGACAACTTTCGATGTAAACAAACTGAATAGTTCGTGCCCATGTAAACAAAGTACATTCATAATTATGGAGATTTTGTTGAGATGCCTGTCTATCATCTTTAATACAGTGTACGTTGGTACTGTTATGTGTGTCTATGATATTCACAGAATTCAATTTTCTCCAGCGGTAAATTGCAACTTAGAAGCTTGTCAGAATTTATTAACTCATGTAGATCTTCGCACAAAAACTGATCATAATAACATGTTCATCATGGAGACGAAAGTAATTTACAAGCACTAATTGCTATCGCTTCTTCTCCGTGTTTCCCCAAAATGTTATTACGCGCAGGTGTCCGTTTTGTTTTCGTTCTATCTAAATAACTCGCATAAGCAATGGCTCCCTAAGGGTTTGTCTTATAAATGGAATTCTGCCGTGCTTGACAACAAGATTAATTATCTAACAAGAAGCATAACTGAGATGCTATCTCGTGAGTTGCTAACGAAACACAAAGGAATGTGTATCAGAAAAATAAGAGCTACTTATTTACCTAATGAGTATACATGTACTAGTTGAGAATACTGTTTCTGTGTACGCATTGTCTACTGGTCAATATTTTGTGAAACATGTTTTCATTGGCTTTCCACCTCACTGTAAAACAAACGGACTAAATATACTCGTACATGATAAGATCCTGTTTTAGAATGTATAAACATGTTGTTCATCAATATTAATACCCCATGTCAATGTAAATACATGGCATTGTATCTTGCCCTCTCCCGGTCATAGATGGTTTACATGCTTAGTTTCGTTTAGTTGAAACGTATCCGATTGTGAAGCAATTTACTACAACTTACATCAATCACTCTCGACGACTGCTTCTATGATTATGAACTAGTCCTTGCTTCACCGTTTCACCTACCCCATGGCGGGATTCGAACTCACAACCTTTGGATCAGAAGTCGGACGTTCTACCCCTTGACCATTATACCTCCCTTCTATAAACCTAAAATGAAGGCACATAACTAAGATAATAATATGATTTTTCAGTAAAACGATAATATTCAAATCTCATCTTTACATATTAAATGTACTACGCATGCGTTGAAAGTGTGCATAAAAAAGTACTTCCACGGTTTTTCTCTTTTTAAAAAACACCACAGTAGACCCCTCGTATTCGGAAAATGGTTAACTACCCGCATTAATACTCTCTTAAATGATTTTATGGTATTAAATCTCGATGTTTGTACCTATATATGTTCAGCAATAATTGCTTTTACTGTTGACATTGTCTATATAACCAGATCGATCGAGATTCGAGAACAATTGTTTTACACTCAAATTTAGCTAGATTACTTTCTTGAATAAGTGCCATGTTCAAATATCAGTTTCGATCGCAACTTGTTGTTATTAAACTGTGCAAGCAAACACACTCCGTTAAATAAGCAGTGGGAACGTGTTATGAAGAGCAGAGAGAGATGGCTTTATTACTGTGAGATATGTTGAGGCGTCCTGGACTCAATCATAATCTCAAAGAATACGTGCATCTTCAAATTCAATTTTGACAGAGAAACAAACGCTGTGTTAATCTCACAAAATGCTCACAGAAACTTCAACATCAACAGAAAATTCACGTGTGACAACAGGAAGAATAATATACGATTTTATCCTAGACATTGATTATTGAGGAAAATCCTTGTATCATTCGCTTGTTGTGCTTTATGTTGCGTCTATATTACTTAGTTGTTTTACCAACATGCCTGCTTGTCTGTAGTCACATTTCCGTGAATATTTATATCAAAACATAGAACCATTACGTGTTAAGCAATTCTTTGAATCAGCAATGTGATAGAAACTTGGATTTTACTAAGAGTGAAAAGAAAGGTATGTTAACAATGTATCATAGTACAATTATACTAACAGATAAATAACCAATTTGAAAACGCAATTGTTATTTTATGATGATATTAAAACATTAAAAATGATTAATACATTCGAATAAATATGTAACATTATTTAAATACATTTACTCAGTATTAAGTTGTAAAATAAACATCGTATTTTGTTGATTTGATTCATATAATGCACTTGTATCTACTTGCAATCACAAATGATACTATACAGTAAGTCATTGCTACAAATATATTACTTACATTGGACTGTTACCATCATATATGTTATTATACACTGAGTCATTGCTGTTTCAAAATGTTACTGTACTGCGAGCTATTTCTGTCACAAATGGTACTATAGAGTTAGCTATTGCTGTCAAAAATGTTACTGTACTATGAGCTATTTCTGTCACAAATGGTACTATAGAGTTAGCTATTGCTGTCAGAAATGTTACTGTACTGTGAGCTATTTCTGTCACAAATGGTACTATAGAGTTAGCTAATGCTGTCAAAAATGTTACTGTAAAGCGAGCTATTGCTGTCAAAAATATTACTGTAAAGCGAGCCATTGCTGTCACAAATGTTACTGTTCAATGGGCCATTGCTGTCACAAATGTTACTGTTTAATGGGCCATTGCTGTCACAAATGTTACTGTTCAATGGGCCATTGCTGTCACAAATGTTACTGTTCAATGGGCCATTGCTGTCACAAATGTTACTGTTGAATGGGCCATTGCTGTCACAAATGTTACTGTACAATTGACAATTGCTGTCACAAATCTTGCTATACAATGACCCATTGTTGTCATATTTATACCGTATAATGAGCCATTGCAATCACAGACGTTACTATACAGGCAGCTTTTGTGGTCACAGCGTTGTTTATTGAATGCTGTCAAATCTTCAACAAAATATATTCAGTCGAAAATTTAAGTAATAGTGGATACAAAATGGGCGAATAACATTTCTATATAAGTATATGTATATTAAAAAAGTCAGATTCACCTAAATTAGTGATATTGCATGTACCGTGTGAACATAAACGAAGAAATCCTGTTTTCTCAAGATTTTTTAGTGTATTTTGAAAACTTCATCTTGTGACTGGAAAGTATTCGTGCTACATTGTTCGGGAACCAATTTATTGTTCGGTAACAAATTTCAATATTCAATCTAATTCCTTAATGCATTTATATATCATTTGTTATGCACAGACATATTGTATAAATATTTCCCATGAATATAAATTTGTCCTAAATATAGATCATTGTCAAATTCTGTCAGATAAATTAGTTATACAATTATATGGGCTATTATAATATTGCAAAGAAAAATCCAGTAATTTCATAGGTTAAAGGCTCGCGTATAGGATTATATATACACGGCGCTGACAGAGCATATGACGTTTTTCCCTTCATGCGCCTCGTGACAATTTTCGCTGACGACTCGACTCGACAACTTTTATCTCTTGATATCCGCAAGTTAGTAGAAATTGACAATTGATCTCCACACATGATTCAATAAATATTGAACAGATTACACGTGTGCTAGTATTAATATTCAAAACGATAGATTTTTTAAGGTTTGAGCCGAATTCAGTTCGATAAAGTCCATGAGATCAGACGCTTGAAAATAAAATTAGAGTGCTAGCGCGCGCTTAACCATGTGTATTGAGGTACCTAACGGGGTAATGCAATTGATTTTTAGGCAATATAACGTACGTGTGAGTGAAATAAAAGAGATTTGATCTTCAACAAGTAATTCCCGATATATTTTAAAAGGAATACGTTTTAATAACTGATATTTTACAAAAACACTCTAAACAACTTTATGAACCAAAAACAGCAAAAATACACATACAGTATCTAATTATTAGATCTAGAGAGCTAGGCATCGAAACAGTGCTTGTTGAACTAAATTAGATTGAAAAGATGGAATTGCAGTATTATAAATTCGTTATGCAGGTTGTTGACAGGGTATATGGGGGAATATAACCAGTCTGTGATTCATATAACCCTCGGCTATTTTGTATATATGGCACACAAACTGGTTATATTCCCCCATATACCCTGTCAACAACCTGTATAACTAATAATGTACCACCGGTGGAACCTTGTACCATGGGCGGCATGAGACAGGGAGTTTTGTCAAAATGCCCGGTTGTGGTCTCAATCAGTCGTGTATGCTCGACTCCAGTTGGGCAATACACTGATACGTATAGGTGCATAAATGACGTCACTGTTGACCCAACATTCATGATGTGTTTGCTAGTTCAAAGGTGGTTTGTGTAAAATATTGAATTGGAAACATTTTTTACATTATAACAATATACTCAACACCATTTAAACGCTTCAAAAAAATTGTCCTCGTCATCACGGTGACATTATAAAGAAATAATTATAGTTTAATTCTCCAATTTTATTTCTTAATTATAATCAATTATATAGAGGATATTTGTTGATTTACGCCACTCGTGAAAATATATATTTCTTTTGACCACTCGTGTAATAAAATTCGATCTTCCATCGAAATCAACTAATATTCTTTTTGTTTTATGCTTTTTTAAAGAATTAAACATTATTTTGACCAATAACTACTCTAGCTTCTCATTTACTACCCTATGCGGTGCCTCTGTAGCCACTTTACAACCATATATATTTCGAGCACAACCGCTGACAAAATAGTGCGAACTCTACCAATTTATTAAACTATACAGCATTGAAAACATCGATAAAACAACAATTTGATAAGAAATATTGAGACAATTTAATTATTGTTTCACATTAAATTATAAATTAAAAAAATATTTGTTCGAAATTATGCAACAAATTATGGCGTAGCAATATTCATTGCACATCGATAAATGATCAAAGCGGACGCCATGTTGGAAATGAAATTGACAACACGTAAAGATGGAAATAACTTGTTAACAAAGAACTTTGAAATCTGGAGAACGCTTTTAAACAGTCTGTAGTAAGTGACGACGAGTTTTGCACATGAATAACTGACACTGTCAGAGATGACACGAGCTGTCTTGAATGGTCTGGCGAGAGGGGTTTCTTCGCGTGGCTACGCTTCATCAGATACATAATACCTCAGGTTTTGTATATTTGAATTGTTGACCATTTGGGAGAGTCCCGTTGATCTAGATTCCGTGTGGTTGAAATTGACGTTTCCGTTAAATTGCTGTGCCATGTTAACTAGAGCTATATTGTTAAATGTTGAAGACAAAAAATAAAGTAGCTTTAATTTTCGACGTTACAGGCACTTAAATCAAAATACCCGCATGGCAAGATATCGCTATGTAAATAAATATATATAAAGAACATTCATTTGTTCGAAATTATGTGAAATACAAGCGGAAAACAACCGCATCTTACTTCGAAATGTCAACAAATATACCGGATGATGACGTCATGGTTTTCTAGTACATGTACAAAAGAGAGGTCATCTCATTTCAATACAAAGGGAGGCAATTCAATTTAGTTTCTACACTGATTTCCCTGTTGGGGTTACCAGTGTGGTAAAAAATAGTCCCAAAAATCGGAACAGTGAGAAATATCAAAATGTTTTTTTCAATGTTTGAAACAGTGAAAATACCAATTTTTATTCCACTGATAAATCTCTATAAACCACTGGAAAGCATAAAATAATATCTGCTACATTGGATGACACATCTTTAAAACGAACAATTCCAATGCATTACCAATTCAAAGTTTTTGCATTATCATGTAAAAAAAGTTTTTTTTTAATTTGTAGCTAATACAAATCCAGAGGAATACATTAGTATTAGTATTTTTTTTAATAATGCATATTTATTTATTTTAACTATATGCAACATGTGTTGCGGCGCTGTCGTACTGTTTGATTGACAGCATTGTGTCAACCAATCAAATCTTACGTTAACAGGTAAACCTAAGTGTCTTCAACTTTTTTGTTAAGGCATATTTATTCATTTACCAAAACTACAAAAATGACATGTATATCGATTTGTATTTTCTTCTTCTGAAGCAAAGTAATGAACACAATTATTGCAATGGTGTTATGTTTGTAAAACGCATTTTGATTACGACATAACGGTAGGAGTTATTTTTTTTAATGTAAAAATGACAAGGTTGTTTGAAAACCAGATGAACATAATATTCGTCTGAATGTAGACCTACGAGGTATAGTATATATCTAAATTTATCTAGTGAGTAGTATTGTAAGTCAGACCCACGGGAAATATCCCGACGTAGAAATTAATCAGTTTTTTTTGGTTGATCATATTGTCATATAATCACATAAATCGACGTATAAAAAGTTAGTTAACATAAACTTGTGCTTTCACAACTGATATAATGAGTGCTGGTAATCTATATTGAAATAGACTGTAAGGTATATGACTAATCACACTGTGGAGTGCTAACTATAGGCCGCGCAGAAAACTAAAAAATGACACTTAAATCTCCTTCAAATTAATTAATACATATATATTTGGACAGAATTTACAAGCATAGTCGACTGAAATAAATGAACCTAGTCCGAGTATGATTTTTTGGTATTCTCAAAGTTAACGCCGTATAAAGTCGCTACACATAACGTTGTTACCATGTTACGTACAAGAGCGTAGATCTCTGTCAATGGGCCTTGTATGGTTATATATACACTGATAACGTCATGTTTTCTACCAGTTTTAATTATTTTGTTATTTATCTCAACATAATGAAACATTCAACGAGTGATATTTATACTAGTATCTCTTCTTAGTATGTTTGTCGTTTGTTTTCTTCATCTTTCTTATGTCATGACTATATCGCAGGTAACTAGACATTCATCAATAATGTTAGTTATATAAGGGTGTGGAAAGGATTATGCTAATACACAAAAACGAATCGTGTGCGTAATATGCCCCGGGGATGCTAATATCTACTAAGGGGAGGTAAAAATATAAACTTAGCAATATGTTTGCTTATAATTATTTCATTATAAGACCAGTTGTCACGAAACTTTGAAAATATGTTGTTAAATTCATGGGCAAGCTTTCCATTGAAAAACATCGCATAAACTGCTAAATTGACATGTCTGTACTTAAGATTCATTGATGTCAAGTCAATTCATTCAAAGCCGTTAATTAGGTATTTAGCAGTGGTATATAAGGTAAAAACTGAACGTAGAGATTAGCGTAGATCGCATTTTGCTTAGCATGTTGGCTTGGTCGGCAGTTATTTCCCCATATCCCTTCTTCCCTCCTAGATAAGAAGGGGTAGCTGTTGACCTTGTCAAGTGTTTTGTGGAGTCGTATTTACACATTTGTTTCTGTTTGTCTCTTGTTAGAGACGAACAATCTGCATGATGCGTGTATGTGGTCGCACGGTCGTGATACGCTCCTTGTCTGTTTTCCCAGAGTTTTGTTACATCAATGAAATAAGTTTTATACGAATAAAGTATTGTCACTTCACTTAAAATTACTTAGAATACAACCTTCATTTTCAGCCAATGAAATTACAGAAGGGCTCCCGTTAAGTACTACGCTTATTCATTAAGCATTTCGACTTTTCGCGGGCTATTTATGATCAACCTACTGCGAATCTGTGTGAGCGTCGGCCAATCAAAATGTAGGTTACATTCTTAGTCAGTTAGTAGATATTAAGTAAAATCTTATTGGTTAAGAAGAAGGCTCGCTCGCTCCGCACCAATAAGATTTTACTTAAAATCTACCAACTATTACTTAAATTTAAATTTCACCGCATGACTACTCCAAATTTGTTCTTACCACGAACCTTCATTTTTGAACTCTAGGTAAGTTCGTGAAATTCTGATTTTGTTTGATGTACGTTTCATAAGCAAGACGAAACAAGACAGGGAGCGTATCATGTACTGTTGTCAGAAGAAAAAAGTTAATGCAAGACAGTTGTCCAACCATCAGGAAGAAAATATTCGAGATTAATCAACACCCGGACTACACCAGTATGTTGAATTACCTCCCTTTAATATATGCAAATTTAAAAACCAGTTTAAATTAAATAAGGATATTTATATATCAAATGCTAGCAAGGGAGGTGGTTGTAGGATGTTATAGGTGGCCATGTGGCTCAGTGGTTAACGCTGCTGACTACGAATCTGAAGGTCGTGGGTTCGATCCCTCGTCTAGCCGGATAAAACAGAAATGCTTTTCAGTGTTTCCCACCTAACATAGTACTGGCATGTAACCAGGAAAGTACTGGGTAGATTCCAGGAAAGTACTGGTTAGATGCCAGGGAAATGGTAACTGTACGATGGGTCTCATTGGCACTGTGCAGTGACCGTATTTGGCTTCAAAAATTGTCTGTTTGACCTATACTGCTCTACTGGCAGGTAAATTTCCCCCTTCGGTTTAAAAAAGTCTATTTATGGTGTGCGGGGGACATACCGGGTCGACCAAAATACCATAAAGTGCATTATAAAATGTGCGCGGCGACGGGCGACCTCATAAACACAGTAATACAAATAATACAAAATGGAGGATGTTACAGGTATACTAATATTTTTAAAAGGAAATGATATTTATTTATATTTGTGTACGGAAATTACCGGAAACGCACGAAGAGTAACCCGAACAATGTCGGAATTGGCCGAATGCGATATTTACGAATTGATCCTCCTACAAAGAGATCGTGTAGAATCAAAGTACTGGGAGTGCTAACACAGTTTGTGTAGAATCAAAGTAATAGGGACACTATTGGTATTCGAATTGATCTTACCATGAACACTAATGACATTACTTATAAGCCAGGGAGTTTGGTGAATAAGCCGTATAGTGTTCACCGTGTTGACTTTGCAGTCCCACATTGCTAAGGAGTACAATTTGAAGTAGTTGTGTGATGGTTAAGGGGATAAGATAGCTACTGCAATTACAATCACCAAACAAAAATGAACAGTGTGTATGTAAAATAATCCCCGCTGTTCATCTCTCCTACATAAGTAACCACTATCGTTCTTTAGAATGCAACCTACATTTTCAGCCAATGAAATATCAGAACGGCTCCCGTTAAGTACTACGCTTATTCATTATGAATTTCGACTTTTCGCGGGCTTTTTAAGCTCCGCCTACTGCGAATCTGTGTGAGCGTTATTATATTTGGACTTTTACTATTCTTGTCCGTTATAGCTTTTATTTGAAATTTGCATGCGTATCGGCCAATCAAAATGTAGGTTACATTCTAAGTCAGTTAGTAGATATTAAGTAAAATCTTATTGGTTAAGAAGAGGGCTCGCTCGCTACGCTCGCTCCGCCCCTTCTTAATCAATAAGATTTTACTTAATATCTACTAACTATTACGTATAACAACGTATATTCAACTATTCGTAACACAAATTTACATTATGACGAAGTGTTTTCTTTACTGACCCAGTTGCTTTGCACCTTTATAGAATACGTACATTGTTATGCCAAAAATATATACTTATAAAAGGAAACACACCACCTTATTAGTTCCATTAATAATTTTACTTCTAGACCATTTTAGCCGTACCAAATTCTATATATGTTTAGCGACAGGTTCATTTTTTCGAAACCTACCCATCAGTCAGGAAAAAACAGAAAAAGTGTTGATAAAAACAAAATTCTTCTTTTTTATCTACGACATTTTTATTCCCACAAACAAAGACATGAAATACAAACTACAACTTAACTACAACATAATGCTACTATGAAATAATGAACATCGACTTTGTAAAGCTAGCGTAATATTAGCTGTACTAGAAACAAATTGAGCTGATTTAAGTCATAAAATTCAAATCGCACGAACAATATTTATGCTCCATCGATAGAATAGTCGAGATTTGAAACAATGAAAAAAAAATCCGCATTGTTAATATATACTGGTCTAAAGAGTTAACTCACCATTTCGTATTTTGAGATATTCACAGCGGCATGACAAAGTGGTCTGAAACGATGACAGATTAATATCGCATTCTCGACAGCTCTCGGATATTTCCGTACCACTTCGTTACTCGGATAACGTACATCCGAGGCACTTGACGTAGTTGGCCGAGGATTTCCGAATGATTAACATCGATGTTTTCAATAGTTCAATGCTTTTGAATCATAAATGTTATAGTCTACTGTGATCATAGTCAACAGAAGATGTATTCAGTAACTACAGAAAAACGTCAATAATAGGACCACCCTTGGACCCTTAAAAACTGGTCTAGATAGTGAGGTGGTCTTAATATTCAGGTTGAATGAAGAGCAAATCAGTGAAATTGGATTTTAAAATTTTGTTCTTAATATTGAGGTGGTCTTTAAAGATGCATCTGACTCATCTGAACCTAAAACTTTTTAATGAACTTCATCCAGTATTGAGGTAACGTAGTTTAAATCATTATTAATAAGAACCATTGCCAAACAAAATACAAACAATATTGTCCAATCACATTACTAACAGACTAAACAAGTAAGAAACACCCGCTTGTTAGAAACACCCGCTTGTTAGAAACACCCGCTTGTTAAAAAAAACTGGAAGTTTATGATAATACAAATGTCTTTTTTCGATAAATACAGAGAAACATATTATATTTGTATTCTGTAATAATGCATATCTATTGAAGTTTTAACTTTATAAAGTATATGTTTCGTGATATTTTAGATGAACAAAACAATGACTATAATAAATCTTTAAGTGAGGTTTAACTGTACATGAAAACTTCACACCGAGTTTGCACTTTCAACCAGTATATTTTCACGCCACCGATATGAACATGCCGAACTTAATGCACAACAATATGATGTTCTATATTTACTCGTGTCTGAGCTCTGTTTGTTTAGTAATTTAATTTCCGAGACGTTCTGTCGCCAGACAAAATATATTTCTGTAGTCTGTGCGGCAATATTTCAAACAAATTATAACAATTCTACAAAATTCTGGAATTTATCCGTTGATTTAATTCAGTTTCCATTTTTTGATATTAAGTCGCTGTATAAATACGGATAAGAATGATATTCTTTTAGTAAAAATCTATTGTTTAAAAAATTGACAACATTATGTTAGTTTCCCCCAAGTGGCGTTTTTGGAATTTCTAGATCATTTCACGCCAGGACGCAAATCCATCTGTCAACCTAGAGGCTTAGTATAGCAGCACATGCTTTTCTCAATTGAATCACTGGAATCCTACTTTGCTTCATGAAATTCTGTTAGTTATCTCGAAGATCGTTTTTATTTCGTCTGAAAACTTGTTTATTGAATAACTCCACGAGAGTATCTATGACGTCATTGTTTAAATTCTGTAAATATTATATAGGATTTGGTTAATATTCCAGGTTTTAATTGCATTATATTGTTTAAACAGTATTTAAGGGTAATTATAAAAAAAAAATCTTGATTCATTTGGTTTGAACCTGTTGCTTTAGGTTTGTTTCCATACACAAATATAAATGAAACACATTCGAGGCACGAGAGAAGTACAGTAAAGCCTCAATGAAACGACCACCTTTGGTACCTTTGAAAACTTATTGAATTGGTCTTAATATTGAGGTTAAATAATTAGCAAAATGGACTTGAACATTGTGTTCTTAATTTTGAAGTGGTCTTATTATTGAGGTGGTCTTTATGTGTGATTTTACTGTATATACCTAAGAAAAACTAAGTCATGACATCTTTTAAGAGTACAGTGAAACCTCTTTAATACGACCACACTGTCTTAGTGTCTTAGCTAAGGTGGTCTGATTATCGAGTTACAAAAGTGAGTGAGGATTTACTGTATAGTATTATATTATATACATAAACATGTAGGAAATTGGCAACTTCATATTGAAATGTAGACACCAGTTAATGGGATCACACACCGTATCTACCATTGATTTCAGTAAGCCGAACCTTCATAATACAGTTGCACCTCGTCAGAGCGGCCTTCTCTTGTGCAACAACCTCTCGTTAACAACATTATCGAATTCGCAATTATCAAAAAGTAATACCAATTTAATACTTGTTGAGCAACGACATCTCAATAACAGCCGAAATGTGCCCCTCTCCCAAAGGGTGCTCAGCTCTAGAGAGATTGCATTGTACTTTTACGAAACATAGACAAATTACGTACACAGAAAATTACAATAAATTGTTCCCCTAGAAGAGAGCACACAAGACCACACGTTAACAGATATATCGTACATTTTTTATTGGGCATTAAGGGTCCTATTCTAAATAATCTGTAGGTTCACGAAGTCAGAGCTTCGTTTGTCTGGCAATTCTAAGAATCGTAATACAATTTTGCAATGTGTCGTTTCCAGGATATTAGATAATAACAGACGTACACGGAGGTCATTACAGATGTGACAGCGACGGAACTTTCTGACGACGAAAAGGTCCAATGTCAGTAAATTAGTTTCGGGAGGAATTCGACGTAATCTATAAATCAAAGCGATTAAACAAATAAATAATCACTATTTTACGCACTTCGGCGTCTGGTTTGCCATACTGCTCAACAGTAACTTAGCTGCAATTAATGGCAATGTGTGTTGCTTCGTTGCTCCATGTGCGCAATCATTGATATCGTAGAAATACATTTTCCGGCGCAGCCGTACTAACATGACTTTGCTATTTGCATATCAATTTTGTGTAACACAATCAAATCTTACGTCAATTACGATAGGATATCTTAATCTCGGTAAATGTACCGAAATCCATTTTCCATTACTGAAATCCACTTCTAATACAACATCTGCTCTATATACTTGAATTGTTAATTTCTTGTTTCACTATTAAATATTACGTAGATTTAAATGTACATACAAATCATTTAAGTAAAATATTGCATATGAAGAAAAAAATAGCCGATAAGGCTTATATATGTGTTTACCAATGGTATCTTTTCGGTATTGTTTTATGTTGTACAACGAATCTTTACCTTCAGAGTGCAACAATTGCTTGCTTCAGATTGCGCCGATCATCTGTTTCGGCACAGCCGTACTAACATGACTTTGCTATTTGCATATCACTGTTGTGTAATCCCAATCAAATCTTACGTTAACCATTAAACCAACTTCTCTTCAACCGAGCAACGTTTATAACATTGACGCGGATTGGTTAACCTTTCGATAAGGGTTACGTTACCTTACCGAAATCCACCGAATTTCGGTGAATTTACCGAAATCCTTTTTGGATCAGGTGTGACTAGCAAAAGTAACATCTCGGCATTGTTTTATGTTGCACAACAAACCTTCAAATTGCGCCCACCATCTTTTTCATTTCTAGTCTATCTTAGTTTTTCCCAGTCAATCATAGTCTACCGCAGTCTATTTTAGCTTACCTAATACAACCGTAGTGTATTCTAGTCCATAATAGTCTATCCTAGTCTAGCTAAGTCTATCATAGTATATCTTAGTGTAGCTTAGTTTTTTCAGGTATGTTTCTTAACACTTCATTGGTGTTTATGTTTTCAATTCACGAATCAAATATCACCATGCAGTTATTACGTGCGTAATGTTGAGGTTTAATCTTGTTGATCACTAAGTGCAAGTATACACAGCCCCAACATGAGTGAACATATAAGCCTAGGAAATTAAAGATCAATCTCAACAATAAGACCACGTTCTGAAGGTCTTAGTTTTGACATGATCTGGTCATCAAGTAAAAATAACGAAGAATTGGAAACTAGTCCATGACACACTGTAGTAATAATGTCATGATCTTTAACCGGCTTATTTTTCAGACCGGCTTCTTTCAGTATTTCAAAGAATTATCTGCAGTCGGGACTCGTTTTTTTTACAACCTTCTATCCGAATACTTGGTATTATATCAGGTCCCGATGTATCTTCTTATGCACATCAAATTAAAATGGGTTATTCGAAACCAGGTATTATTCGCAATTAAATTTCGGTACCGATGAATTCGAATGAACGACTGGTCCGACTGTATTTTCTATCTACAACTGTAATATTTTCAGAAAAGTCCTAAGTAACTACTTTAAGCCGGATAATACACAGCCTTACTCACGGCGTTGTTAGAACCCGATATAGTTAATACAATAAGAAACAATTTGTCTGAAGTGAACCAGATATTTCGGGCATTTAAATCTAGTTAAGTTATTACGACATAAGAAAAAGACCATATATTTCGAGACGATTTGTCTCAATCGATTGTTAGTACTGTATCAGTGAAAATGAAGTTTTTATGACAACGATCTTTGAATTGTGTTCGTCTGAGGTTTAGATCAACCCGTAGATTTCTCAGAGTTTTTATCTAGATATATAGCACGTCACGCTGAAGTTGACGTTGTTAATCTTAATTAAATTGGTATGAACAATCGCTCCGATTTTGGTGAATTTATCATGTCTGCTTAACTTTCAACAATGAGGGACGAAGAGTAAAATGTGTCAATCGGAGAGCATATTGTATAATGTCAATTTGCATAATGTAAATGCGTGAAGAAAGGCGTTTGAATGTTTCGAAGGACATTCTTATTAGAAATGTAAATGTTTATGAATGTAAAATATCGTCGGGCATTAGTTACAAGCTGAAATATCTGCATTCGATTTCGTAATTGAATAAAACACCGCATTTATCTGTTCAATTGTCTTATATTACTTGATCGATCAGTAAACCACATATGCCTAATACGGTTTAGGTAATTATAGATTATTGTCTCTTGTAACATTAGTTTTGTATTATCCTTCTTTGTACATGTCCTGCCAAATGCTTGAACAACGATACAGATGACAATGGCAGATGTTGTTTATTTATTACTGTATGAAAACAAGATTTGAACAAGACAAAACATCGTATCCTCATGTTTCCGTGACATATGACGAGCTCAAGTTATGCAAGGTATAGATTTATATGGTAATTCTCATTCTAAAAAATTAGTTTCCATTTATCATATTGATTCAGCTTGTGACAGCTGGGTAAATGTCGTTGCATTAGCTTTGTGACATTTTTCATAACCATCCTTGACTACTTCATCTATGCATATTTCCCCTTATTGACGATGAAAGTTTATAATTTTGTGTATTTGTTTGCCATTGCACTGTAGATATTTTTTGTGTGTGCTAAATACCTATATAACCCTTACAAACAGTTATAGACTTCCCTTTAAACATGTAGACGTTTTTTGGCCGTCGGACCTACACGACAAAATTGCTAATATCTTTCATAACTTACTTTGAAATCTCTTCAAACGTTGAAAACGAGTGTCAAATACGATGCAGATTATTGGGAGAAAGTGATTTAATACATTTGCAATATTGCCTATAAGTGTGTGAAATCCTTAATAACTTTAAAGAAGATACACGTGTACATCTCTATCATATTTAGAAATAGGAAACACAACATATTGTACGTTTACTTATTTCATGGAGAGTACTGCTATAAGTATACAAAAACTGCCGGCCCAATTCTAAGTTGTATGTGTTTTCGTGTTGTTGAATTATAAAATAAAACATGTTTCAATCAAGATTTCGTTGTAGAGAAGGAACATATTTATGATTGCCAATAATATACTTATTTCATGAAATGTACAGTCGGACCTCGTTCATTCGAATTTATGGGGTCCGAAATTTTATTTCGAATTAAACATTGTTTCGAATAACCCATTTCAATTCGACGTGCCTAATAAGATACATCGGGACCTGATATTTATTGCGGATTACATACATATGTATAGTAATAAACTTAAGTATTTTCGTAAAGTAGGGATCATAGATACAGGACAAATAAATAATTCCATTAATATCGGGTTGGAGAAGACAACGTGCATTACTTGCATAGGTTGATACATAATATAACTATCCAATACTCGATTTACTTTAAGCACCCTATGAGACGACATGTTACCTATAGTGAGAATTCCCATTATCGGAAACTGTGAAACTACGTATTGCCTGCGTTTGATTTATACAACACATTTCTTATCCCGAATAACCTATATTTAGAAATCTAATACATATGAATAACGCTTTTCCATGTAATTAGATAAGGGTGTCATGTGAATGAATCCATAATTCTATTAGTTTGCATTATAAAATCTGTCTTATTTTCGTTCTGTGCAGATACCTATTATAAAGGGAGCATAATTATTATATAGAACTTTAGAAATTCGCCATATGATTTTAACTGCATTTTGTTTCCGCATACAAATCTGACTAGTGTCGCGGAATACATTAGTACGTGCGGAAGAATTACCAGCGTGAATATATAATAATTATACGTGAGCGACAAATTAAATTTATTTGGGTGATATTAGATCTGAAACATCAACAGATGTGCCATCAATCTTCATTGCTATCTCCAGATACATCTATAAACTTGTCATTAGATCGTCTCTTCAGGGTATTTATTTTCAAATCAACCGATCATAATTTAATATATAACTTAATTATTCTATTCTGAGTTTCATATTGTCGATAGTTCCTTAAGTGCGAAATGTTTTACTTTTGTACTGGACGGAACAATATTCAATTATCTATATTCGTTAGTTAAGTTATAAAACGGTTCGGCATGATTGTTACGAGACGTAGAGCAAATAGAATACATTGTACGTAGAAGTGAACGTTCCTGTAGTCTTGTCACTCGAATGATGTAGATGATGAATTTCATTTTCATTGTGAAAATATATGTTTTCATGCTCTCCGACACATTTATATTGGACGATCTTTGATAAACCAAGAATGTATAACCTTACTGAATGGATGAAGGGCAATAACCAAACACTCTTGTCCAATTCTAGATGTTTTCTAATGTTCTGTTCAGTATTTATTTATTTAATGGCCAGCATAAGTAATACATGTTAACCTCAATGGACATATAATCAAAAACTCATGGAAAGTTTCAAAGAAGTAATGGACGCTGAACTTTTTGTTTATTTTTCCTAAACACCCTGTCCATTATAAATGACAAAAACAACAGGAAAAACAATGTACTTGATGATTGATACAAGAGCTTGTTTTGTCTTAATTAAGAAAATGAAGGCGGTAAGCTATACGACGGCTATATATCATTGTTCGCCGTTTTCTTTCACTACTTAGAAATTCCAGACTTCCTTTGGGAAATGTTTTAAGGAAGTGTTTCAGGATTTTCTCACTACGATAATAAATAAATATGACTACTGTAAACACTTCCGTCGAGACCATTAATACATTTACCGCTTTTTCTGATTACAAAGAGATACGAATTGACAAGCCTTGATTGTCTATATCCAACCCAATTTTATAAATCATCTCATGACATTAGTGTAAGGAACAAAACGCTAGATACACTAAGTTTTTAATTACTTAAATTCATAACGAATACAGCATGAAGTTTAGCAAAAACATGAATGTTCTCGAATCGATGGATGAAAGCGGAACTAGTCTAGTGCTATTTTCAATCCTTGAAATGGACCATTACGGCAAATATTAAGACTAAACGTATGCACAAATTGTGTAAGCTGATGTACTGAATGATGATTTAGAACTAGAAAGAATGATATACAGTAAAACAATAATAAGACCACCTTTGGCACCCTTGAATACTGGTCTTCTTATTGAGGTGGTATTAATATTGAGGTTGAATACAAAGCAAAACAGTGAAAATGGACTTGAAAATTGTGGTCTTAATTGTGAGGTGCTCTTAAAATTGAGGTGGTCTATAAGTGAGGTTTTACTGTATAAGACTCCTTTTTTACTGTTTTCAGGAAACTATTTAAATAAGTTCCATAATTTAAGACAACACATGTAGTATCCTCATATTTATATGCCGGACTGAAAGTCAAACCATAACAATTTTGAAGTTGAATTGCGGGCAACCGTTTTCCTGTAATCCAGATTCCAATTGTGTCGCTGTCGCGGTATGAGAATAAATGTTATTTTCATATCAAATTCAATTTTTAATTGTTATCGAATTTTTTCACGCATCCAGACTTATGACATTTCCCGAAAATTTATTGCACAACCAAGACATTTCTCGCAGAACGAAATTGCTTAATCGTTGTCCATTATCTGTGATATGTTACACACGTGGGAATTAAGAGAATACAGCGAACTTGATGAATTTTTCTATACGAAGTCCATGCATTCGTGTTCTGAGTTTTAAAACTTTGGTCACAGACTAACCAGAAACCGAATTCCCATACCTCGTAACTAAAGAAACCGTCGTTAGCAAGTTCGCTGCCTTAAAATTCACCAATAACTTGTGTCCATGTCTTTTAAGGACGTATCCTGGAGTAGTTTGCTCTTTTATTTTACAATGCAAAGATTTTTACTGACCTTTATAGAGTTACTAAGACCAATACAAATAATGATATTATTATGTTTAATTGAAGGATTTCATTATATTTTTGCAGTTTTCCTTCTACTTTCTTTTTCCATATACTTCATTACTGAAAAAAAGAAAGTCAGTGATATCTAAAATTCTAAATTTGAAATTATTAAATGATCTTCAATAAATATTTAAAACTAACATATTTTATGAAAATGAAAAACGATAATGGATTTCCTAGTGTATTATGGGTAAATTTTACAACTTTCACTTTCCATATATATTACATTTGAAACACATTGAATCAATCTTTATCTTAAAATCAAGCAAGGTACCTATAATTTGTATTTCATTTTTTTCAATCAGACAGTGACTCTCATATAGTATACCAAGTTGTAAGAACATCTCTGCGCTAGAAAAACTATAGTAACATTGTATCGATTTTGCCATATATTCATATGAAATATTCACGTTTTTAATCTTCATTATCATAAAATCGAGCAAGGCGATCCATCATTTTTATTTCATAATTTGGTTAGATACATCACACTGATAACATATACAAAGTTTAAAGGAAATCTCTCTGTTAGAAAAAAATAGCCTTATTGTTGGATACGCCTTTAAGTATACGAGTATAGTCCCACAATCGGACCTCGTTCATTCGACACCCATCTATCCGAATATTTGGTGTCATCCGAAATAAATATCAGGTCCCACTAAATCTTAGGCGATTCGAATTGAAATGGACTATTCGAAACCATGTATTATTCGAAATAAGATTTCGGACCTGATGAATTCGAATGAACGAATGTTTCTACTGTATATACGTAAAAGAAAGCTTATACGCTCGATTCAAAGATCGTTATGTTGAATCCTGCCATTGTTTTCGCAATCCCTGAATCTAGCGAGTGCTGGAAAGAAACCAAGAAATCGGTCTTCTAAAGCAATTAATATTCATCAGTATTTTATATATGACTGCAGTAAACTCTCCATAATAAGACCACCCTTGAAAAGTGGTCTTATTGAGGTGGTCTTAATTAAGAGGTTGAATAAGAAGCAAAACAGTGAAAATGGAACATTGTTTTCTTACTTTTGAGGTGGTCTTATCATTGAGGTGGTTTGTAAGTCAGGTTTTAACTTACAAGATAAATCTGTCTCGGCCTAATGAAATATTCTTTATGTCTCATAAACAGACGCGCCACGTGGCTTTAAAGACTATGTAGGATGAAAACATGAATATAAACCGTGGCAATTGTATTTGACGTCGATAGGTTTTTATATACATGTATCTGACGACGGATATTTAATACTATTAATCACAATCTACGAAATGCTCTGTCATTATCCTACAATATTGTCACTTAAGGGAAATTATCTGCGCATAGACCGGAATGAATATGATAATAAACTCATCCACATTCTACTGTCTCTAAGTACGGGCTAAATTAATTTATGAATCAATTATTTATTACTCTGAGGATAAATTGGTGATACAATTAACTCTAAGTTATAGGCCGTGATGAAACTTTGTAAAACTTTCTTGAGTCATTGTCATTTATTCATTAACTCTTATTTCTGAGAAATGTGTTAGACAAGAACAGAGACTACATTACAATAGAATAAAGACATCATCCTATAAAATAAAATGGTTGACCTGCCCCGGGTGTTAAACAACAGTAAACCTTTAGCAAAGACCATATAAACATTCAGGTCATCTCATTAATAAGTGACGTGATTTTGTTGGGCTAAATCTCAAGTTTTCTTCTTCATTTTAACCCAATAATCACCTCATTAATAAGACATACTTTCTACAGAACTAATGGTGGTCTTATTGTTGAGGTTCAGTACACTCAAAATTATTAGTAGAATTGAACACATTTTCTAGACAAACTTTCTTTTAATTACTGTAGATTGTTTATGTTTGCCCATATCAATTCAGTTGCAATGATACAAGTTTGTACAAGCGCACAGTATACACGAGTGAGCCTATATGGTTTAAATCGTAGTCAATGCGATATTCTACATAGTATTTTTTTCTAATTTTACAAAAACTCGCGACAATATTTTACGAAATTCTTCTTTTTATTTGTACAACTATTAACTTTTAAAACTGGTCTTAATATTGAGGTGGTCTAAATATTGAGGTGCAATTAAAGCAAGACAGTGAAAATGGAATTGAATATTGCGTTCTTGATATTAAGATGATCTTATTATTGAAGTTGTCTTATTATTGAAGTGGTCTTATTATTGAAGTGGTCTTATTATTGAAGTTGTCTTATTATTGAAGTGGTCTTATTATTGAAGTGGTCTTATTATTGAGCAGGTATTTAAGTGAGGTTTTACTGTAAATATACAGTGCAAGCTCTCAAAATCAACTCTCTCTTGAGCAACATAGTTTCAAGAATAGTACATTTTCACTACATAACTTTAACCTAACTATCTCTCAACAACAGCCAAAATTCGCGTCTCCCAAAGGGGTGTTGCTTTGTACATTGTAGAGGAGGTTGCACTGTAGATGTATCGTACTATGGCACCAACTTCGTGTCTTACTGTAGATGTATCGTACTATGGCACCAACTTCGTGTCTTACTGTAGATGTATCGTACTTTGGCACCAAGTTCGTGTCATACTGTAGATGCATCGTACTTTGGCACCAACTTCGTGTCTTACTGTAGATGTATCGTACTTTGGCACCAACTTCGTGTCTTACTGTAGATGTATCGTACTTTGGCACCAACTTCGTGTCTTACTGTAGATGTATCGTACTTTGGCACCAACTTCGTGTCTTACTGTAGATGTATCGTACTTTGGCACCAACTTTGTGTCTTACTGTAGATGTATCGTACTTTGGCACCAACTGTGTGTCTTACTGTAGATGTATCGTACTTTGGCACCAACTTCGTGTCTTACTGTAGATGTATCGTACTTTGGCACCAACTGTGTGTCTTACTGTAGATGTATTGTACTTTGGCACCAACTTCGTGTCTTACTGTAGATGTATCGTACTTTGGCACCAACTGTGTGTCTTACTGTAGATGTATCGTACTTTGGCACCAACTTCGTGTCTTACTGTAGATGTATCGTACTTTGGCACCAACTTCTAGGCTTACGTTCCATGTTCTTACACTGCAGTTTTCTCTCACGTTTTTTATTTTTATATGAAGTTTATTAGACGTGATGTCTGTGTTGAAATGACATTTATACTTGAAAAGGTCATAGTGCGGACGTTAAATATAATATTCTATCATTCTGATGTGTACGTCTGGTTTTCAGACAAGTTGCCGACTTGGGACTACATCTTACTCACAGTTGCGATATAATTGATCATTTCTCTGTATATTGTCTTTATTCGAGTACAATAAATAGTTTACACATCTACAATATTTACGTCCCTTGTTCTTATTCATCAGCCATTTTGATAGGCAAAATTGATAAGCACTAGGAGTAATTCCCAAATATATGCATATTGAGAAAATACCAAAAGAATTTGCATGCGACAACTAACTGTCTGAGCCAACTGCCCACATGAGCATAATGAATAAGTTCATTATATATATGATTACATTATATTCCCTATAACCTTGAAGGAAATGTGCCAATCAGCATGGCTGACTATTCAGAACAAGGGAGGTAAATATTGTAAATGTGGGAACTATCTATAGAACCTAACTTAAGGACCATCTCGAAATTCAGTCCCCTCATTAAGAAAACCGTCATGGACCAAATTTTAATCCACCTTTTAACTCAATAATCAGACTACCTCAGTTATAAAACCGAGTTTCTTCAGAATCAATGTTGGCCTTATTATTTACGTTTCACTGTTATATCTTTTTATTTCGTAATTTTTACTATCTAATTTTGAAAATAGCACTATGTAGCCTCCCCTACGGAAAGAGTACGGTATTAACGGCATTTAATGTATACTTTTTGAAAAAACAAAATAATCGATTATGTTAAGAAAACCCCCTTCATTTGTACATGTATTGAAATTCTACGTATCTACAGTAGCCGTGTAGCCAGTACGAGCACGAGGGATCATTGCAGTTTCTAGTAGAACTTGGGTTTTGGTATAGTTTCTCCAATTATTTGAGATAAAGTGCATGTTTTAATGTAAACTGATAATTGGCCAAACGCACATGACTATGGGAAACTTCAATACTTTGGCGCTCCTTCTTGGTTTATCATTAATTCCAACACCTGAACACGTACCATTTCAATAAAAATAAACGCCCCAGACGTTCTGAAGACACACCTCCAAGTTGCATTAAATTATGTTGTTATGTGTTTGACTTTATGGGTTCGTACAATGGGTGGGGTATAAGGAACAGTGCTTTGAACCATTTAAATATTCTATCATTTAGAAAATGCTAATGCGACAGCTAATAGGACTCTTGAAAACTGGTATTCTTATTGAGGTGGTCTTAATATTGAGGTTAAAAAGAACGAAACTGTGAAAATGGACTTGAAAATTGTGTTCTTAATATTGAGATGATCTTATAATTGAGGTGTTCTTAATATTGAGATGATCTTATTATTGAGTTTTTTTTAATATTGAGATGATCTTATTATTGAGGTGTTTTTAATATTGAGATGATCTTATTATTGAGTTGTTCTTCTTATTAAGATGATCTTATAATTGAGGTGGTCTTATTATTGAGGTGGTCTTATTATTGAGGTAGTATTTAAGGGAGGTTTTACTGTATAGTATACAGGGCAAAAGTGCTAACCCGCCAGCAATGTTTCACATAGTTTCTAGAAATCTACTGGGTGCACCTTCTGTTGATTTTTATTGCAATAAGCTACAGTTGTATTAACATTTATGATTTTTATGAATTGGACTTTAGAAAACAAGACCATGTTAACCTTTTAAAATAACGTTCGTCACTTGTTGTCCTAATGTTGTGAAGATTCTCAAAATATGACATGACGGAATAGCTTATTTAATCAGTATAATACTGTACTGGAATTCTACATCACTGTTCGACAAAACATTGAGATATAACATGACTCACTTGGAGATTATGTTCTAGAAGTATGATTTGTTTTTAAATCACGGTAAAATAATGGTATCAGGAAAAAAACACAAAAAGTCATTTGAAGTGCATCCTGGTTCCAAAACAGTTTCACGGCGAAGTGAGAATACTTGGATTATTAGAGCAGAAGCGATTTTTTGCGTAAGTTCAATGTACCTGGCTTAGAATATTACGAAGTGAAGATATTCTTTAAACACCACTTCTCCGTAGGTTTAAATCTTATTGCTAGTTCACGCGTATCATCGTCGAATCTACAACTCGAAAAAGACTCCTGCTGTATCATTTGATGACAACATTTTGTCTTCCCTCTTAGCTGAGTCAGTAGAGTAATTGACCGCCAGCTGGAGGTCGTAACTTCGCATCACTGGTAAAACGTATGCTCTCCATGGCCAATAAACTACGATAATACGTCTAAAGTCATTTCGTCCCCCTTCACTAATTATGAAGAGACATTATCAGTTTCTTGCGGAAGAACAAGTGCTCCTGATTAACCAAAGCACAGGACCATTGGTTTGGTTAATTGACCGCCATACGAAACCAAAATACTGATAAAACCACGTACAATTCATCACCATAGCAACGATGTCAACAAAATAACATCCAACCATATTTGTATACTGAACAAAGATTTCTTCAAAGTTACAATATAACGAGTTGTCCCAAATAAAAAAACGGGGACCTTAAGTTAACAATTATAACTTTTCACAGTTTATTCATGAAGTGTTGTTACTAATACAACACAACTAGGTACGAACAATGTTTAGAATTAAAGTATCAGATCTTGATAATTTATCTAATAACCAGAGTGTCCCCTTGTTTTCAATGACACACTTTAGTCTGTTCGGCATACTGTGCAATAGCCCTTTTAGAATGTCTGGGGGAATAGATTTCCATGTGCGCTTCAAACGCCTCTTCAGCTGTTCCATGGTCATAGGTTCTGGATCAGCGTACACTTGTTCATCCAGAATGGCAAAGATATTATCAATTGGATTTAAGTCCGGGCTGTTTCCTGGCCATAAATGCATTACCTCTATAATAATTGAACCGAACAAAAGAAATTCAAGAACTGCGCTGAATCACCGTAATTCTGCAGGAACAAGTGCTAGACGTGGAACTATCTGAAATATAAGTTGTCTTCAACTATGCAGATAAACAAAACCATCATTTTTACTGTCATTCGTTCAAGTTGGCATTTGACTGAACTCATTCCTTATCGAACTCAATAGCAATAAAAATGTAATATATCACACAAATTTAGAAATGCATCACTAGACGGGTAATTTCCATATTTCCATATTTAGATTTCGGCTTACATTTCACAGTAAATGTCTTTTATACAAACAAAACTCCATGTATAAAGTATTGCGCCATTAATAAAATGTTCCGGTTTAACATTAGCCAGCATATTCTTGAACTGAATCTTTGCTTTAATCGTCGGACGCGTGTATTTCGTCCTTGTCATGATCAGTAGTCGAATATATCGCCAAGTTCACACAGTCGGTAGAGCATTATGCAGCCAGTTATATGTTCAATCCTGGGTAAAACGTGTGATTTCTGGAAAAGTAGAGTTTAACACCCAGTCATTTGTCATCCTTCTCTGATTCGTTTGGGAAGTTGTCATTTGCATACGGAAGAAACGGGTTGCACTGTGCGGTAACCCAGAAACACTGGTAAGGTCAACTGTATGCCGTACAAAACTGAAATCTGATGGAAAACGGGATAAAAGCCGACACCACACCACTACTAGTAAGTTAGATCATAACCATCGCTCGAACCGAAATCTGTACAGTGTTACCTCATTAAGATGAACACCGTTGATTCTGAAGAAAGATGTTCTTATTACAGCAAAAACCTCTCTCAAATACCACCTCAATAATAAGACCACCTCAAAATTAAGAACACAATTTTCAAGGCCATTTTCACTGTTCTGTTCTTTATTCAACCTCAAAATTAAGACCATGTCGATAAGAAGACCACTTTCCTAGGATCTCAATGGTGGTCTTATTATTGAGTTTTTACTGTTATTAAGTGACCTTATAATTGAGTTAAAATGTGGAAGAAAAACATATATACATTTATAGAGTAGTTTGCATTTTGGGGTCGTCTATAAGTGAGGTGTTAATGTTCAGTTTGATCTATATTCTTAACTGACAGGCTGAACGATCATTTCATTATTGCATGCCGAAAAACTGTGCCACTTTCAGCTATTGCTATAAAAACAAAAGTTTATTGCAAAATAACTTAGGTTGAATGTCATTTACATACATTTTTATTTTAGTCTAGCCTTCGGCAACTTCCTTTCGCTTATTCTGTCATTTACTCTTAATATCATTTCCTGTTTGCCTGTATCCCCGTTATTGAACACTGTGTCTGTGTCGGAATGGGTTAATGTTTTCCTGAATATGTCGAAAATAGGTCGTCTTTTTCTCGTAAAATATAATCTTGCTATTATTCCTGCGCTTCTTGGCTTTTTATCGTCATGTCGTCTGCTGGATGACGGGTATAGATAGACTAAAATGTGTTGTTATGGTAGAATCTGACCACCGCGTCATGTCTGTAAATATTGATGTTTTGTTGCATTGTATTGTCGAGTGCTTGGAAATATCGTTCAGGTCTGACCAATGGATGTTAATCTGAGGGACTTATTTATGGTTTAGGTTAAACCTGTGGTCTTCTTTACAAGATACAAACAGTCTCTTACGTACGCATTACCGATGAAATGATTTATGTTGGATTGAAATGTACAATATCACTCTGACCCAGAAATCTAACTATATAGTTGCTGAAGTGTTAAGTAAAATATATACAGTGTTTCTGTACGGGCAACAAACACATCAGTCACTTTCTTGGCATGCAAGCAACTTTCCACAGACGTACTGCTAAATGAAGAATAAGTTATGCATAAACTGACATCTACTCGAGATTTGAAAGGTTTAAATATGTTTTATCAGTTGAACACCGCTGTACGATTTCCAACAGCTTCTTTAAGTGATGTCATAACCAGAAAACGTCACATGTGGCGTCACCATGTACGGACAGTTATCGATATTTGCCCCATATAGCAATATGAAAACGAAGTGATAAAATGTACTAAATATTGTTTCCTGCTTTCAATTTGTGACATAACAATACAATATACAATACAATAGTGTTTTATTTGCAATACAAGGCCTCTGGCACAAAATACAAACAATTCTAAATGATATTTCATGTATAGTAGAACTTTATGCAGATATAATTTAAACAATGATAGTGAGAAAACTACATATTAACAAATGTGCAACCCATTAACATAAATATAGACAATCAATATCGTTGGATCATTTCTACTTGGATACATGTGATATGTGACAATAAGAACATTTTATGAAGATATAACATTTTAGAACATACTAAAATAGCTGTATATATATATTATTACAACAGCATACATATCGCTATCCTACCACATATATATAGTGAATCAACATGTATAGTGTACACAAAATAAACATATTAATTACATGAATATGTAACAGCATATGGTGAATTCTCCAAATTAGTTAAGGAAGAACATGTTTATATATGTATAAAATAACATTTATCATAAATTTAATCAACCTTTCACAATTTGTGTACGAACAATTGTTTATAGTATGTTTGACATTTTAATTGAATGGATTTAATTTAAAATATTGTAGTATAATATTTGGTAATATATTGTAGTATACTAAAACGATAGGATTCTGGTAATAAATGGTTATTAATACTCTTCAATTTTCTAATTCAGCGTCTCTTTTCGCAGATGCACTCACGATAAATTTTGTCAGTGCAAAAATGCTATCTTTTCTTACATCGGACATAATTTGAATGTATGATTGTTCACATATCACAGCTCTAAGCCATTCTGGTTTAAAATAAGTACATTCTTGATTTAAAGGACACACTATGAGGAAATGAACTTCACTTTCTATACAATAGATATTTCGTTTGAGGCAGAATGTACAAAATCTATAGTTTCTGTCTATATTCCTATGACGGCCTTTCTCAATCATTAAACTGTGACCAGAACATCAAAAGTTAGAAAGCATAAGCTTCTGTATAAATGTTAATGTTAGCGACAGATAACTCTCTGGTGGACATAATGTGCTTTTGAAAAGTTTATAATTGATTGCTTTTGGGGATGTACTTATGTCTGAGAATAAGCGTTGCCGTGCACAGTCTTTCAGTCGTAAAGTAAACATATTTATGAACGTATCAGTATTACCAACATCGTTAGCTATCCACACATAACCGAAACCATGTTGATAAAGAAGTAGTTTTATACAGGAAGCCCAAGTTAGGCGTCCTGCTTCGTCTAGTCGTCGTAACATGGTCTAGCACTTTTTCGGGTATCTATGAAAGTTTGCGACATTGGAATGCAGACACGCAATTCTTTTGCAAAACTGGATATGGACCCGTTCGATTTTGGAACATATTTGATAACCCCACAGTTCTGTTGAGTACATTAGCACTGGTCTAACAATACTGTCAAATAGTTCAAATGCGTCTTTACGAGTAAAAAATCCGAAGTGCTTCTGGTAGCGAAATATAGCATTTACCGCCTTATTGGATTGTATGTATAAGGTGTCTTGCATCTTCTGCCATGACAGACCGCTGGTAAAGTTGCAGCCTAAATATTTATAGGCAGACACGATTTCAATTTCTTGACCTTGGTAAGACCACACCTACTGACGTCTGCGTGGACCCCCGTCACGGAAGATCATTCTAGATTTTTCGAGATTCAGTTTCATTCCTGTTTCATAACAAAATTCGCTTATGTGGTTTATTTGGGTTTGTAATTTTGTAACATATT
The DNA here is from genome assembly GCA_032209605.1 of Mactromeris polynyma. Taxonomy (NCBI): domain Eukaryota; kingdom Metazoa; phylum Mollusca; class Bivalvia; order Venerida; family Mactridae; genus Mactromeris; species Mactromeris polynyma. The sequence goes on along the minus strand of JASFXZ010000003.1, from coordinate 7,836,252 downwards.
GCGTTTTCTTCAAAAACATCACAAATAAACTTGAAGCAATATAAATATATGTAATAATGAAACCCGTTAGACGATGATGGTCACTAACAAAATGCCGGTAAATATTCATAACCAACTCATTGTTTTGTCAGTTTCGCCACCGGATTGAAGTAAAATGGCAAATGCGAGCAAACCTCACTTAACGACCACCTCGAAATTAGGTCACCTCATTATTATTAAACCGTTATAGTGGATTTTATTTTTAAATTCTTCCATGTTTTAGCCTGTTAATCAGACTATCTCACAAATAAGACCGATTTTCTTCCGAGTCAACGGTGGTCATATTATTGAGATTTCGCTATATATCGAACGAAAATATTTTATATGCAAATTTTATTTGGAAACAAAAACAGGATTCAGTTTTAACGTGCGTCACTCGTTCAGCAATAGATAACAACGCAGTGAATAAGCACACTTCTTGTGGTCCGTTGTGAGCTGTTGATAGAAATAGGTTTCAAAATTTCCTCACTTTTATTATAAACACAAAGAAGTGTTTCCACATCATAAATAAATTGCCACATTTTCATGTCAAAGAAGGAATTATTTTAATTAGCTTTCGCCTAAACGTGTGCACTCTATCTATTTGCCTCGTCACAGGGGAAAGAAACCGGTGCATAAATACCCTAATACAAACTGCATTAATTAGTATTTTGTTTGTAGCATCTACGGAGGACTCGAAGGGACTTTATTTAGTCATGCTTTCATATCCTTAATACTTGCAATCAAGGACTCAAAGATTTCCTAATATACGATTTCATGTTTTTGGATGCAATCATGATCTGCAATTTACGAGTTCGATTGTTTGTTTGATAAAAAATCGTGACATCTTGAACTGTGATGTGCGTGAAATAATTCAGTAATGTGCGTGACATCATTCTACGGAGTGTAGGATATCAGCCAGTGATGTGTGTGGTTTGAAGCAGTTACGTGTGTGGTATCAAACCGTTTTGTGTGTGACACAATATTGTGATGTCTGTGACACCTCTTTAAGTTGTGAGGTGGTTTGATTATCAAGTTGAAATATAGAAAAACATTAAAAAACTGGTCCGTGTAAGGTCTTATTAATGAGATGGTCTTAATTTTGAAGTGGTCTTTCAGCGAGGTTGTACTGTTTACTAAATATTCAAGACCGTGTATCTCTTGTGAAGTGTATTGGTAATCCTTACAGCGGGTTTATTGGCCATTTTCGAGAAAAAGTATCTTCAAAAGTTTTGTTTTTTTGAAATAAAAGAGAAACAGGACTATCGATTAAGTGTTAATATTTAATTCAATTTGATACTAACGATTCCCTGAGGATTTCTTTTTCAACAATTCGTAATTCCTTTCCTTTAAGCTAAATGCGTTTCTGTCTCTTTTTTCTGATTCAGTACCAAGCACTGTCTGTTGTCACGCTCAAATTAATAAAAAAAAACGAATTGTTGATTTCTGAAGAAAAAAACAGCATCAAGATTGTTGTTGCATTGAGATGTTTCGCTCTCGTAATGTTTGTCAATAAAACAACTTATTATTTGCTTAGGCATGATTTATCGTTCAGAGTATATATCTATATCTTGATTGCAGTTACAATCTGAAGTTCAAATATTTATGTACATAGCAAAATTAGTCCCGCAGACAATAAATCAGGTGTCGCGCCATCGACTGATGTTTAGAAATTGCTTGATTTTCCTAATACGCTAGTTACATGGTACACAGCTAATGCAGACAAGGTTTACATACTTGTGCACGATTAGTTTACTTATGATGGAATTACTTCATTAAATCATTTTTCGGTGAAGGTAATTAGGATTTATTTTGAATATTAACCAAACCATGTTGTGTTATCTGTTAAGGCCAGACCAACATCTCGGTCCCCAGAGTCAAATTATGTGAACCCATAGGAGGCTTAGAGACACGTTAAATATCTCTTTTACCCTTGACCCCTTGTAACCGTTATAACTTTATTTTCCGCCACATACATAGAGACTCTGTTATATATATATACCAGATAATACAGTACATTCAATATAAAATCATTACAAAATATTGAAAAAAGCAAACCAACATGAATAAAAAAACTCACAAGTTACAATTATCTAAAGAAGATAAAATTACTATTATAGTATCAATTGAATATTGATTTTGAAAGAAAAAAATGTAATTAATCAGAATAGTACTCGAAATTACTCAAACATATGTTACACAAATACTGTATGTTATAGAAAGACGACAGACCATTATATTATAATTACACGTACATTGCATATGCAATGATACATCAACCTTTTCGACATTTATTTTATTTTACGCGTTATAATAGTTTTGACAGTCCTAATTTCGAAGTGGTCTTTAATCAAGGTTTTTCTGTACATTTATCTGACACTGGAACTGATTTTGTTCTTGGCGCCTTATTGTTGTATCAATGCTAATTTTATAACACTGATATACCCGGTAATTCTAACATGCCGACCAAAAAGGAAAATATCCGCAATGAACATTATCAAACGTAATCGTGAACAACTAAGAATTCCGTCGTCTCTTAGAGTAATAACACCATTTCTCACAATCTGTGATCAATTTGATTGAAATTTAATTGCCCCGAAATTCACCCCGGGATAATCTGACACAGTATTAATTGACCTTCAGGTAACTTTCCGCGGAATTTATAATTGTGTTGTTTCCATTCGTTACATTTCATGCAATGTTTCATTTAGTTTTTTATTCGTCGTCCGCCGTATTGTCTGGAACATGTTTCCATGTGTAAAACAAATGTCACAGAAATAAAAAATAAGAAAATTGTATAATTCGCCTCAATAATACATAACGACACGCTAAAATACGCTAAAATACGCTACAATACGTTACATTACAACACTACTGCAGCGCAACACAACGCAACGTTAAACAACGCAACGCAACGCAACACAAGGCAATGTAATGCAACACAACACCACATAAAACAGAGAGAATACGTAACTACGGGGAACGCCACATACACAAGACAATACCTCCCCACGCAGACCTCAGGAAAAACAACAATCCACAAAACATAACGCACCTAAGGAGGTCAAACGTTACACATATTAAGGAACAGAGGCACAAGGAACGGCCCAACAGACCATAAGGAATAATTAAGAGTATCAAAGTGGACAGTAAAAGGAGGGGAGGGGGGAATTAATGGATGGAAAAGCTCACAGGACAATTCAAGACAACTGGCCACAATAGGCCAACATTGGGCAGGAAACACTCTGAACACTGTATAAAGTGACAGAATTGCATAGGGGAAAGGGAAACATAAAACATTCATAACACAAACAGAAACAACAATCATATAGCGAATTACAGCCTTGTAACTGTCAGTAAAAAATACTGGGGGTTTAAATCGATTTAACAGCTAGCTAACCTCACACCTTATCGCTATATGGTCATTGATTTCCAACATATATACATAAATTGACTAAGTAGGCAGTAACTAATCATTAAAATAAACCAACCATCACGTACATTTCAACAGACATACAGTAACTTATCGAGCACGGAGGAACAAGCAGCCTTATACTGACCTAATACACCACAACGCGACGTAATACAACACAACGCAACGTTATACAACACAACACAACACAATACAACACAACGCAACGTAATACAACACAACAACACGCAATACAACACAACGCAACGTAATACAACACAACGCGACGTAATACAACACAACGCGACGTAATACAACACAACGTGACGTAATACAACACAACGCAACGTAATACAACACAACACCACGCAATACAACACAACGCAATACAACACAACGCGACATAATACAACACAATGCAACGTAATACAACACAACATGCAACGTAAAACAACACAACGCAATACAACACAACGCGACATAATACAACACAACGCGACATAATATAACACAACGCGACGTAATACAACGCATGCACCGTTATACAACACAACACCACGCAACACAATACAATACAATAAAATACAACACAATACAATAAAATACAACGCAACACAACATATCACACTGCAACACAATAAAACACAACACAACACAAAGCTACGCAGTACAATATAATACAACACATATTCGGTCCTTTCACTTGCACAGTGGTTATCACAGTCACATTTCTGCAAGCAGAAGCAAATACCCCTCACTTACAGAAAGCATTAGCTGTCAGCATAACAAACAAACCAGTTAATGGTATAAGGGGATAAATGTTTATTCTATAGTAAAGCACAGCTTAAATTTGATTAGCTGGAACGACCATTGTTTACTTAATATGTACGGAGTATTTGGAGACTGATTTTGTCACTGATTGCAAACATGATTTTACATTCATAAGGTAGTAATTCATAATGGACATGTCGACATCTTTGATCATTTCAGCCAACATTATACAATGCAAGTATAAGAGACAAAAATAATCACCGTAATCACATATATGAATACTCAGTGAATGCAATAGACGTTTATTGTTGAGTCATATTATACCGTCTGCTCCTTTGATGTCTTCTGCTGAGCAAGCATTGCTTTAACATGTTTTGCGATGCACCCGGTTACCTCAACATTCCCAAAGGAACCGGTCCGACGAACCGAACCGGCGTTGTCCAGATTGGTGCGAAAATGTCAATATGGTCGGTCCTAATATCCGGCAATTTTTCTTTTTTGCTAAGGGAGAAATATTGTATAACAATACATTATATTCTATAAATGAGCGCTGGTGTGGGAATTCCAACCTCTTCTGTAAGTGACATCATTTCCAGAAAACGCAACATGTGATGTCACTATGTGGAAGCAGGAAACACTTATTTACTTCATATGTTTACTTCGTTTTCATATTGCCATATGGGGCAAATATTGCTTACTGTCAGTACATGGTGACGTCATATCTGACGTTTTTAGGAAATGACGTCACTTATAGAAGAGGTTCAGCGGCGCTCAAATGTGGTACAAACTGTATCTTCAATTCGCATTATAGAGCTAGATATTGAATGTTAACCATTTACTCCATCCACGCAGACGCATCTTCCGGATTTCCATTCATACGAATCTGAATAATTCCGACTTGCCCAAAGGCATCCGGATATACGACACAACTTTCCCATGAACAATGCGAAAAAAACAGAAGAATTCAAATGAGCTTGACGCATTTCCTTTCTTTGCATTATTCAGCTTTAATTAAAAAAGGTGTGTAACCAATGACAATAGAAAGCTAGAAGGATGTTGGTCCGTCTATTGTCACCCTAAACAATTTGTTGTTTATAGGCTGTTAACGTAGGAGTTTCTAATTATCATACTTAAAGGTGTCCGACATATAAACACATCGTCGCACATAAAATATAATCTACGACTATTAAGGATGACAATATGCGGCCCAAATTAAATGAAAAATGCTAAATTTTAACATACACCTAAATATATACTAGTACAAGTTTAAAAATTAGTTTGTGGTATTTTTCTTTGCATGAAGACTCTAGGCTGTAAAGGAAATTGGTACGATGCTATAGATATATCAGATAACATTATCCAGCAAAGGAATTGACAGTCAGTCGAATGTGCTAACACTGAAAAACTGGACAATTTCCCAACAATATAATATACAATTATTTGCATATTGCGTGGGGTGTACAATTTTCCAAAACACCATTTCTCGTCCTGAAGTGTCAACTAGCCGTTTCATACTATTCTAAATATATTATTGAGAACACAATGACATTTAAAATCGAAACTTAATTTACATTTTATGGTATAATAAATACGGTGATGATACAGAAGGTGTCGTACTCAATTGCCTAGAGAAAAGACGAAATGTTCATGGAATTCTAAAAATAGAAATATGTCTCTGTATCATAGTGATGGAGCCGCCGAATTTTACAATATGGCGCGTAGACAAATTAACAAAAGTTTTGGAAGAGAAAGTGTGTGTCTTAAAAGAAAAGGCGTGAGACGAAACGGCGTAGGTGATACTCGTACAACTGTTTGGGATGTTTCTGTTTCTAACTTCACAACATCATGAGCCTATTGTTTTATACATTAATGTACTGCATATTATTATCCTTTGCTTGCGGTCTCCTATGTTTGGGGGTTACACCGTTGGTTGAATTTATGTGATTTTAGGATAAGTGTGAGGTTAGATGCACACTTAAGCTAGCTTCAAACCCCTTTAAAGGCGAAACCCCTATCTTCATCCTCCGTTTATGTTTGTCTTGTGTCCCTTTTGCTTTAGTGATTCTACGTAAACACATATTTTCATGGCTCCTTGTGTTTTTCGGGTTGATGTGCTCTGTGTATATGGCATTAACAACTCGACTTTGTCCTTCATTTTTATAATGTTCAAACCTTTTAGAAATGTACTTTTATTATTGATACTTTGTGCTTAGGACATAAGTTCACAGCAAGAATGGGTTTTATATTTAAAAAAAAACATGCAACTGACGTTGATTGCATGATACACGTCCCAATAGAACTTGATATAAAACAATTATGTGAAATGAAATGTGAAATTGCAGTATCTGATATAAATTGAAATACAAATTGCGATGCCAAAGAAATTAATCAGTAAGCGTTTTTCGTTATTAATATTTCGTCTCAGAAAATTCCACTAAATTTTTCGATCAAAAATGCAAAATACTCTCACTGAACCAACACGGAAAAAAACATATCAATTATATTGCCATACAGAAAGGAATTGCAGTACTTACAGACAGCTTTTGTTTGTCTGACTTTTGAGAAGATGTATTAAGACATAAATCAATTCTAATATACCAAAGAATATATATCTAAGAATTACCCAAAACTTCCAAGTTTCAATAATTTGAAAAATGAATAAATAAATAATAAACGAATGTAATTAGTAATAATAGGGTATATTCCAAATCTAGAATACAGAAAAAACTCAATAAAAAGACCACCCTTCGGGACCTTAAAATTGGTATTTTTATTGAGTGTGGTCTTAATATTGAAGTTGAATAAAGAGCAAAATAGTGAAATTGGACTGAAAATTGTGTTCTTAATTTTGGGGTTGTCTTATTATTGAGGTGGTCTTTAGGTGAGGTTTTACTGTACATCACTAAAAGACAAGTGACGTTTTATGTAAACATCATTTCAAATATTAGTATACTAAACCCATAATATCATTACATGAAAATTCAAATATAAATTGCATGACTTCCCGATTCAAAAAAGTATTTCGCACCATCGGTCTTTCGTAGCCTCGACCTTTTGTACAGCAAGTCCTTCGTATATTTGTCCAAAGCTATAGTTCTCTACTTATGCCGACCATTGGAACTAATGTGCTATTAAGAAATTGTTTTACCCCGAATTTGTACAATTACGGGAGTAAACATAAATGATGGTGGTCAACAAATAAGCGAGGACGAAACTAATCAGACATAATTCTCTAAAAGAAGAAGCTATTCCTCTGAGGATCTCTAGAACTAAAACCTTTTGTATGTTACTTAGTCTCTGAGATTGCTTTATTCATACCATAATCGAAGGCATATCCACGAAGAGCAAAAATCAACAATAGGTAATTAACTCAATGGACGCATCATGTCTTACAATATTTGACCTATTAATGGCTACTCGTAATGGACGATTTGAATATCTAAACAGCGGATACCACGCAAATGGGGTCCATAAATCATCGATATTGTAAGATAAATGATAGGTCCCATAATTTTCCTTTCTTAGTAACCGTTTCAAACAAGAGCTTTATAAACGATAGAGATTTTTTCTTGGCCAAAAACAGGCTTCGTAATTAGATAAGCCGTCCGCCTACATTAGCTGAACCTCCAGAAATGTCGTACTTAGTGATGATTTCCATTCTGTTGCCTCAAGCGGTTTGTTGGTAACGCAATTCCTACAAGGTTATGGGGCAGGGTGTCGATAATAGCAGTTAAGGAAGACAAGTTTCTTCCTGATACCCCTACCAAAGTCGTAATTGAATTTCACGGGAATGATAATTATGCAACGTGGTCACATACGGCAAAATGTCCAAACCCATGTAGCATGCAGATTATCCATTTCGAGAACGGGATATTTGGAAACATTCGGTACAACCAATTAAATAAAACAGTGGACTTGATGTCTTTGGGTTTGTTCTGGACAGAAAATGGAAATTGCAACACTCATCAAACCGTCTACCACTGAATTGTATGCCTGTCCGCTTTGATTTACACTTCATGAACTCCATCATTTCATATACCAAATATCAGTCATGAATAATGGAACGAAAATTGTTTCCATTATATAAGCTTGCTAGATTGGTATGTTTAGATCAACAATGTTATGCGTTCAATTGTTCAGTACAAGTGTAGCCATTATACCGCAGCTTCTTATTCAATTATGATTTTTAAATCCAATCATCATTTATGTTTGTGTCTTGTGTTCATTTTGCCTATGCAATTGTTAACATAAATGTATGCTTGACATCTTCATTTGAGCGCTGCTTGGGGATTTTCAACCTCTTCTTTAAGTGACGTCATTCATAGAAAACGTCACTTATTATGTCACAATATGCAAGCAGGAAACAATATTTACTCCATATGGTCACTTTGTTTTCATATTGCCTTATCGTGCAAATATAACTGTCAGTGCATTGTGACGTCACATGTGACGTTTTCTTGAAATGACGTCTCTTATAGAAGAGGTTGGAAATCGTAATTATTAATGCCTCTATAAAAGTGTCATTTAAGTAAGTCGTGTCTTACCGACGGTTACTTGCTGCTTCGTATTAGCATTAAGTGAATAAATGACATAACTGTTGTGGATTCTTTGAATTATTAATGACAAACCTCTTCGGGGGCACCACGTTTATTTCATAAGGCACGAAAACAAACACAGTTTTTACATGGGTCAACAAGGACTTGTAGCGTTGCTCTCCTTTCTCAAGGCAGACTACATTTAAATTTAAAGTCAATCGACTCAAAAAAGATGTTGCTTGCAAAGGATAATATTGCTTTTTCATTTGAATAGCATTCAACTCAATATCGAATTTAACGCCAAACACCATCATGTTTTGGTGCGAAATATTGCACTTAAAGATTTTGTACAATTAAACGAAAATATACATTTTGTTACTTTGTGGCAAAAACAATTGAATACATTGAATTAATGGTTACCTAATAATAATAATATATTTATTTTATGTAGATACCAAAATAAGCTACAAATGTAACTTTTTTACTATGTACTAGTAGTCTTCAAACAACAACAATGTTAGAAAGCAACATTAAAATAATATATTCACATCTACACACGTTCATACATACAACATAATTATAATGATAAATGAGATCATCAAAAGTTACAAAAGTTACGATGATCTAAAAATAAAACAACCACATACATCTCAAATAAGACACATGTATGCACGTAATGAACTTTTACTAATAAAATTTCTAATATCATTGTGGCATTTTCCTTGGTATAAAAGTTGATATAAATAGAAGCAGACGTTAAGTTTCTTTTTAGTTGTTGGTCCCTGAGACTGTCAGTCATTGCCGCTCTGTGATGATCTAATGGCAATAAGAACGCAGATTGTATGCGAAAGTTACCAGCAAGTTGTACCAATCATGTACACATGGCATACATTCATGTCAATTAAGCGGTTCTATATCGGCGCATTTATTTACTCTAGGTTGCACATGACGGCACTAATGTGACACATAGAACACAATTCAATGCATTCATAAAACATTCCTATACAATAACAAGGCTACGTGAGCTTTCAGTCGGAACTAAGGATTAAAACTGAGACAAGAATCAATGTCCCATTCTCTCAGATTCTCGTTTTTGATTGGCTGTTTGTGCGAGAAGTCTCCGACACAATAACACTTAACTGATATTTCCCATAGTCAGTGAACTTGGTTCCTAATATCCAAATGTCATCAGACAGGTATTGTCTCATAGAAAGAACAAACACAGAATTGGTCGATGGATAGAGCGGCTTACATTTGGTCCGAAGGTCGTGAGCTCGGATCCGGTCGTGTCCGATATTGAACCGCAACTTTCACAATCCCTGATTTAGGCATGAGTACTGGTTTGTGTCACAAGAAGCAGTTGTCAAGGGCAATTAATACATATTAAGTTTTACACTTGCAATTTTCTTAATCATTGTAAAACACTTCATACAATCGCACAGTAAATATCAAAGTACGACATGGATAGGACATTATACATTCCTTCATTCAAAAAATCTAAATTTCCGGAATGCACGACCAAGTATTAGACACATAGTAAGCGAATCATTAGTCTAATATGGCTGCTACACCGAGTACCTCTCGAGAGTAACACCCTTTTGGAGAAGCTCATTTCGGCTGTTGTTGAGAGGTTGTTGCTATAAAGAGGTCATCTATGGAGATTTTACACTGTACTAGTATTAGTCAAACTTAGTTTGAAAAAGTAAGTTTGAAAGAAATGGTTATTTGGTATGAAGTATATATCTTTCGACAATGCCCATGTAGAAACAGTGTCTGGCATGCATACATTCATTCATTCATTAGAACTCACGCGTCTAAAATTAGGTGATGTATTCTGTATAAGCCTAGTTCCTTTGTTTCATTTATTCAATAAGAAAGTTGTGTGATCACAATAACACAGTATCAGTGACATTTTAGACAGCTAGATTGACTTATAGTATCTGTTTATTGCCAAAAGCATGTGGATGATGTATCAAGAGACTGCTGTAACTACGTTCTAGTACGTACTGAAATAACGCCTTTAGCAAGTTAATATAACTATTTTATTGTGCGTCACACTCGCAGGTATTATGATAAAAATATTTGGTGAGATAAAAGTGCAATTTCTTTGTGTTTTAGTATATTCTGGAAGAATAATTTTATAGGTTATTACAAAAACGATTGGGTTCAAGGTCAAGTAAATATAAAAGTACGACATGCATAAGACATTTACATTCCTTCATTTAAAAAGAATTTAAATTACCGGAATACATGATCACTTGTTCGACACATAGTAAACGATTCATTCGTGTAATAAGGCTGCTACACCTATTCTGTAAAACGCTAAATCTACGTATACACAGTACCTTTTGAGAGTAACGTCCTAGTCAAGTTCAACACCCTAGCAGTTTAAGGGACAGGAATATAACCTTCACATTGTAGAACGGAATTAAAAGATTGATCCCCCATTCAAGTCCTTACACGCCTGGCTTCCCTAAGGTTGCCGACAACTAAATAATAAGGCACGTGTCCTTTTTAAATAGGGAGAAAGAAGTGCTTGGTTCAGTTACAGCCCTTTCGTTTGCCACCATTTGATGACAGTCACTTGACAAAGTTTGTCATGGCATGATTATAAGCCATATTCGGACATGCAACATCTGATTTGATAAGCACCACACAAAGCCGTACGGACCAATGGTCCGAGTGAAGCCCATACGAAATTACCTCCGTACGATGTTGTGGTCACATGTATATGGGCGGTGTACGGGTTCTCTGCGAGCTAATACGATTTTTATTTTCGGGATCCGTAATGTGTTAGTGCGGGCCCGTGTAGGTCCGATGTGGAGCCCGTGAAGAGGAGTCTTGGAGTAAGACACCGGGCTGAACCTGATTAGTCCCTTCATTGGACCCATGATATATATGCTCAACTTTCAGCCATGGACTTTATGGTGACCTTACGCGGTCTAAAAATGTTCGATAAGTCGTGCGGGCCCACACATATTTCTGTAAGATAACCTACGGGGTCTCACAATTTTGGCCTTGACGGGACCCGATAACTGCCCTGTGACTTCATGCGACAAAGGCTAAAACTATATTAGCTCCAAGAAATCTCATACATAAAATAATGAAGACCCTGTAAAATTTGGAATATCTCAAAGCATTTAATGACTCTTTCATGGAATGCCTACACTTCGAGTGTTACAATCACTCAAACGTATTTCACCTAGTTATTTTCTGATAGGAACTCATAGAAGACATTTACTGTATTCATAACACGTGCTGAAATCGTTTCACAGTTCAGCTTGGTTAAGAAACTACCATGAATGGATTCTTAAACGTCTTATGGGAATTCTACAAGCACAAAGCATTTATCATTCCCTGACAACAATGACTCTCCCATGCAGAACGTTACACCTAGAACGTTTAACTATTATCAAGCCTTAAGGATGGTCTGAGATCTCCAAAGAGCAAATGTAATTGACTTTGACTCCCAAAGACCATTAATTCATTGTTACACAGAAAGTTAAAGTAATTTGTCAGACAATTACCAAAACATTTTTTGCACAATTATTTCCCGACAAGCATGTGAGACAAGCATTTAATGACCTTTAAGCAGCTTTGTCATTCATGTGTTCAACCAGCATATTACCAGCATTATCAGAGCAATTAAATGTCTCGAAAAACAAATAATAATCATCTCAAATATACAAAAATGACAACAGTTCACTGTTTAGATTTTTAAAATAAGTACTCGATAAATAGCAATGCTCTGTTTCCATGTGAGTTTAATTAATCGCCATGTTGCGTGTGAATTCAAAACACAATACTTGCTGGGAACATGTTTTACGAGGAAGCGACGACATAAAGTTCATTCATATACTAAAGTTTTATAAATACCATCAATGTCCTTAACCTTCTATCGTGTTCATCGTGACAAAGGTAGAGAAAATGCTGTTGAAAAAGACGACAAAATACTGGAAAAGACATGGCCATAAATCTTTTTCATAGATGTGTTGATACTTTATGTAACGATTCAAGGTGATTGATTACGTCATTGCTGATGATGTGCTTTAGGGTGGGTTTGCATTTTTATGTGGCATTTCCTTCATGGCTTCGTTATAAATGTTTGTACCAACAACGCATGCAACACTATTATTACTGATATCAATTGAAATTACGACTACAGTCGAAACGGATCGACAGAATTTAGGATTCGAGTAGTTAGCCCTGGGTATTATCCACTGACTACGGTGGCATAGAGGTGACATGTTTGGAATTATTTTATCTCGTTCCCACGACTTAGTATGTCGTGGCCACGAGATAACTATGTCGTGGAAACGTGATAGTTAAGTAGTGGCTACGAGATACTGAGTCTAGGGAACGAGATGGTATGTCGTGGGAACGAGTATGTAAGTCGTGGCCACGAGATAAAATAAGTTCACACATGTCACCTCTATGCCACCGTACCCGACTCATACAATTTATCATCATATGCATACATCTCTGTAACAAGTCTGCATAAATATCACTCTGGATCATTGATTATATACACGACAAGAATACATCCGTCTCAAATATAATTGTCTACGACCGTTTACTTCCTTAACGCCATCAGACAATAACATACGCATCTGTCAAATCAGCACATTCACTTTATATAAGAAATATACCTTATGGAAGTAATATTATGCTTATTTGTTTTGTAATTTTTTTAGCCGTCCAGTGGTTCTCTTACAAAATTGCATAAATTATTAAGTTCTGACAAAAAACATGGTTCCAAGGAGGCGGGGCCTTGCTAAGGTGAAAACAATAAGTTGTAGAGTTTTGATATTGGGTGTGTGGTCCTCTTCCATGATTACTATGAAGACTGTTAACTTCTTTCAACAAAGGCGTTGCCTTGTTTCCTATATGTATATATAGTGTTAACTATTAACGACATCTCCTAAACCGCTGAGTGGATTTTTATGGAACCTATACCAATTTATTGGCACATAAGTCTAATTCAGTCAGAATGGCAGTGTACTCATTTGATCGATATAGGGCCATGGTCCTCTTGTTTTTGTCACAACTAATCGGCCCAATTAAAACGCCTAAACTTCGTACGATATGTTACGTTAACATATTCTGACATTTCTGCTTCAGTTTAGAGTTAATCTTATTACTGCCGGCTCTTTTTCTACGACTGCTTGGTCAATTAACATCACTCAATTAAATTTAATGGTACAATATCGCAACTGTGTCTCCTCAGCGATTTCTCGTGTGAGTCTGGATATTATTTGGTCATTTTTTGAGGTTTGGCTCAGGCCTGATGAAACGTCAATGACTCTGTTTTATTATTTACTTATAAACATCGTTAGAATATAATAGATCATAATTGCTTTTTTGAAAATCTTAAAATTAGAGATCTCTGTATTGTTTCGTATTTATACTCAGACATACACGTAAGGTAGGGGAATTTCAGAGAGGGGGCGCCCCAACCATGGAACAGTAAGTGGTTATAAATTTATATGACAGAAATCATTTACTAAAGGACATAGCTTTACTAACTGGTATGATACAAGAGGGTAAAGACAGTTGAAGTTAACAAACTTTTTATGTTTGTGACTTACGTGGCGGATGTAAAAATTCGCCCCGTACTTTGTCCAAAGTGTAGTTTACCTTAATCTTAAATTTATATATATGATAAATTTACACGAAAATGACGTCAGGTCGCTATGGTGTAGTGGTTAGCATAACGGACCGGCAATCCGTAGACCTGGGTTCGATTCCCGGTAGCGCCATTGACCGATTTTTCGTGTTTCTCAAACATGACTTTATTTTACATCAATTTTGCATTTGTAATTGTTAACATGTGTCGTGCGTTTGTAATTTTGGGGATGGATGTTTACTTCTTAGTTCGTAAGAAGCATTTCCTTATTCCGTTTCATGTGTGGTCTGATGGTGTGAGGTTTTGACATTTGACATAAATAATCGTTGACAAAATACATGTACATTATTTACCCAACGTTCTCTGACGTGGCAATTGGAAATAACCATGAATGGTCTAATTACGCGGTTGCGAGTTTCTTAGGTAAATTATATTCCAATGACATTCATGGAAACTATTTCCCACCAACACGAGGTCCTCATTTTCTAATCACCAACAGATGTAACTGTCTTCACTTCAACTGTCTCAGCAATTAGCACATCACCTGTTACTCTGTTCATGGTAAATTACTCAGTAAGAATATCTATAGACGATTCTTGCGATCCATCAGCATTCTAGTCTATATTATACTCAAAAGTATCGATGCTAGAAGACATACGAGAATAATCACGACTTTGTCATTTGTGGAAAATTAAAAAAAAATAGACGGGACTCATCAAGATACCGTACGTTTGACAAGTCTGTTAACTTTGAGACAATCACCAACGACACTTTTTTATATTTGTCATGATATTTTGATATCAAGAAACCTAACGATAATACAGTATCTATAATACCATGCTTTATACGATATAAAGGTAGATATTATGCTTGTCTCTTCCAGACACTTAGCGCAATACAATATTTGTGGAAAGACTCTTAGTGTGATGTATGTATGAAATGCGGTGATTATATTCCTACTAATGGTCAAAAAGAACGCGGGAGTTTGTGCATTTCGTGTCATATCTGAGATTTAGAAAAGCACACACTGACTGTCTCTTGCACAGTTAAATTACTGTACAGATGTCTACCCGATATTCCGATGGTCTGCTAATCGGTATCTCCATTATTCTAAATGCCAGGATTCATAGGGTTAAGAGTTTCTCTCTCGAACAAGCATGCGTTCTTCGGGTTTTCGGACTAGCGGGACTTCTGAGTTTGAACCTTTACTGTTGACAGGAACCAACATTGATACTGTCGATTTTTTGTAAGCACGTACTGTGTACTAAGAAAGTATCATAAGCCTCGTTTATTCATGCCAACATCGTGTATTTATACATCTGTTTTCATTAAAGCTAGTTATTTTTTATAATTCTTAACATTTAATGCTACTGAGTACAACCATTTTAGTAAATGCTCTTATGTCCCTATTTACTTTCAAGAGACCAAAAAAAATCTACTTTTTCCACCGAGGTTAATGCTACTGAGTACAACCATTTTAGTAAATGCTCTTATGTCCCTATTTACTTTCAAGAGACCAAAAAAAATCTACTTTTTCCACCGAGGTGGAATCGTTATGTAATATTTAAGACCGATTTACTGACGAAATTATTTTCGAGTATTTCGAAATATACTCTCAGATTGTCAGAAAAAGATCAATATGAGACTTTATACCACACAAGAAACGGACTAATTTAACTATATGTGTACAATATACCCATGAGGAAAATTTACATCAGGACAGCTTAGGAAGAAAGTAAATGTACCACCAGTAACTGTCAATAAACAGAGGCTCTGCTTAGTACCACATGTAATGTAGTCTTTCAATCGATAAATGATTATAAACAAGAGGACTGTGAGAAAATTCGTCTATAATTACTAGTAGTACGCCGGTGACGAAGATTACAATATATTCCAAGTTAGGCAGTATCAGTTGCGAAGCTCCATTATTTAATCCCGTTTCGTGTAATCTTAATTATACATTGATACTTCTGTTTGTGTCTTTTTTTCTCGTGTGTGTTATTTTCTGTAGGTTTTGTTTGAGATATAGTTGCCACTGACCGACCCATGTCGTTACTCCTCTATCTTCAACCAGCATTTATGTTTTTGTCTTTTTGCCTTTGTAATAGTTTACTCGTATGCTTATACAGTCGAACCTGAAAGAGACCAATCAGGGGAACATAAAACGATGCTCTCTTAATACAGGTGATCTGTTAAGTAAGGATACAGTGAGGTTGACAAAAACATGAATGTTAAGTAAAAAAAATATTTCTTTATTACATGCAGCTCTTAAAGACGATCGCTACAGTTTCATCATTTTTTTGAAAGCATTCAGAATTTTATGAAAGTTTGTATGTTGATAGCATACAACCTAATCTACAAAAATATAAAATAAAAAAATGGGGTCACCAGGCTTGGAAAAGATTTACGGGCCCCTTTCTTCTGTATACCCCCTACTTTGGCAAATGTGACCGCCGTTTCGTATGTAATAAAAAAAAATCTCAAAATTTTCAGATTTGATTCTAAGTTTTACATCACTTGTTTGGCAACATTTCACTCTTCATTTAACAAGATGAATTGAGTGTCAAAAATGTAGCCATCATGAAAATTTACCATGAATAAAAAGTAATAAAATAAAATTATATGTATAAAAAATCACTAAATTTTCAAAGATTTTTTTTTTAATGTTCAAGCATTCAGATTTTTTTTAATTTTTCATTAATAATGTTTAAGCTTTACTGTATTAAAATCAGACTTAAAATTCATAGGTCACCAGGCTTATTTTCAAGTATAATAGTTTTTTTATTTTGGGTGGGTGGGGTATAGTCCCAGAAAAAGGCCAAACATATAAAGCGCACTTTTACTTCGGAAAATATGTTCCTCATAAACAGAACAGTCAATGGCTATTTAAGCTGTTTGCAAAACACACACAAAAAACAACTACACATATTTAAACAAAATTTTA
Organism: Mactromeris polynyma; assembly: GCA_032209605.1. Classification (NCBI taxonomy): domain Eukaryota; kingdom Metazoa; phylum Mollusca; class Bivalvia; order Venerida; family Mactridae; genus Mactromeris; species Mactromeris polynyma. The sequence continues at coordinate 7,818,946 of JASFXZ010000003.1, read as the reverse complement.
TTAAATATATTTCATATGGTTTTTTTACACACAGTTGAGAAAGTACCTTTACACAATTATTTTGCATACCAAAAATACTAACTTGTGTTTCATTTCATGTAGCAAAGCCACAGTTAAAATATTTGAGGCTTAAAGTATATTAATTACTGAATATTTTTTCACCAAACAATGACCAGTGCAGATCATGGTAAGACTCAACACATATGCAGGATGACTATCATCTATAGCAGGGTACAGCTTAATTTGCATTGCTCATAATAACATTTTGACATAAATACTGATACTGATACATATTGTCTATTATACATCTTGGGGCAGTAACCCTTGATTTACCATTATTTTTCTCAGTCAACAATTGTTTTAATCCATCATATCCACCTCTTTCAACTGAAAGTCCTAAATATGCCAATTTCAGACCACTTCTGTAAATTTTTAAAGCCATTTGTTTACCAATTATATTTTGCTGTTCCATGGGAAATAAAGTAAGTAAGTTCTCATCTGACACTTTTTCAAAGTTATATTTCTCTAAACAAGTAATAGTTGTTGCAATATAATTTGAAAACATGTGCAATGGGACATCATATGCATTGACCAACTTTTGCAAAAGACAAACATTTGCAACTGCATTATGTGCAGCATATGTTTCATGTAAAACTTGGGTCACAAGGTATTCTTGATTATGTTTGTCAAAGTTTGGGTATATATCCCTCATCAATGGAATAGTAGTATCTACAATGCCAAAAATGAAATATTGTAGTGCTGGCAACAAATTACATTAATTAAAAGTCCTGATAATTCTAGGGAAGTTAAACACTTAGTATCAGGATACTATTACATGGTTTTATTTGGTTAAGCCATGCTAAAAACAAAGTCAATGACTCTTTCAAAGGCATTGCATTAACTGGGTTTGAATTATAAAATAAACAGTATCCATGCAATTTTAGACCAGTCACTTGAGAAGCACTTCTAGCAATAGGCTGTGTATGTATAATATATAAAATAATTAAATGTATTATTATTGCAAACTGTAGATATCTGAATTATATCACATTTTGCTAAGACCAGTTGTTTCAATATCATAAAACACAATAGTACAAGTGTCAAAGTTTTCTATTTTCTTATTTGCTGGTGGTGGTATCTCCTTGATGTCATTATTGTCAGACAAGCCAACGGATGATTTGTAGGTAACACATTCCATCAATTCCGATTGTTGTATTTCATTTCAACGGTAACAATACCCTCACATCCTGAATAAAAAAATGAATTCAAATTAACAGTGTAGATAAGATGATAACTAACCTTATGTTGAAATAAAGTACATGTATATAAATGGTTCTGAGTGCTCTTGACCTACACAGGGTTTATTATTATTCAAATCAACATTAAAACTCTGTAAATTAAAGTAAACACTAACATAAACAGAAAGGAAAACTAGGATCACATTCAGTAATGTTCTGAAACATGTATTTATATATAGCAGGATATTTAGTTAATGATTATTCTTAACAGGTAAATGCATAGTCACAGTTCATAGTTATAATTAAATCTAATGAAACTGATATTACCTCAAACAAGCAACCAATGTGTATATAACTATTATTTAATATTGTCAAACTGTGAACAAACAAACACACAAATTTACCTATGTTTCCTTTTGCAACTCAATTTCTTCACTTAGTGCATAGATCTTCACAAGACTGACCAGCAACTCTAGCAATATAGTGTTCCACTTCCTTCTCACACTTCTGTTATCATTTTACTTGTATTGTAGACATGAAGTTTGTAATATGACTGTGACCTGAACCACTATGATACATCCCTGTAAACAGATATTAGAATACATGTATTAATTACCCTACACTCTTGTTAGCTTAATAATTTGCAATGCAACTTTTGGAGACCATAGCATTTCATGAATATTTGTTTAAAAAATGATCATATATGAGATTCAATAGCTCAAATAGAACATGTTTCTAGTTATTTATATTTTGCCCGGTTTAAATACAGCTTATTACTATTATTATTATAACAATTATAATACCATGTTTGTGTAGAAATTAATTAAGACAAATATTCTCTAAATTCAATTTTTTATGATAATTCCTCTGATATTTTACAAAGTTAATCAATGGGGAAACTCACCAACTGCTGCCTTAGTATTTATATCAAAGATTTGCGGACCATGATGATTTCCATCGGGACGATGTCGCTTACTTGTCCCCACTTTTTTAATTTTTCCACAGTCACATCTTATTCTTAACACGGAACCAAATCCATGCCGGCGCTCTTCAACAGTATTTGCTAGATTTAAATAGCATTCACAATTGTCACATTTCAACTCGTTTTAAAGATGTCCCAACACGACAATCCTTCGACCCGAAAGTACACTTTCTGTTTCACTATTTTTTAACGTTTTGGGTGAGCCACTTTCGTTTTCATTCTCACCCACAGTTTCAAAGTCAGTCATCCGATTGAAACATTTCTTGCGTTCCGATAGAAGATCATACTGCCTTTTGCGTTTAGCTGACAAAAAAATCCGTTTCTCGCCATTCCCTTTTCCATCAATGCAATTTTGCTTCAGTGATTACAAGGCGCGTTGTCGAGCACCGTTTCGTCCGAAAATATTTACACTAGTTAAACGGTGTAAATGTAATATTTACTTTAGCGTTATAATCGAAACTGCCGCGATCGTCTTTAAGATACGTTATTACAGACTCACAATAGGTAAAGTATTAAAATATTTTAATCTCATATACATGTATGTAATAAAATCTATAGAAATCAATTAAAACATAAATGTTTTCGCCTTTAGTGGTCACATAGCAACGACGCTGTGTTTACAAATTAAATGTCGGTAGTCGCGTTTGACAGGTGGTCGCTTATGTAGATTATTATTATTATTATTATTATACCACATTTATATAGCACTTTTTTCATGCAATTGCACGTTCAAAAGTGCTTTACAATCACAATTAACACAATGTTAAAAATAACGACTTAAAATGGACAAGAACATGCAAGGCAAAATATCATAATTAGAACATATAAAAGTATGGATAAAAAGATCACAATAAATAAATAATTAAAATTGTTTTGATTGCAATTAGACCTGACAAGGACTTTGTACTAACATTATATGTTTCGCATTACGCTAGTCCAGTGAGTCAAGACATCCCACTGAAAACCAACAATCTCTCTTTTACGACAAGACTATGCTCCGCATGTAATATCAGACAATGTTTATAATATATTGAGTGTTTCTAGAACAGCGTCACATACCACTGCTTCTAGAAACTGTCTCCAAAGGTATAGTTGTACTACCTTTAAGAAGACCCTAACTGTCTCCAAAGGTATAGTAGTACTACCTTTAAGAAGACCCTAACTGTCTCCAAAGGTATAGTTGTACTACCTTTAAGAAGACCCTAACTTTCTCCAAAGGTATAATACGTGTACTACCTTTAAGGAGACCCTAACTTCAATCAGTTTGAATAAACTTTGGTGAAGTAATGCGTTTTCAGCGCTTTCTTGAATGACGGCAGTGTTTTATGGTCTCTAAGAGCTGTTGGCAGTGCATTCCAGAGCTTCGGCGCTGCAGCCGCGAAACAACGATCACCATAGGTCACAGTCCTCGTTTTCGGCACAACCAGAAGGACAGAGTCATTTTGAGACCTAAGCTGTCTTTGTTGAGTATAGATTTCCAACATACTTCTGATGTAGCCAGGGGATTTTCCCTGTAGTGCTTTGAAAACATGGGTCAATACCTTGTACTCTACTCGACATTGTATGGGTAGCCAGTGGAGATCCTTTAGCACAGGGGTGATGTGATTGTAACGTGGTGTCTTAGTGATGAGGCGAGCAGCTGTATTTTGAATGTTTTGTAGCTTATTCAGGATGATCTTAGGACAGCCGCATAGCAATGAATTACAATAATCCAGTCTTGATGTTACCAAAGAATTGATCAATGATTTTGTTGCGTCAACAGTCAGATACTGTCTGATTTGCCCTATTTGTCGGATCTGCATGAAACACGACCTGGAGACAGAGTTGACATGTTTGTCCATGTCTAAATGTGAATCTAGTATGGCACCAAGGTTTCTTACCATCGACGAGGGTCTGATCACAGCTTCACCAACTTTCACGGTGAGATTCTCGGTAGTACTGGAATTTCGTTTCGGTACAAACAGGATTACTTCTGTTTTGTCAGCATTTAATTTCAATTTATTGTCCCCCATCCATTGCAAGATGTCCTTAAGACATGCTTCAATTCGTTGCAGTGTCTCGTCACGTGAAACGCAATCTTTTGGTTTGAACGCCATGTACAACTGTGAGTCATCAGCGTAGAAATGATGATCCAGTTGATGCTTTCTACAGATTGTACCTACTGGTTTAGTGTACATGATGTAGTTCTTTGGACCGAGAACAGATCCCTGTGGTACACTATAATTCATCAAAACTGGTTTTGATAGTTCACCATCAATGCAAACGGTCTGGTAGCGATTACTTAGATAGGATTTCATCCATTCCAATGGCTTGCCCGCTATTCCGAAATGGTGTTCGAGTCTGCGAAGGAGAGTAGTGTGATCAATAGTGTCAAAAGCTGCCGATAAGTCCAGCATGACGCTTTAAAACTCTTGGGGGAATCAGAACGGTCGTTGACAGGAGGTCGCTTGTAAATGATAATCGTATATATATCAATGTCTCCTTTCGTTTTTGGGCTGGCTTTGAACTTTGTATGTGGGATTTTCTTCTCGACTTATTTGTACGCTTGTTCCGTAACGTTTTATGGATAGCGCGTAAAAAATGGATTCTTGTAATAGTTTCGAAAAAAATAGCATCTAGTTTTCCATACGTTTTTTTATGATCGGCAGACATGTTTTTGTGCATTTGAATTTTTAGACGAAATTGATTTCATTTACGATCATCTTTTTTGTGTCTTATATTGTTATACGTTTGTATACGGTAAATGCACTTTATACACACTTCATTTTCTTTATACACTTTATACAATTATAAGATAACTGACAACTTTGATATGTATAATTGTATTGTGTTATAGTGTATTATGGTAAACTTCCGACTGCTAGCTAAAGTACATTGAAATAAAAGTTATCAAACAAATACACTTAATAGATAATGTTAACATATTGTTGGCACTTACTTTTATTCATAAAGTCTGTGAATAGATAAGTCTGTAAACTGGCTTTTTATGAACCTAAAGCTGTCTGATAAGGCAGCAGATTATCCAATGATTGATAATACAAGTCTAGACGACAACGTTCTCCAAGATATTCGTAGTTTTATTGTTCGTTTTAGTATCATTTATACAAAAGCCAAATAAAAACATAAACGTATGTTACATAACATTTGTTAATCGAAGTCAGAAGGGCATAATCATTCATTTTCAGTAGTTTGTTTTTCTGCAATAAACGGAAATCTGGAAAATGGCGACTTTTAACAGGCGTATCATATTTCCAAAAATCTAAACCGTTTTCTCACTGAATAAATAAATGTAGATAGAATAAATATATCCACGACCGCCTGGTATCATTGAATTCATTCAACTTTTAGCCGAACTCATTTACACCATCCAAATAATAAACACCAAGACTTTGTTTTGAAGATGAAAATAATTTATGGTCAAATATTACAATTTCAGTGATGAAAGTGATAACAAATTAAACAAAAAATAAAATACAGTAAAACCTCACTTAATGACCACCTCGATAATAAGACCACCTCGAAATTAAGAACACAATGTTCAAGTACATTTTTACTGTTTTGCTCTTTAAATAATCTAAATATTAAGACTACCTCCATAAGAACACCAGTTTTCAAGGGTCCCAAGGGTGGTCGTATTATTGAGGCATTACTGTATATCACACTTTTGCTTTCACAGGAATTCAACCCCAGGCAGTTGTCCAAGTAGATGAGGCAATGTATCACAATTATTCCATTTAGCGTTTCTTTAATTGTCCTCGTGCTAAACAACTTAAATAGTCGATACGATAACGAAACTTCGAATTGGAAGAGTTATATATCAGCAAATACATAACATGAATCACATTTTGCACGCTTATAAGACGTTTTTATAGCATTGGCTCTCAAAATGAACAGAATTCGCATGGGAGTCAAAAGTGATATGTTGGGAATACATTTACTGAAATATTGGTACTGACCTGCGTTTCCTGTCTGTAAAATATTACTGCATTGCGTGATTCCGTAGCTTACGATGATTTCTTCAAAAAAGGTATATATGCGCATGCGCATTGAATGCAACTGACATACGCAATTTAGTGCGCATGCGCTTTAACTGCTTCGATGCTTGGTTTGTCACAAATCGTATCAGAGAACCAATGTTATTAGATATCATATGAATTCAAATTTAAAATGCGATTATATTGAGATGTGGACCGAGGTTAACGGATAATCATTCCAAAGTGTGCGGTCGATGTTACAACATAATCATAAAGCATACCAGACACCGAAAATATAACAATAGAAACTAGTACAGAAATGGCAAATAACAATATGGTGATACCAGAGAACAATAAACACCCTAAACAACAGTAAGGTGTATGGTTATAGGGACAAGACTACAAATATTAAGACAATCATTAATGGGTCATAGCATGTACAGAGAAACATAGTCGACTTTTCTCAACGAACAACGTGCACTAAATCTGGACGTGAAATGAGGAAACCATTCGGCGTAACAAAGAATTTAATTGGTATGTAGGTTGCTGTGATCCTTTGTCGTTTACTATGTTTTACATATTAGGTACAGAGGGGCACAATTTTGGCTTCTATAATGTTTGTATAATTTAGTTAAATTAAATAACCCTTAGGATTAGGTAAAACATTAGTGTAGGATGGGAACTCCGAAAAAAACATTTGTTTCATCATGCCTCCAATACTCATATCATCATGAAAAGAACGCTGGCGGAAGTTAAATACTGAAACATAGACGTAAGTAGTATAACATTTGCAAGAGCATTTTAAAAATGGAAGTACTCAATTCCAATGAATATTTTTACACTGGTGTCTCCTGTGTGGAATCTGTCATTACATCACATCATATAAATCAGCATGGAGAGAAATAATCTTGTTTCTTAATACTTCCTACAGACCAAATCTAGTAACATAGCTTAATCATATCTTATGAAGACAGGTTGTGATTTGTGTACCGTTACTAGATCCATTACACTATCAAGGGATTTGCATATTTCTATGATAATTGTAACTTAAGAGAGTATTTATGACATAATGCTTAAATCGTAATACTTGTACTCTACACTGAATAGAATTGTATGAAGACATAGAATATAGTATATTATATCAAACGGACGAACATAGCCAATAATTCGACGCAGAGCAAGAACACGAATTAATAATTGCTGGTAAGTTGGAGGGAGCATAAGTAATAGTCTTAGTGACAGTTATTACGAAATCTGCTGCGCCACGACAAAACGTGTATTAGTGACCAAAAAGTCTACTTTCAAGTTTTTACATTTTCTGACAGAAAATATTTTTTAACTTGCATTTTATACCAACAGTATTAAAATCAGACGGGTTCTTTTTCTTTTTATAACAATTCGAATAGAACTAGATGCAAAAGTGAGCTACCAAACAATGACGCCTCGTCAGTATGTACATCATTCTTAAAAACATCTTCTGCTCTTCAAATGGAAAAAAACTAATTACGCTTTACTTATAAATAATTCCTCATTCGTTTAATTCTATAAATCACAATTAAGCCTCAAAATCATCTTCGGACAGAGCCTTAGTTTGTGACGTCAAAACTTTTGGGAAATAATCGAAGTCAAAACCAACATTACTAATACATGTATCGCATGGCGCAACTCAAATGATTAACGAAATTCAGCAGAAATACCGCACACGAATTGAACAGCCACCCCAAATGCGCAAGGAGGCATTAAATACGTACGTGCGAAGTAAACGATTCCAAAGACAACATCTTCAACTAGTAGATGCTTAAGTAAGATAGCTGTATTTGCATTCATTCTGAAAATTTGTTGATGTATTTCTTTCAATGAACACATTCGTGGGACATATTTCGGATGCGATGATTGTATTGCGTATTTTCAAAACAAACTCTTCGGAATGATTACTCTAAGCTTACTATATGGTGGTGTATTTATCTCGGCAATAAGTCAATACATAGTTGAAATTTTTTTGTGGGTACCAGTTTAAACATTTGTCAATAAACATTACCCAAAAATCTATTTTTTACCTATTAATTTTAAGAATTATACTGGTGGATTTAAAAATAATCATCGTAAGAAACACTTAGCAACACAATGGTCCCAAAGCTTTAGAATTAGTCACTGTAAATACTGGGGAATAACGACATGCTAATGGCAAAAGTACCACAATATAGCAAAATGGACAAAAGCCGTGTTTGAATTTTAAACACGCAACAATCCAATTTCTAAACTTCACGACCTAGATTTCTGTTCACGTCTTTGTAAACAGCCTACTTTATGTTTCTTGATAATGACCCCTTAAAATAGTGTGTGGCTTTGTTTCCCCTATATTTACCAGACAATGTCTTATATAACAGGCATTTATATTTAGAGAAATACTTCTTTCTGTGTCACAATTGGATCAATTATTCCAGATTCTTTCAAATTTCCTTTCAAATGGACGGTAATCTGATGTCTGTATCAATATGTGTCTTGATGTACCAGTCACAGGACTTGTTTGATTAAATTAAAGCAGTGGTGAAATCTGAGACTAAAAACGGGGAATTTCTTCATGATTTGATGAAATGCAATTCGCGCATTAACTGACTTAAGATTGACATCTGGAAGAAACATTTTGTGATTAATATAGTCATTATTTTCAAACCAGATTGCACTTTTGTAGAAACTAATTCAGAAAGACGTATCAAGTTCTTGATAAACACGTTTGTGAAGATAATTGAATGGTTAAAACTCACGATTTTAAGACGCAACTCTATGTCTATTTCTGATTAAGAAATTCTAACTTCTGATATTTCTCAATTTCTCTAATTAGAATGAATTAATAATAACATTTACGTCACCTACTATTGTAGCTAAATTCTGAAAGAATGTATTCCAAGGAACATTTTATCCGAGACAGAGCATGTTCTGTATTTCAACAGTACAAATGTATTTCGTATTTCGTTTTCCCCATACAACTTTTCTACGGCCACAATAAATATACAAAATCAAAGTACATAAAATACAGTGACTAGTTCTAGATGTTTCAATCCGAGGTCTGTGTGGGGAGGCACTGTTTTATGTATGTGGCGTTCCCTGTAGCAACTTATTCTCTCTCTTTTGTTGTTCGATCTACACTAATCCACAATTTTTGCTTTTCAAAATATTTTCTTAAATAAATACGAGACAAACTGCTCGGAAATGTTGAAAATTATTTTAAAGCATTTCCGTCCACAGGTCTTTATAGTTACAGTCCTTGTCCTGTTGTGTGAATGTGGCTTTGATTCTCCTAGGTAACCCCTACGGTCGGCCAGGCCATTCCTTGCGCCCATGTTCCCTTACGTATGTACCATTAAGCCTCCTCAAATGCCTTATGTTTTATGGATTGTTGTTTTCTTGGAGGTCTGTGTGGAAAGGCACTGTCTTATGCATATGGCGTTCCCTGTAACAACTTACTCTCTCTCATTTCCTATGCATCTCTTTCTCCTTATCTTTCTAAATTGCGAGTTTGTACCGATGTGAATATTTGGAGTCGAAATGAAAAATAATGAGATATACCTATAGGGGCGTTAAACATCACTGAACTTGTCGACTTGACGGCAAGTGAATTTGTTTCACTCAATCTATTTAGTTAAATTAGTGCAACGGGATATCAAATAGCTGAAGTTACTTTTTGATTAATTAGAGAAGAATGTCGATAAGACAAAACCGATCCTTATGTTATACGCAGTAGATAATTTTCTCAAAATGTTACATATTTGATTAATGATAGTTCAAAGTTACACTCAAATATGTGAGCTATAAGACATTGATCATTGCATGTGGAATTTTGTTTTAAAGTTTATGATAATTTATAGAAATATTATAACAATATTGAATGGAATTAAAAATATATACGTATGAATAAAATATTTCTGTAACCAAATGCAAAAGAAAAAATATGCAAAAGACACAAGATACACAATATATGATGTGTATAATAATAATAATATCTGTATTCCGTGAAGATATCACAATAAGCTACGGTTGTAACGTTTTTTCCATGTGGTCTTTAAACAACAACAATGTAAGAAATCAACATTAAAATCAGTCTTGCATTACAAAATGTAGCTTATTCTTCAACTACTGGACAATGTGTCCTACCAACCGGGGAGCCGTTTACGTTATGGGTGATTACCAATGTAATTATAAAATAGGTTTCTTAGAGAGGCACGGTGACGATATTGATATATGAACCTCTCATAAATTAAATCAAAATGTACTCGAGCTAAGAGAATATTACTTGTCCGTAATATACTATGGTGTTATAATCATCTAAATTCTATTCTGCATTTACAGCACACTAGAGAAACCAATCAATACGTAACTAACAGATTACTATATCCTGTTCTTCTCATTGTTCCCACATTTACGGAATCTTTCTTGAAGAAAAATATTATCGAGGGAAATGATAACACCTCGCAATGATTTTCCTGGACTGACGTCTGCCAGCAATGATGGTGTACATTAAAATAATAGATCTATATGAAGTCACGAAAACTTGAAATTCATGTTGGTTATAAGGAACATTAGTATGAGTTATTCTAAACATAAATACACTTAACACTTTCTGACAATTCCTTGTCATTATGACTGTGTTTAAGTCAAAGGCAATTTTAAAACTACTAAATCATACTTCAAATGTAATATTATTTGCCGAAATGGTGTTTTAGCTTTACATACTGTTTTGCTTCTGTTTCTAACTAATCATGAAATAATGTCTGCATTTGTACGAATATAACTTTAAGTTAGAATAATGATGCAATTTAAAATTCTAATTCTTTTGAAAATACCATGCTAATTATTTACCTTATTTTCTAGATAATAATACAGGGTGTCCCATGATATATGTTACCATTCTAAATGGTAATATTTCTATTTTGATGTTAATAACTCCAAAAAAAATGATACTACTAATTTGTATACATAATAAAGTTTTATTTGGTATGCTCAATGTAAAGAAATAGTTTACACTTACACAAACTTTTTTGGGTTTACAATTACAGCACATGTTCTAGATGACGTCCGTTTTGTTCAATAATGACGTCACATCGTTTGTTTAAATAACTAATTACAGCTTGGCATGTTTCATTGATTATCTGCCTGATTTCCCGCCTGATGTTTACCTGAAGTTCTTTCAGAGCTTTTGGGGAAGGATTGCACACCCTGTCCTTTAAGTATCACCACAGGTAAAAATCAAGCGTACTCAACTCTGGTGTGTTGGCCACTCGTTGTTAGTCCTGAATTAAATTAACCTGTCTCCAAATGTCTACTGTAACTTATCAACCACGATGGTTGCTGTGTGCAGGGTAGCCCCATCATGTTGGAACCATATCCGAGTAATATCCATACCCCTCAAACACAGTGCTGGCACGAATTTGCGTTCGAGTATATTTAGATATCGCACATTGTTGATGGTTTCAACGTGTCCGTCTTCATCGTCAAAAAGAATGGGCCAATGACGCCTTGTGAACTTACAGCGGCCAAACTCCAATCTTTTTACTATGCAAGGGGATTTCAAGATAAAAGTCTGTTTTTTTCTGTTCCAAATAACAACAGTTTTTCTTATTAAATGCAGAATTTAGATGAAAGTGGGCTTCACCAGAAATTCAAAGAACATTAACACTATCTGAGTTTTCATATATCCAGTGGGCAAAGATTGTGACGACGCCATATTGAATAACAACTGACGTCATATGACGTCATTTCCTGTAATGTGACTTCAAATATTTCCCGTTCTTTATTTTGTTAGAAACTTCAATCCATTAAGATTATTTTGATGTATAAATCAAGAGTATATGTTGTCAAATGATTAAATGACAGACATTAGAAATGGTAACATATATTTTGAGTTTTAGTAGTAGTTTTCACTTTTGTGAGTGCCACTCTTTGATTGTTTGATCATAATTGGCAAGTTGTTCTACCGCAACAATGAGATCTGGACCTGAGTTTTCAAAAGATTGCAAAAACAATTATTTTACTTAGACAAAAAAGACTCTATTTGAAACCATGCCCAGATTTGAATTATGTAAGATTCATCTCAGTTTGAAATGTATTGGATATTTTTTACTACTTAAGAAACGCCTACGTAGAGTGTACAATATCATATGTGATCATTCTTAAGCGGAACTACCTTGGATAATAATTTCATGGTATATCTGTGGGAGTGGCAGTGTTTTATGTATGAGGCGTTCCCAGTAACTACTTAATCTCTCTTAGAACATAAGAAATAACTGCTTTTTAAGCTCTCACTTTTAGAACATTTGAACAAATATATGCTAAATATGAACTGAAAAATGTGTAATATTCACATGCAACGAGTATTAAATGCCCATGCGTATAACTTGAATTATTATTTAATATGTATGTACAATTTATTTTTGTACTTCTTATGATATATCTAAGATTATGTATGAATACATTTTATGCCGGGATAAATCTATCCATAAACATACCCAATTCCATGGGTATAATCATTAGGAATAAAATAGTTAAATAAACAGTTTTATTGTCTGCTCAATAGTAGTACAAATGTTTCAAAAATGTATTTTAGAGCTATATTTAACATGACCACTCTAATAACCATCATCTTCTGTAAAGTTGATTTCACGAAAACGCAAATATTGCAGTATGTCTTATATGATCGATAGAATCCATGTATTTCAACAAAATCGACAAAGATTCGAATTATATCTGGCAGACAATATCACTCTGTCTTGTCTGTTAAATTTACTGGGATACATTACATTCTAACCAGACAACTTATACTTACGCCAGCTGCTGTTTCCTAGATATTTTAAAAACAATTATATTTCCAACCACCAACTTTGCCTTACATACTCCATTGTAAAGTATCGGAAAGACGCATGAGCATTTTGAAGAAATAAGCGACAAGGGCGAGATATTTGTAAGTCGACGTATTATAATATCTTGTCATCCCTACCTAATTATTACTGAAAGCTAATTATGCAAGCTGAAACTCGCACGGGATGTATGGAGATTTAAATGCTTCATCTTAAAGTTAATTAGCTGCATGCGTCATGAAGGTTACTGTGAATATGTATGTTACATTAAGAAACTGAAGTTATTTGATATCTATCATATTCAATGTCGAGGAATGACAAGGTTTTCTCAACTACAATTTTATCATTAATTTCATTCTAAACGAAACGTTTCATAAATGGTATGAACACCAGTTTCTTCCAGGATTAAAAAATAAACTCAAGCATTGTAAACAACTGAACTGCTAGTAAACCAGATTGCTATAACAGATTTTGAGTACCAAGGGATGCATGTCCGTTGATGTTCAAATGCAATTAAGTTCAAGTCACGTTTCAAAGCATTCGTTCTTCCAATGTGTGTTTTCATTGTTTTCGTCCGTTGTTACGTTTAAGAACATGTTTTGATGTTGCTGCTACCAATTATGTACAAAATCAAGGAACTCGGTTTAAGGTCTCGATAAACACCTGCAGCAAGCTCAAACAAAAAGGAAACATACAATGCCGTTAAAGGTATTTTGTACAGTGTTAAAGTAAAGTATGTGGATGTCGAGTTCAAATTCAATCTGTGTCCTAATCCATTACCAACGCTCAAAGATACAATACTGTATGAAATGAAAACGAAATATTTTGTTTCTTTTAGAAGCAGAACAGATGTATACAGACTCTTTCTAACGATGCAGAAATACATCACTCATTGACCTTGAAGTTTTGTTTTGGATCGAATAAATAATCACCATTTCCGGTCCTATGCTCTAACTAACGCTTTATAACATATATACTTTGTAAAAGTATATATCAAAGGTGTAATAAAATTGATATAAGCAGAACAAGCCTTATTATGTGAACAGATACAATGTTATGATCAATCTACCATCCAGTGTGTACCGAACTATCATATTTCTGAGAACGATGTTAGTTTGCATAATTTCAAAAATCTTTGCAGGACGCATCGTTGAAATTCTTAATCGCTAATTCGCTCCGAATTCTCAATTAATTACCAACACTGGCACACTAATTCTTAATCAAGTAATATCAGACTGAGACCGCGGTTCGTTAAGATAGAGCACTGTACTTCCTTACTGCATTGTAATCGAATCTAGCTCCGAAAGGTTATTTAGTCCTAGAAAATATCGGTTGAGAATGTCAGTTGGTTAAGTAAGAAAATAAGACAATGGAAATATCGACACATATATTTATGGATAAATATCTTTTCACAAACACGTTTTTGCTAAATTTCATATGTGCTTGTTTAAATGTTACCGGGGAATTATGAAACTGGATTAGTGTTTGTCGTAAATTTATAATAATCTGACGAAATACGATTTTACTAGAGAATGAAACTGGCACGCAAATGTAAATACATTTTTCTAGACATGTTTGGCAGCACAAAATCAGCAGGCCAAACTTATTAATAATTCAGGTTGCGTGCCTTTTGTCAGTATATGAGTATTACATTACAATAGCTCGAGAACTTTTGAACCAAAATGTATAAACATGTACTAAAATTAGATAACGCCGACCAATTCTTAATTTTCCAAGAATGCAACATGAAAAAAACTAAGTTCAGATTTTTAAATACCAATTGTGGGTTATCCGACATTCGTAATGATATATAGTGGGAATTGGATAACACAATTTTATTTAAGTATGTGGCGTTCCATGTAGCAACTTATTTTCTCTCATTTGGTACTATTTAGTATCATTACCTATAAGTTATGTTTGTCTTGTGTCGATTTTGTAATTATTAACATGTTTGCGTATTTTTCATCACGCCTTGTGCTATCATCTGTGCCCTTTGATGTGACTATTCCTGCTTGAAAACACATATCTTTGTTTCACCTGAGCCGACAAATATTTGACAATGAATCAATCTATTGAATATGAATATAGCTACACTTTCGTAATTACCAATATCGTTACCATATAGACATCTTAGAGAGGCGTTGTGGCATTATCAGTTCAGAACCTCTCATAAGTTCAATCAAAATGTACTCAAGCTAAGAGAATATTACTTGTTCGTAATACACTACGGTGTTTTAATCATCTAACTTCTATTCTGCATTTACAGCACACTAGAGAAACCAATCAATACGTAACTAACAGATTACTATATCCTGTTCTTCTCATTGTTCCCATATTTACGGAATCTTTCTTGAAGAAAATATTATCGAGGGAAATGATTATTCCCTGGAATGACGTCTGTCAGTTACGATGGTGCACATTAAAACAATAGATTTACATGAAGTCAAGAGTACTATACTTTCATGTTGGTTATAGGAAACATTAGTATGAGTTATTATAAACCTAATACACTCAACACTTTGTGACAGTTTTCTTGTCATTATGACTGTGTTTAAGTCACAAGCAATTTTTAAATTACTAAAGCATAGTTCAAGTGAAATATCGTTTTACCAAAATGGTGTTATGTCGTTTTATACTGTTGGCTTCGGTTTCTTACTCATTTTGAAGTAAAGCCTACATTGTTACGAATATAACGTTAGTTTACAATAATGATCCAATTTCTATTTCGATTTTTTTTGAGAATACCAACTTAGATATTCGCCTTATTTACCAGAAAAGGAAAACAAACTTACAGGTAGTTTTCACTTTCGTGAATGCCTCTCCGTTGTCTCTTTGATTGTCCTATCATAATGTGAGTTTACGCAACAATGAGGTCCGGCCTGATTTGTATTTTTTGAGATGTTTTGTAGACTGTTGTTTTCCTGGGAATTTGTGTAGGAGGCAATAAAATAGAGTAATAAAACGCCATTCGCACATCTAGCTTTCGGCACACGTGGTTGTTACATCGTATTATAAGATCATCTAGATCTATTACGGTATTTGAATACCAAACGTTTACAGTTTTTTAAACATAGCGTTTTGACATTAAGTTAAACGAACACGTGATTGTGAGGGTATTGGGATGTTGCAATATCTAGTACTTAGTTTTGCCAGGGCAGAATTGGGGTTTAAATATCGGAATTTAGGTATGAGCCTCAAACCTGAAGGATCTGATTGGCTGGTTTTGAACACCGTCTTAAAAGTGGCCAGTACCAAGCATGCATATTCCGAGACTGATTTCAAAGCTCGGTTTTATAAACTCGGATACTAGTTTGTAAAATAATAAATGCAATGTTGGATTTCTAATGTACATATCACCGCAACTACCAACAAACACCGATATAATAGTTCATGAAAATGTTGGAAGCGTCTGACATTGGCACAAGTCATGTGGCAAATATATAATATTTATCAACGGAATGAGGATTACATCTGAAGCATCCAGAAGAAAGATTTCAGTGATATATTTATCAATATGGCCATGGTTGAAAGTGACGGGATATGTACAGTTTTCTATCATTATGTTCATAATACACATTGCGTGTTCGATCGACACACCATTTGCCTCAAATCCCAATGGTAATGTAAGTTATTCTTATGTATCCAGCATAAGCAAACAATAACGTCGAATAAGGTACGAACATAAAAGTTATATACACTAAGCAAAATGTATAATTGGTCACTTCGGTTTTATTGAAGAGACCATACCTTTTATATTACTGATTCATGACCTTCAATTTTAGGGTTGTTGTTATTGTTCGGTCGTAAATTTCATCTCAGGGTCCACGTGGATTAATTATTTCAAAACAAATTGAACAAAGAAATTACGTTTACTACTGTTTTTCCGTGTTTGATTTTTATTCACGGCTTGGAAAATATCAATAAAAATATTAGTGACCATTTAGAAATTGTGTTCAGTGTATGTCAAGTTTAGGGAATATTCTCTATGTATAATTACCAAATCCCAATGTCATTATGGTGTTGATGCGTATATCTTAGATCATGTTATGATCTTTAAACATACCAAATGGTATGTGTATAATCATGAGGTATAAAATAATTTAGTTAATAGTTACACTGTCCACTCGACGTGGTACAGTGTAAAACGCGTACTGGGTAGTAAAATGGTTCAAACATGTATTTTAGAGCTACTATTTAGAAGACGATTCTAAAAACACACATCTTCTCTTCAGTTATGGCTTCACGTAAATGCAAGTATGTACTCTATTATCGATGGAATGTATGCGTTTCAACAAGACCGACAAAGATTCACATTATATTCTGCAGACAATATCACTCTGTGTCGTTTGTTAAATTTACTGGGAGACATTAAATTTTAACCAGACAACTTATACTTACGACAGTTGCTGTTTCGTAGAATTTGGAAAACCATTTCTATTTCAAACCATCAGGGTTATGCGTTTTTGTCATTTCTACCTAATTATGACTAAAAGCTAAGTATGCAAGCTGAAAATGATGTGGGATGTTTGGAGACTTTAATACTTCATCTTAAAGTTAATTATCTTCCTTTCATACGAGCATGCGTCATTACGGTTATTGTGCATACGTATATTACATTAAGAAACTGAAGTAATAAGATATGTTTAGAAATAACTCAAAATGGAATTATCAGATTAGATTTGTATTAGCATGATTGTAGTGTCTTTAAGACCAGCCGAGATGATCTAAGTTATTCTATTAACGACAGTTATATCCCATTGGAAGTATCTAGCCTATTCAATATCGAGGTTTTCTCAACTACAGTTGATTAATTAAATTCCTTCTAAACGAAATGTTACACAAATGATATGAACTTCAGTTTCTTCCAGAATTAGAATATAAGCACAAGCATGTTGTAAACAACCGAACTGCTAGTAAACCAAATTGCTATAACATGTTTTGAATGATATAATTAATGTACCATGAGATACGTATTCGTTGATGTTTAAATGAAATTAAATTCATGTAAAAATTACCTATCATAAAGAGTTCGTCCTTCCAATGTGTGATTTTATTGTTTCGTCAGTTGTTAATATAAGAACAAGCTTTGATGTTTAAGCTATCAATTACCTACACATCACAGTTAATGTCTTGATATGCGCCAACAACTATCTTAGCATTTAACATATTTGAACGGCTCATTGTTTTGAAAGTAATATTGGTAACACGGAACAGAAACATACAATGAATTTAAATATAGTTTGTACAGTACTAAAGTAAAAAGATGTGGATGTCGATTTCAAACTTTGCAAAATGAAATTTATTTGTGTCCTGATCTCTCAAAGATACAATAACGCATGAAATGAAAATGAAATATTGGTTCTTTTAGTAGCAGAACAGATGGAATACAGACAATTTCTAATGATGCAGAGATATTTCATCCGTTACATCAATCATTGACCTTGAAGTTGAGTACTGTATCGATTTACATTTCGGCATTTATTTCCGGTTCGATGCTCTAACTAACGCCCTATAACACTTTTGAATTGTATAATAATACATCAAAGCTATAATAAATTGATATCGGTAAAACATTGCCTTATTCTGTGAACATAGAAAATTACCATCCAGTATATACCGAACTATCGTTTTTCTGAGAACAATGTTAGTTTGGCATATTTTCCCAAATCATGGCATGAACCATGATTAAAATTCTTAATCGCTCCGAATTTACGTCGAATTCCCAATTAATTACCAACACGAATACACAAAATTCTGTATTAAATAAAATAAGGCTGAGACCGCGGGTCGTTCAAATAAATCACTGTACTTGCTGATTGTATTGATATCGAATCGAGATCAGAAAGGTTATTTAGTTCAAGAAAATATCGGTTGGGAATGGCAATCGGTTAAGAAATAAGTATGTACTTAATAAGAAAACAATGAAGATAATGAAAAAATCGACACACTTATTAAGGGATGTTATATCTTCTGACAAATATATTGAGTTCAGATTTTTAAATACCAATTGCGTGTTGTCTGACATTCTAAATAATATATAGGAGAATTTTTATATACAAATGTTTTAAGTCTAAGTACTCCTTAGTATCTCTACCTATCATTTATTTTTGTCTTGTGTTTGTTTTGTAATTATTTTCATGTTTGTTTATTTGTCAAGACACCTTCAGTTGCTGCCTTCGACTGTGCCTTTTTGATAGGGCAACTCCAGCTCCTCTACAAAAATATTGTTTTCACTTGATCCAAAAAATACTTAACAATGAGTCCAACCAGTGAGCATGCACATTGATACACTTAATTATCAATACCGATACCGTAAGTGAAGCTTATTGGCATTATCAGTTCAGAACCTCTCATAAATTATTTCAAAATGTACTTAAGCTAAGAGAATATTACTTGTTCGTAATACACTACGGTGTTTTAATCATCTAACTTCTATTCTGCATTTACAGCACACTAGAGAAACCAATCAATACGTAACTAACAGATTACTATATCCTGTTCTTCTCGGTGTTCCTATATTTACGGAATCTTTCTTGAAGAAAATATTATCGAGGGAAATGATAATTCCTCGCAATGACTTTCCTGGACTGACGTCTGCCAGCAATGATGGTGTACATTAAAATAATAGACTTACACGAAGTCAAGAATACTAAAATTCATGTTGGTTATAAGGAACATTAGTATGAGTTATTATGAACATAAATAACACTTTCTGACAGTTTCTTGTCATTATGACTGTGTTTAATTACATTTAAAACTACTAAATGATAGTTATGTCTTCCTATATTGTTTTGCTTCTGTTTTTTACTAAGTATTATCTGCGTTTGTTCGAATGTAACTATAAAAAATAAAAATTATGATGTAATTGCTAATCCTAAATCACTTTGAAAATGTCAACTGAAATATTCCCGTAGTTTACTGATATAATGAATCAAATAAGAGGGAGAATAAGCTGCTACAGGGAACGCCATATACATAAGACAGTGTCTCTCCACACAGAACTCCGGAAAAACAACAATCCATAAAATATAAGGCATTTGAGGAGGCTCAGAGGTACATACGAATCAAAGAGACTTTAACGATGGGTGAAAATAGCAGGACCGCGTTGGAATTGTAAGACGCAAAAATACTTTTGATTCTATAACATGAGCGCTTTTTACATAAGCTAGTGTTTTTAAGTGGCTGAACAATGTGATTTTAAGAGTATCGGTGTGTTGTAGCGTCCTCTTCTCAATGTGATATTGGACTGTATGTATGAATTGGAGGTCTCAAAACTCAAGTCTCGTTAGTTTGGTTCCGTTAACTATCTTATATTTAGTGAATTGCCAATCTGCGCTTTGAGATTGGTCTCCCAACTCAATTTTATACACTCATATTCATGCTGTTAAAAATAGTATGTGCATACCAGTACAAATATAGAACCGATTGCCCTTTGCTCTTTGTCTATGGCAAATAAATACCATTCATTTACCGCATAGAGATAAAATGAAAGGGTAAACAGACTACAGGTCTTATTACATATGTATCTGTATGGACATTTATGAAAGAAACGGAAAATATACGATATTTCTGTTCACAATTTACATTGCGTGTTCGTTAGGTATGAGATTTGCCTAAGATCCCAAAGGTAATGTAAGTTATTCTTTTGTATGCAGAATAAGCCAAATAACGTCTCGAAACATCGCGGACGCTAGACATAGAAGCTATATATGTCGCATTTAGCGAATCTTCTCCTGGAATAACTACCAAATAAACGTACACATTTCGATGTTGCGATTATATGAGGTGATTGTACTGTTAATGCGTACACACATATACATAACGAAAAGCGGATAAGCTAATATACAAACAGTTGGTGTCTTTTTTCCCTTTTGCCTGTGTAATTGCTTACTCGTATATATGTATTTCCACGCCACCTTGTGCTTTTGGGTCGGTGTGCACGTTGTATGTGAAATTTCCAGCTCGACTTCGATATTCGTTGTTCTTCATATGCGATTTATATAATATATACAATGCCGAATGTATTTTTACCCAAATATGTGCTTCTCAGTCATTTTGAATGATATTATCAATGTTATATGGGACACGAGAATGAATTTCAACATCAAATCATAGTGCACTAATACAGATTCCAAATTTATATGTGTACATGTAGTTGTAAGGGAGTGGTTTTGTAATATGTGCTTCGGGATTTTTGTATTGCTTAATTTCTTTTCTTGTTCAATTCCTGTTTGGTTTGTGTCTCCTCTTCATTTATAGTTTAGTTCGTACCTCTGAGATCTGTTTCGGGGTTTCGCAAATGAGACTTTCTCCGTTCTGTTCTTTCTACCTTTTACATATTTATGATGTGTTGTTATTGTCTTTGCATTTCTGTATGTCTTATATGGTCGAAAGCGTCCATGCATTTCAGCAAAATTGACACGGTATGTAAATGATATTTGGCAGACTAACACACTGTGTTGTCTGTTAATTTTATTGAGAGATATTACGTTTAACCAGACAATAGGCACTTACGCTAGTTGTTGTTTCATAGCATGTAGCATTTAGCCTCCCATACATCATAATAAATATCGGAATGACAAGAACAAGGTGACTGAAACGCGGTGTTCATAAGTCACCATTTTATGCGTGCTTGTCATGTCTTTCTAATTATGAGTGTAGGCTAATTCTGCATGCGGAAAATATTGTAGGCTGTTAAGAGACCTACATAATACAACATGAAGTGATTCATCATCCTTTCATCCCAGAACTTGGTTCGTGCCATTGTGTATGTGTATATTACAAAAGTAGATACTGAGGCAATTGGACATGTTTCGACAGAACTTGATGGAAACATCAGATTAGTTTGGCATAATTATGATTGTGGTGCCTTTTGAACCAAAATGTTCTCTTATCAGTAATTGTATTGCAATGTACAATACTAGGTCGACAAACTAGTACATTTTTGTCGCCGCCATTTGCGTCATTGCTTTATTCTGAAAGAATATCAACATTAATATAAAATGTCATTCATTTCAAAAATTTATGAGCAAAAATTTATGAGCAAATATTTCAAAATGCTTTATATTGCCAATAACACGCATTGCAGTTAATATGTTGTGACTAATATACTCAAAACACCAACATGTATTTGGTTTTATTTAATATCTTAATTTTTAAATGGAACGGATTGTTTGTCAATGTGGCTTTAGTTATAGTTCGAAGATAAATATTTCCCAGCGCATTTTGTCTAATGGTGCCGTTATGTGTTAACGACTGAGAACATGTGATGTTGTCTATGTTACCAATTTACCACAATATTCTAGAAATCTGTTAGATGGTTCGACGCAGAGCGGATATTTATGCCTTCAGCAGTCTTAACATTACACATCTTTGCAGAATTATGTCTTAATGAAATTTTTGTTATAAAAACATACTGAACTAATCAATATAATTAAAGCTTTCTGCACATTTATGACCGACCCAAAGTACAAGAAGAAGTGGATGTCGAGTTATTTATTCGCGAAATGAAGTTTGTTTGTATCCTGAACTGTAGCAATAACTCACAAAAAGATGTATCAAATATGACAAATTAGTTCTGTTAGTTGAACTAATAGAATATGGACTAGTGCACGTGACACTGATATATTTCTTCCCTTGCAGAAACCATTGTCCGTATTTGTTTCTTTATATTGTATTATTTTAATGTTTCTGTTGGTTTAACTAATGTTTTATAGACTAGGTCACATGACCTTGATATATTTCTTGTTTTGCAGAAACTAGTGTCCGTATTTGTTAAATTATTTTGTTTTATTTTAATACACCAACATTTATTTACGGGTTGTAAGTGAACTAACGTTCTAGAAACTTTTACATATCATTTAAGTTATTTTATATTGTAAGTAAATTAACCCTTTTTAAAAGTTACTCAAATATTTGGTAAAATTGAAACGTTATGTGATTTTGATGCAAATTTGTCATCGAGTACATATTTGCATCGCTTCATATATATTAGTATACTGCTTTCGCCATATTTTCACTGCTCTTTTTGTTTGGGAAATGTTATTGTATAAGGTTATGTGATGCTTTAAATAAGGTTTAAAGGTGCTGAACTCCAGATTGACGAGCGAGCAAAAAAAAGAAAATTGTCAAACATTTACAAAATCTTGATATTGTTGCACGTAAAGCTCTAAAACATTCGTACTTTCATTCATCATTACTTGCGAAACATTGTCATAGCGAAGTTTTTCGTATTTTTCCATCGAAAATTGTACTAGGATTAGTCTACCAAGTTAATTCTAAAAATAGAACCGTAAACATTGAGTTCATGTGCATTCGGAACGTCTCTGTCATTCTCGTGGAACAAACAATACATCAGCGCAAAGAAAAGAAAAAATGCAATAAACAAAGTAGCTAAGTCACTTACTATTTTTTTGCACGCAACAAAAATAAATCATCACTGAACAATTATCTCATCGATGTCAGTAGTGAATCACGCCATCGTGTATGTTTATATTGCAAATTGATCATGTGTCTCGTGAGGTGCATGCTGGGTGGAAACTCCGTGGTATTTTTAAACTGGAAAACCCCGATTGCTCGATATTACGACGGCGATTGAATCAGCCTAATTGCATTAAATGATTCAAATATTCACCATATACAACTTTTATTTACGTTTATGATGATAAGACTACACATTTTTTGCGGAATTGCAAAATACGACAATTTGTTTTCAATCTGGAGTTCAGCACCTTTAAATTCACCATTACAAGACTGCACTCCAATCTTCACACGTCATTTATATTTGTATTGTGTTCCTTTTGCTTTTGTTGCCGTTTTTCATGTATGTATGTATATTTTGCATATGTCCTTTTAGTGTGGCTGTGCCTTTGTTTTTGACATACCTTCTCGACTTTATCATTTAATTTAACGCAATTTAGTTTCGGCCTATTGTTGCCAGCTGTCTTGTCTTGTACTGTGATATTACCTATCCATTAATGCCACCACCACTGTGTGTCCTCTTTGATTCTCTTAGTTATACCTTATGGTCTGTCAGGCCATTCCTTGCGCCTGTTACCTAACATATGTACCTCCTTAAGTGCCTTATGTTTTATGGATTGTTGTTCTCGCGGAAGTCTGTGTGGTGAGGCACTGTCTTATGTAAGTGGCGTTCCCTGTAGCAACTTATTATCTCTATTTTACATTCTTGAAAATACGTTGCTAAAAACGCTGTAGCTATTGAGACAGACGTTTTTGCAATAGCATACTAATATTGGCTTTTAGTTCGGTTGATATGGGTTTTATTGACGTGAGGAAAATATTACTGCCAATGTATTAATGAGATAAATGTTTGGAAACAAGCTCAAATGTGTATCAGGTGTTAACCCCTAGCTTAACAACCAATTATTATGACGAGAACTGTGGAGAAGTGTTGACGAACTATTTCTTCTTAATTACTAACTAGATAGTGCCAGAATAATAAAGTCTGTAATATGATCTTCTAGCATTGAAATTATTATCTGCAGTTAATAACAAATACACTGTCTATATTGAAGCACTAAAGTTTACATTAATAAATTTTCTTTATACATCTGACTGTTTGTGTGCATAATGCTATATTTGCATAAAATATGATTAAATTCATGCAAGAGATATTAAATTGTTACAGAGAACGCCACTTACACAAGACAATGCCTCCAAAAACAGACCCCGGGTAAACAGTCTACAAAACATTAGACACTGAGGAGGTGCAAGGGTAAAAATATAAATGCAAAAGTGGTACAATGAATGGTCAGGCCAACCATGAAAACAACTAACGACAATTTAGGGGGACAACAAGGGAAAAGTTCAAAGGATAGAATACATCAGAACCAGTCACGAAAGTCAGTAATAATAGGCCGTAACGAAGAGAAAAAAGAACATGAATCTTATATCACGTAAAATAACTGCACATGGAGAAAGGGGAACTTAAGATACATCTATAAACATGAAAAGAAATAATAACCACACGGCGATTTACAGCTTTTGACCTGTCAGTAATAATACTTGGGGGTTAAATCGATTTAACAGCTAGCTAACCTCACACTTAATCGCTATATGGTAATTGATTTCCAACATATGCACATAAACTGATTAAGTAGGTAGTAACTATACATTAAAAGCAATTATCAATTACGTATACAAGAACAAATACACTGTATATAATCCAGTACGACGAAACAAGCAGCATTATGCTGACCTTGCTCTCGGTACATTATTTACATCAGAATGCGAAACAACCACAAGACTGTATATTAAAAAAACATATGTAAAGGCAACCGGAAAATTAATGAAATATAATCATAAATACTGGTAAAGGGAATGGGAATTTAAAATAAAGACATAGAAATATAATATAAAATGATATATATTGAGAAAACGAGACAATTTACGACTATACAAAGGGAGGATTAAGAGCAAATCAGAGAACATTTTCATATGTACTGCCAAATGACGTCATACGATATTAATCGGAGAAATCGAACGGATAGATATGCCTCAAAACAAGGTAATCAGCTATATTATAAAAAAAAATCTTTACAATACAGTGCAATAACTCGAGGGCAACGTCCTTTGGCAAACGCTTACTTTGGCTGTTGAGCAGTTGTTTGCAATGTATTATTTAATTTCAAATTGTACATAGTTCTAAAACTTCTCTAAAAGTGCTGAGATCGAATATAACGATAGTTCGGAGCGTATTATACTATGACTGATGCACCTTAATAACTATAAAGATGATATTTCGGTGTACGAATAAAATCAACAATTTAACCGTAGAAATGCTCTTGCTTTGATTAAATACCATCTTGTGAAAAAATATCAGAAAATATTTTGTCTCTAGTTTTCACCGACGATCGTTCAATATTGAAATAATTGATTAACCGCTAAATTGTACATTGGTACAAAAAATTTTATTATCATGTTTACGTTGTTTTAAAAAATGACGCTGAAATATTTTGTAACAGTTTAAATGTTGTTGAAGTTATCAAAGTCGTAAGAATCAATCAATTAATCATTTAATGAATGTTGTTCCATGATCGTGCATTCTTTTATTTCAATGCTCTTGTTCATCTAATATTAACACCAAAATACAGTAGTTATCTATGACAGTTATGGTGACAAATAATATCATTATCTTGATGGAATACAGTTCATTTCTTCAGGTAGTCAATATCCGGTCAATCGATGTATTAAACTCAACTTCTGTTGTATTTATAACCGACAATAATGCGACCATTTTTTCTTTTTGTTTCTTTTTTAAGATAACTTTTATTTTAAATTATTTTACAAAGCAGTGAACATACATAACTACATAATACAATGTACATAGCAAAGTTGTCAGTTATCTTATAATTGTATAATGTACTGAAAAATCTACAGCGTGTGTGAGTAGAAAATAGAAAATAAAAAAATAGAAAATTGAGCTTTTAAAATTTTGATCGTACAGACTGCCAAAAATCATGCATGATATTTTAAGTAAGAGGTATGAGAACATTCCATTTCAGGATAAAATTATCAAGTTTGTTTTGCATAGTTGCTATCATTTGTTCAATCTCGATGCGCCTGTACAGATATAGTTTAAAAGAGTCGATTTCCGGTATTTTTTCAGTGTATTTGCATTTATGGATGTAGTATTTTGCTCATATTAAAATGTAGTTTATAACGTTTTTATTTTCATCTTTACTTGGGTTTTCAAGTCCAAAAGACACTTCCATATAATTTAGGTTGCCTACTTGTAATCCTTTATTTGTGAGAAATATTTTAATTCCGGTCCAAAACTGTTGAGTAATGTTGCATTCCCAGAACAAGTGTTTTTGAGATTCCATGTTTACGTTGCGTTGTCATTATCGTGTTAGGTTCGTGTAGGTCCGATAAGCACCAGTGTTAGAATGCCATATCATAACTTCGCTCTATCGAAAAGAAAACCCACAAATCTGTGAAAACTACATTGTATTCATAAAGTAAAACCTGAATAATAAGACCACCTTTGGGACCCTAGACAGTTGGTGTTGTTATTGAGGTGGTTTTAAAATGAGGTCCAATAAATAGCAAAACAGCGACAATGGACTTGAAAATTGGGGACTTAACTTTGAGATGGTCTTATTATTGAGGTGGTATTTAGGTGAGGTTGTATTGTATTACTATTTGTGTTAAGTATTTGTCTGACTTTTTGCAACTGTACCATGGTATTTCATTTTTAAATTTTACTATGTCTTTGATTACTATTTCCACTTCACTGATTATGTATGTGGCGAAAAATGTTTAATACCTAAATAAAACGTATTGTATTATATAACACGTGGGTAAGAGTAAATATTTATTGAGAAAAAATCGTAGGACGTAAAATATTTATAAACAAAACTCGATACGGATTTTTTTCCTTTTTTTTTTTAATTTTCTTTTGCGTTTTTTCATATTTAGGGTCCTCCAAACGTTATTTGTTGTGGGGGATACTTTAATGCGTTTCACAGGATGATGTCATGGTCTCTGGTTTTTATCCATAACAAAAATATCAACATAATTATGTTAAAATAGCATATACCAACAGTTTCTGTCTGGAATTATATAGCACATCCGTTTAGCACATACGAAGTCCTCTATTAGGACAACTGTAAATTGTCATATTGACAGGTAGAAATATATGAAAAAAAGTAAAGTTTAAAGAAAAGAACTCGAAAACTTGTTGTTAATGAATGTTGAATTTGTTGTTTATTAATATATTAATAATTGTGGGTAAATACGAGTTATCTGAAGCAAAAGTGGAGAAACGTATTCTTATTTGGCTCTTTCAGCTATGAAGTAATACCATATTGTATTTTGATAGTAATCATAAACTGGGGAGGTAATGAAAGCAAAATGTGTTGAAATAAAAAGTTCTTTAAAATATGGTCCATCAGTACTCATTGTATCAGTCGTAAAATTACACGTTTATGTTAATTTACTAAGCTTATTATATACAGATTTATCTGAAACTGTAAAAACTGCAGAGTTCTAGTCTTTGCATTTGTGTTGGAGTATTAAACGCCGGTTTTGTCCCAGTCGGACTAACATTTCTTTGCTATTTGATTGACAGTCGTGTGCAAACCAATCCCATCTTGTGTTAGCTACTAAACCAAATTCTCTTCGACCAAACAACCTAGACGATAATTGGTTAACTGCCTCTTTAAGGTACATACAATTGTTTACTAAAACTAAAAAATGACATGTATATCTCGTATTTATGAACACAATTCTTGCAAAGAAAACATTATGATCTCGACAGAAGCGTTATTGTTATTACCAAGACAAGGTTGTATGTGAACCAGATAACACGGCGTCTGAAAGCAGATCTATAGTATATTTCTAGATTTATCTAGTGATTAGTGTTGTTAGTCAACCCCACGGGAAATTGCCTTTCGTTGGAATAAAGAACACTTTGTTGGTTTTATGTACAGGTCACAAACATTTATATTGTTTTATATGCAAATACCGTTATGGTTATTGATTGAAATAACTTCAAATATATACTGGAACCCACTTCAGTCTTGATTGTTAAATAGTTTCACCATATGATTATTGTATATGTTCAATGAGGGCATTATGGTTCTAAAGCTCAGTAGGTGGAGCACCGGTTGTTACCCGCAAGGTCTGGGTTCGATTGATGGATAGAGTAGGTTATTTCCTTCTTTTGACATTTGGCTACGGTCATTTGTCGTTCACCTCTGATTCATGTTAGATAACGGCTTACGGAAAGTTAAGTAAGTTCTTGTTTGATAATCAATTCCTGAAAAACTGGTTAGGTCAATTAAACGCCATTTATTATTTCAAAACAAATGTTGAAAGTGGCGTTAACCCTAATACAACTACAAAAAATTATAACACAGTATCTGTTGAATAAACAACAGGACTGCAACTGTGATGCCTTTCTCACAAAACAGTAATCGTGTCTACCAAATGATGACAAATAAAACAAAAATCACCAGTTTGGAGCTACTAAGGAAGATCAATCATGTCTGGCTAGAACAATACTGCAGCTATTTGATGTTATCAAAGAACAAAATCCAAATTAAGCAACAGACACCGAAAATGAAAAGTCAATAGATATGTTTGATAAACCCTCTGAGTAAATATTAAAAGTAAATTACGTGTTCCTCTCGGTGCTTGATGAAATTAGGTTGCTCTCCGTTCTCCGGCCATCACTCGTAGAAATAAAAAAAACTATATCGAACAAAAAATGACAAATTGTTACTGTTTTCTGTATGAAGTGAATATAGACCAAGTTATGATACAGTATAGAGATTATATTGATTACACTAACCAATGTCCATAAACTGTTTTTGTTTGATTGTTTATTTGGAAAGGGCAAGATTAACAAATATCGCTGTCTAAATTATGGTGGATAGCAAATATGAGGGAAATCTGTTGGGATGATGGTAGGAGAGAAACCATCTCTCCATGTGCTTGAAGTGCTGTTTGATAAAAAACAAAAACAAAAACAAACTTAATTTATAAGTCATAAGAGAATGTGTTGTGTTATGTTTACAAAGGGTCTAATATAAACAGGCGAGGGAGTCAAACGCAACACATACGTAGATCGGATGTTAAGATAAACGTTGGAAATTATAAACAAATGTTATCTTTGATTATAGAGATTGTAGGAGATCTTAAAGATATGTTTGCGTTCAACACAACAGCTAGAACTAAAATTTGATCAGAGTATTTTGAATTAATAAAAACATCACTCTTACCTACTCATTTCAAGGAAGAAATCCAATTCAAGAAAATACACGAAAAACATTCAAATATTTAGCAGCCAGGTCGTATTATTGAAATTCCAACGCTTTCTCCTCAAAACGTCTGCTTTTGCTTGGTAATATGGGAAGACATGTTTTACTTGAAGACATGTTTGAAGTATTAACTTGATATTAAAGTAGCGTTTTCATAGATAGATTTTCTAAGGTAACGGATTTTAATGTTTGAATTTTAACATAAGTTAAAGCTCACGTTGTTATCATTATCTGTACATTAGAACACTTGCCGGTCATTGTGGAAGATATGACCTACAATCGCAACCTGTCAGCAAGTTCAGTACAGTTCGGAAATAAACCTAGAAAGTATGCGTATGAATATAGCTAAAACCGTTAACTAGGTCCTTCATACACGAATCGAATCTGTGCGGTCTTGATGGAGATCATGTGCAGAATCTATTAGCATGCTGTGTGTGCTCAGTATTCTAATTATATGTTTAGTTCAGTTGTGAACCATGTCTTAAAAGTTACAATTACCTTATAAACTTCATGTCATTATATTATAAAAATGTGGTCATAAGTGACGCCGTTTGAAACCAGAAATGTGCGTGGAAAACTACGTAACTGACAGATGATACGTTTTATAGAAGTTCGGCGCGCCATGCTTATTGCCAAATAATACTACTATAGCATGGTGCACCGTCATTCAATGTTATTACTAATGTACCATTTCCCCGCAGTTCATATATACACAATCAGATTAACTGCCCTCAATCCAATACATTACTTAGTATTCAAAACCTCGCAAAATTCGGTGAAATTTGGCAACAGATTAGACACTTCAAGTTGGGAGTAGCAGTTTCTGAATCGATATATTTGCTTTCTCTCAATCATTCAGGAGAAATACAATCAAATGAACATCAATGTGTTCAGTTTTATAATACAATAATTGCGATTAACTATATCTAGAAGACATATCTTGCATAATGTGCGTGGGATATCAGCGTATCAATGCCGTGCAATAAACATGTTGTATGTTTGTGACGTAAGATCAATAGCGCGTCCATATCCACCTTGGCCATCGTCTACGGAAACGTTCGGCGTTTAGTGCAGATATTTATTAATAAACGACTGCGTTTGATAACCCCTTCAATTTTATTGAAAGTATACGTGTTGGATACGTCAATTCATTGAAGTTTCCAATAGCAACGTGAGTTTGGCTACATATTCTACTGTTGCATCAAACATTCAAGAAAACTGCCAGATACGGTCATATTAAAGTTAAAACGTACACTTTTCTCGAATTGGAGAAACCGTAGTATGGCAGAATGTTAAGCTCATTACTACGAGAATCTTCAATGAGTTTGCAACACTGTTGATTTAGATACAGTAAAACCTCAATAATAAGACCACCATTTTGACCCTTGAAAACTGATATTCTTATCGAGATGGTCTTAATACTGAGGTTGAATAAAGCGCAATCAGTGAAAATGGACTTGAAAGTGGTGTTCTTAATTTTGAGGTCTTATAATTGAGGTGGTCTTTAAGTGAGGTTTTACTGTACATATAATTTCAATACAAATAAAACGGGTTTCTTATCAAACTCCATTATACGTCTCGACATTGAAAGACCGTAATATCGGACTTTTCCGTAGACGGTGGCAATGGCGATATCTATTCCAATATGTTGTGTTGTGTTTTAGATTAAATTGAAAATCTTCTGTTAATAAAATAGTGCGATCCTAGAAGCCAGTAATCATAAGTAGTTTTTATAGTACTTAATTTAAGGATCTCGCGATTTACGTCTAACATATGGACAGTTTTGCTTAAATCTATAAATTAGACAAACATTTATATTTCATGAAGATGGCTTTCATTAGAAGTCTGAACAGCTTTTCATAATATTTATATTATTATAAGAATTTCCTTAAGATAATTCAGGTAGTCTAGCCTCTCTGAGGTTTGCGATGTTAATTCATATTGACACCAGATGTATGAAATGGCGAGACTTCCTTTGCACTGAACACGATCATTCGTTTTCTGTGCATCTATTTCAGCTAACAGAAGTTCATTATTTTGTGCATTATGAAGATTAATACATTTTTATATTCGTTTATTATTGTTTTATATTTTTTAAACATGGTCTGTCAGCTTCCAAGTTATGACTTTACCAATGTTAACTGCAAAATAAATATTTCCACTAATCCGGAATAAAAATAGTATTCTGTTTGTTTCGTTTTTATCACATAATGTGTTACATCGCAAACCCACATTCTATTCAAATACCTGTCCGGAGGCTAAGTGGTAGAGCTACTGAGTAGATCCTTGAACGCAATAGGAAGTTGTTCGAGTTGTTTGATTTCCAAAGCCCTTAAAACTGTACCGGTACACCCCTTGCCTATCCTATGCATTATAAGGGCAGTGCTTGGACTGGTTGGTCCGGTGTCAGGTTAATATGACTGTAAAGTAGGCGCTGTTGTTAAGGGTGCAGTGCCTGACTCCCGATCCGAAGGTCGTGAGTTCGAGCACCACGATGAGCGGGGTTTGATCACGAGCTTTACAATTCCTAAATTTGGTGCGAATTGTCGATAGTGATTAGTATTAGTTGTAAGAACTTGTTTCACAATCGATGTATAAACTTTAACTTAAAAACTTAAACTTAATGTGACTGGAATTAGAAGTATGTCATTTGTCTACGGCGTTTCATCACTGGGTGGTATCACTATGTCTGCTACAGCTAGAAACAGTCTCTGAGTAACTGAAGAATTGTGAGTAGGGCGTAAAACCTATCACAATATTTTTACGGGTTATACCGGGTAGAATGACACAAAAAGTGTTTAAACTTTAAATGCTTTGTCAGATTTAAAGTTAAACACTTCTGTTTATTTTTATAGTGTTTAATTTAGTGTTCTGATATTTGAACATTTACATAATTTTATATACTTTTTCAGTTCTTATAAATATGCCACATTATTCAAGTACCCTCAACAAACGCTCATTTATGCATCATGTGTTTTCAATAAAATGCGAGAGGCTCTTCAGACGTACAAGGACTTCAATCCAATTACTGTTAAGAATTTGCCGCTTATAACGCAGTCTGTCTGCTACTGGACTTACGCATACTTAGCATTACATACTTCGATAAAGCACTGTCTAGTTAATTAGTATTTTGAGACGATAATATCAATTGATCAGGAACGATAAACTTGTAAGGATCTACCGTTGCTCATAAAATGTACCATTTAATGGTTGAGCACATACAATTCAACAGGCGTCTAAGCCTTCATTAGTTCAAAACATTTACTTTACAACTCGTTTTGATCACTCTCGGTGGATGTTTGCTGGGTTACTTACCAGTGCTCGCGCCGAATAAGGGATCGTAAAGTTAGCGGGTCAGCCTCGCCCAAAGTGGAAATCGATCATTCAACCCTCGGATCAAGAATCAGGCGTTCAAGCGCGACCATTATGCCCCTTATTTAAGCCTTCATTAAAACAGTAGAACCAACATTGATTCTGAAAAAATCAACCGTATTTATCAGTTGGTCTGATCATCCAAATGTAAGAAAAAATAATATCTCGTCTATAATAAGAAACTGTCTGATTGATGAGGCGGCTTTAATTTCGAGGTGATATGTAAGTAAAGTGCTACTGTACATGCATTGTTCGTATCTTCTTCCTGTATTGACTGGTTCATTACCGAACACGTAGAAAAACATGATCTTATTGACAGGTCAGTCATGATAATTAATATGATGTTAATATACGAATGGGTTTCCCGGAAGCTTGTGAGAGTATTGGGGTAATAAAAGCATAACATGATGTCATATCATAACATTCTCTGTGTACAAAGCATTTCCAATGATGTGATAAACCGAATTGATGAAATGTGTGAGACAACTTGTGATCCCCAATAAGTTGATAATGAAACAAAGAATGCTGGTGCCTCGATTGACGCTTGTAACGATTTTGTTTTGTCGTAAATCTTCACTTAAATACCGTCTCAAAATTTAGGTCATCTCATTTATAAGACCACATTTTCATGGAACACATTTCATTTTTGTTTTCCTGGAATAAATTTCGTTTTTTCTTCCAGTCATAAGACCACTACTTTCTTACTTTCAGGCTAAATGATGGTCTTATTAACATCATATTAATTATTATGACTGACCTGTCAATAAGATCATGTTTTTCTACGTGATCGGTAATGAACCAGTCAATACAGTAAGAAGATACGAACAATGCATGTACAGTAACACTTTACTTACAGATCACCTCGAAATTCAAGCCACCTCATCAATCAGACAGTTTCTTTTCATAGACGAGATTTTATTTTTTCTTACATTTGGATAATAAGACCAGCTGATAAAAACAGTTGATTTTTTTGTACATTGTATATCAAACCCTTAATGTTCCAAAACAATATATTAACAGAAAAAGAAATAGTGACCCAGGAA
Source organism: Mactromeris polynyma (assembly GCA_032209605.1). Lineage (NCBI taxonomy): Eukaryota > Metazoa > Mollusca > Bivalvia > Venerida > Mactridae > Mactromeris > Mactromeris polynyma. The sequence goes on along the minus strand of JASFXZ010000003.1, from coordinate 7,784,702 downwards.
GCCAAGTCATCAAGAGCGATTAGTATGAGTTATGGGAACTTTTTTCACGATTGATTTAACATAAATATGTTTAGATTAAATAACGAAGACAGGACACAACGTATAATATCGGATGTTCGTTGTTGAAATTACGTCTTAAAGATGTATATTTTAGAAATATGATAAATGCTTTCTTATAACGTTACATAGACTAAACGGAAAAAATTAGCATTCCTTATTGCTTCTAACAACGCAAATGAAAAATAAACAAAAAAACTATATCTGACTTGAACAGTGTTTAATCGAATAGAGAGTATAAAACCGATTAGAAAATAACAAATTGCCGAAATAATTAGACTAATCAGGTTACTCATGATCTCTGTCTCCTGTTTCAGAGAGCATGATGTTAATTACGAATCATAGAGGTAATTACATTGTTGTAAGAGGTTTGGTGCCTTCATGTGTGCCAGATTCTTGTCATTAATCTGAGTTATCAAAGAAAACACTTGAACCAGAACGTGTTTTGCATTAACCTGTTTGCATAACTAACATTATCGGTTAAGCAAATGAACACAAGTGTATGGTTATTGTTTTATGAGACCTTTGATACATTAACCTTACATTTTTTCGGCACTAACATAGTTTTGCTATTTCCATATTACAGTGTTGTATAAACTTATCAAATCTTAAGTTAACCACCAAGGCAATTTCTCTTCAACCGAACAACGTTTGTAACATGGACGCGAATTGGTTAACCTTTCGATAAAGGGTACGTTACCTTACCGAAATCCACTGCAATTCGGTGAATTTACCGAAATCCATTTTGGATCAGCAATCGTAACATCTCGTCATTTGTTTATGTAACACAACCAATCTTAACCTTCAAATTGCAAGATATTCTCGTTTATCTTTATTTTTATTATATTTTCTTCTGTCTACCGTGTCTTTATAAACAGTGAGAAACAGAAGCGCCATAATATCTAACACAGCTAGTGTATGACATAGCATTAAGAGAAGAGAGGGGTCTACTAAAGAGGAGGTGGATATGGAACAATAGTGTTACAATGGGAGCATCAGGGCCGTACATCCCTTGTTACATTGATAGATAATTCCGTGTGCCACTCTGCGAGAAACATACCCGAACCTTGATGAACAGTGTTACGAAGAGGTCACCCATACATTTTATATCAAATTATTTTTAATTCAAACCATTGTCTTATAATTATATGTGTAACAAATACCAGCCAATGCCAAACACCTGGCGGTCGTTTTTTTTTTTTTACATTACTGCCGTAAAATTTTAATCTAGCACATTTAGCGTTCGTGTGTACGGATTTATTTCGGCTACAACTTGTGGCGATCATCACATTAGAGCAGTAAAACCCGTCATAGGATTTAGCATTCGTTGATTAAACTATTTGGAATCCCCAGGTAGATTTCAGTTATTACAGATAGTTGCAAAGCACTTCTGTTTCATGGTTTCTCGCTTAATTTCGCTATTTTTAATTGTGCATGCCTTATTTGACATGGCTTACTGAAATTTTAATAATAATTTTCCCTATAATTCGCCTGTGCACAAAATAGTTATGTCTTTTATTAAAACAGTTAAGCATGCTATCTCCATACTTAGCTTACACGGTTCTGTCAGAACAAAACCTGAGGTAGGAAGCAAGCAAGATAAGAATTAAATTTCCATCCGATATGCTTACAATCATACGGTATAGCGGATAGCATTGTCTGAAGACATCAATGAAAGTAGACAACATTATTCTGGTTTTGATAAGTATTTTCCATGTTCTCATAATAACTACGTATATTTGGGTCTGAATCTGACACTGACAAATATCATTTAAATAAAAACATGATGCACAATTATTTGTTTCCTTTTTCATGGTAGTTTATGTTAGTTTACAGATGATTGTAGGAAGATATGTTTCGGCATAAAATGCACACTAGTACATAAATGACACCATACAAAAACGCATAGTATTAAATGATATTATAAATACAAGTGATATAACAATGGTAAATATTTAGTGACTGGTATGCACTGTCAAATACCCGAAATTTTCCGCTTAAAATCCCTTCTTTTATTAAGTAATGTGGAAAAGAAATTATCATTTTCACTTGTAACCATGTTTTAAAGGTAACTGTGGGACATTGATTCAGCTTAAATTTGCATTTATAACATATCTTTGTTTTTATATATTTTATGCAAGAACTATAGATTATACATGAGCTAAGAAATGAGAATAAAAACTCTAAATTTAATGCAAAAGAAACGCACAATGAGTCATTGTATTCCTCCAACTGGTACAGAAGAAGACAACTAAAAACCTAGATTCAAATAGCTTTAAGTGCAATAACAATGAAATTGAAATTCCTATTTGCAGCACATAACCGTGTCTGTTTGAAAATCAAGTATTGATTTCAGATACAGAGCGGTAATACATATATATGTGGTTTTTAAAGTATTTGCAGATGCTCTAATACGATTTAAAATTCCTTGGCATCTGGCATCTCAAAACTTTGGCCAGCCCAGACCGTCTCAGCTTTGGAAATACGTTTTCCTGTCTGTTGACCCTAAGTCATTTGTCCTCCGTCACTGTTTCATACGGGGGCGCTGTAAAGTTGCTTGCGGAAGAAGAGAGGAGTACGGGTTGGTAATCTAGGAATACCGATAAGGTCAAGCGATCACCGTGTACAACTGAAATACTGTTGAGAAACGACATTCATTTAAACAAGAAATATCTTTAAAAAAGATGGTCGGCGCAACTTGAAGTTTGCAAATTTGTTGCAATCTCAAGGTTAAAATTTGTTGTACAACATAAAAAATGCCTAAATGTCATTCAATTACGCTATACTACCGAAACTCCGAGACCTGTAAGGGGAGATCACTGCGTATGAGACTGCATCAATCGTAACTACTCGGCGGTATTCGGCAGAGCCAATAATGCCGAGGTGTTCCGAATGAGACTGCATAATAAATAACTCCGTAGCGTGATTAGTCATAGACACAGTATAGTCTGTTTTAATATAGTTCAACATTACTTATTGCATAAGTTGTAAACTCACACATCCAAGTTAATAAACTAGTTACATAGCGATTTATCTGATTAAAACAATATAAATGTTCTTGACTGGTACATAAAACCAAGAAAGTCTTCTTAATTCCAACACTGGACAATTCCCCGTGGTGATGAATAACAACTATACTTACTGGATAAATCTTGAAATACGCTATACACAATGTTAACCAATCTGCTTCAAGGTAACACATATTTTTTAATTGAAGAGAAATTGCGCGAAATTGCCTTGGTGGTTAACGTAAGATTTGATTGGTTTACAAAACACTGAATATGCAAATAGCAAAACCATGTAAGTACGGCTGCGCCGAAAAACAATTCAACATATATGTTGCCCCTTCTCCAACACATAGCCGCTCGTTTCATTGCCTCGATGGATGTAAAATCATCAACACTAAGTGGATTATTAGGGTACCATTATAATGAACTCAGGTTTTATTTACAACATAATCCAGCCAGACCTATGAGACCAGGATATAATAAGTTCTCGTAATGTATCACAGATGTCAGGAAGGATACCTGTAGATTTGTATGCCAAACCTCTGGCATGTTGTCTTTCACCGCAAACATACAATTTATTCATGGTATAATTATGATGCTGTAATTTGTGGTTTAGGCAAGGCTGTTGATAAAATAGAGAAAAAATGGGTAATAAATTATAAATGTATTGCAGAAAAAAACATACAGGTGAGGTGTTTTTTTGTGTAATAAACGATGCAATTTCTGTGAAATTCTTCAGGCTGCATTGTATTAGCGAAGAAATCGAAGGTAGAGTAATGATATTGCAAATTTCGGATACGAAACGCGATGCAATAAATTCCCTTCAGAACTATGATGTAAGATCACGACTGAACATCGCTGTGAAACGGCTGGAGTTTCACAATATCGGATTCGGATACGTAACGTTTGCATGGGTAAATAAGACAATAAATATTGTATAATTCACTTTCACCAATGTTGGTGTCTTTCATCAGCACATCGACTGTTTTACATGTCTAAGTGGAACAAAGTAATCAGACATAATGCATTGACCAATTTGATGTTACAACGTTTGCTTTGCTATCTTTTCAGATATTGCGGATGATTATTTGAGATCGACTGACCTAGGGTGCTGGAGTTAATAAAAGTGTCAATACACCATAAAAGCGATCTAGCTGGAAATGTCAAATCTTAGACATGTTATCTATTTTTTCGCCCATTTTTCTAGACTTGAGTAAGAAGCGAAAAGGAAAATTGGAATTACACTCCATTGATTCATAGCATCGCAAAACAGGGAATAACTCAAAGCCTTCGACAGAATTCATTCAGCCGGATGATAACCTATTATTCAGAAGATTGGATTATACAAATCGTGTGAGGTATTCTATAGAGGAATGATTTACTATGCAAATATTCTGTTATTGTTGCCGCAAATTAAGAAAATCACTTTCTTTGATACTCATCGTGTAATAATGAATGATATGTAAGCGATTCAGTATACTGATAATGTTTTTAAATTCGGAATTATTTATTGCCATTCGAGAAGGATATTTCCGTAAGTATGAAGTGGAGTAAAGTGTTGTTTCTGAAGGGATACGGTGTTTGGGTGTTAGTGTGCATATTTGTGTTACTCTTGGTGACAACTCAGACTTTGGCGAATCAAAAAGTGGTAATGCAGATACTGATGCCGTACCATTCTTCAGCTGAGAGGAAGTATGAATCCGCGCATATACATATCAAACAAACTATTAACTATGCCAGAGAAAAGAAATACTCGAACTTACGGAGACATTTCATTGTTGATTCATGGTTAAACTTCACTCAAACTCAGTCACCAACAGAAATTTTGTCTATATTCTGCAACGAAATATTCAGACGTAATGTGAATACAATTTTGTGTTTGAATCATGGGTTTGGAACGGAGGCGTCGAATAATTATATACTCAAATTGGCAGATCATGTCGGCTATCCTGTTATTAGCTGGGACCCGCATTATCCAGGAGCACTTCAGGTACCGTCGCATTGTTTTTCTTACATCTCCTTGCTTCCATTTCAACACTTATATGTTTTCTACCATTGCAATTGGCATTCATTTATCACAGAACAAAAACAACTACAGAAATGAAGTCTTTCTCAACAGACATTCCATAATGACTATTTTTTTCACTCAATAGTTCTCTGAAAGTTCACATAACTAGCTTAATTTTCAGGAAACATTTACTGAATAGTATATATGTTTTTGCATCACACTGAGTGCCAATGGTTGACAAATTACTCTCAATTACACTAGACTGACTATACGAATCATTATCAAACATGTGAGAACATTTATCCGAATCACTCTCAAATACACGAGTAAATGTATACGAATTACTCTCAAATACACGAGTAAATATGAACGAATCACTCTCAAATATCAGAGTAAATGTAAACGAATTACTCTCAAATACATGAGTGAATATATGTACGAATCACTCTCAAATATCAGAGTAAATGTAAACGAATTACTCTCAAATACACGAGTAAATGTATACGAATTACTCTCAAATACACGAGTAAATGTATACAAATTACTCTCAAATACACGAGTAAATGTAAACGAATTACTCTCAAATGCACGAGTAAATGTAAACGAATTACTCTCAAATACACGAGTAAATGTATACGAATTACTCTCAAATACACGAGTAAATGTATACGAATTGCTCTCAAATACACGAGTAAATGTAAACGAATTACTCTAAATACACGAGTAAATGTAAACGAATTACTCTCAAATACACGAGTAAATGTAAACGAATTACTCTCAAATACACGAGTAAATGTATACGAATTACTCTCAAATACACGAGTAAATATATGTACGAATCACTCTCAAATACACGAGTAAATATGTACGAATCACTCTCAAATATCAGAGTAAATGTAAGCGAATTACTCTCAAATACACAAGTGAATGTGTGCGGAACTGAGTTTGGAGACCAGTCTTAAAGCTTCTAGACTCTGATTGGTTAGTTCCGAGCACAGTCTCAAAATTGACCAATGGTGAAGCTGCATTCTGTGACTGGTCTCGAAACTCTCAGTATTATAACCATGAGCCCTAATATCCACAATGACAGTACGCAAATATTTTTACTAGATGTTCTAGAATTTTATATAGAAGCTTGTGTTTCATGTAAAATCACTCGATATCAAAATTTAAATATAAAGTGAAACTGAGCCTATGTCACAACTTATTAAAAATAATGCAAATCACATTTGTGATACTAGTTATAATGTTTGTAAAATTGTTGTTTTCATGAAAACTATACGGAATAAAAGGACAATAAAACAAGTAATGCCCATGATATTACACTAGGATATATTATTTTCTCCGTTGTTTGGCTGAAATTACACGGTCTAAAATGTTAAGGCACTGTAGTCATGATACAGTAAAACCTCACTTAAAGACCTCCTCAACAATAAGACCATCTCAATATAAAGAACAAAATATTCAAGTCCGTTTTCACTGTTTTGTTCTTTATTCAATATAAATATTAAGACCTATTTTCAAGGGTCTCAGGGGTGGTCTTATTATCGAGGTTTTACTGTATAGAGCGCCTGATTCATGATCCGCAGGATGGAACGATTCATGAATTTGGCACAAGTATGGTTAGTTCTCCAGGACACAGTTATTGAGAGCGTTTTGTAAAAGCTGTGATAAATTGTTGCACAATCAAATGCACATTATTATAAAGCAAACGTTAGAGAAATGATTGTGAGTTTTGTATCATGTTTACATGTCTGCAACAGTATGATACACACAAGCTTCCAAATAACTTGATAGGATATTGCCAATTTTATGTTGAATATTCATTCAAAATATGATAGATTGCTCAAACAAATCTTGTTTTTTACGAACCATCTTGTCATCGAAAAGTGTTTTACTGCTGTGAACTTTACTTTCTGAGATATGTCGTCTGATAGAGACGAGGATCTTAGCTGAGATTGTATGAGACGCTTGCAAATCCACCTGCGTTTAATGCGTCTGTTTGAAACAGATCTATACTCGATTTGAGACATTGCATAGATAATAGAGAGCAGAAACAAACACACATATTTCCCTAGAATACGCGCAGATGTCGTAAATAAACGACACTATCATTGCATGGTTTAAATACTGGTTAATCACAATGTAATCTATTCGTACAAACTCTCAGAATTCTCCATAAATTGCCTTTTAGCTTTCTTAGTAAAGTCAATGACGACAACGATCCGTTCGCATTTGTTCGATACTTTGACATTTTCTATTATTTTCCCTACAAGCAAACAACACATACAACGCAAATGAACGGATACAAATGTTAATGTACAATTCATTACAAAGATTGTTTCCCCTCAGTTACACCTGTAGAGTATTAAGGAAGAATTACCACTAATTCCTCCATAATGGAATAATGCGAGATAAAAGCATTCCGAATGATGTTTCTGATCCTTTATTCGTGTTGTATCTTTCCTCGGATACTTTCCATAGTTTTTATGTAGATTTTATCACACATTTATAGTATTTAATTGCGCTCCGTAAATTTGATAGAATTTATTTATAGCACTTTTCAGTATTTGATGGGACTTTAATACAAACTGTATGATAAATCATCACTGACGTTTCAGAAAAAAATACGGAAATTTTAGAACCTTATTAAACATACGTACACAACTAAGATAAATATCATATAAGTTTTTTATTCATTTTCTACCCGTATGGTATAAGATAAACGAAATAAAAATATTAAATAGCTTAACACATGGTGGGTTAATAGTTTTTCTTGAGTGTCTGTCATTTGATTCAGAATTTATAATATAATTCGAATCTAACTTAAGCTTATATCATATATATGTCTGTAGAATATTGTTATTTATAATCTATTTGATGATTCGACGATTATATGGCTTCCATTCTTACCTACATTTGAAACTTTTAGCAAGAGAGTTTTTTTGCTTTTGACAAATTACAAATTATCATGTGAAACAGTATAAAAATCAGCTAATATCGCAAATGCTTGTCGCTGTTTTTTTAGACAAGGACTACTTGCTTCGGGTGTATGTAGCAGAATTTGGCGGTTCAGATTCACTGGGTTTGGATGACTCATCCGATGAGTGTCCGCGGATTTCGCCTACTATAGCAATTTGCTCTGACTTGCTAAAACAAATGAAATAATGCATAATCGTATTTGTAAAGTTTTACGACTCGTACTTATGGTAACATACATGTAATTCATTTTTGCCTGACAGCAAAATGCGCAGACTTGAAACGTTAAATCTCTAAACATCAATAAATCAGATTACTCAAATAATATATGAAAGCATTTCTCCAAAACAATTTTGGCTGAATTATCTCTAATATCTTTCATGGCGTATTGTAGCTGAATCAATCATTATTTATGATTGCAAATGTTTGTAAATATAATAGTATATTATATAACTAACATTAAACTTTATGACTTATACATTTCATAGCAACACAAATAGCTAGCTTTCTCGTTAATGAAGAGAATCATGGAAAGTATTAACAAGCGGAGCTAACAGCGAACAATACGGCCAAAATAATCTCTAAAATCAGCCAAAATTTAGCATACAAATAGCAATGTTCGATGAACACCACGACGGTGGCCAGGAAACGAGAAGAAAAACATGCAAGTCAGCTGTGGCCAAGAATATAATAAATGATAAACATGTGTTTATAACAAATTAACACGTGTATTGAGATACATTAGCTAATTACGTTATCTGCAAGTATACAGCCAAAAGGTAATTACCCCCACCAACTGATTGTGATCTACGTCTGTTGTACAACTCCAGAAACAACAGAAATCCTGTTATAATTATACACCAGCGAATGTGTGTGTTATGTAAGTAGAGATAGGCAAAGGAACACACGCCGTCTCATGTGAAGGCAGTTTTGTAAAGAACCCTCGGACGGTGTTACTTTTGTCGGGTCGATAAATACACATATATCGACCTCACTAAGGGGCAATAATTGTACATACGTCGAGAATTGTAAGGTAAAAACCGCGTATTTACCGCTTATGAATGCTAATGCCACATGCAGTTTATACATAGTGATCATTCTGTGCATTTAGTGACTGTTAATGCTTAAGCTGTAATGATGTAAATACATTCATTTCCGTAAACGTGTTTGTAATCAGACAGACCTCAAAAATCGAGAATAAATGTCAAGACAATCAAATTCAACATTACTCTTCCTGTAATATCTTTGCTATGTGCACAGCAGTGTTGTGCACACCAATCAAATATAACATTGACTAATAAACCAACGTGTCTTCAACCAAGCAACGTCTGTAACCTTCACGCGGATTGGTTTAAAAAACCTTACCATAAGACGTACGTTACCTTACCAAAATCCACTGAATTTCTGTAAATTTACCGCAATCCATTTTCCGCTACCGTAATCCACTTCTAATACAACATCTGTGCTATAAATTGCTAAATTTCTTGTTGTATATTAAATATTAGGTTTATCTAAATGTACATTCAAAAAAACTAAGGATATATTGCATAATAAGAAATATATATATACGATTACGTCTCCAGTCGATTTCGATAAGGTAAAGTACCATTTGATAAGGCCTATATATGTGTTTACCAGACCTAAAAACATTAACTTGTTTATTGTTATGTTTGCTGTCTTCTGAAGCAAAGTAATGAACACTTTTATTGCAAAGGTGTTATGTTTGCAAAGAAAACATTTTGATCACGATAGAGGTGTTATTCTTATAACTGTAAACATGACAATGTTGTATGAAAACCAGATGAACATAATATTGTTTGCCTTAACAACTGCGTCTGAAAGTAGATCTATAATATATTTCAAGATTTGTCTAGTGTGTAGTTTTGTTAGTCAATCCGTAAGGAAATTGCCTAGGGTTGGAGTTACGAAGATTCTAGGTTTTATGTACCAGCCACACGAACATTTGTATTGTTTTAATCAGATAACTCGATATGTAACAAGTTTATTAACATGAATGTGTGATTTCACGACTGATACAGTCAGTTATGATGAACTATATTGAAACAGGCTATACTGTCTACGACTAATCTCACTACGGATTTATTTTTATCAAATCTCCTACGAAGTCATCTCCCCTTACATGTATCGGAGTTACTATAGTGTAGCATAATCGAGTGACCAGCAATCGTAACATCTCGGCAATTGTTTATGTTGCACAACAAATCTTAACCCTCAAATTGCAACTAATTTGCACGCTTCAGATTTCGCCGACCATCTTTTTCGGCGCAGCCGTACTAACATGGTTTTGCTATTTGCATAACAGTGTTGTGTAAACCAATCAAACCTTACGTTTACAACTTAACCAACGCCTCTTCAACCGAACAATATTTGTAACCTTGACGCGGATTGGTTAACCTTTCGATAAAAGGTACGTGCATTTACCGAACTCCATTTTGGATCTGGAGTGACCAGCAGTCGTAACATCTCGGCATTTTTTTATGTTGCACAAAAAAAATTAACCTTCAAATTGCGCCGACCATCTTTTTTCAAGATATTTCCTGTTTCAAGATATTTCTTCCTAATCTTTCTTATGTCACGACGCTATTGCTGGTAACTAGACATGTATGTATATCATTAGTTATATAAGGTTGTACACAGGATTGCTCTAATTCATAGCTACGTATTATTTGCGTAATATGCCCAGGGGTACTAATATTGACTAAGGGGAGGTAAAAATACAAACTTAGAATTAGTCTTTTTGCTTATAACTATTTCATTTTACGAACAGTATTCACGAAACTTGGAACATATTTTGTAAAAACAACACGATAGTTTTCCTCGGAACCCATAGCATACAGTGCTAAACGGAAATTTCTGAACATACGTAAGAATTAATGATGTATTGACAATTCAATTCCATTAAAGTCGTTGACAAGTTATTTAACAGTTGTATATAAGGTGTCAGTAATATTTTTTTAGCTGACTGTATATAGCCCAGCGTAAGGCGCATTCTGCTAATCATTTGGCTTGGTCTGTGGTTATTTGTCTATCCTTCTTTCCCGTAGATAAGAAGGGTTACCCGTTGACCTTGTCAGGGTTTTTGAAGATTCGTCTTTATGCGTTGGTTTCTGTTTGTCTCTTGTTAGAGACGAACGCACTGCATGATGCGTGTATGTGGTCGCACGGTCATGATACGCTCCTTGTCTGTTTTCCCGAAGTAATGATATATGTTTATATCTAATCATCGTTTATTAACTTAAATTTCACAACATGTGTACCACGACCCTCAATTTTTCAACTTTGATAGGTTCGTGAAAATCCAATTTTCGTATGCTAAGTACGTTTTATAAAAAAGGACGAATTCAGTAAAGAAGTGTATCATATATCATGATTTGTAGTCCATTTAGTGTCATACTGTTATCAGAATAAAAAAAATAATACAAGAAAGTTATTACCAACCACCAGGACGGAAATATACAATTTAAAAACACCCGGACTGTACCAATATATTGAATTACCTCCCTTTAACATATGCAAATTTAAAAACCTGTTTTAATTAATTAAGGAAATTTATATATCAACTGCTAACATGGGTGGTGGTCGCAATTGTTATACGTATACTAACATTTTTAAAATGAAATGCTGTTTATTTATAATTTGTATACGGAAATTCCCGGAAACGCACGAAGACTTAACCGGACAATGTCGGAATTGGCCGAATTCGATATCTACTTATTCATCGTCCAACAAACATCGTGTAGAATCAAAGTACTGAGAGTGCTAACATAGATTGTGTAGAATCAAAGTTTTAAGGACACTATTAGGAAGAGAACTGTTTGGTATTCAAATTGATGAAGAGTAATCCCATTTACTTATAAGCCAGGGAGTTTGATGAATAAGCCATACAGTGTTGACTTTGGAGAATTACATTGCTAAGGAGTACAATTAGAAGTAGTTGATTTGATAATTAAGGGGAAAAGTTAGCTACTGCAAAAATGAACAGTGTGTATGTAAGGTAATCCCCGCTGTTTAACTCCCCAACATAAGGTATCAATATAATTCTGTATATCAGCTAATTCAACTAAATGTGTATTCGTAACACAGATTTCGTTTCACGAATAAACAAAAATTGAACTTTAATAGTGTGTTGCCTTGGTTTGTTTGGTTTTATTTATGTTGCATAACAAATCTTAACATTCATATTGCTACAAATTTGCTTCATTCAGATTGCGCCGACCATCTATTTTAAAAGCTATTGCTTTTTTTGACATAACACGCCTTTAGATAAGTAGATAAACGACTCCTGTTATGTAACCTGGTAATAGCATGTTCTCTTTGCTTCCACGCTTTCGATTGTCATTGAAACTTCTCTAAGACAAACACTTCATGTGATGATTGGGTTTTATTTCTAATTCAAGTTTTCTAGCGGCATTTACTTCGTCTCTACAGTTGCTTCAACTTGTGATAAGTCAACGAGACTTAATTTTACTGGCTTTCATGGCCTATTGCTTTATTCCTTGATCTATGCACTACATACAGTAACACCTCAATAATAGACCACATCAATAATTCAGAACACAATTTGAAAGTCCATTTTCAATTTGTGCTCTTTATTCAACCTCGATATTAAGACCATCTCAATAAGAAGAAGGTGGTTTTATCATTGAGGTTTTACAGTACGATGTCCTGTGTTCGTTAACTCTTCTATTGTGGAGTTTTTCAGCGGACATTTGTCTTATTTACGATATTATTTACGATATGGTAAGATAACTGTGAAGTTAGTTTAAACCGCCAGTGGTAGGTTTGCCTCCGACCGGTTTAATGCGTTACACCTATCTTCATTGATCACTAAATCTCATGTTGGCGTGTTGTGTTCCTTTGCCATTATGTACCTGTATGTATAGTTTTGCATGACTCCGTGTTCATTGTGATGGCTTTGCACTTTGTGTTGGGCCTTTTCCATTGTTCTTCCTTATTCAATTTTGTTGTTTTTTATACTAAAATAGTACGTTCTGTTATTTTATTGAGTAAACCCTCACATAGCACTTTAGATATATTGTAGAATTTCTGTAAGAGGACAATAACACGATATTTATACATTTATCAAAGCAAAACAAATGACAAAATAATTGCGAATTTCATTTTATTATAACAGTATCAATTATTTCGGGAAACTATGCATAGCTGAATTACTTCGACGAAACGTTTTTGTCCTCGAAATATTGTTTAATTTCGTGTTTCTGAGCCATTTTCAATTTGAGTTCTTGGTTTATTTAGACATAAAGGTATATTGAATTGAGGAATAGTCTGACACCACACGAATAATGAATGTCAATATAACGGAAGGAGGGAAATGTGAATCAAAGGACACATACTCGTCAATGAACTCGTACATACTGCAGGTTATTTTACGACATCAAACAGGAAGTATTTTATAAGAAACGTCAAGAAAACAAGCTTCGTCCAAGCGTCTTGTGAACCGGAATAAGTATTTCTATTTTGTGATCGTCTGGCTGTCGTCTGCAGACCATATACAGACATTCAGACATTATCTGTGATCGGATATAGGGCTAATGTATTTACGATATGAATTCAGTAGAAAATTATTTCCCCAATGCAACGTTATCCTACCAATTTACGAATATCTCAATTTCATGGCCCACATTCTGCAATAACTACTTTTATAAACGCCGCATTCTGACAATCTAAAAACAATGGATAATATCAAAGTCTTTCCGAGGATTTGGTGTTTAACCATGGAAATAGACATTTTATTTCATTTGAAATTACACCAAAGTTCATGCTGCAGTTTCCGGTTTGGAAGTTTTACATAGATTGCCGTGACTCTTAACCACTTCTCGAAATATCAAATAAAGTCATGTTTGTGGAACACGAAAAATCGGTCAATGGCGCTACCGGGAATCGAACCCTGGTCTACGGATTGTCGGTCCGTCATGCTAACCACTACACCAAAGCGACCTGACGTCATTTTCGTGTAAACTACACTTTGGACGAAGAACGGGGCGAGTTTTTACATCCGCCACACAGCACTTAACACCAGCTGTAGTAATATTGAAATAAAGTCATGTTTGTGGAACACGAAAAATCGGTCAATGGCGCTATGTTTATGTTTCTACCATTTATTAACTAAAATAACGTTTAATTACGTTCGTTTTAACATATGTTGATCTTAAGAAAACCATTATAATTCCAAGATATATCAGAATGAATAACCGTTAATTTAATTTGAACAAAAACAATGATGAAGATTGAAACTTATATGTTCTGTAGAACCATGGAATTTATTTGCATTGTTGCAATTAATTAATTCAGTTTAATGAAGCACCCAATTATGTTTGCATTTGCAACCCCAGTGCGAAAGGTTTAATGTGAAAAAAGCGATGCCAGACACGTGATTCATCGACTACTTATCCACAAAACATCCTGTTTGAGCAAATATAAGGAAAACATATGAACAATGTGAAAAGAAAAAAACTGCAGACCAAGAACATTCACATTCTCTCATATTATCCCACTAAAAATGTTTCATTGAGTTGCCAAAAAATATTTGTATCATAATTATGACTTGATAATCAAATTGCTTGTTTGACGTCAAGACGATCATTTAACAGAGTGTTATTGGTGTGGGTATATTAACCTTTGTATCCATATTCACATACGTGTTTACTCGTGTATCTCCTCAGTTTTGTAGGCTGTTGTTGTTGAGGGGGTCTGTGTGGGGAGGCATTGTCTTTTGCATTTGGCGTTCCCTAGAACAATTTAATTTCTCTTGCAATCTTCTCTGCGATTTCTTTAATCTCACTTCATTATTTTGAGAACCATTAGCTCCTTTTCTCATGAAACTTAACATTCGCAATGTAATGCTTAAACATGCTCAGACAAAAACGAAAATGTGCATGCGCTTGCATGAAGATTACGAGTTGCTAGGTTGCCTTGGAAGAAAGACATTACCATTTTGAGTAAAGAAATCAAAGCCCATTTCAAAACCAAGTATTGTCGAAATCTCAGTTTACAAACATGTTCTTGTGGACATGATGTGAAATATTTATTTGATTTAAGGTTCACTACCTTAGCCAATAGATTTGTCAACAGATAATGACACGATACCATCGTGACATCGTCTTCGAAAAGTAGTTCAGTAATCATTGAGACAAACATAGCTTTGAACAACATAGTAAGGGGTATTGTTCCAGTCCTGAATCAATACAGCAGATAAATTAGCGAAATTGTAAAGTTATTAGAACACATACTGTTATGCCCAATGTTGCATTGATTTGATCTTGCACTACATTTGCCGTGTTATAATGGCCATGTGTGGCATTGTTCTGCTGCATTTGCGTAAATGAAATGCACTAATCTTACGATATTAACATGTGTATTTTCGGATTCCAGATGCCATTTGCTATTTGGCCATGTGTGGCCTTGTATTAGTGATGCTGGTGCATTTGCGTCAATGAAATGCACCAATCTTACGATGTTAACCTGTGTATTTGCGGATTACAGATGCCATTTGCTATTTGTATGATGTCATAATTATATTATCATGGTAATATTATGATGCCCATTATCTTCCTTACCATCGCCAAGCCTCAGTATTTCTGTTGTCTTTATGATAATATTGTATTGACCAATATCTCTATTTATACCATAACATTTCATATATTACATCTCCAAACTTTAATCTCTTTAGCACGTACGTATGTAACCCGTGCGTCCTATCTAGACAATTACTTCTTGCTCATAGTATGGGCGTCAATTGCAATGGTTGCCTGTGCAATGCACTTTAGCCTGTCAATGATGCGCTTACATAAGGTCGAATAATCTAATTGGGAGTCGATTTTGTCTCAGACGATTCAATTACTGTCTGATTACTTGTAGTGTCTGCAAGTACTTGCCGCCAGTTCGAAATGTCAACGGAGGTGAGTAAGCATTATTAAACGGTCAGTTCTTGCCGTCGTAACCTGTGGCCAACCTTGGCTGAGGATTATTCAGGATATCAGCAGTGTTTGGATATGTGACCGTAAACATAATGTGGTCCGATGGAAAACTCACTGCTTACATTTTCCAACACTACGTCCTGCATAAAGCATAACAATTTTTGAACATGATAGCTATGTTGCAGTCTAGGAATATTTCAGATGAATGAACAAGTTGAGCAGGTTATGCCACATACAAGGAGCACAGCACTCCAAACAGCACAAGGAATAAAAATGCACTTACATGTTAACAATTACAAGTGTTACAGCAAAAGGGACACACGATGCAAACATAAATGGTTGAAATAGTTTTACCAAATAGCTTTTAAATATGACCCTTTCAACATTTCTCTCCATCTCCAGACAGTGCACATGAAAATCGTGTTTTATCATATTCAACAACACGGTTCAGGCTTTTCAAAATGCGTAGGTGTATGAGGTCAGTTGTACTTATTTTTTCCACGAAAAATATAGTGTAAAAACTTAGGACATAAATAACCCACGAACACATTCTTCCTTTGACCGAGCATTAGCATGTATCGATGAAATGTGTTTCTTATTTACACTTGTGACGAATCTAACATTATCCATTTCATTAACAGATGTATTGAGCTGGTGCAATGCAGGGTTTCCTCGGTAACCACAGAGTAAATGAAATCTAAAATTCCCAAGCGATCGGTAGTCCTCGTTAGAATTTAGAAATTTCCTTTGGCAAAGTTGTAGTAACACATTCGTGTGAAAGTGTATAAGCACGGACATAAAAGTCATCAACGTATGATAGCAAAGACTATACTGTTCGTGAACAAACTTGAACACTGTATACTATGATTATATACACGAATAATCAAGATGTAATATTTGCCCCGACTGGCTAGGAATTTACGAGAACGACCTATCTAATGATTAAACAATAAGTCGTAATGTAATATACGAAAGGTTAGAATGTATACAATTTTCGCACACCGTCAACAGACACATAAAAACAACATTAGCGACTCGAGAAACAAAGGTTACTGATCTTATTCCAGTACGTGATTTAGTAGTTAGGGTATATAACATAGACTATTCTCCCGTTTGAGTCTAAGATATGCTAGTATATGTTGAAGAAAATAAACACAGTCTTATAACAAATTATGTTGTATCAGACATTGCATTGTTATAACTCAAGGAAGTTATTGGCTAAGATAAAAGATGGGATGGGTACACCCTTAAATCAGATGTTTTTTCAGCCTATTGCCTTTCTACTCATCATTAGGTTTGTGTCGTGTGGCCCTTTTGTAAATGGTAAAATGTATGTACGTATTTTCGTACGCTCTTGTGCTTTTGAAGTGACTGTGCAATATGTATATAGTATTTCCTGTTGGACTGTGCAATATGTATATAGTATTTCTGCTGGACTGTGCAATATGTATACAGTATTTTCTGCTGGACTGTGCAATATGTATATAGTATTTCCTGCTGGACTGTGCAATATGTATATAGTATTTCCTGCTGGACTGTGCAATATGTATATAGTATTTCATGCTGGACTGTGCAATATGTATATAGTATTTCCTGCTGGACTGTGCAATATGTATACAGTATTTCTGCTGGACTGTGCAATATGTATACAGTATTTTCTGCTGGACTGTGCAATATGTATACAGTATTTTCTGCTGGACTGTGCAATATGTATATAGTATTTCCTGCTGGACTGTGCAATATGTATATAGTATTTCATGCTGGACTGTGCAATATGTATATAGTATTTCATGCTGGACTGTGCAATATGTATATAGTATTTCATGCTGGACTGTGCAATATGTATATAGTATTTCATGCTGGACTGTGCAATATGTATATAGTATTTCATGCTGGACTGTGCAATATGTATATAGTATTTCCTGCTGGACTGTGCAATATGTATATAGTATTTCCTGCTGGACTGTGCAATATGTATATAGTATTTCATGCTGGACTGTGCAATATGTATATAGTATTTCATGCTGGACTGTGCAATATGTATATAGTATTTCCTGCTGGACTGTGCAACATGTATATAGTATTTCCTGCTGGACTGTGCAATATGTATACAGTATTTTCTGCTGGACTGTGCAATATGTATACAGTATTTCTGCTGGACTGTGCAATATGTATACAGTATTTTCTGCTGGACTGTGCAATATGTATACAGTATTTTCTGCTGGACTGTGCAATATGTATATAGTATTTCCTGCTGGACTGTGCAATATGTATATAGTATTTCCTGCTGGACTGTGTAATATGTATATAGTATTTCCTACTGGACTTTGCAATATGTATATAGTATTTCCAGCTGGACTGTGTAATATGTATATAGTATTTCCTACTGGACTTTGCAATATGTATATAGTATTTCCTGCTGGACTGTGTAATATGTATATAGTATTTCCTGCTGGACTGTGCAATATGTATATAGTATTTCCTGCTGGACTTTGCAATATGTATATAGTATTTCCTGCTGGACTGTGCAATATGTATATAGTATTTCATGCTGGACTGTGCAATATGTATATAGTATTTCATGCTGGACTGTGCAATATGTATATAGTATTTCCTGCTGGACTGTGCAACATGTATATAGTATTTCCTGCTGGACTGTGCAATATGTATATAGTATTTCCTGCTGGACTGTGCAATATGTATATAGTATTTCCTGCTGGACTGTGCAATATGTTTATAGTATTTCCTGCTGGACTGTGCAATATGTATATAGTATTTCCTGCTGGACTGTGCAATATGCATATAGTATTTCCAGCTGGACTGTGCAATATGTATATAGTATTTCCTGCTGGGCTGTGCAATATGTATATAGTATTTCCAGCTGGACTGTACAATATGTTTATAGTATTTCCTGCTGGACTGTGCAATATGTATATAGTATTTCCTGTTGGACTGTGCAATATGTATATCGTATTTCCTGCTGGACTGTGCAATATGTTTATAGTATTTCATGCTGGACTGTGCAATATGTATATAGTATTTCATGCTGGACTGTGCAATATGTATATAGTATTTCCTGCTGGACTGTGCAATATGTATATAGTATTTCCTGCTGGACTGTGCAATATGTATATAGTATTTCCTGCTGGACTGTGCAATATGTATATAGTATTTCATGCTGGACTGTGCAATATGTATATAGTATTTCCTGCTGGACTGTGCAATATGTATATAGTATTTCATGCTGGACTGTGCAATATGTATATAGTATTTCCTGCTGGACTGTGCAACATGTATATAGTATTTCCTGCTGGACTGTGCAATATGTATATAGTATTTCCTGCTGGACTGTGCAATATGTATATAGTATTTCATGCTGGACTGTGCAATATGTATATAGTATTTCATGCTGGACTGTGCAATATGTATATAGTATTTCATGCTGGACTGTGCAATATGTATATAGTATTTCATGCTGGACTGTGCAATATGTATATAGTATTTCATGCTGGACTGTGCAATATGTATATAGTATTTCATGCTGGACTGTGCAATATGTATATAGTATTTCCTGCTGGACTGTGCAATATGTATATAGTATTTCCTGCTGGACTGTGCAATATGTATATAGTATTTCATGCTGGACTGTGCAATATGTATATAGTATTTCATGCTGGACTGTGCAATATGTATATAGTATTTCCTGCTGGACTGTGCAACATGTATATAGTATTTCCTGCTGGACTGTGCAATATGTATATAGTATTTCCTGCTGGACTGTGCAATATGTATATAGTATTTCCTGCTGGACTTTGCAATATGTATATAGTATTTCCTGCTGGACTGTGCAATATGTATATAGTATTTCATGCTGGACTGTGCAATATGTATATAGTATTTCATGCTGGACTGTGCAATATGTATATAGTATTTCCTGCTGGGCTGTGCAATATGTATATAGTATTTCCAGCTGGACTGTACAATATGTTTATAGTATTTCCTGCTGGACTGTGCAATATGTATATAGTATTTCCTGTTGGACTGTGCAATATGTATATCGTATTTCCTGCTGGACTGTGCAATATGTTTATAGTATTTCATGCTGGACTGTGCAATATGTATATAGTATTTCATGCTGGACTGTGCAATATGTATATAGTATTTCCTGCTGGACTGTGCAATATGTATATAGTATTTCCTGCTGGACTGTGCAATATGTATATAGTATTTCCTGCTGGACTGTGCAATATGTATATAGTATTTCATGCTGGACTGTGCAATATGTATATAGTATTTCCTGCTGGACTGTGCAATATGTATATAGTATTTCATGCTGGACTGTGCAATATGTATATAGTATTTCCTGCTGGACTGTGCAACATGTATATAGTATTTCCTGCTGGACTGTGCAATATGTATATAGTATTTCCTGCTGGACTGTGCAATATGTATATAGTATTTCATGCTGGACTGTGCAATATGTATATAGTATTTCATGCTGGACTGTGCAATATGTATATAGTATTTCATGCTGGACTGTGCAATATGTATATAGTATTTCATGCTGGACTGTGCAATATGTATATAGTATTTCATGCTGGACTGTGCAATATGTATATAGTATTTCCTGCTGGACTGTGCAATATGTATATAGTATTTCCTGCTGGACTATGGAATATGTATATAGTATTTCCTGCTGGACTGTGCAATATGTATATAGTATTTCATGCTGGACTGTGCAATATGTATATAGTATTTCCTGCTGGACTGTGCAATATGTATATAGTATTTCATGCTGGACTGTGCAATATGTATATAGTATTTCATGCTGGACTGTGCAATATGTATATAGTATTTCATGCTGGACTGTGCAATATGTATATAGTATTTCATGCTGGACTGTGCAATATGTATATAGTATTTCATGCTGGACTGTGCAATATGTATATAGTATTTCATGCTGGACTGTGCAATATGTATATAGTATTTCCTGCTGGACTGTGCAATATGTATATAGTATTTCATGCTGGACTGTGCAATATGTATATAGTATTTCATGCTGGACTGTGCAATATGTATATAGTATTTCCTGCTGGACTTCTTCATTCATGTTGAATCGCTCCATTCACACATCATGTATAAGAAGGAGAGGGAGCAATAGGGGTCAGGGAAAGAGCGCCGTTCTCCTGTTCCGGTAGCCATTGGTTCGAATCTTACCGTTGGCGACGTACTTAATCGGTCTTGATCGTCCCTGGATTAAGTACCATTACTGTTGTGAGACACGATAAGGACCAATACCTATTTATCTCAGAACACAGGAGGCAGTGCTCCAGAATGATATATATACGTTTTGAGAACGTGTTGCACAATCGATGTGAAATAAATAACTATGAACTTTACATATCGGACAGAGAGCCAATATTTCTGCATTCACAATTTCTCATTTCCTTGCTATATTTATTTCACGAACTTAGTGACATTGAAGTCATTTCTCCTGCCTGCTTTCTCTTGTGTGGAATTGAAAGTTTCCAGTAAGAAAACTGTCACAATGAATATATTGAATGTGTATGACGCATATTTGAATTATTGATATTTCTGTAGGCAGAAATGCAAATTTGTTTCCTCTCAATAAAGAGTTTTTCAATTACACAAAACTTACAACAAATTTACGAGTAACTGAGTCATTGACTGAAGCGTCGCCTTGCAAACTATTAAAGCAGTTTATTTTCTGTGTTTTGTTGGGATTTATTTCGGCAAAATGTCATGATAGTTATTGAGCCACGTAAATTGCGTACTCGTCAGTCATTCACTGCCATAATACCACAAGTATTAAAACAGGAAAAAAATAATACTGTAGAAAGAAATAAGACATTGCTTGTTACAGCACAATCCAGTTCCAACGTGTTAGTTCAGCTTCCGTGCTCGTGCTGAAAGAGCTTCGGTTGCAGCGGATTTTGCTTCATAAACTAATGCAAAGTATAAATAAATGTTAAAAAGTATAAAGTTTTATGTCAGAGCAGTGTTCTGTGAAAGCCATTATATTTCCTGACAACTTGTGCCTTCATAAGGTATTTGTTCGTGTAACATATACGGCTTCTTTCTTATTTTGATGATACATTTTTGTATCCTGTAAAAATTGTAAATATTGTTGTTGTTTTTTTGTATACATTTCTATTACATCTATTGATCTTTTCTCGAATACTTTCTGTAAGTTAGGTATTTAGATAAGAACGTGATTGCATGTCTAAGAACATTTCGTTGCAAAATAAGCAAACTCCAATCCTCAGGCTTGACAGAGGAGATACAAATTGCCACACAATTTCATAAGATTATTGCCTTCAGAGAATTGTATGAAAGTTTATTATATTCCAGATAAACATGCAAAATGGAGTTATCTCATTTAATTGATGTAATTCTAAGTATATTTATGATACAGAATCATATAAACAGTCAATAATGCTTAAGTGAAGATGTTTCGAAAATATGTCTTAATATGAAGTGAAGAGACACGCATAGAAATAAGACATGCTGTCAAACTGTTTGTCTGTAACGCCGATGGAAGCTGTTTCATATATTGGATCAATATGCTACATCAGTTGAAATGGAATCATTCCACTATTTCCTAAACGCAATATATTTCTTCTATGCATGAGTAAGATGACAGTTTGAAGATATATTTCGTCCCAAATGTGGTCTCAGCATCGAAACAAGAAGACAATCTAAATGTAGAAAAAGGAATATTCAACGATAGTGTTCCATTGCACAATGAATTATAAACTCCCAACTGTGAAAAAAGTCATTTCAAGTTCTTTTTTTGTACTTGAGCGCTGCTATGGGATTTACAAGCTATTCTGTTAGTGACGTCATTTCAAGACATCGTAACATGCGATATCTCTTTTTGCAAGCAGGAAACAATATTTACTCCATATGGTCACTTCTTTTTCATATTGCAATATGGGGCAAAACTTGCTTACTGTCAGTACATGAAAGAGAGAGAATACGTAGCTACAGGAAACGCCACATACATAAGACAGTGCCTTCCCACGCAGACCTCCGGGAAAACAACTGTCAGTACATGGTGACGTCACATGTGACGTTAACTGGAAATGACATCACTAAAAGAAGAGATTGGAAATCGTACAGCGACACTCACTTGTACTTTGTGACCCAAATAATGCTTCTTTAAATATTATTAATGAGGTGGAGCAGAAAATGCCTTATGCAAAATACACTGGCACCACAACAGCACAAGGAGACGTGAAAAATGAACATAAAACATACATGTAAACTATTACACATGCAAAAGAGACCCACACAAAAAATATGGCTGAAGAATGAACAGATTTTAATACCGTATTGTCCTGCAATCTGTCAATGGGTCTGACAGAAATACCAAGAACAATAAAAACGGGCCACAAAACATGCAAAGCAAAACAATGGGAGAACACATACAGATAAACATCATGAGCATGAGTTAATTATTACACCGGATACCTCTGACAGCAGTCTAGAAAAAATGGCTCAAAAAAGATATTGAACGGTGTGCACTGGGTTAAACCATCTACCCTAAGTGTTCTCATTTGTAGTAGAAACTACCAACGGCGTAAATACATATTTGATTCAAAATATGATGTCCAGAAATTTTGTTTACATCTAGAAAATCTTGGAGTCCAAAGTTTTTTTGTTCTTTAAATGCCTCCGTACAACATAAATAGTTTCATATTATGACGAACTGTATTTGTTTCAATGAAGGCAAGACAAAAATGTTGAAAATAATCAGATCTGGAATGGAAAAGGCGTTTTAAAAAGATTGAAGATGTAACAAGGGCACGAAAAGTTAACTTAAAGTTTTCAAAGTCAAACCTCTCTACTTTGAGAAGAAAACGTTTTTTGGCTAGCTTAATTATGTTCGAGTTTTAAAGCGAAATGTCATGCTAAAACCTGTTCAGGTATTTGAACTGTTAGCATCCCCAGGCACCAGAATAATGCACAACATGTAAAGGGATAGTGTTTTTTTAGAGATGTAACATATATTTCTGGACAGCATATTTTGGATCATTTATAAATGATGTTTGGCACATCTTGAAATGAACTCTGTAGTATGAATATCAATACAGACAAACGAGTTTGTACAGGGCTTCATTCTGTCACTTTTGACTTTCTTTAGTGCATATAAGTGCTTTCATTTCCTTGTTTCTCTTTTAACTTATGACAGATTGTGTATTTCGTCGGCCCGTAACTCAATTTTTGGCGGTTTTGAGTATTTGGTATTGTTGAACCCGTCTTTCCAAGTTATTTTTTGCATATATTAAATAAAACGCAATTCCATAACACCTTTCTCAAGAGGGTAAAACTCAAAAATACGAAAAACAAGATATGGGGTTCTTGAAATAATACGACGGAATTTTGTTAACAATGTGGTCGATTTTCTTGACTCAATTCTCTAAGAAAACATTCAATACCAAGTGTACCTTCCCCCTTTGCCTTTTGGAATTAATTGTTTACACGTATATCTTTTCATGTATCCTTTGTGCTTTTGGGGTGGCTGCGCACTTTGCATGCGCATTTTCCTGCTCGACATCTACATCCGGTTTTACATGAAGAAGAATAAGAACTGTCTCGACAATAATCCTTTATCTTCCAACGCATTTGCTAACATGTTATCCAATCCCAATGAATAATGTTCGCGCATGGACAGAAAGTTAGGTCTTTTATTTGTATATTTGCGCCTTCGTGTCTTTAATCAAACATTTTCTCCAGAAGTGTTTTATATTTGAAAGATCGGAGAAGGGATACAGTCGATATTAATTTAGATATTAGCTGGCTCCTTGGCTAGATTTATACATCAATTTTAGATGTAAAACATTACATCATGTCAGAAAAGTTTCAGCTCAAGTCGTTTTATCAAATGTCCATTAAATCAACCACCATTACTCGTTTCTAAAAGCGAAGACCACAGAGAAAGTATGTTGCAACGAACGTTGATTCAATTTTTTTTTGGAAAACCGTTATTGGGTACGCAATATCTATTGGTCAATACTTTCCAAAACATGCTTTCATTGGCTGATCACAATATGTTTACAACCATTATCAAGTAAATAAAACGTACTACATATCTCACGTTTGTTTTGCGACAGCGCAGCATTACTGCCGTACACCGTTTGTCACGTTTTTCGACGAATTACGCAGTTATTGTCATTAATTATTTTCGTAATGTCCATGATATCTATAGTTTATCGAAATTTGCCCATAGCAGATCGCTTATCATTAACAGTAATACAAATAATTCAATATTAAATTCAATACAGTTAAAAGCATTTTCTGTTTTCAAACTTGCATATCTCAAAATCGTCTGCATAAATTTGATTACTCTGAAGCTACGAAGTATGGAAACCATTTAAAGTTACTGTGAAATAGAAAGCATTTGAAATGGATATGGTTGATTGACGAGGAATATTGTACTTGGTATAGCTTTCAATCCACATTTTGTGGTTACTGTAGATTTCCGACTGGTTGTCATACGAGAGAATGAATATCTCAAATATTTGTACGGGTTCCATTCGTCATTGCGTTAAAAGCAACTGTGACAGTGCTGTCTTCTCTGACATTTTGCTTGAAACATAAATTGGTATCAATGTTCGACGTGTGGATGAAACGAACCCCCAAGGAGTGTTACATTGCTTTCAAAATGAAATGTTTTTGTGAAGTATATATAGTTAAAATTCCGTCAAAATAGTCTTGTGACTGAAAAGTTGCGCCTTTAGAAATGAATAAAGGAGTCAAGCATGAAGTACAAACAAAATGTGCGCAGCAACCACAAAACCATATAGAAGCATGACAAATATACATACAGGAAGACAATAACATAGCAATTTGAAGGGACACGTGACTCAAACATAAATGGAAGGTGAACCTTGGAAATTGTTATTATACAATGATATTCAATTATCAATAAAAAGTAATTGTAGTAATTGAAGCTGACGGGGTGTGAGTACATATATCGCTGCATTGATCACGAGACATCTTGTAACCATTCCAAGTCTGTCTTTACTGCACAAAATAAGGGTTTTGTTACTCATATGTAACACACTTTTTTCTAAATAACTCGTCTTATTGTTACAGCTTTTTATTTATTCTTCTGACGTTAGAAATAGAAAAGTAAATTAAAATGTTTGCGAACAAAATATGTTAGGGCTTGTACATGAAATAAAATCGAACAGTTCATAAAGATATTTTATTTTCAGCAACATTAACTAAAATGATACATTTTGAATGACATGTTTTATCTGCTTTAGCCTTTCCTTTCCAAAAAGTATGTATCCTATTGCTAGTCGTCTTTGTCCTTTACTATACGGTTTGGTTGCTAGCTTTAATAATAGTAATTATCCTCATACAATTCTATTGAAAATTGTTGCTTTTACCTTAAATGTTGGTCGACAAATCCCGTTAGATCGTTGATCGATGAGTCCATTCTCGAAAACATCTGACTATCATTGACGGTAATTTGAAACAACAGTTCAGTTTTTTTTCTAGAAACCGGGTCATTATGAACGGAAAATATACTTATAAGACGAATTAAAGAAGAGACAGTAACACATTACAAGGGTAAGTGTCAACTGGAATGGTCGATCAATAAAAGTATTTTGGTATGCCAAATATCAGCCTGTTACAGACCATGCTCATCAACTAGACCACTTAAGCAGTTGCTGGTTTCTCTCAGTAAGTTGTCACAGCGACATACCAGTAACATGTACATTACCAAGGTTCTTCCCGCAGTTGCGCCCATCTGGATGTGGCGAGTGACCCACTTTTGTTGTACGACATCCGGTGCGCTCCTCGTTTCCTACAGTGGTAGTGAAAGCAGAAACAACGACACACTTGTCGATGTAAGGTCCAACTTGCTAAATGATTGCTCACAATATAATATAAATCTTCCAGTGTATACCAATATGACAACTGCGTAGATACTTAACCTCTTTAAAAGGACCACCTACATCATAGTCAGTCCATGATTTCTTTCGCGTAGTTGTCTCGTAACATTCGAAAGTAGGACTTCTTTCCAAGTAAGTGCAGTTGGGACAGCCATCTTCTTCTCGTATTTCTCAAATCGCTTGTGGTAGTGAACGTTGAGTTGACAGCAGCAAAATTATTGACGTTAGAATTGCTTCGGTTATATCTATACAACAGCCTTTTTGAGACAAACAACGTATAGAAGACCACCTGATTTTTCCCTGACTTCTTTCATTCAGTCGGTTCATGCACCAAGAGACACACCCTTGTTGCAGTAGAAAGTCAAGAGTATTTTTTGTTGAAAAAGCAATTCTTTTTTTCTAAAGTGCTTACACGCATGTATTTAAGCATGTATCGATTCTGCCTTCATGTTTATTCTGTATTATTTGCAAAAGTTTCCAAATTATGCGTACAAAACATTAGGATTCGCACATTTTAAAGTGAAGACATTCGGTAATTTGAAAATGAAAAGTAATAATGTTCGCATGCCGAGTAGCATTCAATTATCTCCACAAACGCCTTATGAAGTCTTGCTTTCGACATCGATGATCCCTGGATAATACATTCTTCATGAAAATATTATAGAATACTGAATCTATTCTGATGGGAAGAAAAACATAGAAACATTATTAAAACAGACATTTCTCCAGCCATCGGGGCTTGAATCCTGCTACGCATGTGAACTTTTTCTGGAAGCTATTTTCCCTCGCATAGCAGGAGATGTGAAATATAAAAGTCGTTTGGTAATTAACTTTTACTCAGTGTTTCTCTTTTTTAGAGTCTATGCTGGGAGTGTAACTCATTGTCATTAGTGTTGAACTGTTGCTATTTAATCTAGTCGTGTTTGCAAACCATGACACGACTAAAAGCAAAGGAGGAGACATTAACGACTTAAACATATCATTGAGACTGAGCGTTTTATTAAGCTATGTATATATATATACGTCTCCCGTGCCCGAGTGGATAAGGCATCTGCCTCGGGAAAGGAAGGTCGAAGGTTCGAATCCCACTAGGGATCCGTCCTGATACGGCCGGTTGGTGACCCGCCACCTAGTTAAAAAATGATTACTGTGTGTCTACCTGCCTGTTGCCTTGCATTAAAGGATAGGAATCAGGAAGTAAATGTGCTCAGAAATAAAGTGTATCATAAATCAGAAAGGGCTAGCCCTTAAAATAGGGGTGACACTATAATACATAAACACTTTCCTTATTTCCATACACATAGAAAAAAAGGTAACCATCCCCAGATATTTTAAATGAAAAATGATGTGACTGCAATACAAAACAACACTTCATTTTAAACAAAGAATTTGCAGGCAAATATTAGGCCAATTGTACACAAAAAGCATGTCCAATTAAAGTATTTATCTCAAAGTTGTTAAGTCGACTCTATATGGTTGTTCAGGTTTCAAATATCACCTTGAGCCTCTAGATTAAGTGTTGATTCTTGTTAACAATGTGATTAAACTAAAGATCCATTTTTCATAATTTCATTAATTTTAGGAAATGATGTTTGTGAAATGAAGTTTTTTTTTTGTAATGTCATTTTACCATTGTGCATAATTTCAATTGCGTTTTAATGGCGATGGGTATATATACTTTCAAAGGTTAAAGAGAAAATACACAAATATCGCCATCACCATCACGGAACCGATCAGCGTTCGTACTAAGAAAATCCACTTGTGTTCTGGCAGAAAAGTGCTAAGACATTACCTAAATTATCTGCTCTAGCCAGAAAATATTAAGCTGTCACTGCATCCTCTGCACCTGACGATGATTAAATGCAATTATCCATTTTAAGATGTCGTTGACAATTAATTGCAGCTGTTGTAAATACATAAATGCATATGCTTCACATTGATTTATTGGTTTAATATTATTTTTATGCACATGTAACTCACAGACATAAACTTCAGTGGTTACAAACAGGATAACAAATTATTGTATTTTTAATTATAAACAATAATTTTAATCAATTACGTTTCAAAAGTAATTGTAACTCAGCAAATTACATAAAAAACATAAAGTAATCATAAGTAAGCAATTACATTTTAAAGGGTAATTTAATCGATTACATTCAATTGGATGCCCAGGATGATTTATGTGAAACTGTTCAACACATCAGTTTTATTTAAAATGTTCAAACGTGTGGTCGGTTATTTGATAAAACAACAGTGACATGATATTCTTGTAGGAAATATTGTTTGCTTGTGTGATCTGCAGATGGCTGCTTTATTTGATTTAAAAATCGCAAAAAAAGATCACGTAACTGAAACATTTTTTATTTCCGTCGAGAAACTCACGCTCGTCAAGTGTGTTCTGTTACTATCCTATTTGCCTTGAATTCACATAAAATATGTCTCTTGCATATAGTCCATGTGTAAAGAGTATTTATTTCAAATATCGAGGGAAATAACGACAGTGAGACTTTATGGCAATAAATAAAAGCTAGGAATTCCCAAGCGTAAATCCGTTCGGTATTTGTAAAAACAAATGTTGATTTGCAGCCGACATTCGAATCTTTTAAAGAAATTTCAGACCAACTAAATTCATATTCTACAAGAAGTACCATGTTGCAACCCAAGAGGGCCAAACGAGACTTTGGTAATTTACGCATTGTGTCGCCTTGGAATTTTAATAGATGGTAAGTTGATTAGTAGACCGACTAGACTACAAAGTTGACTGTTTTTAAATTAATGCGCACTTGTTTGGGAATATCTGTTGTTGAAATTCCTTAACCAGAGACCAAAACTAGACATCGTGTTTTGACATATGAGTTACATGTAGCCAAACTTTTGAATCTCCGAGTTAATAGTTAATCGCTATGAAGACATTAACCAATGTGTTTGTTACAACAGTCATGGATGTGTGAAATTCAGAAGAATTGAAATGGTCTTTATGAACACTTCTTGTCTCTACATTCCCACTTCCAACTATACCAATTACATCACAGTGCATATTTCAATGAATGATGTAAAGTCTGAAACTCTTTTAAGCTCTTTATTACTATGTAGCAGTGTACTAGGTGAACAATAACGAAACCAAAAGCGCGACCATACGAATGCATGTAAAACATTATCTGGCAACGCAGACGCCAAATTAAAAGTTAACACTTTAAATATTTATGTCATCGTGTGCTTTCAGAGAGGCTGCGTAATCAAGACTTCTGTCGCAAAAGAGTACTCATTCAAATGCGCCCTATGTTTAACTTATATTATGATTAAAGGTTGAAGAAACGTTCTTGCACCTACCTTTTGTAACAATGATAACTTACTAACCAATTACACTAGTAATTCGCTGGGCTGTTAACGTTTCTTTTTTAACGTTTTTAGATAGTTTTCTATTGACTGACTGACCATGAAATTACATAATTTGTAACTGAGAGAAAATCGTAAAATCTACAACTATGAAATTAAAATGAATTTTACGTTACATATTTTCTCAGGACATGTTAATCGGTTTATTGAACCCAATTAAAACGTTAACAACGAAAGTATATATTTTTTTTATAGAGACGATTTTTTCAAGTAAAGTTGATGTGTTTATTTGATTCTCTGATGTTAGTATGCTTTGTGAGCAAATTGAAAAAAACAATCATATTCTTGACTTCCATTTCCTTTCATCCATAGTACTAATCAACTTTATTCAGTAACTCGTGTAATTTGGGAACAATTCAGTTGTATAAAGATGTAGGAAACTTTACACAGCGGTGCAATTAACTATTTCATTTAATCTTTGTTGCAGACTCGAACAAACTAGAGAAAATGTGCATTAAACACTATAAAGAGGAGAATTCTACTAAATCACAGTGTCCGACGATGTGTGAGCGCCAAATATTCTAATATTGTGCACTGTCTGATTAGGGATTTTCGTTCTTCTTAGCGGCCTGAGTCTATAAAGTCTGAATCGTGGTAGATATGTTTTAAATGTTGGTTAGTTTATTGTTCCGATTGCGTTTGTATTGTTTACTATTCATGTTCCCCCCCCCCCCCCCCTTGGCCTATTATTACTGTCTTTCTTGACCTGTAACGTGATGTATTCCATCCTTTAAACTTTCCCATCTTGTTGTCCCCCTAATTTGGCCTTTAATGGTCGGCCATACTATTCCTTGCTCCTCTGTTCCCATGCATGTTTACCCTCGCTCCTCCTCGGTGCCTTATGTTTGTTGTTTTCCCTGGGATCTATGTGGGGAGACATTGTCTTGTGTATGTTGACCCTAACCATAGTTAATACTTGACTAACATGATAAA
Organism: Mactromeris polynyma; assembly: GCA_032209605.1. Classification (NCBI taxonomy): domain Eukaryota; kingdom Metazoa; phylum Mollusca; class Bivalvia; order Venerida; family Mactridae; genus Mactromeris; species Mactromeris polynyma. The sequence goes on along the minus strand of JASFXZ010000003.1, from coordinate 7,753,432 downwards.
AGTTAAGACTGTTAGTCCTTAAGAAACACTGGCCAAGTTCGGACTCGGTCATTTGGAGTCCAAACCTAGATCAAAAGAATCACCACATTTATGCTATATATTTATACAAGAACTTTGTCGATTTTTTTTGTCTTTATAAGAATGACATATACTATAAAGATTCTCACGTGCTCAGGTAGACTATACAGGACCACCATAGTCCTCTTGTTTATGTTCAAACTCTTTGGAATGCGTTGAAATCGCTTGTGGTTGTTTTCTGAAATAGATGCATCATTTGTTGAAAATCTGATAAGTTTTTATTCAATAAAATATTATTTCAAATCGCCAATCTTTACTCTGTTACCTGTTTAATTCTTCACAGTACCACGGTGTGCCTGGTGGTGCTGAAATATATGATCTTCCAAGTATCAACGAATGATAATATTATCCGATTGATGCACTGAATTCATTGCCTGTAAATTCAAGAAGCTATTTGTTTTTGTATTAGCTTATGCAGAATTTCCCGGAATTTCCTAGAATGATCGTACAAATTTACTTCAGATAATAATTTTCATTTCATTGCTCTGTGTGGAAGTAATCAATACCAAAAGACAAGAGGTGCATGATTGTAACACTGCTCTGGCTAGCTTCACTTGCTGCCTATACATTACATTACCATAAACCAGTTTGCATTGAATACATAAAATACAAAAGTCTCCTAGTTATTGTGAGCGTAGAGTTTATGTATTGAATCTACATTTACTTCTTTAAGTATTCTAATTGGTAAGGATTGTTCAGATTATACTCTGTTCTCCTATTTAACTTTAGCTTCAACGTAGTAAACTGGTTTAATGTCATGGCAATAAACTGTAATATACAATTGTTTGCTGTGTAATAAAAGCGATGGAAACAATCAGTATTGCCTGGAAATTATGCGACAGAATGTTCAATTCCATGTCAACGACCGAGGAGTCTAAATATAAAAATACTGTCATCCTACTTCTATGATATGGTTATAAACCTCGAACATCTTTTGGCAAAATACTCTAAAACTGAAAATTCAGTTAAATTATTTAAGTATAGAAAGTCAATTTAAACTTAACAATAAATATTCTTTTTCACAAGACACTACCATGTAATTAAAGTTTCAATTACAATTTTAAGCGAACAAATTTAATTTCATGTTGGAATTAACATTCCGATCTAATTGAAATGAGATTAGTTAAAGTCAATGTTATTTGACATTAAACGTCGACTTACATAATTGTTTTCACTATTTTAGTGATTTCGTCATACTATTCGATTCTTTTTTTCATAACATTTATTTTTACACATGAAAATGAATGGACAAATAGGGAAACAACCTCTACTTCATAGATCCAATCATTCATTTATTGGAATATTGGCATATGCAATGCTTTTGTCCGTTTGAAATATCAAATAAACATGGCCAATACTCGTACCATACATACAGACTAATCTTAATGGACTGGATATTTAAATGAACATAAACATTCAAATATAAATACATACATTCATTGATGATTTGCAGGAATAAAATCTATTTGAGCAGGGTCATGACAAAACCTGTATTAGGGACATTGGTTTTGACATCGAGTATTTCCCGATGAAAGTTTTAAACTTCACAAACTAAGCACTTTGGAGGCTTAATTGTGATTTCTAGAATCAAATGAACTAGGAAAATTATTGAATAATTTGTTCTTTTCATTTGATTTCATTAGAAATCAGACGATTTTATAAATTGGTTACATTTTGACGCGATGTCATCATTTGCATCTTAACTTGAGCATCTTATTCTTATGTTAGAATTGCTATAACAAGAAAGTAGACGTCCGATTTTACTGTTGGTATTGAAAGAAAGTTGAAAATGTAAAAACCTGAAAATGGACTGGTACAGGTTTTGTGGTGACGCTGCTCATTCGTTTTATTACAAGTCGTGTACGATCTATGCAGCAGTTAATTTAAAAGGGTTTGTTGTCTCTTTTTGAAGCTTTTGATTCACCGAGATGTATGTTTGGTAGGCCTATTTATCATTCTAAACATGAATCAGAGATGATGGTCGGACAATTATGCTTATAACGGAATGATGACATTCACTATATTTTACCATTAACACCAATAAAAACATTGATATGTTATAAAAACACGATAAAATGCAATATCTTCCGAAATAAGAATACTTCTATATGGATATTTACGATAATTGATTCCTGTATGTTAATAGACAGTCATGCTTGTATTGCAATTGTCTGACACGATGCTAAAACATTAACCAAAAACCCAAATAAGGTTTCTGCCACTGACCGTTCCAAGGTAATACTCCTACTTTCACTCGTCATTGATGTTTGTGCCTAGTGTCCCTATTGCCCTTGGAACTGTTTTCATGTATGTTACACACATGTTTATATTTGCTTGTACTTTTGGGGTGGCTGTGCACTTTGTATTAGGCTTTTCTGCTATATCGCATTCATTAATTACATATTTTATGTTTCCGTGTTCTTTGGGGTGGTGGCGCACTTTTTGTGTGGCATTTGTATGCTGGTATCTGTGTGGGGAATGCGGAAGTTGCCAGCTGCTTTTTGAACATCAGTTTAGCACTGGTTTGTAACGTAATTACACTGGAGAGGTCAAATGACCATTGGGTATTACTGAAATACTGTTGAAAAACATCAACCCAGTAGCTTAAGAAAATAGAAGTATCGTTGTAACGGAGTCTGTCGATAGAACTACATAATTACCAGATAATTATATGCTGCTTAAGTTGATAGCCCGGTATTGACAGAGATATATTTCCATAGATATAATTAGTTATAAGTATCATGAACGTGTTTTCTTAGCCAGGATTAAGTAGATATGAATACTAAGCATGTTTAAAGCACGTTCGTGTCATGCATCGTTAATGCTCTTGCGATATAGGAAGTGGCTAACTCTGACAGGTTCATGCATTTGTGTTATTTAGGGTCATAGACCACTGGGTATTGTTCAAAATCGCATTGTGAACCTTTGAAAAAAAAACAGTCTTTAAGGTAACACTAAATGACATTGTGTGAGCCTTACTATACATGATAATAAATTAACTCACCACTTCCTACTTTCTAATAAAAATTTAATATAATATTTTACGTATATGGAACTTATACGACGTAGCAAATGCTTTGACCTGTATTGTCCGATTCTGACTCATTCTTATAATAAATATTATTGATATAAAATCATGTTTTGAGGAACACAAAAATCGGTCAATGGCTGCACCGGTTTCATCAACACGTATTTAGTAGCTTTTATATCTCCTTCGGCTTTTATGGTGAGTTTGGGTTTTGTATCTGACATTCCGGGTTCACTTCTTATGAGCAATGCACAAACGGTACATAGATGCAGCATTGGCATACAGAAACATCTCACGTAAAAAACAGGTAAAAACTTAGACCGACTCATTGAAAAACAAAATTTCCATGGACCAGTTTGTTTTTGATAATTATATTTTTATAACTCGATAATAATGGTGGCCTTATTATGGAGGGTCCACTGTATTGTATATTCAAACAGTAAAGTATGAATGGAAATGGCATTTAACTTATATAACTACGTCCGGTAACCTAAGTTTGCATGATGTTACCATTGGTTTCAAAATACAGAATTGTCCCAAAAGACCGTCCTTTGACTTGAAAGTATCAGGCTTTCCCTAATTATATGATGCAGAGATTTAAGCAAACAGTGTCGATAATTGTTTCGACGGCCCATTATGGAAGAAGCTTCTGCTTGTAAATGACGCAAGCACGTGGGAGACCAGTTCAGTATGGCAACGGCAGACGATAATTTACATAATCTTACGCTGAAACGTCAAGCCAACTAACAGATTGATAAACCACTATTTATCTTAACTATATAGCTTCCCAGAATCTCTCAGCATATTTGTGTTTACAGTGGCTTCATAACCAGGCAATTGTTGACTAACTTCGCAAGTTCCCTAGTGATTTGCGTCATCATTTTCGAATACGAAATTTGCATACAACAAGATGTATCTGTCCGATGAGCCTCGTAATGATAAATATACATAATAACAATGCTTTGACCGACTAAATGGCTTCAGTTTCTTAGTATCCTAACACTTGAACATCGTGATGGTACTTCAGACTGTACGCTTGTTGCGAAACACGCTATATATGGTGTTAGCAAAGTGCCGGACGATATGACTGTGTACCTTTGGTAAATATGGCAATAGGCGTAAGGCTAGTGTGTGAGCAACAGCACGTGGATTCTCGCATTCTGAAGTGCTTATTTATTCCAAAACAAGAAAATGAATGTCTATAGTGTTAAATGGTTATCTTTTTTGAGATATTTCTGACCCGTCAGTTTATTATTGAATTGGATTATGCCGTTTCAGGAAATTTCATAATTAATAATATTCGTTAAAATTAAGGTATAGTCAAGTATTACTACTGAATTCCAAAAATAAACAAAAAAATCCCTTTACAAGAAAACAGAACTTACCATTCTAAAAGTTTAACTGACAATTATATACACAATAACAAAAACAATGAAAAAACTGCGCGATACAAACTCCATAACTGAACAAAAACAAGTACATGTGTTCCAGGAGAAAGCAAAGTTGGATTGAAAGCATAGTCAATTTAATTCAGGAAAAGTGCCGTTAACTTTTCCTAATCAAATATAAAGAACACAGAAATTGCAACAAACTATAGTTTTTTGCAACCATTTGATGAAATGTGGCGATGAAGTTATAGAAACGCATTAAATGGTTGTTTCTTCCTTTATAAACATTTCAGAACATTTAATCAGAGCGTATTTATCTGAGTTATGTATTTCTAGAGCACTACTTGTTAAAGTTCGTTCATAAACTAATTTAAATTCAAATTCTCTATGCAAGCAATGAATATAAAAAACTATCTTCTAACACAAATCGCCAATTGTTCTCGTCAGTGAATTCCCAGAACGATATCGAAGCGGATAGAGTTTCTAATATCGATCACAGAAACCACAAAATATTGACGGAAATAAATATACGTTCCTTATTATCGGAGGAAGCATTTGAATATTGTCCAAAACTGTTGGCCAGTTTCTCACGAACTGTTGCTATGAGGATATCTTATGTTTGAGTTGTTTAATGCGGTTGTCATTGTTCAAAACGGATTCCTATTTGACCACCCCTTACGTTACTAATATAATGACTTTTTATGGCATTTTCGGCCGTATTAAAGGTGATTTTTATCGTTGATTGGCATATCTAATCAAATCACAATATGAATGCCGACAAAATTTCTACAACCATACAAAGTTTGTAAGCTAGATGCTGATTGGTTAAAAGAAATAAAGACCGATAAGATAACCATTTATGTATCAGAAAAGAAAACTGACTTGTAAAATGTTATCAATGGGAGAAATGGGTACACTATAATGAAATTGTGTGATGTTAAAATGAAGAAATATATTATTCAGTACACTTTTTAATTCTTACAAAAATGTCATCAATAAATATTATTTGGAATAGTATTATTTGCCTAAACAAACGCTTCCAAAACATTCTTAGCGTCCAATCATCCTTTCATCGACCCAATGGTTTTTATGTCTTTTAAGAGGCTATAAAATGCTTGAGTGATTAATATTTTGTTGGTATAACAGTGATTATTCTACAATGTTCAATGATTCTACAATATATCAAAAGATTTATGCTCACATGTTTCGACGCCATTTTGGATGAGCCACATTCATGTACCAGATAATGCCCTTACCATGCTGTAAATAAAGGAATGTACCGCATGATACATAAATATGGAATTGACGCTATGTAAGTGAAAATTGTACTTCTATTAATACTAATCACGTACTTTTACGAGCAAATTATTAAGGAATAACTCCCTGTTGCAGCTTCTTCAGACTTTATTAAAGTATGTATAGGAAATTTTGTTTAAATCCGCTTTTAAATCGTATGACGTTCATATAAGGTGATTAGTTGGTTCAGCCAGTATTTTTGTGTTCTGTTCTCAACTAGTATCAACTTGCTCTGTACAACAAACAGAAACATCCCCACATTGATAAAAGATGATGCACGAATGGCTTATCTGCATGTATAACCTTCAGTTAAATCACCAAGGCGAGCAGGCATGTCGCATGTTTTGTTTACATCAGCTTGTTATATCCATTCTCTTCCACAAAACTTACTCGTGAAATGTTTGAGAAAAATAGTTACAAAAGGAACAGACACCAAACACGTACTCGGATAATAAGTGGTGTAAGATTGGCAATCAATTTGCAAAACATGACTAAATTGTTTCCTAGAATGCCATCTAAGAATTAGAGAAAGTTCGCCCAATTATTGGAGACATCCGTTCAACATTGTATCAGTGTTTCGTAGTCTTAATTATTCACGTATCGCTTCGTAAATGACAACGTTCTAATCGCGCTGTGCTGCTAAGTAGTCGTGGTATTTTTCTCGTATCAAACATTTCTTCTTCGTTTACCAGTAACTTTTACACAGAGCATTCATTGATCATTTATAATGCTTCCATTAATCTTGGCTTATAGCCTTAATGACTTAAAACACTCACTGAATGTTTGAGACGTTTTGTTATTAGGATATACTGGAGGGATTAAACATACGAGAATTCAATGCATTTTGATATGGTTATGATCGCTCACTTCCAATCACTTACCCTCAGCGCCGCAGGTTCGAATCCCACCTACAATTTAGAATTTGTATGTGAGGAAGCTCGCTTAAGGAAGATAAGTGGTTTAAATGCCTGTATATGCCTAAAATAATGCTTGAATGGGCGTTTTTTCACTTTAACAGTCGGAAAGTCACTATATGACCCTGGCTGATGATGGGACATATACCCCGTGTACAAAGAGTTTTGCTTTGACTCAGTCTTCACCTACTGCTGAAGTGTGTGATAGGCATTAGGCTTAGTGCCTGTAAACAGTATTTGACATGTGTCTGTCCATATAGTGGATTGAAGCAAACGGTGTTGTATCAAAATGTGATCGTCACATTCACCATCACAGGTTCACAAGACATTTCTGGACAAGAATCAATTTTTGTTATGACAATTACATACAAGGTTCGTTTTATTTAATATTTACATGTATGACACTCTGTCTGAAACAAAGATCATTATACTGAAGCTTTCAGTGTTTGAATATATTCATAAATTGACTTAAAATACTTAATTGTAAGTTATTTCTCTACAAGAAACCAATTGCCTAAACGATCGTGTAATCTGCTGTTAGACGGAAGAAGTTAACATTTTCTAATTTTCTGCGTGGGGAGGCATTGTCTTACATGTATGTATGTGGCTTTCCCTGTAGTTACGTATTCTCTCTCTTTTACCCAAAATAATAATATGTATTTATGTATATACGCTAGTCTCAGTTACTATAATACGAATGTGAAGGTTAATTTATACAGATCACATATTCATGACTTCAAAACAACATTGTCAATGACAATGCCACATTCTATTTCCTTAAGGCCTGCTACTGTATTGTCTATGGGTTTTTTCAATATAAGACAGTTTCTCTAGATTTGAACGTCGTTTGTGAAGGCCATCTTGAAAAGATAATGCAAATATATCGCTTTTATTTTGGAACCACAAACGTTTTGCAATGTCAAGACAGCAGTTTGTATGCAAATGTTTGCCAAATTTGTCGAGAAATCAGACTTTTCCATGGAAATGCTTCATCTGCCATATGTTTTTGCACTGTTTTACATTAGGCTTCATGCAATTGCATTTTTTGTTTATGCAAATTATTCGTTAAGTAGGAAAAAAGTACTTTGATTTTAACAGATTGAACACGACAATTGAAATTGGTTTCCAGTAATTCTTTGGCTGTTTAGCAACAGTGCGATTTCCTCTTGACATTGTGCGTGTGCGCACGTGTCTATCTTCATTGCCGTCTCATGCTTTGTCATTTGAACATTACTCTGTTTTCTCAGGACTGATTTGTGACCTACTTTAGAAGCACATCTTGAACTTAACTTGATTAGCACAAGATAACAAGAAATGCTTATTATTTACGGTACGCCAAACAGTCAACTAACAAATCAAACATGAGCGCATAACCATGGATTGTGTGTCTGAGAACAGATAGCCGCCTGGCTGTCTTTGTTTTTCAAGAAAATATTGCAAAGTATTGATGTTGTTTTTATTTTAGCGGAACTCCTAATTTGCTTTATGAGAGAACTTGGGAAAGAGTGTCAGGAATACCCATAAACCTGTCTAACAGTAATGCAAATGGCAAAGGCTAAAGGGCTTTATCATCAAGATGATCAATGCGTTGACAGTTATGTCGATGACAGAATTTCAGAGCAAACGTATAATCTATCGAACAAACTATAGATGCGTTTTTCAAATAACATTTGAATATATAATTTCATAAGTTGTTTGTTTTGTCGATTGACATAAGCTTCCTCATAAAAATTGTTTATTCTGACAGTGCAGAAGAGTAGCACATTGAAGTCCACATTAATATAATAGGCTCTCTCCATGTTATGGTATGGTAACAAACCAGAAAAGGGAAGAGTATCGTGGCAAATATTTTCTTTTTGTTGTAACATTTACAAGACTCAATTTATTTATTATATCTTGTCATTGGTTACAATAGTTCATTTTGCAACGAACTGAACCATGTTTTAATTGGCATACGTAGGTTCTACTTTATGATATTCAGAAAAGCAAACTATCTTTCAATACTTTTTTTCTCAATGTGTGAAAGCTACAATTGAATCCGCCTAAGTAACTTATTGGTTTGTCAATTTAAGTTACTATCAACCACGGAAGAAGAATACACTATGTTTTGTATTTAAAATCAGAATGTTTATACGTCTAGGTAAAAAACAATTTAGCCTTTAATTTAGATAAAAAATATTTGCAACTGAAGTCTAACCTGTTTATGTCTGTATTTTCTCTTGTCTATCCCAAACAATAACTCTCTTCATTTTAATATACAGTTAAACCTCACCTAACGACCATCTCAATAATAAGACCACCTAAGTATTAAAATAAACAATTTTGCAAGTCCATGTTTTGCTCTTTATGCAACCTCAATATTAAGACCACTTAGATAAGAATACCAGTTTTCAAGGGTCCTAATGGTGGTCGTATTTTTTAGGTTTTACTGTATTATCCTAATCATTTCTGTTTTATTACTTCCATTTCATGTTTTGCCTTAATATATTAATTGATACATCTATATCAAAACTTTTATCGCAATAAAAAATCCTTAAAAAAGACTATTACATGCATGTCTGAAACTTTGCATAATGTGTGTGACATAAGCTGTCATTACTCATAACGTCAAAAAACATTAAGTCTTTATAATACTGCGGAGAATTGCTCTGAAAAGAAAATGGCGATGTTTTATCGAGCTATCTGAAAATATTGTGCATAATGTGGCAATAAAAACTGATTAAATTGAAGCTGCAAGTCAGCAAGTGTTGGAATAAAAATAGAAAAAATCTAGCCGAGAGACCCGAGTTAAAACAACTTGAAGGAACCATTATCAAGGGGATGTTCGTGAATGCTGTGACACCGCGTCGCTATTTCTCTTTAAAAAGGAGAAAATCAGCAAAAACAATAAATCACTTTTCTTAATCGTTATTTTACGGCTTTTCATTTCTATTTTGAGGTTTCCAGTTATAAGACACAACACATTGAACAGAAGTTGAAATGTTGCATAAATATAGATTTTCATAAGAAGACTTGCACCTAGGATTTGACATCCCTCTCTACCTAAGGAAAATAGAGGCCCGGGCGTTTACTGGATGAACATTAGCAGTTTTGAATATGTGTCCCGTGTTAATTAAGTGAAGAGGGTAAAAACAAAGGTTTTGAACATTTGTATAAATACATATCAGCATATGAAGTTTTGCACTTTTTGATTTTGGAATCCCTTTCCATCCAGGGAAACTAGAGTTATGGGTGGGCACTTATATTGGGTGGATATTAATTAGCAGTTTGTACTTAGTCGCTGATATCTAAAAGATGTTTGACTTAGTGTAATGAAACTTCATAAGAATATTAGGACATCCTTAAAAACGTATGTGTTTGCAGTAACGCGACCGACTCATGAAAAATGCCTCGAATCAATTATTTTTTTCAAGTTCATCGATGAAATTTGTATTCGATCTTTTAACCATTACATAACTAAACTAAAATAAATACCTACCTACCCACTTTTAAAAGTCCGGTTCGCGTAACCGCAAACAAACATGTTTTAAGGATGGCCTTGGTCAACACATGGAATTTGGCGTTTGCCTACTTTCTTGGTGACCCTAGGCTCTGTCTTGGCCCTCTATAGGACCTCTCCATTGTGTTGTTAAATTTTGTACAACGATATTACGTTCCGTCTCTTTTGTTCTATATTTCTTACACATTTTATCGTTAGTGTTCATTTGAACAATATATACGCTGAAACAGTTATCGTCACCGTAATATGAAGGTTTATTTATTAAAGCGGGTTCACTTCACGGAATTTGTATGAAGCCCACATAAGCCGTAACAGAATTAAAACCAAATAAAAGTAAAGACACAGACGCATTTTGTCTCCCTTATTATACAGTAACTTCATGTTAAGTGACATTCATTACCGGCACTTTCCAACATATTGTCTTAGCTGTCTGTGGGATATCCAAGATAGCCACACAAGACATTTTAAAATGCTATAAAATGTTCCATATAAACTATGGTTTATCCACAGAGACAATTTATCTGACATAACGAGTCTGAGAAATATTAAGTATTCGTTTAGTTCACCAATACTTCAAACAAAAACTTGAACAATGGATATTAGCACCACGACACGTGAACACAGTGAAAATTATACTTACCGAGGCAATTTGTGGAAAAACTTTTACGGTATCATTTGCACCTTAGACCAGACAACGCAAATACATTGGGAGAGACGGAACAACATAATGGGCTAATCCTGGTTTTGACATGTTAATAAAGAAATGTCGACTTTTATCGTGCTTTGGCATGATGTCTCAATAAAGTTAGGTTTACAATACGTTCATTTCTTTCCTAATTTAGACGCTAAGATAGCTTCGGCAGTGTCCCGTCACATGGGAATATTGTTGAATAAGGTACGAAAATGTAATTATTTATCCAATCGTCCACGTCTATTCTGATTACACAAATTGTCTCTTCCTGTTCTGTGTGCTTGTTTATATGACAGTTTCACGGTAACAGCACATTATTAAAGTATGTCTGTATATTATTGTTATAAATGAAGATACATTTTAGATTGAAAATCTGGTTACGTCTGTTATACGCATATTATAGAAGATGAGTATCATTTGCTCGTGTTCTGGTTCACCAGTATGGTGGCTATTTTCATTTTCTGTTATTGCATTGTTTTTTATTTGGCTTGGCTTAGACATACAAAATAATTGAATCTAGGATGTGTTTCATAATATATTTCTTTGTAATAATATTGGCTCAGACGACCTGCAAGAAGGACCATACCTGAAAATGTACACTTTAGGCAGGATGCTCATGCATATATTCCATGTTCAGTAAAACCTCAATAATAAGACCACCCTTGGGACCCTTGAAAACTGGTCTTCTTGTTGAAGTGGTATTAATACTGAGCAAAACAGGGTAAATGGACTTGAAAGTCATGTTCCTAATTTTGAGATTGTTTTATTATTGAGTTGGTCTTAAGCGAGGTTTTAATGTATTAAAATGTACTCATGTATTTATTTTAAACAATATTACCGTTTGTCGACAGTATGCCATTTATACGGTTGGTAAATTATATGCTAATATGGAGGGAATGTTGGTGATGGTAAGGTGAGTTCTTTAACTAAGTTTATATCCTTAGTGGCATTTTTGTCACTGACCGTTCCATGGCGATACTCATATCTTCACCCATCGTTTGTGTTTCTTGTCCTTTTTGCTTTTGCAATTGTTCATTTATATCTATATTTGCCTTAGCTCCTTGCTTGTTTGGGTGTATGTACCCTTTGTATGTGACATTTATTGCTCAACTTCTTCATTCATGTGTATGTTTAGAACTAATGCGTCCCCCGTTTTACCGACCAGTCAACATTTTCCGTGTCAACGATCTTAGATATACAATGATTCTTGCTATAAATCAAGTGGGGATAAAATCATGGAAATAGATCAATTAATTATTCGAATAAGACTGTGACCAAGAATGAATATCAATTAGACGAATTGACAGCATGTAAGCAAGGTCAGATGTTGGTTATACTCCATTTTATTGGTGGAAACTACTTTAATTTCCCCTGAATGTTTGATCGCCTTACTCGATTTTATTCTCCTGAATTACTACCTTTACCAAGTGGTTAAGCCACCCGCATTGAGAGCGGGAGGTCGAATGTTCGAATCCCGCTACGCGTCCGTTCTGATATGACCGGTTGGTGAGCCACAAGCTACTTAAGTAACAGTTGTCGTGTTCCTACCTGCCTGGTGCCTGGTATTAAAGGATAGGAATCGGGAATTAAATGTAATAAGAAAGTAGGTGTCACATAAGTCAGAAATGGCAGGCCGTTTTAAGTAGGGGTGACACTATTACAAATACACAATTTACTTTTTTTTACATTTTGTAACTATGTAGTTTTGGACATTTCATGTACTGGCCAGTTGTACTAATTAGCATTCACGCACGGCACTCTTACATGATCGAACCCTGTCAGAACGTGTTGTGTTATAATTACATTGCTGGCAATGCATCAATCCCATTGAGGGTCATACTAGCTCTCTAACCCTTGGTTTTCATTATATATACGTTCCTCTATATTTCCAACCAAATAAATCAAATTCAAAAGAATCAGTAATAAAGGATTGCGTCAGCATTTCTTAGTAAAACACTATCTCGACCATTCCATAACAATTGCATAAAACACCCACATTTTTCCGCAACAACGTTTTCCAGTGTTATTAACGAAGACGGTAGACAATAGTTAGCACCCAAATTATGTGTTGCTATCATCGAGTTCGTAGACAGCCAAAACACTTAACAAGTAATTCCAATGATGAAATAATTTGCACGGAAACTCCCGCACGAAAGCCCAACAATATTATTGTGTTGTTAGCTATTTTTATTTTCTTTCTATGCAATGACGATGAAACGGTAATAAAGGCGAGTGGAAATGTTCACTTGTTAGGGTAACAATGACAGCAGGATGTTGTGATGCGCGCTACAACTAGAAACACAGTAGCCAATAAAAAGACATTACATTCCAGTGTGTTACAGCATTGACCAAATAGCTGATGCTAAACTTAGAAACTCGTTGGTCAAAAGAGTGGCAATAAAACCTTAAAGACATTCTAAAGAGTGTGTTATACTGCGTTGACCAGCTTATGGACGAGTTGCTGCGAACAAATAATTGTTACGTATTTCGATATTCTTACTTTTGTTGACATGCTATGCAACATAGTATTCATGTATTGACAAACTTTGTTGTCACATGTAATTTCTCCAAAGTTTTTTCATTAAATTTATCTGTAAAGATATTAATCAATTTCTTAAGGAGAGAGGGAAATTTGTTTGCACATCTAATTTGATAAAGAAAATCTTCCTAGCAAACCGCTTCAGGTTTTGCTCATGGATTTTAATTTGCAATCTCGTTTATACTTGTCAGGAAATTGTTTAATAATTGTGGCTATTTAATTGGTAGAGTAAACTTTCTTGTCTTGTTCTAAAATATGACAAAAGTAAATTGTTTGTATTTTATTGCATTTGAAGTACCTGCCTCAGGGAAAATATCCTTCTGAACATTATTCGAAGGTGTGTTTTAGAGCTCAAATGTTTATGTTCGCATGGTATAGTGCGTGATCAGATTATGAATTATCAGAAAAGAAAAGGCACGATTGCAGAAACGTAGACGCATTTCTGCTCAAGGAGGATTATCTTATTGCAAAAAACGTGCTCAAAGATGGTGTGATGTTATGCCATAAAGTTTGCGTGCTGTACAATCTAAACCTACTTCCAGTGAATAAAGTTTGTTATAAAAGTCCCAAAATATGATAGATGTTTCGATTACTTTCCAGAATTTGATGACGCTTTCCTTTGTGAATTCTAACAATAAAACTCTCTTAGTACGAAGACTAGTTAAATTAATAACGGAGAAATGTGATATATCTAAACAGCCTCCTTGTCAGAACCAACCAGCCATCTGTCTGTCTCAGGGAATCATATTTATGTAGAATTATTGAGGTTTTTACAATATCTCTGGTAGTGTCTAGTCTCCTATGACTTCACTTTAGACCTTAATCACGAGAATTCTACTGTCTAACGACCGTTCGTTCCCCAGAGAATATATGAAGAAATATCGCTATCATACAAGAGATGTTTCGTAAATCGAACATCTTTGGCAGCGTACATTTGGAGCCGAAATGAGAAAAAATCACACACATTCAACGTACTACAAATCGGATGAGTAACTACAATGGGTGATTTATACAATACCAATGTTTAATTTAGCATGTGACAAACATTTCGGCTCAATTCCTTCACCTAATTACATGAGAGTCACATTCTTACGTTGCAAATTGTACCAAAATTGCTTGTGGGTAATGATTACTCGAGCATGGGTAATAAAACATTCCACATTTAAATTTGTCTTGTTTGCAAATTGTCATTGATGTCCGACACTTTCACTGAGTTATTTTTAATTTCTAAATGGCAAGTTTTTTCATATTTTTTATTCTTACACAGTTTTATTTGTGTGACAGTAGGACAAGTATGAAGTTAGGTGCACCAGGTGTATATTCGCATATCATTTACGTACGCGTCTTGTGAACCTTTTGGTTTTGTAATTACTTACATTGTGTACATTGTTTACACGTCTCCTTGGGATAAGGGGTGGCTGTGTTCTTTTTGTTTGGCATTTCCTGCTCGACTTCTTTATTCAGTGTTTACGTATTTAATACGGCTTTCTACTACTGTGTTTCCGCTTGCACTTTTACGATTATCTGACGTTCGTTGAGAATAAAATGCAGTTGTTTGTTGAAACAAGATTTGTTCCGAAAGTATATTCCTCAAACAAAAAGGAATTAGTATAAATATTAGCTCACACGGTTGTCTTGTAGTTGATCCATCGTGTTTTCTCACTTAAAGCGAACTTTTAAAATCCAAGGCAACGGAATTATTTGATTTACTTCGGAGTTAAATTACATAAACTCAAAATACCTCATCGTGGGAATAATAGGTCTAATTCTGAATCATGTTCTCAGGAATAGACATCGGTTAAATTGATATGAAGGCGTTGATATTGAATTGATTCGTCAAAAACATGGCCCCATGGGACACGGGTTACTTTTTACGCTAAATCGGAACAAAACTTGGAACAATTATCTTCTCGCAAACACGATTGAAACAATATAAATGTCAAGAACATGTTTTCTTTTGTACGTTTCTACCAAACTTGCCTTTATCGAATCAATATACATATGAAATTACGTATAGATAATTGCTCTTGTGTGTCAATTACCCACATGTAAAATATAAAGCTCTTAGAGTTGTTCTACGTATGTATATGCTGATACTCAAGTTATCAAATTGTTTGAATCGTGAACGAATAAAGGTGATTCACAGATTCCTATAAAAATGAATGAACTTTTAATTGTGTAAAGCCACCCATACTTGTGTCAAATGTATTGAGATGATCGTGTTTTTATTACAATGTCATGACGATGTGCAAAAAGGTTCGAACAAAGGAGCGGGACCATGAAAACTATAGCACCACTCAAACCATTTAATTTATGATTGATTTAGAAATTGAGTAAAGAAGTCACGTACAAAGTACACAGCCCCCCTAAAATTACAAGGAGGCATGACGAATATATTCATACAATTAAACAATTATAAAGGCAAAAGGTACATTAGACATGAACATAAAAGATTGACTGAAATACGGGTTCTGCCTAGAAACGGTCAGTGGCAAAACTCCATTAGTGGTTAAAACCTGGTTTGGGGTACATAAGAGATATTAAGTTGTGACAGGGAACGCCACATACATAAGACAATGCCTCCCCACAAAGACCCTTCGGAACAAAACATTAGGGACTGAAGAGGTGCAAGGGTAAACGTGTGTGTGAAAAGGGGTGCAATGAATGGTCTTGTCGACCACTAAAAACAGCTATGGACAATTTAGGGAACAACTAGGTGAGCAGTATTTTGGATGGAATGAATGTACATCAGTGAACAAGCCAAGAAAGTCAGTAATAATAGGCCGAAAGGGGGAGAAAAGCACAGGAATATTATATTAAGTTTGGGAAAGGAGAACTCAACATACATCTAAAACATTAATAGAAATAATAACCACACAGCGATTTTTACAGCTTTGGAATTGTCAGTATAAATGCTGCGGGGTTTTGAACGATTTAACAGCTAGCTAGCCTCACACTTAACTGCTATATGGTCATTGATTTACTACATATACACATAAATTGACTGAGTAGGCAGTAACTAATCATTAAACGTAATTGACCATTACTCATACAACAACGTATACACGGTATATAATCCAATACGAAGAAACATGCAGCCTTATACTTTTGTGGATTGTTGTTTTCTCGGAGGGTCTGCGTGGGGAGGCACTGTCTTACGTATGTGGCGTTTCCTGTAGCTACGTATTCTCTCTCTTTTATACTGACCTCGCACTCAGTAACTAATGTATTACACCAGAATGCGATAGAACCATAAAATCAAATAAATAACCTTATGTAAAGGCAACAGGAAATTGTGAGTTATTATTCAGACATAATCTTAAATACAGGTGATAGGGAACGTGAATTTAACAAAAAGACAAAAAGAAACAAAGAAAGAAATAACATATTGAGGAAACTAAACAAATTTACGACTAAACTAAGAGAGGATTAAGTTCGCACATTACGAGGACATGCAGAGTAACAAAACATATTACTCAGTCTAAAACGCCTGTCGCAAGATCAGAGAATATTCCATTACTTTTAATGCAAAAGGTCAAATAAAATACAGCAAAAAAACAAAAAACTAATTTTCAAAATGTCATCTTAATGTTAAGTTATTAACACAGCATTGCCATAACGATGTCATGTTTGTCTCATTTTTTGTATTTTGAAATTTCTGGATATGGTGTTTTGCCTTTCACCGGTTCCATTGCGGTACTCCTAATTTCCCCATCATTTATGTTTGTTGTTTCTGTCCCGTTTTCCTTTGTAATTGTTTACATGTATACATTTTCATGCCTCCTTGTGCTTTTATGGTGACTGGGTGCTGCGTATGTGGCATTTATTGCTCGATTTCATTATTCAATTTTTAAATCAAAACAAGCCTTTTCGCAGTATTCTTCATATGTAAAGCAGAAGTGGAAAGGTGTTTTTGGATCTTCATACTCTTATATAATCATATAAAATAAAGAGTGGAAAATGAATATGTTGCGTTTGAGGCGTTGCCAAGTAGTATTTGTTATAACATGAATTAAACATTAATAATAGAATCCGGTTGGTTCCTAATGCTGGCCAAGACATATTGTAATCCATGATTGCCCGTTGAGCAGCGTTCTCAGATCTGATTCTTGATTAATATACAATGCAACTTCTTCAGATCGCGGTCCTCTGTCGAGCAATAATCTTTTTTCAACAGCGTTATCATTTTCCCGTAGTAAACGATACTACCTTCGTTATCTCGGTAGAGCATCAACTTCTGAACAACAACGGACATTTGTTTCTCCTAAGGAGAGGTTACTTTACACATTTTTGTTTCTCTGTTGCTAAGGAACGTTTTGTTGTACTTTCAGAGCAATGAGGATTCCCGAGTATTACAGATAGCACCGACAATTTACCATCAATGTCAAGCTATGCAAAGAATACTAAACAGATACAACTGGACTGAATTCTCCGTGTTAACAACTAAAGTGACCAGTCATATAGACTTCATTAACTGTATGAGAAATATGGTTAAAGAAACTAGTATGTCTCACGGCTTTACAACAAAAGCAAAGTAAGTATGGAAAGTCATCCTTAAATGTTCTGTTTGTTGTACTGATACTCGCACATTTCAGGGTGGTTTGGCATATTAATTAGTTAAAATTTTGTTCAGAATTTAGATAGGAAATAAATCATGTTCGAAAGAGCAGAAACATTGAGTCAGGGTAGTTTCGGTAGGTAGGTATGTGTACCAAAAACAGACTGGGTAGTTTCGGTAGGTAGGTCTGTGTCTAAAAACAAACAAGTGTTTTGAACGCTCCAACACTGGATTCAGATAATGATTAATTTGGTATGTAGAACCTGTCTATAACGTCGTATAAATGTTGTGTTGCTGTAGTTAATGATTATGCTAAATGGTAAGAAACTTTACTTTGCCAAGAGTTACAAAGATGGATCTTCTATTGATCGTTTGCATGTTTTTAAATGTGAAGTTTATTTAAACATGATTATTCGTAATACTTGACATAAAGATGTATAGTTCGTGACTAATGGGCTTGTTTTGCATAAAATTTCAAGTGTAAAAAGAACATAATGGATAATTTGCTCTAGTTTAATCGTTCACAAACAAGTGCCTTGTTGAATCACATGATATCAACATCTTGATAAATGTAATTCAACATATCATGTCTCATAAGGACTTGGGATTTAAGGAGAAACCTAATCCGATTAGAACCCCAGGGTACGTGACACAAATAATATTTAAATGTTAAAACCCATTTGCGCATGCTTCTAATGACAGGGATGGGACAACTGTCATTAGAATTTGAACAGAAGTGCTATTCAGAAATCATTTCCAGCTCTCATAAATTCTGAAGACTTTAGTACTTGCTGCATTTTCAGCATGTTGAATTTTAACCTTAGCTGTTTTAAGATCATTGAAATTTAATTTTCAAAACGACAGAAATATCAAACAGAAAATTAGAATTCCTTTCCTCCTTTTGAAAGGAACATGATCTTCTGTAAAAGACGACTTCGGCTTTGATAACGCGATATAGATTATTTTGTTATTTAAGTAAATTTCAGTGTTACTTTGGATTATTTATATCCCTGAAGGCCAATTGCTCATTTAAATATCGGAGTCTTTGCTTCACAATCGAGAAACAAATCTGATTAAGACTATAAATATTTCAATACAAAAAGTGCTTACAGCAAAAGTTTTGCTAAATTTTCGAATTTATCAAATTTTATCTCTCAAGTTTGTCGTTATCCATCCTAAAATACGACACCAATTTTCTACCCACATTCTATCATCACGAACGACTATCGGTTCGAAAAGTGTTTTTCTCTTTTCATCTCGATAAATCTCTATTTCGACTGATGCACTTTAGGTTTATATTTCAATCACAAAGTTCAATGTAAACACAGAGAGAGAGATTACGTTGTTACAGGGAACGCCATAAGACAATGCCTCCCCACAAAGTCGAGTAACGTACATTTTTGAGCGGCAGACCCATCCGTGAAACTTAGGGGTTTAAAGATAACAGACTGTCATCTTCTCAACAATACCAGCACAATTATTTTCACTTTAATTTTAGTACACATTGTTTGATTAAATACAATTTAAGAACAATAGCTGTGAAGAAATCATCTCCTAAAATGTAGAGATCGTTAAAATTTGGTATAAAAAATTTGTCGGTCCTTTGTTTACATGGGCACGAAATATTATTGTATTTATATCGCGGACAATATCGATCGTAAATTTACGGCGACTTTTTTTGTACAATTATTGTTGACTGTTTTTGAAGTCAAAATACTTTTTCCATGGATAACTATTCCTCTTACCATGGTTTAAACATGTAAATTTTCTATTTCAAAGTTCATTTTAATTTTAACGCTCATAAAATTAAGGTACAGGTTAATATTATTTAATTGCATTTTTGTACATGTACAAAGGGATTGGGCACAAGTTATCACATCATTATTGAAGCCCTCTCCCAGAAAAATTACAAAATTATGGCAACTGCAAGAAATTATGACATATACAAAATGTGTAAGTTTGTTATTAACAGTAGTGAATAATAAGAAATAAACTACATTTGGTGTGGACAGTATAGATTAAACATCACACATGCATATCATAAAATAAAAGTTTTGAACCCGTCAAATAATGATACACTTTCTGAAAGGCATACACGTTTTCCTCAAGAGATAAAGTTTCACTTCCGAATAGTAACAAGTCAAGTGACAATTCATACTTTGTTCAGCTTCGCATAAGATGAACTCGTTGATCATCATACACACAGCATTCAAGAAAATAATTACTTTTCACAAGGATAACCACATCTACATGCTGGTTCATCAGTACTATTAGCTCTGTATAAATCATAATTTAAAGAACTACAGTGATGTCTTAAGAGTGTAAGCGATATGTTACATTTTCTGCATCCATCAAAAATAAAATGAAGGTACATGCATACGATTATTAACAGTATTTATTGCAGTTTATAAAAGGATAAAGTCGGTTTTAATCTAAGGCCTAATTTGTTATGGTCAAACAATATGAAAGTAAATAAAACATCGATTAAATAAGTAAAACACTTAATGCACGAAACGAAAAACATAATTACGCCGCTAACAGCTCAACATATAAATTCATGTTATTGAGAAATATATTTGACGCCGTAACTCGTAAGAAACTAACAATGACTCAAATAAAAAGTGAGAAAAAGAGAAAGCCACTTTAACAAAATATAGCCATCAAACGCTGATCCCAAGGGTATACAATAAAACTGAAAATGATACAAAAATGAAGTAAAAAGGATTGGAATGGTGAACAGCAATGGACTGTGCAACAAATTGATTTGGGAAAATATTAAGAGAGAAAAATCAACAAAAACCGAACAGGCTATGTCACAAACAAAGTGCACATCCATCAAAAATGCACGAAGATACATGAATTCGTACTACATTTAGTAAACATGAACAATTACAATGACAAAAGATACACAACACATGACACAAATAGTCTGTTCGTAGCTATTTTCGCGTTACTTCCGGGTTCGTGGTATTTTGACAACAAAACTTAACTTAAACAATATGGCATTCTAGAAAAAATACGGAAAAGACATTGTCAGCATGAATTAACCGTAAAAGATTTAGAAGAAACTGAAAACTAAGGCAAATTTGAGGCAAGTTTGTCTACCGTTACGTTATCTATTTAGTACCACGGAAACAGAAGCAAACTGTAAACGTTCAGAGTATAACAACTCTGACCACATAAATAACCATGATTAACCATTCATGAGGTGAAAAGATCGTCTTCATCATTTATCTTAACAATTCAGTAATTTTGACAATACGCTTTTCTTAGGATCGGATAACTACTAGTTAGTCACTTGTTAACGGTTGAGTGTCTTAACCACGCAAGCCCTAGTACTACTCCTCAGACGTATAAATCTTTTATCGTCCTCTCATTTTGTCTATATTAAATTAGCTGCACCATTTTGACAAAGAGCTTGGAGACAATTGAAATCACTGTGACATTTATCACATTTGCGAAAATACTGATCAATATGAAGACGTTTACGCAAAGAGTAGACAATTGTGGAGCCTATGATAAAAGTATCTGAGTCTGCTAGATTGACTCGAGAGGCATAACGTAGTCTCCTAACATTCTCGATGCAACGTGCTTATTCGCTACTCGACTTAGCTGATTTGATAAGCTCTGTGATTAAGTATATTGGGAATTTATGGATGAAAACGTTACAAAATTAACGGTACGATAAGATGCTGTAATCAAGTTAGATGTAATTGACGAACGAGAGACTGTCAAAGTTTAAAAGTACGAACGTTGTACTTGAATATATTTCGTTCATATTCACAAAACATTGTATGAAATATACGCCGTAGAAAATGATTTATGGATTAAGTCAAACATTTCTGAAATATTGGCTTTACTTCCTATACTGTCAAAAGCAGAACGTAGCACTTACACATATTTAGACGATCCAATCGATTCTTTAGAAGTTGATATAATTCAACGGACGTCAATTTCAATTTTCAATCTCTTTCTTTCAGATTCAACATTCTTTCTTCTGTCACCGCTGATATAGGAGACAATGAGGATGCTGAAAAGAAACAGCAGGCAATCAAAGCTGCCCTAAGAGTTGTACATCGATCAGTATCAAGAGTGATTATCCTGCATGCTGGGTAAATTGATTAAATATATTATATACAAACAATTGACCTATTATAATGCGTCAATCATCGCAGCTAAACATATTATCCTTTTGAATACGTGTCGGTGGTATTTACATTGTCATCGTCCATAACATGGGTACTGGTACCAAGAGATTTGCTAATACTCTGACGTACATTGTATTACGTATACGTTAACATTTTTGGAATGGTTTATAGAAAATAGTATAAACTTTGGGGATTAGTTTAATCATATTTTATTGTATTTATACATATAACTATCACATTTGCACAAACATACAAATATAAACTTGTACATACATACAAAAGAGTTGGGCCAAACGTTTTAACAACATTATCTAGGGACCTCCCCTACATATGTCTGATTATGAAGTAAAGTAATTCGTGCGTAAGAACCCTTAGATATATGAAACTAACTTACTTGGGGATTATTGGGGATTATTGAGGGGGTGCTTGTTTGTTATAAATGAATTAAGAAATCGAATAAGAAATGTCACATACAAAGTTCACAGCCATCCCAAAGGACAAGGAGAGGTGATATGAAAAGATTTTGTAGTATACGCGGCATTATCCCGAACATATATACATACACCGGTCCGCTCTTTATCTGACAGTTGTTATACTGAACAACGAGTGATATCCAGCTGAGACAGCGATGTCATGGAAGACATTACTGGCGGAAACTGGCCTTTTAACCACTGACATATCAATAAGAGAACAATAAACGTTATAAACAAAGTACTGACGACAAACAGACACCCAGAGAAAGAGAAATGTGTACAAAACTGAAGTGGTTTCAATATTTTCGTCTTTATTGCCGTCATGGAACGTGAGTACTGTCGCGACCTTGTAGATATGAACAGAAAAGTGATAGTGCTGATAACAAATGCACACTGGCAGACACTGTGTCGATTTATGACGTAATGATAGACGCACGGTCACCGTATAAGCATTGCAGCATGAGTACACGTCCCGGCAATATAGTAGATTAAGCACACACGAGCGAAGGTCACTTAGATGCAAAGACAAACATAGATATATTGATGAGCTTTTAGTCTTGCATATTGCTTGTCGACCAATAATGGGATTGTGCGGAAATGAAGTCAGCTTGATGAACACCACAAAGACTGGCGTGCAAATGAATCGTTTCTATCAACATATCACGTTTGTCTAATAGAAAACATAAGCTTCATCAAGCTAAGGAATTCATTAATTCACAATCTATTATTGTATACACGTTCTTTTGCCTGTCAGTATCATTGATTTCTATTCAAAAATTAGTATAACCATTAAAATCATTGAATATAATATTTGGTAAATCTGGACTATTCCATATCAATTAGTCTTTATTGATTCTATTTCTAAACAAAATAATCCATATACATGCATATTCTACACACATGGGATTTAAAAACGCGTAGTTTATATAATTATTTAAAGAAATAAAAGAACTTAATACGGTATTATTGCGCAGTTCATGTTTGTACAACATGTGCACTATATTTTATTAACATTAATGGGGAAAAAATGTTGAACATGTGTTAAAAATGCAATAAAATTGCGCTAAACAAGAATATCGCATGTCGATCTGGTTGAATTGCGAACTTCAGAATTACTAGATTTTGCAGGAGTTCAGTGGACTTATTCATAAACATTATATGTTTGAAACTCAAGACTTAGACTTTAAAATGTTAATTTGCTCCTGCTTGTAATAACAAAATATATTTTAATAAAAAATGGCAAACATGTTAAGAGGGAAACAACAATTGTTTAGACAGAATTTCATTCAGTTAGATTTAATGAAAAGGTTTTTATCTGCTATTACTAGAGTAATATACATGTCGTGTTATTTTCATGAACTGATATTTGGTTTTCAGTGAAATGGAAGCATTAGACATCATGGAAGCAGCTGCTGAGGTTGGCCTAACAGACCCACAGTACATGTGGTTACTGACAGCATCAAGCATTGGCCGTATATCAAAGTTTACCAAATTACCAACAGGAATACTGGGTAAGACACGTGATATGAGTGAATATGGCACTAGAATAATTCGACATTACATGGAGATGTCGGAATGATTAAGAGTTTAAAGACCTGGTCTTCATTATTGTAATTGTTTTGGCAAAACTGTTTTTGTAAACTTGCCCAGTGTGGCTTGTACCAATTCTAGTGATTCAAAACCGCACGCAACATTTCAATTCATTCAATTTCTAAGAATTATTGAGAATTATAGCCACGCACAGTGGGCACTCCAAAGCACAAGAAGACATAGGAAATATAAACATACAAAGACAAAGGGGGTTCAAGACACAAGCATAAATAATGGATGAAATACAAGAAACCAATCATGAGAACACATTACGTGTTCTGTTTGAAGTTGCTCTGCAAATTACACACGTTGTACGTGCCTTGATTCTTCTTGGTTCAGTAATAAGAGTTTTGTAACAATTACGATTATAATATAATTATGTGTGGGAGATGTAAAAAGTCCCCATACTTCGATCCAGTGTCAAAATTATTTAGATTATAGAGGTCACGAGGTCTATTCTGTGTTCCTCAAAACATCAACGTGTGGTTTGTTTGTGTTGAGACGCATGTTCCCCAATCAACATATTTCAGTCATATGAAAGAGATATTAGATTGTTACCGGAAACGCCACATATACAAGACATTGCCTCCTCACACAGATCGTCGTGAATAAAACAGTCTACAAAACATAAGGCACTGTGGAGGTGCAAGGTTACACACTTATGTGAATAGGGGTGCATGGAATAGTCTGACCGACCATGAAAACAACTAAGGACAATTAGATATACAACAAGGGGGGAGAGAAAGTCAGAAATAATAGACCGAAAATGGGGAGAAAATAGGGAGCATGACTATTATATCAAGTGAAAGAACTGCACGTGGATAAAGGGGAACTTAACATACATCTATAAACATAAATAATGTAGTAATACATGCATTTTATTAAACGATTTCAAATATTTATCATTTCGGGTAAATGAGCTTGTTATTTATGTTTTTGTTATTCCACTGATGTATGCTGGTGTTTATCTATATTTATATGTACTCGCAACATATAGGTTTGGATGCAGTTTGTATTGTTCATTGTAGCGATATGTATATACTCCGAATAAACACATACAACGTAAGACGACACCCACCTCATCGGACCTACATAGGCCACCTTATCAGTTGTTTGAAAACTTCAAACAATCACTTAACAGCCAATTATATAAAACTAGATAACCATTTGGTTTGGCTAAAAGATAATGAAACCTCGATTTGATTGATTGAAACGTAATTTGACCTAGCAATGAAATGAGCCAATCAAATTGATTGAAATTACATGTAACTTCAGGTTAAAGTAAGCCTATTTTTATACAGTTGGCTACGGATAGAACTTCAAATTTTGAGCAAAACGAGCATTTTAGATAAAATAAATGAAGAAGTCGACCAGAAATTACCACAAAGCACAAAGCCACACTGGAAGCAAAGAGGCATGGTACCAATAGAAACATTAATACATTGTATGCGAATATCTACAATGGAATTATTTAAATAGATAAATGATAGTGTGTCTGACTAGCTGTTTATCATAGGTATTTATCATAAAGCAAACTTCATTATATGATACATTGGGACTACATATTAGCTACACGCCAAATATGTCTGTAGAAATAATAACGCCGTATCAAAGATCAGGCATCATTGGCAAATTTAACAGTGGACCAATTTGATAAGTCTCAGCCCCCTAAATAAAGAGCTTATCTGTTGTTGATTGATATCCTTTTAAATAAATGGAAACTGAGGAAACATAGGATATCCGTTAAAAGGGAAACTTTCCATTTTAAATGAAATATGGTTAAATGATGTGATAGCATTCCGACCTGCCAAAGCAGAAAGAAACGCAGCAAAGTAATTCCCTTGGTCTAGACAAAGGGAGAAATAAACATGACAACGTTCAGTTGAGTTTATTCATATCTCATACTGTATAAAAGGCGATAAATGGATTTTTAGTCATTTTACCGTCTGGTAGATAAACAATGAGATTATCATATCAAGAAGCTTTATGTCTGTGAAACACACAAGCTGTATTGAGAAAGAGAAAGTTCTTAAGATTCAGACAAAACTAAATAATAATACGTTGGCACTATTTTTGTCTTTGACGTCTTTGTCTATAAGATCACAAAATGTTCGTGTGCATGTGTATGCCCTAAAGTAGCATTATGGTTTAATGGTTTGTCGAAAATCTACGGAAAAGCGAATTCCACAGACATGGCCATTTTTCGAATGTATGCTTGTTAGTAGTAAGTTTGCCAGTTTTTATAATAAAGGTCTTATTATGTTTTATTTTCACTTCCAGGAATAATGTACAACAATACTCATGAAGTGATAGAAGAAGCTATTGAGATGTCCATAAAAATTTGGGCTTTAGGTTTGGAAAAACTTGCGAGCGATCCAGTGGCCCTACAGAGTAGTACTGCATATCCGTCATATGCGTGTAACAACACAAAAATGGAGTCCTGGAAAGATGGATACAAGTTATTTCAGTATGTTATATATATGTGTGTTTTAATGTTACACACAAGTGAATAAACCCTGTTTTGTTATGTCAATGTTCAAAAACATGAGCATTGAAAACTAAAGTAAACATATTTGAAATACCGTTCAGCAAAGAATGAAGCAGTTTGGCTTTGTCAGGTTAAGCATAAACACTCAACATTTAGACGTCAACAAATAGTTTGTGCCTATGTAACAAAGAACGAACACTGCATTAGTTCAAGATTCAACGATCCGTTCATCTCTTGAGAAAAGTTATTCTGAAAGTTTATTTCTTTAGAGAGTATTTAAATAATGAATATATTCTAAAATTACGGTTAAAACAATGATTTTGTTGAGATGCCAAACTATGATCGTTATAATGCCCCTTGTGTAAACAGTAAACTTGCTAGAATACTTTATAATGTAATTATCTAAAACCGCCTTATACAGAAAACGAAGGAACGTCACAAACAGTCATTGTAACTTGAACAAACGTAAATGATTACATTCTGTTAATTTGTAAATTCTTACAAACTCTAGGAAATGGAAAAAAAACGCCAATATTACACTCATTATCACACGAAATGACTATGTCTGCTTAGCACTTAAATGTAAAATGTTTTAGTGCCTTAACATTAGCAGTAAAAGCAGTAATATTGCTGCATCTGTTTGTACAACTTCTTCACATCGATTGACATATCGGAAAGTGTGTACAGTTACAAAAAAATGTACTTGCAATATCTGGGAAATGTTAAAAGTGCTCTTGTCAATTTTCACGCATTTTTTGTATGCGGAACATTGAATATCGAACGGTTGTAATATGCGTAACAGTTGATGAATGGTACAATGAGTCGATAAATATATATTTGCTGAAACAAAGGACTAAGTTTAAAAACTTGTTAAAATTAATTCTGTTAAGTACATGTTTCTGGTCGCATTTCTGCGTAGTGTGTGTATTTATTTAGTTCAACATGTATCATATGAAATTGTTTTATAGATATGATATCGCTCCTGAACCTTTTTGTGTGTTGGTTATACAGTACGCAGTAAAACTCAATGATAAGACCACCATTGGGACTCTTAAAAACTGATCGTATAGTGGATATCTTAATATTGAGGTTGAATGAAGGGCAAAACAGTGACAATGGACTTGAAAAAAACGTGTTCTTAATTTTGAGGTGGTCAAATTATTCAGGGAGTCTTAAAGTGAGGTTTCACTGTAGATATAAATGTCTTGTTAATTATAGAATATGTATCGTCACTATAGTTCTGTATATTTTGGCTAGATGTTGCCATGAATATTTACGATGTATTATGCCACACAAATAAACGCAAGTCTTCAGCAGTAAATTTAATTCTAGATCAGATGCTAATTAGTAGCAAATGCAAGACGTAATTATTACCCAGTAATAAGATCTGACATTATATTTATGAATATTTATACGTATTTACATGGATGCTTATTAAGAAGGTATTGTTTAATGTGCAAAATAATGTACAGTGCAATCTGTCCATAGCAACGCCCTTTCAGAGCTGCTCATTTTGGCTGCTGTTGCGAAGTAGATTGCATAGAGAGGTGTTTTGATAGTAAATGGTTGATGATGCTATTATAGAGAGGTTGTTGCTCAAGACAAGGCCGCCCTTGAGAATTCGCACTGTAAATCAAAAGTGCATGTTTTTATATTTGTTGAGAACAAACTATTCGTATTCGTTTTATTTATGATTTCAATCAATTTTACAGAGCGATGAAAAGTGTAGTGATTGACGATCCACCGGTTTCATTTAGTGACAATGGAGTAATAGAGAACGTAAAATTTACCATCTATAATTCTAGACCATACACTGGGCCACGGTTTGGTTCACGGCAGATGTTTACCCTGGTACCGGTAGGTAGCACTATTACACTCTCTCTAAAACTGATTTGCTCATGCTACTATGTACTTAACCAAACGCATAAAATGCATGCATAAAACTGAATAAAGAAGTCTAGCAGAAATGTCACATACAAATTACACAGCCACCCTAAAACACTAGAAAGAGAGATAGAATTGTTGAAGGGAATGCCACTTGCACAAGACAATGCCTCCCAAAACAGACCCCCCAGACAACAACAGTCGACAAATCATCAGGCACTGGGGAGATGCAAGTGTAAAGAATTCAGATGTATGGGCATATGGGTG
Organism: Mactromeris polynyma; assembly: GCA_032209605.1. Lineage (NCBI taxonomy): Eukaryota > Metazoa > Mollusca > Bivalvia > Venerida > Mactridae > Mactromeris > Mactromeris polynyma. The sequence goes on along the minus strand of JASFXZ010000003.1, from coordinate 7,724,591 downwards.
CAAGGGTAAACAAGTATGGGAATATGGGTGCAAGGGTAAACAAGTATGGGAATATGGGTGCAAGGGTAAACAAGTATGGGAATATGGGTGCAAGGGTAAACATGTATGGGAATATGGGTACAAGGGTAAAGATGTATGGGAATATGGGTCCAGGGGTAAAGATGTATGGGAATATGGATGCAGGGGTAAAGATGTATGGGAATATGGGTGCAAGGGTAAAGATGTATGGCAATATGGGTGCAAGAGTAAACACGTATGGCAATATGGGTGCAAGGTTAAACATGTATGGGAATATAGATGCAATGGTAGACATGTATGGCAATATGGGTGCAAGGTTAAACATGTATGGATATATAGATGCAAGGGTACACATGTATGGCAATATGGGTGCAAGGTTAAACATGTATGGGAATATAGATGCAAGGGTACACATATATGAGAATATAGATGCAAGGGTACACATGTATGGGAATATAGATGCAAGGGTACACATGTATGGCAATATAGATGCAAGGTTAAACATGTATGGGAATATAGATGCAGTGTTAAACATGTATGGGAATATAGATGCAAGGGTACACATGTATGGCAATATAAGTGCAAGGTTAAACATGTATTGGAATATAGATACAAGGTTAAACATGTATGGGAATATAGATGCAAGGGTACTCATGTATGGCAATATTGTTGCAAGGTTAAACATGTATGGAAATATAGATGCAAGGATACACATATATGGCAATATAGATGCAAGGTTAAACATGTATGGGAATATAGATGCAAGGGTACTCATGTATGGGAATATGGGTGCAAGGTTAAACATGTATGGGAATATAGATGCAAGGGTACTCATGTATGGCAATATAGATGCAAGGGTACACATGTATGGGAATATAGATGCAAGGGTACTCATGTATGGCAATATAGATGCAAGGGTACACATGTATGGGAATATAGATGCAAGGGTACACATGTATGGCAATATAAATGCAAGGTTAAACATGTATGGGAATATAGATGCAAGGTTAAACATGTATGGGAATATAGATGCAAGGGTACACATGTATTGCAATATAGATGCAAGGGTACACATGTATGGGAATATAGATGCAATGGTACACATGTATGGCAATATTAGTGCAAGGTTAAACATGTATGGGAATATAGATGCAAGGTTAAACATGTATGGGAATATAGATGCAAGGGTACACATGTATGGCAATATGGGTGCAAGGTTAAACATGTATGGGCAAATAGATGCAAGGGTACACATTCATGGCAATTTGGATGCAAGGGTACACATTATGGCAATATGGATGCAAGGGTTCCCCCTTTATGACAATATGGATGCAAGGATACAGATGTATGGGAAGATGGATGCAAGGATACACATGTATGGGAATATGGGTGCAAGGATACACATGTATGGCAATATGGGTACATGGGTCTACGTAATTCTCTACTGCATGCAATTGCTTTCTAATATTAACCAGATGAAGCAACCCTTATTGTTTTACGAATATTTGAACATTTTATATACCAAATGAGGATATTTTCTCACAAAAATGACTTGTTATCCGCTAATATCCATAATATGCATTGTTATACATAGTGTTGTGTAGTAAAAAGTAATGTTGACCCCATAAATGATAGAAGACGGGTTTTGAAATATGTCAAAGAAAATCAATTTAGTGTTTAAGGCGATACAAACAGATTAATGCTTGTTAAAATCCTAAAAAAGAAGAATCTGAATGGCTTCATATTCCCAAGAATTCATGGAACAGACATGTTTGACCAAATACAAAGATAGATACAAAATTTGAAATTACCAGTGGGTCAGATTTGAAATTCAAAAATGCTGTACAATATGCAGGCTTAATCATAAATTGGGGGTCAGGTGAAAGTCGGCAAGAACATTATCCAGACAATAATTTGCTAGATGAAGTACCAGCATAATGTAGTGGTAAAAAATTTAATACTAGACAAGTCAAAGTCATTATTTATTTGCACAAAGGATGTTAGTCACAAAATAATGCTTCAAATTCCTAACGTGATTCAATAAGTAAATTTGTTTAGAATTGCTTTGTCGAGTCAAATCTATTCTATGTAATTTAAGTTTTGCATTTGACCCCCACCCATTCTAAGGTATTTTGCCACTGACCGTTTCAAGGCGATAATCATATCCTCATCCATCTTATATGTTTGTGTTTGTCCATGTCCATTGCGCCTTTGAAATTGTTCACATGTTTGTATGTATGTTTTCATTTATATCTCATTGTTTTTGGCAGTGGTTGTGCATTTTGTGAGTGGAATTTTCTACCCTTCTTAATCATTCATCTTCGACCAAATTCATGACATGTAGCCATGTTTTCTTTCAACCACTGTTTGTTTTCGAAATATTTCAAAACATTGAGTCGAACTTCATGTGTGATAACATTCCAGGTTGGACAAATTGTCCCTGAAGAAGAGAACGGTCAATCAAGTATGGCTATTAAGATGGATGAGGTTATATGGCCAGGAAATGCAGTATCTCCACCCAAAGGAAAACCAGAAAAGAGGTTTTTCAGAATTGTGACATTAAAGGAGCCTCCCTATATAATGTATGTACCGCCGGAACCGGAAACAAGAAAATGTAGCACACATGCTGTACCATGTAGACTTACCATAGATCATGCAGAGCCTGAACGATTACAACTGTAAGTAAACTCTTTGTAATGGCCTTTGGGTGGGGCGTAGATTCCTATAGGCCATGTAGGCCGCTGTCGACACTTTTTTCCAGAAATCGAAAAAAACAATTGGCCAAATGTAATGTATGTTTTTGATGTTATTGTATGAATATTTGCCGGAACGAAATATACACCAAAACGTATCTGTTACGAACTAGCTACAAAAACATTTCCGGAGGACCGTGCCCCGGACTCCTCTTAAACTCGACCTACACATCCGTTTCAGCTAAGCTACGCCCCTGTTTGGCACTGCTTTAGATTTATAGGACACAGGTAATGATTGCTATTCCATTCAGCACTGAGTATTTGTACGAGTTAAACATAATTTTTTATCATGATAATCTTTAACAATAACGACGGGTAACACTTGTTGTGTGACTTCTTCAGTTTTGAGTTTTGGATTTTCTTCAAACATATATACGTATATATGAACGATTAACTAAATTAAAATACTAGTAATCAAACCCTATCGTCCAACTATGTTTCGGATGCCAATCTCATGACACAAAATCGGAAACAAATCCACAGTTATATTCTAGCAACACACATAGTAACCTTATACTTTTTTCTTTGAGCGAATATTGTTACTTTCTCAACATAGATTGCTTACTCATTTGTTAATAAAAACTGGTGAATCGATTGAAGAGCATGTTAGTACTGACTGGTAACACAGGAACACTGGCTGGATCAACTGATCACCGTTTACAACTTAATTATTGTTGAAAAACGGTATCAAGCTGAAAGTTGGCATAAACAGGGAAAACTGGACTCGGTCTTAATATTAGAAAAAAATACCATAGCTAGATGTTGCATCGGATACGCTTTGATTCGTTTTCGAGTTTCGTAAAATTGGTTTAATTGTTTCTATTCTCCTAGATAACATTTATTTTGATTTTCTGATTTTATTTTTTTTATTTTACAGAGACAATTTGACGATTGGGAAGGATGGCATGGTCGATTATTGTTGTACGGGTTTATGTGTAGATCTTTTGAAAATTCTCAGTGTACGAATGAACTTTGATTACGAAATGTATGAGGTCGCGGACAGAGGTTGGGGAATCGAAGAGGTATGAAGAATTACAGCTACGAGAGAAATAGATGGATTGTAGATTGACTAAGACATCTCAATATCTTGTTTCTACCGTTCTATTGGAATCTGTCTCGAGAAGAAGACAGAAGAGTTTCCAAACTGAACAAAAGATTCTCATTGTTAAGATAGTGCCTGCCAAACCATTTGTCAAATGTTATGATATCCTTGCAAATGTCATATATGCCTGTCTCGAATTTCCTGAAATCAATACAAGAGTTATGGCTTACAATGTATCACAGATATATAATCCACAGTAAAGGACATTTATTTGATGTATGGTTAAACATTAATCTTGATATGACATACTATCACACTGATATATATTCCTCTCCCTCTGTGGTAATTATAAGGTCAAACAATACAGTGAAGACAAAACTGTATTAGGCCGTTTTGTATTCAAATATCTATCAGAATGGTGTAAAACAATAGATATTTAAAAACTTCAAAATTACGTACAGCAAACCCTCACGTAAAGACCACCTCAATAATAAGACCGCCTCAAAATTAAGACAACAATTATTAAGTACAATTTCAGTTTGTTGCTCTTTATTCAACATCAATGTTAATACCACCTCAATAACAAGATCAGTTTTCAAGGGTCCCAAAGGTGTTTTTTTTTAGGTTTTGCTGTATGTACTTAAGTAAATTTCAGTAAACAGAAGCAAATTTAAAATATGAATGAAACATACGTCAATTGAGTTCATTGTATCGGCTGTTACAGTTAAGGTGAAAGGATATGCCAAAGTGTAGCTGTTACCAGGGTGGTTCTAGGATCTGGGCTTAGGAGGGCTTTGTGGTCGTTTTTAATCTTTCCTCAAGCCCAAGTCATACAAAACGACAATGGCTGTGCTTATTCTTTATATATAAACATCATCATTATAGAATCTAATGCTACAATAATTTAGAAATCTTATAATTACTCCCCAGGATCTGCAAGTAGTACTTACAAAGTGATTTTCAAAAGTTCCCGTTCTATCAAATATACGAATCTCTACACGTAATTAATTTACAGAACTGTAATTTTCGACTGTTTCATTCATAAAAGTTTCTGTATTCTGTATATTTAAAGAATGGTACGTGGTCTGGCTTAATAAAGGAAATGTTGGAAGGCAATGCGGATATGGTTATAACGTCTATCAAAATCAACCATCAGAGAGCGACAGCGATGGACTTTTCAACACCTTTTCTGGAAACGGGTATAACAATCATGGTAGCTTTAAGAAAAGGCGCAATATCAGCCACTGCATTTTTAGGTATGTACCGCTTATTAGTTAGTACGTAGTTTAACTTATAAGTAACTATGACAAAAAACAAATTTGGGTCGTCCATCCGTAATAAATTGTTTGCTTGCCGTTCCCCGACTTGCTCACCGAAATTGGCACTGACTCTATGGTTTTTGGCACAAAGTGTGCGATCTGGGATTTATGTCGTGTCACATTCACGGTTCGCTGGCAATTGGTGTGAAGTGAAAATAATTCTTAGAAATCATCCACCTACCAACCATTTTATATCCTGGTTTTGTCGGGGCAAAGCAACAAACAGCTGGTTACGGAAGGCTTTAGGATGTTCGTTGAGCATTTCAAATTGTTTATTATTTTGTTAATTAAATGCTTAAACTACTTAAACTATGACGCTTTATGGCGTAAATATCTTTTTGTCAAATTGTGTATGAAAGGACACTAGATTACTACTTATAAAATAAAATAAAAAACACAGTGTTACAGGAGGACTTAAACAGCGTTTGAAGCAGAAACAAAGAGTCACACATAGTATACATGTATGCCCTTTACGGCCAGTGATGGAATACAAAAACCGAGTTTATTATATATACACATACAATCATCCTTATTTAAAAATTCATGGTCACATTAAAACGTTTGCATACTTACAAGTGCATTGATGGATACAATATAACGTTCGCATCCAGACTAAAAGGGAAAACCAATCATATTATTAATGGAATCATTGTGTCTGCATTTTATGTAAAAATGCAATAATTTGATTTAGCGAGGTCTGATTGTGTACTCAGATGTTAGTAGACAATAGCAACTTGTGATAATATTACAACTGATTGAGATATGGAGAACTGCATAAAGTGTTTCCATATAACTGTGCTTCTGTGCATCGTCCTCTGAAAATCTCGTTCATTAAACGTCAATTCCCTGGACGAAAATCCTAACATTAATAATGGTTTTCTCACAGAGTGATTACAGAAATGTTCATTTTAATACCTCGATTCATTTTCAGAGTGCGGATAAAAACGGAAGTATAAAATATTATGTCGTTATGAGTTAATTAGTTATACAAGGGAATAAATGTCATGTTAACGTTTTACCTGGGATCCATTAGGAGCAGGTTTTTTTGTCATAAATCTGTCAAAATTATTCTTATCTCGACTCTGCAAAAAAACTACAAGGCAGATCTATAATTACAGATAAAATTCCAACGCCAACAAATTAATTACTTTCTGATTTTGTTCCATATTTTCGATCGAAATACGCTACTATCGAAGCACACGAGTATTAAACATCTCACTTTCGACCTTATCCAAAAAGGTTACCAATGAAAACGTTTTACACCATTGTAGAAAAAACCATTTCCCATAATCGATTTACCATCACGCTTCGTCCTCTTCACATAATGCACTTTGCTGTGTTATAAAGCCTATGGGTGTTTTTGCTTGTAAGTTTATGTAAATGAAGCACTCCAATAGGTCACTGTAAGAAAATGTCTGAATGGTGGAAAAACATTGCTTATGTATAATTTCCTCTAAATTCATAAAATAATATTGGCTTCGCGTCCTTCCATGAACAATATTCATAAATATTGCTACAGTAACTTCATTAAGGTCTGCAATAAATGTCAATATGAAATTGATCATCATATCGCTTGGTTAGAAGCCATCAGTCAGCTTGTGTTCGAGAGCGTTGCTTAAACGGTCATATTGTTTGCCAGTAGATATCGTATTCATGTTAACGTCATTTACATGCTAATGTTGACGTATTATTTACAACAAACATTGTCTGGCCACACATAAGTGCGATGACAACTTATCGATTGCAAAAATAGTTCATTTTGCTAGGGTCGCCGGGACTAATTTTGACACTGGTTAGCGGTTCCTAACGGACAGTTATTTGCTCTATTCCTGTAGGAATTATGTGTATGATGGTTTATTTTGCACTGGGTAGTTCAACATGTTTTCAGAACACAAACAATTGCAGAACAAAGAAGGAGTTGCAACACATTTACAAATTAGGAAATCCTTACATAGACCCTAATATTAAGCAATAATATAAAAAATAACAGAATAGAAAAGGGGATGGGAGAGGGAACAAAACAGACCATTTCCTGCTCGACTTCATCAGTCTGTACAATTCTTTCACTTTATATGGTGTTCATGTTATTTTCTCCCCAGTTTCAGCCTATTGTTGCCAGCTGTCTTGATTTGTCCTGTGATATTTTTCAACCATTAACCCCCCCCCCCTGTCCTCTTTGATTCTCCTAGTTATCCCTTATGGTCGGCCAGGCCATTCCTTGCGACCCTGTTCCCTTACGTATGTCCCTTGAGACTCTTCAAATGCCTTATGTTTTACGGAGTGTTGTTTTCCCGGAGGTCTGGTCGGGGAGGCACTGTCTTTTGTATGTGGCGTTTCCAGTAGCAACTTATTCTCTCACTTTCATCAGTCTGCTGTACTGCTGTACCAGACACTTTGCCCTGCTGACAGTGGCAACCCTTTTGTCATGAATGTACAGTTTATCACTGTCGGTCTGTAAAGCTATCCAGGCATTACACAAGTGACAAATCCATCAGAGTTTGCAATACGACCGCAGTGCATAGAGTACCAGCTAAAATCCTAAAAGTAATTTAGGTTTTCTATTACTGATAAATCCGTAGCTTTTAAAATATCATGTGACAAACAGGTTGGCAACGAATGATTCGTAAAGGTTGGTTTCTGTTTTTGTCAGGTGCCGTGAAGAATATAATTTTATTCCCGAGATAAAAGAGACGATAATTTGATTATATCACTTAGCCGACTGACTCTTATCTTGCTGCATGGAAATTATTATTTATTGCCATAACTGTCTGTTTGCGATGATGACCAAGAACATAATGCCAAATTAAAGTCTCCCTCTCGAATATTTTTTGAAATTGACAGTTAAATGTACAGAAATCATGATATCACAAAGGACAAGCAAAACAGTCATACAATATTGACAAGTATTAAACATTGTCTTAAGTGTCGTTTCTTTATGACATTTCGCTGGCCTTTTTCCAGGCCAGGCATTCCGCCAAACAAAATTAGTGAAAACAAATGGATTTTCAAGGAAACCATTTACTGGAAATCATTTATAAAAGTGTGGAAATCATACAAACACCTAATATATTCAACAATAATAGCGTGTTTGGTACAAATAGTTCGATACATGTTAAATAAAATGTATGAGGTGCGTAAATAAATATACACCAAAAACAATTGCATGACCATTATGGCATTGCCCATTGACCTTAAAGAGATTTCTATAAATCACTACTTAGTTGTTGTTTTTTTTAAATCTTGTTTATTAACATGATATTTACGCATTTATCTCGTTTCTAAATTAAAGTATAATGTATAATAATTTGACCTGTTTACTTTAAATTTTATCGAAGATATTAAAACTTTCGAATCGATGAAGGCGTAAAAACGAATATATTCATTCCAGTCCAGCGATTACAACGTGCCGATTTGAACAACTCGGTGTCTACTTTATAAACGCAGTTCGGCTGTCTAAAATATGCTTCGACAGCTAGCTTTAGATTAAACTGACTTAAACACCGCTTTGACGCAAGTAGCAAAAACAAGTTTAATAAGTTAAATACGACTTCTTCCGTATTCTTGTTAATTGGTCCCGATGTTTTCAAGTGATCCTTTGTCTCCTGCTATCTCTAAGACGTTTGCTTTTTGAGTGAAACTTACGTTGCCCATGTAATACCACATGGTCTGCTCATGTCCCTGTCCTTGTAATACCATATGGTCTGCTCATTTCCCTCTCCTTGTAATAACACATTGTCTACTCATGCCCCTGTCCTTGTAATAACACAAGGTCTACTCATGCCCCTGTCCTTGTAATGCCACATGGTCTGTTCATGTCCCTGTCCTTGTAATACCACATGGTCTGCTCATGCCCTTTCCTTGTAAGACCACATGGTCTGCTCATGCCCTTTCCTTGTAAGACCACATGGTCTGCTCATGCCCCTTTCCTTGTTATACCACATGGTCTACTCATGCCCCTCTCCTTGTAATACCACATGGTCTGCTCATGCCCCTGTCCTTGTAATACCACATGGTCTGCTAATGCCCCTGTCCTTGTAATACCACATGGTCTGCTCATGCCCTTTCCTTGTAAGACCACATGGTCTGCTAATGCCCCTCCCCTTGTAATACCACATGGTTTGCTCATGCCCCTTTCCTTGTTATACCACATGGTCTACTCATGCCCCTCTCCTTGTAATACCACATGGTGTACTCATGTCCCTTTCCTTGTAATACCACATGGTCTGCTCATGCCCCTCTCCTTGTAATACCACATGGTCTGTTCACGCTTTATGATAATTTTCTCTTTCTTCGCTGTGTTCGTCTGTAAAATAAAGATAAATTGTCAGCTTACGTGATTTATTGCTTTGTCAAAAAAATGGACACTGTACCTCTAATTGCTTCAATATATGGTGTCCACACTGTCGTTACTTTTCCATTAGGCGGTGAATGCTTTAACGGCCACTTTGTAGACAGTTATAAATGCCATACATTCATTTTAAGTTACATAAAATGTACATTATTTTCCAGCTCTTTCAGTATGATGTTTATTCCTTGACATTACATTGATATTCATAGTTTTAACGATGATGAAATATCACTTCCATCAATAAACTGAAGTTTTTTCCTATTATTACGAAAAACAGTCTGTGTTTATCGTGTATCGTTAATATATATGTAAGGATGACATTTCAAATTCTGTGAAAGAGGTTTTTATAATATTTACATATTTACGTCAACTAACACATACACTAGAGGTGACAATTGCTAAATATGACTAAATATATGTCAAAGATCTGGTAAGATACAAAGTCGTTAAGATTTCTTTGCAATGATTTTTACATCTCATTTATCATTCTAATAAACTAAGCAAAGAATGATACCGCATTAGATGAAAACATCGAATCATTTGGTATGAGAGAAACTCTCATGAGAGTCATTGCATGCATCACAAATACCGTACATTTAACCATATTCAGCAAGAGAAGCAAATACGCTCGTAAAGACGGAAATAAACAAGGGTATTACTAAATCGATAGCGGAAGGCGTTAATTTTGTATACAAATCCTGTACAAACACAGACACCATTATCTTATGGAATTATATCCCGAAATATTGGAAACAAATAGCATAGTATGGAGTCTAGAAACAAAAAGAACGAAACTATATCAGAATTAAGAATGAGATATGGTGAAAATCTTCATTCTTAATGTGTGTACATATTATCCGTATTTGGAAAAGGCATTGACACTTAGTTTCATTCAGACTGGTGTTGAGTATTTTACCAATATAGTTCCTGATTGTATAATATTCGTTGTATAAAGTGAACTTGTGATTCCAAGATGTTGGTAAATTGTGTAATTATAATGCTATTTTTATTGAATATAATTATATGATATATTATATCCTCAGAATATTATACTGTCGTGCAGAGATATTTGATAGAACTCATTCAATACCAAGATTGTACTGTTTCAGCATGACAATGCCTACGCCATCGAGCAAGGATCGCTGCTCCCTGTTTCATATCCATTGGTTGCGATACCCATCCACAAGAATATTTACTCTCATTTTGTCTTTTTTTAAACTAAACTATGTTTGATAGCCTAACGCGTCTATACTTTGCTTCCAGAACCCTTTGACAACGCCGCATGGTGTACCATTATGTTGATGTGTATACCTATTGTCGCAATCTTCATGTTTGCTAGTGAATGGTTCAGTCCGTATAGCCTTAACCGAACCATACCATTTGACAGAGGTACCCGGTTCTACTCTCTCTGTGTTCCTTCTCTACTTATATATATATATATATATTTATTCGTCTCTGTATGTATTTGTTTTAGATTTAAGAGTTTTAAGGTCTGATATCAAAAACTCCTTTGTTGAGACTTTATTTCTTTGTAGGCGGAAGAGTTTCTTAATATCAGACCTACGCTAGAAAGATGCATTTTTTCAACTTACGCTGTTTGTGGTGTCTGTATATTGTCCCGCATGAGTAATCCCTCTTGATATCAATGTTTTTTGCATTCCAAACTTTCAATGTATCTAAGTTATATGTTGTCGCCATGGTTGTCTTCTCAGCAGTGTCCCATACACAACAAAAGCGGGTATAATCCAGGAGTACATGTTTCTTGGTTTTTTATTTTTCAATATGTGTAATTATACTATGATATATTGCATGCAGATATGTGTAATGTGTGTTTTTAAGTCGACACATACTGTATGAAACCCTTGCTTGTGAGTATGTAGTCCCCTTCCCCTTGTATGCGGTGTCCCAAAACCGTGTACCAATGTAAACCTCGTGATTTTCTTTGGTTTCAGAGCCGTACGACTACCCATCATGGTGTCTTATTCTCGTGTTTAGTGTGCATGCAACAGGGGCATCCATCTTTATATTCGAGTGGTTGAGTCCAAGTGGACTGGACAAGGGGAAGCTTACTCTCAGAGGTAACTGATTGAGGTAAATTTAGGGAAGTGTAACTATGGAAATATGCTTCAGAATAGTTTCACACAAGTCTCAAAGTCTAGTGACAAGGGGTGATGATTGGAATATGTATTGCCACCGTATCAAATGCTGCAACATTATTGTCGTTAGAATGCAAGTTTATACGCACTACAGTATCATTTATCATGCCTCTTTCTCTTAATAGCACGTTTCTATTCCAACAATACATAAGAATGCACATTATATCTGTAAATCGTGTAATACAACACACACGAATGTCGTATTGGTGTTTGAAAGAGTTTGGAAACTGTTTTCATCAAGTAAAGTCGCAATAGTTAATACGTCCTAATGACTGCGTGTATTTAATGGTTTGATAATGTGTATTTTGTATGTGGAATTTCTCGCTGGACTTCATCAGTCATTTTGTTACGGCTGTTATTACAAAGTTATTAGTCAGGACCACCCAGTGAAACATGATTCGGGGGGCGTGCAGATTGGCAATATGTGTTGAAAGTGCTCATTCAAACCCTTAATTAGAAATGCATCAAGTGACTCACGTTCATGTTCACTCAGTATTTATTTTCATCGCACTCAACAACTCTTGTGAACCCTTCACAGCAGCAAATATATATGACGTATCTAAGTACACTTGTATTAGTGTTGCACTCCCCTCCTCCTCAAACTGTGGTATGTCCTAGGCACACTCAAGCAGTGGTTGTAGATTGTTCACAACACTTCCAGTGTCTTTATGTGTTTTCAAGTTACTTCTTTCAGTTGTACTAGTGATTGGCTTTACAATGTCAGTATTGTCCATGATGTACAACACGATTGTGTCACATTTTATTGTTTTATTCAAATAGCTTCTTTGCATGCTGTCGTTGTGGTTTTTATCTTGCTGTATTTTGAAACTTTTATAATAATCGTACTTTAAAATTATGATTAGTATTACTTTTTGGTTAATATTTCAGACTATTTATGGTATATTTTGATAATTTTAAGGCAATGAGTAAAACAGATATTTATATTCTAAATGGAGAATATTGTATAATTATCAAGGAATAACATCATTGAAAATATGAAAACTTAAAGTACTTAATTGGACTACATAAACACATTACGAGAGGTGATCAAAGAATACTGACTTTTCTTATAACTTTTGAATGTGTTGTATGTGGAAACTCATATTTAACATACTCAATAGTTTATCTTATTTCTACGATATTATAGACTTGTGTCTTATTATACACACAAAAAAAGATTTTACAGTCAATCGAAAATGTATACTAAGATTTGAACTCTTCTGTTATTAATGAGCTAAAAATTGAAAAGAAACCGTCGGTGGACTTTCTGTTTGTTAATATATATGCTATGTGTGTCGCTTCTTGGTTTTGATTGACCATTCTTCTATTTCAGAGCATAAATTTTCATTGTTCAGATCATTCTGGTTGATATGGGCCATGCTGTTTGGTGCGTCAGTCTCCACTGATAATCCACGTGGTATGTCTAGTCGGTTCCTGGCCAATGTATGGGCGTTGTTCGCCTTGGTCTTCCTTGCCAGCTATACCGCAAATCTTGCTGCTTTCATGATAACAATAGATGAGTTTTACGATCTTAGTGGGATACAGGATTGGAGGGTAAGTATACTTAACAAAACTTTTTTTCGGATGTACACAGAGAGAATCAAAGGACTGAATGTCCTGGGAGGCGATTCCAAGGCACGACTGCACGTGTTCCATATTATCGTATTAGAAATTAATACGCGACTTCAGGTAAACGCCAAACATGACACAAATAATCCAGAAAAGCCGTTTTTATCAAGTCTCCTGTCATTCCACAATTGATGTATCCCTGACAAATCAGCCATTTTACACTGAACAAAACTTATAAGTGTGCAGGTATCAATATGAACGTATCCTGGTCAATATTAGTCTGATCTTGCTGACATTTTTCACATTTATAGCGTAGATACCTGGCATGATAATTATTTATTTCATGTCATAAATCCACAGATTGAACAAATAAAAACAATAAATGTGATGATGCGAAAAGTTTGATTGGAGAGAGTCTAACACCGCGTGCGCCCACCCGGACTCATCATGTTATTTAACAGATAATTTCTACCCAAAATCTTGATCTACTCGTAGCCAATAACAAATATGCAAACTTTCGTGAAGAAATGTTAATCAATAAAAAAGTTATTCGACATTAAAAAATTGCCCATTTATAAGTTATTTTAAGTATACATGTAGAAATATTTTATGCATGAGGAACAGTCGGCCCTTGTTCGACGTGCATCAGAAGATACTTCCTGACCTGAATGTTTATTTCGAATGTTACCAAGTTTTCGGATGGAAGGTTGTCGAATAATCGAGGCCCGACTGCATTAAAAATTCAGTACATCGCGCCGTATCCAACATAGGTATATTTGATTTACAATAAGTTCAACATCTTACCGATCCAGCTTTGCTGACTAATTATTACGCAACTGTGTATCATAGTTACTCTCGTTTTCAGCCAAGAAATATACAACGGTTATTGTTGAGAGAAAAACATAATGCTTACGGTGGATTGTTATGTTTCTGCAACTCTGAAGAGATACAAAATCCCAAATTTATAAATGCAACATTAGAAAGTAGTTTATATTTACTGTTTGGCTACTTTACTTTATTATGTATACATACTAGTTGAGGAGGCAGGTAGTGGCTACTTTGCTTAAATTATTTGTCTTAGGACCCTTACAGCCTTTTGGTCATTTGCTGTGTCTAATTTTATGTCACACTGATAATAATATTATCATTTTCACAACTTTATAGTTTGTTTACTTAACCACTTATATATTTAATAAAACGTCTGACAATCGTTAGATGTCAGACATTTTAAATCCACACTTGTGTTTGTGTCTTTACTGTTAACTGCTCTGACAAGAAAACACAAATATAAATACTAATATGATGTTTTAAACCAATATCTGCTTCCTCTGGCGGTGATATTCTTCATAACAAATCCAATCTAACACGGAAAGCGTATCCGTTCCTGGCGACGATTTAATAATGAACACAATAATCATCCGTTTCGATTTAGATTTAACAGGAACGAACTTTTTTAAATAACAATTTCTCGATAGTCCCTCGATATCTTTCCCTTTAACATATCAAATATTCAATTAATCGAGGTGATTTTACCTTATATCTCTTTTTGTGATCAGGAAGCAATTCAATTCGATTACCGTATTGAGAGCGAATACCTTCCTTCTCACGGGGGAAATGTTAATATAATAATATTGAATTGATCCGAACAGATACAGATGACATCTGATTGTGTTAAAACGAATTGATCATTTATATCTGTTGCAGTTAATGAATCCAACTGGTGTAACGCCACATTTCCGATTTGCCACGATACCTGGAGGGAGTACGGAAGCCAATTTACGGCAGAATTATCCTAAAATGAATCGGTACATGGCGAAATACAATAAATCCAAAGTCCCCGTCGCCATTAACGCACTCAAATCTGGGTACGTACATTATTTCAGAATTTCTTTTTCATTAAACAGAGATATCCGATTACAAAGATAATCATCGTCATTCCATTATGTGTTTCCGATATTACGGAGATGTCGCAAATGGGTTTTAGAATTCTATTACAGAATGATGTTATTTTATTGTTATTAGACGTGTGCGTGCACTACTTTACACAGATTAATTAACCGACCATGCTCTCGCGTTGCAATTTATTGCAGGCAATAACCGGAAAACAATAGTGTTATTTCGTATTATAAATTTCAGCAAATGTCACGATAGAACGGAACATTATAATTACATGCGATATTTTATGATATGATTATACATTGTTTATACCGACACTTCTAGCAGTCTATGCATCATCAGAAATATAATCTTCCTATTTAAATCACAATTACACAAATTGTTCCTAGTTCTATAACTGTTTACGATCGTGTTATTCATACAAACGGCTTAAAACAAAACTTATTAATAGGAGAGATGGTTTGAAGTTAGCAGTAATAGCAGTGCAGGCAACAATCCATCAGTCTTAAGTAGGCTACCAAATCAAGTATCGAAAGATCTACTTTTTTCTAGTCCAATTTAACCGTCCATGTATAAATGCGCTCAGTGGCGTATCCACGTAAGCGTGGTTAGAATTGCGGTGATCATGAATATGGACTGAAGTCAAACAGGCCTTTTAGTCGTAAAAACTTGACGATGGGATTATTTACTTGAGAACGGTCGTAACCTTACTGTAAAGTAGTCAGCCAATGAAAGCGTATTTTACAAAATATTGACCAATAAACATCGAGTACACAACAGCGGTTTTGTCAAATAATTTTGAATCGCTTGCATCTACCACACATTTTATGTTTTAATTAATGTACCGGTATTATAAAAATGTTTTACTTATTTGGTTAGGAATGACATTCTTCC
Organism: Mactromeris polynyma; assembly: GCA_032209605.1. NCBI lineage: Eukaryota > Metazoa > Mollusca > Bivalvia > Venerida > Mactridae > Mactromeris > Mactromeris polynyma. The sequence goes on along the minus strand of JASFXZ010000003.1, from coordinate 7,708,596 downwards.
CGCAGAATCTTTTTATTTCCTTAAATGTGACACAATTTGTACGGAAGCGTATTACGGCCAAACTGATCCATTAAAATTGCAACTGAAAAGTTGTTATTCCAACGTTGACAAAGTTGACATTTTGAAAAATAAAAATGTATCAATTTGGCCATAATACGATTGTGTCACGTTCAGTGAATCCTGCCATAAATAAGATATTAAACTTCCGACTTTCTGCTAAGAAGCTCTAGGCATAAAATGCTGAATGTGACTGTTTCTGACATGAAAACAGAAATGAACAACGTTTTTGCGATGTAATGAAAACTGTTATTCCATAGTCCTTTCAAATTTGTCAAAATTACTGCTTCATTTTGATGCTGGAAATCGGCTACTTCCGATTTAGAAACATCGGTTTTTACAAGGTGTGTGCGTGCTCAACATGATAAAACAAGGTTTATTTGAATTGGTAATACATTACAATTGTTTGCATGACTGATGTATTCGCCAGTGCAGCAACACTACTGGATGAAGCCTGTTATTATTTTACATTCGGATGAGCCAGATACATCTTTAAATCCCAAATACGGCGATCAAAACCTTATTACAGTCAGAAAGGAATAAAGTATACTGTCGCATTTCTGTTAGTAGAAATGTTCAAAAAGTGTTGCCAATAATAGAAAAAGTAATTATCAAATATTTTTTTCTGATAGACAAACCAATGACTGTGACTGTGTAGTACAATAATACTGCTACTACTGCCAACTTCATACCGATTTTCAGATGATAATAACTGACAATTTACTCCCAAGTTAAACAGCTGCAAAATATTTGTAATATATACATAGTATATCTGACAGTGGCAATATGAATACCGCGATATACTTTTAGTAACAGGGTGCCTTTCAGTGTTATTATGCCATTATCTAAAAATTATCGTACATCAAAACGGTGCGCTTTTGTTTTCGTTAAGCATTTTAGTATTGCATTTAAATGGCAAAAAAACAGTTTTGGTGCTGTTCCATACTGCTCCATACCATTTGTTTAAAAAAGACTACGTGTTCAGTTATATACGGCGGACGTATGACTTACCCAGTGTTCCTGTGTTACCAGCCAGACAGAAAACTAACTTGGTCTTCAACAGACGACTGACAACTTCTCCACTTGGATGCACTGTCGTCTGTAAAAAAATATTTTACACAAACGAATTCCATCATTTTAATTTTGAGTGTGTATTTTTACTTCACTCCAGAGAAATCCACGCCTTTATATACGATGCGACAGTATTAGAATACTTGGCTGGCGGTGATAAGGATTGCAATTTGATTACAGTAGGCAAATGGTATGCTATGACTGGTTATGGCGTGGGTTTCCCAAAAGGTTCTCCGTTCATTGATGAAGTGAACAGGATCATTCTGGAGTTACAGAATAATGGTAAGTTTATTATATTATAATGATGGTATTGTATGGTTAAATAATATAATTATAGTATTATTTCATGACTGTTTCCTTGTAAAGTTGTGTCCGGTAAAGGGAACAATTTTAACAAACCGTTTTGTAATAAAACCCCGTTTTGTAATAAAAATTTCGCAGTTGACAGAAAGGTCTTTTTTCATCATGAAATAACTGGAAACCAGTCTACAACTACATATTTTGTTCAATAAATGTTGCCTCAATATTTCGCAATTTAGACAGCTGTGACAATAATTTACCACACAGTCACACCGGACACGGATCCTTTCCCGAAATGGTGAAAGAAGGCATGAATTTGAAATCTCAAACCATTTGAATGGCTCGACAGTCTTAACCATAACGAGACAAAGAGAGATATAGTTTTTGAGGGTTTGAACTCTTATTTAAAAACTTGTAAAAGTGTAAGCCAAGAAATGTACCCCTAGTGTAATATTGATAATACAATGTGTGGAATATACGGCTCAACAGTTAATGCATGGTATCTAGTACATATAATCAACATAACATAACACACAAGGGTGAGTGTTTAGAATCATGTTCTGCTTCCTGGGATAAATATCAAGAATGGTCTCCCTTGATTAGCGGCTTTGTTAAGACCGTTTTTCCTGATTGGATTGTCTCCCTTCCATGCGAAATAATACCTGTAAAAAATGCACTATGTCCTTGTATACTAGTGTATTGCACAATCATTTTATAAATTATCATAATTAATTTAATTTAATAAAATATTTGTCATATCTCTGTTGCTACACCAAATGACGTGTTTAAACATGAAAAACTTCACGATATACTCATCGACCTACAAGAGAAACACACACTTGTCAAGTGGTCAGTCCTTCTAACATAACATTCTACTTTCAGGCGAACTTGATCGTCTTCAGAAGTTTTGGTTGGCAGGTGCATGCCACGCCCAGAAAGATAAAAAGGACAAAACTAGCCATAAAATAGGAATACTTAATTTTACAAGTGCTTTCATTTTGCTTGCTGCTGGAGTTACCCTAGCAACGATACTGCTGTTACTTGAACACTTTTATTTCAAATTTGGACGTCGCTGCTTGAAGAAATATGATAAAACAGGCTGCTGCGCTCTTGTTAGCTTGGTAAGTAATTATGGTTTATTGTAAGGTTTCACTTGTTTTCGTCGTCTCATAGAAACCTCTCATATGATTTCTGAGTTTCTGAGGCTAGTATGTGAATGAGATTTTTATATTTGGATATCTATTTTGAATTGTTTGATTTGAATTAAAGTTCTATTTCTGCCTATCTCACTGTCCATAAATAAATCATTGAGATTGGAAAAAACAGAGCTATTGACTCTTATCCAAAGGGAATGGGGAGAAACATAATACTAAAACAAAATACTTCGACGGCAAATATTATGTTGGCGTTGTGAATGATTCTGATGAAAGCGCTTTATGAATCTGAAGGAAGTGGATAACTTCGGTCATTTCTGTACATAATATAGATTTTGATTTTTTGGTATATTTCTCTCTGTTTTGGTATATTCTGGTTTATTTTAGTGTATGGGTAATTGTTTATCTCGATTTGAACAATATGTTTTGAATGCAATATAGGGTATATTCACGTACAACTGCTTTATTTTGTATTATGCTTTCAAACGTTTTCTTTGAAATTTGTAGTGCTACATCTTGAGAGATGGAGCTAAATTCGATATTAACTAAATGGGAGGGACTTATCTGTAGACGGATGTTGGTATTTGATACCCGCACTGATAGTTACCACACTGCTGTAAAAGCGACATTACATAACAATACATTACTTGAATTCCTACATCCTGGGGTTCACAATCCACAATACGTTCATTTGATTGGTTTGTTTCTGGGGCTTAAATTTCACAATAACGGTGGATGCTACGTTTATTTTATTGGTTAAATAAGAGGGGTTTTAAATTTCACAAGCACGGTGCATACCATGCATGTTTATTTGCTTACGTCACATGGTAAAGTGAAGCGCCTCTTTTTGTGATTGGACTATGACACAAAATTGATAGCGTAAAAACACTAGGATATAAACTTCTTTCATTACAGAGCATGGGTAAATCATTGACATTTGAACAATCTGTAATGAATGCCATAGAATATCAACGTTCACACAAATGTAAGGACCCAATCTGTGAGACCCAGCTTTGGAAAGTACGACACGAACTGGATCTTGCTCTCATTAAACTTCAAAATATGAGAGAGGAACTAGCGTATGTTGAACCATATTTAAACTTATAACTTTTCCTTGAATTTCCAATCCAACTATCAGAGCTTACGTGAACCTGCGAACATCACAATTTGCCTAAGAACATCTGTTTCGTTTAGTACCAAATTATCCTCAACATTCCGATTAAATATTCTTCAATGTTAGTAGAAAACCAGTTAGTTGTTTCAATTAAAATTGGTAATACACGTTTTATATTCGTCAAAATATTATTAATTGCATTAAGGAGTTGCCTTAAAGACTGTAAACTGTGTGTCCCTTAATTATTACACAAATAGCCGACTCATTTTGTTTTTACCATGTATATACATATTACACAATTAAAATTATTTACATTTCAGTCGAACGGAACCAACAGATTTTAGTGATTACACAAAGGATACTGTAGACTTAACAACAACAGATGATCCGTTCAAAGCCATCGAAGCGAATGGTACACACACTTCTGCTGCTCAATCTGCACAAACTATAGAATCGCTTTATGATACTCCAAAACTTTTATACAAAGACACATCGAGTAACCACGTGGGTAATTCGGTACCACATTACTTTCAAAGCTATGATCCTGGTCGGCTTAATAGTGTTGTTAATACTGCAGATGACAGTAAGGAGCTATCTGACCTTGATAAAAAGCGTTTACATTTCCGTCGCTCACCGAGTTACACAAATGCAATATCCATAGATAGTGATCTTAAAGATGTGAATACACTAAATGCGGACGAACCACGAACATACATGGATGCGAGTCCAAAACGTTGTCCGTCATACTCTCAGGCTGTTGAGGAATCCCCACTCTTATCCAAAGGGAATGGGGAGAAACATAATACTAAAACAAAATACTTCGACGGCAAATATTATGTTGGCGTTGTGAATGATTCTGATGAAAGCGCTTTATGAAGCTGAAGGAAGCGGATAACTTCGGTCATTTCTGTACATAATATAGATTTTGATTTTTGGGGAAAATTGTCGACTAAATCTGAATATCATGCTGTAAACAATCATTTTAACGAGTTGATGTAGAGTTTGGAGTGTGTGTGTGCGCATGTCTGTGCGAGCGTTTCGTCTTTCTTCGTAAAATCATATTTCACATTGAACGTCCAATTTTGCCCATATGTAAGTACGTCTTTCAGAATCATGACATTGCTTTTATTTACTACAATTAATTAGTGGCTGTTAATTGATTTTTACTGAAAATGTACTGCTTTACCCAATTCGTGTTTTATAATTTCGTCTTAACAGATTGTTTGTGATTTTGATAAATAATGACCATTCCAAGTAACTCTCGGGTACTTTGTCGATTTAGTGATTCCTTCGTTATGCTGCGTAGGCAATTGTTAAAAGTCAAGTTAAAAAATCGATAAGTGACCCAAAATTTGGCTTTGATTTTCTTTGACTTTAATCAGTACATAACGTTAAGTGGACACGGAGTCAAAACTAGTCGGTCTGGAACTGCTCAATGGCAAATTCTTCGCAGTAGTTGTCTCCCTTGTCGTTCAGAGGTAACCACTGCCACCACCAACAAACCCTTAATGCGACGAACATTCAAATTCAACCAAACAATTCACGCCGCTAACCATCCGTGAACAAATAATGACTGGTTGTAAGTTTATTTGGAAAATAGATGCAAGTGTGGAGGTTCAAAAAATTTGAAATGATGACACAGTCTAATCTAGTTTCGGTTTTGTCACACTATTCCCATACATGTTTACCCTTGCACCTCCTCAGTGCCTAATATTTTGTAGACTGTTGTTTTCCGGGGGTCTGTGTAGGGAGGCATTGTCTTGTGAATATGGCGTTCCCTGTTAGAACTAAATCTCTGTTTTGTCAGTGATTGTCGTGACGTAGCGGAATCAGGTGACGTTGCTAATATTTGAAGTCTTATTATCGAATACTTCAGACTGTTCCGTCTTGATATAACGTGATTGCAAGCTTGCGTCTTCAATGGAATTAATTGTCAAAACACGTCTTATGCCGCCATCTTTTTCCTGTCACGTGACATTGTATGGGTCTCGCGGTAGCTGGTGGTGGCAGCGATTTGATTTGAGATATGCTCAGAACCAGTCATATTTTAGCGCGAAAGTTGGCTTAGGCTCCTAGACAGATCGAAAATAATTTGCGAACGGTAAAACACTGCATGAACACATCTGGAATACATGTTACATATCTGAGAGAATCGTTTCAACAGGTGTTATTCACGATGTCTAACGATATGACAAAATAATTTCATTGTTGTGAAGTATGTTTTTGGTGACTTTTATTTATCTTCATGAACCTTTTGCTTAACAGTGGTTCGCTATATCATGTCCAAATGCATTTGCCTTATGTCCCTATTTTTCAATATTGCTCGGAAATGTTATCATGAATCAATATTTATGTTACAAAGTCCCCCCCACCCACCTTATTCATAGTTAAATGGTTTGCAATGTATAGACGTGAAGGTGGCAGAAGAGTAGCAGCACCACCACTAGCAATATAACTCTTCCTACTTCTAACAATGGTGGCATTAATACGACGTTTTCTACAGTCAGACCTCGTATATTCGACAGCCTTCTATCCGAATACTTAGTTTCATCCGAAATGGTTCAGATGAATCTTCTGAGGCACGTCGAATTCAAATGGGCTATGCGAAACCATGTCTTATTCGAAATAGAATTTTAGCTCGATGAATTCGAATGAGAAAGGTCCGACTTTACTCTACAAGTAACATCATATCGGTTTTGTCGTATTATGCATGTACATTTGTACTAATGATAGCATTTTTTTAATTATTTCAAACAGATTTGAAAATGTATAACAACATGAAGTCATTTTATGTCCTCCGTACTGCTTGTAATGTTGCTTCGTTTTTTACGTATTAAAGAATTTATAAATTTACCAATGGTCGGTATCAGAATTGGTCAGTAATAATGTTGTTACTGGTTTATATTCTACTAATGCCATCTTCACAGCGATAAGACAAGTGGTCATTGTACCAAATGTACTGCTCAAAGATCAAATAGTCCAGCATTATGTCACTCTGTCTCTAAATGGTATGCATGATTCAACCATTCTTGTTTCGAAACAGCTACTGAAGTTTGTATGAGAGTCGTCTCAGAAGTTAAAGGACATTTCCAACACCGTTGTAATTATGATATTGAGATTTGCATTAAAAATCAATTAACTTCTGAGTCACCCCCTAAATTTTATACCAGCGAGAAATAATATTGTATTGGCTTCTACAAATCTGACTGGCGTGAAAAAGTTGTGCCAAGCACTGCTAACACCGTTCAAAATACAAAGAAGCAGCGTAGAACTCTAGTGACCAATATATTTGGCTCGAAACCATCGCTGTACAGTAAAGTCTATCTAAAAGACCACCTCAATAAAACGACCACCTCAAATTTACGACCACACTTGTCAAGTCTATTTTCACTGTTTTGCTCTTTATTCAACCTGAATATTAAAACCACCTCAATAGTAAGACCAGTTTTCAAGTGTCCTAATGGTGGTCTTATTATCGTGGTTTTACTGTATATATTTTGGCCAAACGTGATGGAATGATAATCTGCGTTTCTGACCACTCGATGTTACGTTTGTGGAACTTAGGTTTTTAGAAGCTCGTTCTTTTTTACCTAGCGAATGATAGGAAATCGATGGATATGAGCAAAACTCATTGGATATTGCAACTCATGTTGCAACTGCCTGTGTTTCCTGTGGTGAACTGTTAATATTATAGCCCATTATGTTGTGTTTGGTGAGTAAATTGTACATATATGATTATTTATTGTGTGATCGGTGCATGGAATTTGTTGGATTTTTTTTGTGTTTTTAAGTAGAATTATACATGTGTAGCTTTAATACTATTTGCTGTATCTCATTGAGGGGAAAATACTTTATCTATCAGAATATCGATCATATTGTATACAAACCATATAAAATCAGTCAGACATGTACTCATAATTCATATCACTTTTACAATAAATGATAAAAAAAATTGTGTTGTTGTTCACGCAAAACATCTAAAATGAAGTTAGAAGGAATGAAGACTGGTGAATAAAAATGCTATATAATACATTACCAGTCAGAATATAGTCCATTAATTGAAGTGTGGCCGGAGAAAGCTATAATATATACAACTAGCAATGCAGTAACATAAAGAAATGGAAACTAGAAGGGTGTCCACAGACCTTTATCCAATCAATGGGGGGTAACTCTGCTCTTACTAAATAAATACTATAGAAAAACACAGTTGCGCAATTTCATATGATGACTAAAATTCCGATTAGTTTTCTTGCTCTTTTACTTTTTGATATTTGCGCGGCACAAGGTTTGTGGGCCAGACGGACGGGAGGACGGACAAGGGTACCCATATACAGTTACGGTGGCTTTAAAAGCTTATTATCAGATACATAAAAACCTCACTTAAAGACCCCCTCAATAATAAGACCACCTCAAAATTAAGAACACAACTGTCACATACAATTGTACATCCTTATGGGATTCTAACCCGTAGCAGTGAGGGGCAAGTGATTCAAAGTCAGTCAGCGACCATAACCACTTGACCACGGAAGCCCCCGGTAATTGAAACAAACGTAGTCATTGAACGATGTAACTATATAAAGTATGACGGTGTATAATATTGTTGAGCCATCCTCAGTCTCGAAAAGTATAACCTACCAGTACGGACATAATGAGAGCCTACAACGGACGGAAATGAACGGAGATTGCCGACTTTCGCCGATCGATAGTGTCGGAAATCCACGATACTTACCGAGCGTGCGCTGAGAATTGTGGGTAAATTAATTCTTCTGATCGTTTCACCGATATCAGTCTGTTTCGAACCCATGATTTATATGTCCGTGCTACCGGCGATCATGATGAACCAAAGAGATACTTTAGAAAGATGCATATGATTATGTACATACATCATGTCTATGCGTGTGTTGAGATTGCTCGGTTATTTCCTTAATCCTAGTCTACATTATAATTCATGGTACAGAGCATGAACAAGATCATTATTGTCGAAAATGGGTCTACTAAAAACCCGCACCAATGGTAGCAATTAAATGATACATTGACCATGTGACATTTTGATGTTTTCTCCGAATTGGTTATTAACAGATACGTAAATGCAATGCTTGTTTTGTTCTAATGCCATGTCCTCTAGACACATGGTGCGTTAATCCTCCACTATGTAGGGGAGATAAGCGAGTGTGTAGATAAGCTGGCCAACAGGTCTGAGAACCCTTAGACATGCAAGTCAGCAGCGGAGGAAGCTACTCGAGCAAGTGGATGCTACAGACCAAATATTTATAAGGGAAGCACTATCTGTTCAAATAAATAATAAATTTGGCGAGAAGGGCATTTTATACAAGAAACAAGAAAATCCGCCGCTGATTTGTATGTATTGTTAAACCATCAGTTAAAATATACACATGCATTCATCATACAACACATCGGCGATGATGAACTATTTAAGCCTGAACATAATACATGTATTAATACTAGTTGTTTTGCTCAATATTTAAATGATATTGTTCCATCCTTCAAATGTCAGTGACATGCGTTATTACAGTCAAGGACGTTAATTGTATAAATATTTAGAAAAAAGGCTATAATGATTGCATATAAAGTTCTAAATGATGGTTTTAATGATGGTGTTTGTGCGTGATGTGTGCATATTGCAGGGCAGATCCAATCTATAATCATGGAAAACAGCGTGTAAAAAGCTGGAAATTATGATAATAGGTATTTCAATGAAATATAGGACATGATCGTCGACGCTCCGTAAAATGTCTTCATAGTCACCATCTACATATGGAGGTTGTTAACCTCCGAAATGTTTGAAGCCAAGAGGAGTTGCACACACAAGATTCAGGACGTACACGGATACAACTAATTCTGTACCACTTTGTGGGGGCACAAATAAGAGGGATCGGTGTGAAGTTAGCAGTTATAATAATCACAGCAGTATAACTGCTCTCTACCACTGCCAGTGGTACTAGCAGAATACGACCTAACCTGTGAATCCTGGTCAGGTCTCCAATCCAGCAGTACTAACTGAAAAGAAGTCCCAGGATATATATATACAGTAAAACATCGCTTAAAGACCACCTCAATAAAAAGACCACCTCAAAATTAAGAAAAAAAATAAAAGTCCATTTGCCGTATTTTACTCTTTATTCAACCTCAATAATAAGACCACCTCAATAATAAATCCAGCTTTCGAGAGTCCCATGGATGGTCGTATTATTGAGGTTTGCATTCAGTCTGTGGAGAAATTTTAGACTTTTTTCAATAATATTTCCGTTATACACGATGGTCTGTTAACTTAAGTAATGTTCTAGGGTTGCCAATTTGTACTACACCAACTGACAACTTTGCCGAAAGAATCAGCAGTAAGCACAGATGAAATAGGATGTATTATCTTCAGTCAGAGAGAAACATAAAGACTTCTCTGTTACAATATGTTCTTTGTGGAATACTTATTTCGAAGCTATCTAATGGCCATATCATTTGGATAGTTTTACAATGTTTTGCAGAGAATCAATGGATGCTTTGTGAAGTGACAACTTGCTGACTTGGAGTGGTGTGCTTTATGGGTGACTGTGTCCTCTGTAGGAGGCCATTTCCTACTTCACCTCACTCATTCATTTTAACTGAATGTATAAGAAAATGTTATAATCCTGACATGATGAAAACACCTGTAAGATTTTACATATATCAACTATTGACAGATGTTCGCACTTTTATAAATGCATGCCAGACACTAATGTTTTAAGACTCAATGAAGTTATATTTGTAAATCATACTTAGTATAGCAGGGTATAATAATTGCGAAATGGTTAGTAGCTTTTACAGATTTACTGCCTACTTTAACTTACTTAGTCAATTTATTACACAACTGAGGCGTTCCTAATTACAACTTGATCCTTCCATTATAACGACTGCAAGCTTCAATGACATGCCTTCAGTACTCTCGAATATTCACCCTCGCCAAACTGTAATTATGAGGATATAACTATGGAAGATTACAGTTCCTGCACGTTCTCTCTGCACACTTACAATCTGCAATTCCTCTCCGCCTTTAGTCTTAGTTACATTAATATCTCTTCAGTACATGTAGTGACTAGTGGGTCACACACCACTATCAACCAGCATGCAAATCTTACTAAGCCAGTTATATAATCAACAAACATATATCACAGTTTAATCAATTTTTAATAATTAGCATGTCATACACGAACACTTTTGAAAGAAGGAAACTAATAATCCTGATGGTACAAAAGTTCCCCAATCGATTGTTCAAAATATCAGCAAACTTTTAATTATTATATTCCCACGTTTTTGTCTCATCATTCTCATATAATATTCCAGTATTGTTACTAGGGTTTCAATGACTTTTATACTTTATACTGGAATGTTCCTTCCTCCATTTGTTCTTCCCATTTCTCAACCTGAAAGCAAACAAGAAATATCTTCAAAAAAAGTTAAAAGGCGTAGACAGAATGATGTCTTCCGTTTTGTTAAATGAAATATTGTTTTTGCAACATGTTGAAAAATAAATCCTTACAAAAATTTAACTCGGATCTATACATACTATAATCATGGACCTGTCTTATCAGGGTCATTTTATGTATGTTTAAACATAAATTCGAACTGCTAACAAACGCACATCTTACAAATACCGCGTTTGGTGCCTTGTGGGTGAAAATATGATTGGTCAGATCCGCTTTGAGGACAACATTTGGTTGGTCAAAAAGGTAGGTCAAAATCAATGTTATGCAACTACGCCAAAACAAAGGTACTGATAAAACTATATTAAACCAATCAGTAAAATTAAGGTTATTTTAACAAATTATCTTAGAAGGAACATACAGTCATAATGTGAAACACTTGAAAGTTTGAGTTGATTGATATGTAAGTTTGGCATATATATTGCAATATAATTACCTTTGTTTTTACAATAAAATTAATATTTGTGACAATCTATTCAAGCGCAAGTAAAACGATTATATAAATAAAAGTATTAGAACCCCTACTTATTCCATTTAGGACTGTATTTCAAATAAATAGAACATAACTAGCATCCTACAGCAAGAAGAGAATCGATAAGTATTTATTTTTTCACGAGTATAATCCAATAATACTGTTACTGCTTCTTCATCCCTATTGAGTAATAATAGTTTTCCGTCAAACCCACGATTTTACATTCCTTGGACAAAGATTCAATCTTGACAATGAATCCCTACTTTTCTCTTCTCAAACCATATTTCAAATTTGGATTGATAGAATAGGGGCATGGTATACATGCTTTTAATGGTCTAATACAATTCATGTACAAAGTAACGTGCAGAGCTAGCACTGGCTTTTATTTTGTTTGAGCAAATTTTGGAACAGGTCAGAATCAGATTCAGTCATTCACAGGCTATATTTCAACGCACAATTGACATATATTTAGGGCAGTTTAATCCCCTTGAGACCCTTTATTCTACAACATAGGACTTTGTTCTTCACTTCAATTCTTTTTAGTGTTTCTTTGGAATTACTGTAGGCTACAAATGATGTGTAAAATAGAACCTGTAGGATGATTCACTTTTATTTCAGTTACTGTTACCAAAGTTAAAATTATTTCATTCTTGTTATTAAAGTTATAACAATACATCGCACTGTCAATCATTCATTATTCAAATTGAAAGATGAAGATAATGTATACTTCCAAACACAAATCAATCACATGCTAGCAGCAATTCATGTTTAAAACAGTTGACTGTACATAACAAGAAGGTCATGATGACCTAGAATCGCTCACCTGACCGTCTGGAATGTTTTATTTTATGGTCCTGTGTTACATTGGTGCAACATTTCTTTGAAGTCAAGATTTTCAAAAAAAGCAAAGATTTTGATTGCCAGCAGAATATCACTTTAACTATAATGTTTACATATCGGTAGAGTGACTCCCCCCCCCCCCCCCCTGGCAGCAATGTATTTTAGTGAATCACACAATTGAACAATCTTGGTAGAAGGTCATTTAAAGAACTTTTAGATGAAATTATTTCAAAATTGGGCTTGTTGATTTTGACAAAGATTTTAGCAGTTTCCACTATATACATTTTAGGAAAAGAGGCTCCGCCCCCTGGCAGCCATGTTTTTTGACAATTCCAAATAATTTGAACAATCTTGGAAGAAGATCACCTAATGATCATGCTGATAAAATTATATCAAAATTGTAGTTTTTCACAGGAATATTTTTATATAATTATAATACATACAGGAAAAGTGGCTCCTAACCTGCCATGCTTTTTACATCAGTGACACCATTTATGATATGAATAGTTAGTCACCATAACACAAGACTTACCAGGCTTCTTGGACATTTTACAGAATAAACTCTCTTAAAATAGTTGCAGTGAACATAGTCATCTCCCTTGATTTTCTTGCATCTGTAGAAATCCAAGAAATTTCTCAAGCAGTTTCTGAAAAAGAAAAATTGCTGCACAAATGATTTTTAAAACAAAATTTATACAATTGAAGAATGGATACAGAACTATGGCCAATGCTTCATTAGATTGCTCTGAACTAACACAAATCTGTATCTTAACCTTTCAAGGTGTGTGTCCATAGCAGCATCAGTGACCTTTTTAGGCTTTATCTTAATTTTTCCAGAGCACTAGTCCATTCAGGCAAGTTGCTCAACCAAAACCCTCACTCAAAAAATCATTCTTACATATATAAAAACATACCTCTAAATCATAAAAAGCAGTAAGTCACCATTATGTGTCATTCTGAACAATTTGTTAAAATCATGAATGTATTTTATCTTATTTCTGTTGTGCCTGTTTTATTGAGATTTGATAAGACCCCTGCCTACTATTGGTGATTTCCCTGCTACTTCAAGCACTAGTGACACCCCTGGCTTTATATATGCAATTTTTAAGCAAGTCACTCTATCCTTACTGGAAGCAAGCACAAGCTATACCCCAAGCTCACAACTTCACAACAAAATTCCTGCAAAGTAACTTGACTCTGTTGATTGCATGCTCATTATGACATATTTTCACAAAGTCAAGGGCCATAACTCTGCACTTACTGGTACAGCCACACACAAAATCCCAAGTGTACAACTTCACATGCTGGTTAACATGCCTGTAAAGATCTGGCTCATATACTTTTTGAGATATGCACCATTCAAATGTGCATGCTCAATAGACTATTTTTAAGTAAAGGGTCATAACTTTGAACATATTGGGCAACGCAACAATTAACCCCAAGTATATAACTTCACATGCTTGGTAACATTCTAATTTCTTGTGAACATTTTTTACTTTGGTTAATGTAATTTTTGGAGATATATGCGTGACCCAAGATTTGGTGACGGTTTCAGACTGAGGGCATTAAAAAGCATTAAGTACAATTCAGTATACATACACCATCTGATTCTGATGAGGATATCGGGCATCAAATGGAGGTTGTGAAGTGGCCCACCCTGGGTTGTAATCTGTGAAAAGAACAATAATTATTAAATAGAATACATACAAATATATAAACATACATACATGTATTCACATTTCCAACAAGAAGAAACTCAAAACTCACATAATGATTGATCATCTCAAAAGATTTTTGCTGTCAAAATAAATGTTAACAATAGTATTATCATCATTGAGGCTGCAGATGAACTTAAATAATTGAAATTCTAAAACAGGGTTTCCACTAGGTACTGTATCTGAATGGTCATTTTCATAATTGTTTACCAAAGATACCATTTTGTAGTCAAATTTGATTACATTATTACTACTTATATTTTAGAGGACAGCTGATCCTTCAACCAGAATCCTGTGGTCAAAACAGGTTTTTTCAGAAATTCCAGGGGTAAAAGGGTCAACTCCATGGTCAGTGGGACCCCTGCTTAAATAAGTGTATATACATTCATATAATGAATTCTTTTGAGTTAATTTAAAACTGTTCCTACTATAAAGCCAAACTTAAATTATCACTATTTTCCTTCACTGACTCATGCACTTCAGGTTGGGTAGGAAGACAAACATGATCTTTCAATAAAATTATTTTTGGTCAAATTGACATATAATTTATATTTTCATAACAACCATCTTGACCTTGGCCCACGCAGTCCTAAGAACAATGATTCAATCCCAAGTTAACTGTTAAGTCCCTATTATGAACTTATAATCTTACTATTAGGGATAAGAATGGCAAAGAAAGACAACAGTCGACAGGCCAGGGGACTTTAATCTTATGACGGAACATGCCAACTAAAATAGCAATACAAAACATCTGGATTAGTAAAAAACTCATCATATGGTCATCATGCGGGTACTCCCCCTCTCCCAACCTTTCTCATCAGATTTACATCTAGATCTAATCAATGCAGCTGCCAGGTGTCAAAAAGGCAGAAATCTGCTGACTGGCGGAAAATTCTCACCCCTTTACTACATGTATACACCAAGTTTGGTGACAATATGTCAGTCGGAACTAAAGCTACTGATCCAAATATCACTCCTCAATGCCACCTGCCATCCAGACAAACTACACACCAAAATCTTATTACCTGGTTTTATAAAAGCCCTATTAAAAATTCGGATTGCTATGTTGGGATATTCTTTTTCACATGTTAAACTGAGATGCTAAATCTGACTCATTATTAATAGTCAGCCTCAGTTTACTGGAAACAGACACACTTTCTGTTAGGAAGAAGTCTATTGCTGTAACCACGGCTTTAACCACTAATCTTTGCCTCAATGTTAAAAATGTCGCTGAACTACATAAGATGTATACAGGGTTTTACCTAGGATTTTTCAGCTAGGGGTCCTCGGACCCTCGTGTTTGACAAATTGGGGGTCCTTAGTAAATTTGTAGGGTCCCAGATATGCAGTTTATACTTGACAAAAGTTTATTTTATGGGTCCCAGGGATGCAAATTAAGTGGAAATTGGGAGTCCCTAGAAAGAAAAGGGACTCAAGATTTCAGCATCAAGGAAATCCCTGGATATATATAAATGTTCCAGCATAGTATTGTACCAAAACACTGCAGCGATTCAGTTCATAGATTACAATAAAAAAAATTAATGACTTCACTTACTGTTGAAATCAGGATCATCACTTATAAGTTCTGCTGATATAGACATGTCTGTAATAAATAAAAAATTGTTGTATAAATAACAAATTAAAAATCTTAAAATAAATGTTGACTGAATATAGTCCACCTTCAGTGTACCTGAGTAATGATTTTTTTCCACTTTAAGGGGAAGGACGTTCCAATGAGAGAAGAAAATGGCACCAAGAGGATAATATAGAGAGAAACAAAGTAAATGACATTATTTACATTTCTAATAGTTCAATTATGATTATCATGGTGTAATAATTTACTCACAGTGATACAAACATGACTATTAAGTTACTGAATCTGGAATAATATTTATTCAAGTTTGAGGAATTGTCTTTATACGTAAGGCATGAAACTCACTGGCAACATATTAAATTTTTGTTATAGAACAACTTACACCAAGAGCTATGTGATAGAAACAAGAGCTGTACTTAAGACAGTGTGCTTGGCTATTCGACAGAGCCTGTGACAATGATGTTATCATCAAAATTGAACTTAAAAATAAGTTTCAAGCTCAGAATACATTCTTTACTAGTATGGGATAAAGAGTCTCAGTGTATAAAATTTCTCAGCATGTTAAATACATGTAGGATCTTAAATTTTAAATAAAGAGAGAATCATATTTATTTTAGATGAGGCCATAATTAAAAAAGTATTTGTTTGCCCTTTACCGACCCTAGATTTTAGAGTTGGGTAGGTAGGTAGGAAAAATATTTTATTTCATTGTGGAAATTTTAATATGTTTTAGTCGAAATGTATTGTTCGTGCGTGGTAATTTTGGCACATGGTACATTGGGTGGGCGGGTACAGTAAAATAATTGTAAATATTAAAAAAGATACGATTAAATGACATGTGGTTGTCAAAAACATGGTTAACATAAGCTTGGATCAATTCAGAAAAATTTAATGTTGGTAAAATGAAAGCAAAATTGACACTTTTACGTGTACTTATTTTTAATATTTTATATAGCCCGTCTGTTTTAGTGAGTATGAGCACGAGGCTTCAATAATTGTTGATGAAAATATTATAAGGGCAACTATGACCATATTTGTGTCATACTTTTTTCTAACTTTGGGTTCGAAATGTGTTGTTCGTGCATGGTAATTTTGGCACATGGTACATTGGGTGGGCGGGTACAGTAAAATAATTGTTAATATTAAAAAAGATACGATTAAATGACATGTGGTTGTCAAAAACATGGTTAACATAAGCTTGGATCAATTCAGAAAAAATTAATGTTGGTAAAATGAAAGCAAAATTGACACTTTTATGTGTACTTATTTTTAATATTTTATATAGCCCGTCAGTTTTAGTGAGTATGAGCACGAGGCTTCAATAATTGTTGATGAAAATATTATAAGGTCAACTATGACCATTTTTGTGTCATACTTTTTTCTAACTTTGGGTTCCAAAGTTTTTCTAAGCAAGAGGTAGTTATCATAAGGCAAACATAATGAAACAAAAATAGTCATTGTTTTGTAACTAAGAAGAACAAACTGCACACATCGTAGTGTGACATAATGGTCTATAGTCGGGTTTATAACCAAAAAAAAAATAAAAATTAAAATCCGAATTTTGCAATAAAATTATTTGATTCGGCGACCAAATCTCGGGTCGGTCGGTAAAGGGCAAACAAACCTAATTTTAATTTAAGCCTGAATGAGAAATTGAATCGGGGCTCGACATTAACTTAAATGCGTTCACTTGTCATGTTAGGCAAGAAGACAGGAAAACTACTTGTCCAGACCAATCAACCTCCTTTTGCTTAAAATAAAAAGATAAATTTGTCAGCAGCAACATGAGAGGTGCTCTGGTCGTGGCTTCCGAGTGAATCCAATCTAAAACATGCGACCCCGATCCTACTGACGAAGTTCCCTCTGCATACTTTCATTCATAGTTTTTGTTGCAACTGTATCAAAATTGATTATTTATTAACATGTCGTAAGTTTTATTGATGAAATATTTCATTTTATATGGATAAAATCGTCCCGACCAAATTTCGATCGGCCCCTATGTAAAAAGTGCTATGGGAAAATGACGATATCCCATATGATTCCACATTTGACAGAAAACGTAAACTATATTCAAAATGAAGGTAAAACAAATGCTAGGAGCTATATTTGTAGGACTAATATAGGGCTATTGCATTGGGCCCGTTTAGAAATTACATGCAAAGAGAAAGTAAAATGAAAACTTATGATTTTTTGTGGTACAATGTGCACGTCATATATTTTGACTACGTGATACGTGACAGCCATAGGACACGATCGGTCAATCCCGACACAAGGGGAACAGGTAGACTAGTTTACTGTCTGATAGGCGGCTTTTTTAATTTCTGACTTTTGCCAGGAATACCCCACCCCACTATTCAAATGGACTGTATCAAAATAAAATTTCTTCAGTGCAGAAAATGTGTAAAAACGTAAACAATAGATTTTTTAGTATTCGTTTTAACAATAAAAAGTTGTATGTGAAGATTAACCTACTTCCAAAATAATGATTTCAATCGGCTCCCGTTCGACCTTGCAAATTTCCAACCGGTGCGGCGAATGAATATGCTGATCGTATAAATCGCTACTTTGTGAATAACAGTTATCTCCCGTTTAAAGACGAAACGGTCCAGGTTAGAAAACAGGCCAACCTGTTTACCAACCAAAGGTGGCTTTAGGGTGAGGGGGTACCCAGCATGCGCCTCCTAAAATAAAGAAATTATGTTAAACATTTCTTACCGGAAGCGGAAAAACTACTTTCCTACCCTATCGACATACAGATCTATCTTATTAACCATGGTGACACATTGAGAGACATTTGGTTGAATTGTCTTGATAATCAGCGGGAAAGCGTCGTTGGCCTATGGGGGGGGGGGGTGGGCGATCACATGAAAAGGGGACAGACGCCCCCTGTAATTCCATCTATTATTTACGCCCCATAACCGAAAATAACTTTGTATCCATCCCGCCCCTGCTGACAGATATATAGCTAACCGACTGGAAACTGAAAAATTCAATTACATAAATATGTCAATGCATATCTTTATTCAGAAGCTTTATCTTGCTTCTTTGATAAATGATTAATGTATTGAAAACAGATATTTCCCCGACAATTGACGAGTTACTCAAGATATGGTAGTATTAAAGTCACTGGCATACCGTCATGGATGATTAATATTACCAACAAGAAATTGTCAAACATTTACAACATACTGTCAACTTGAATTCAAGAATTTACTTTTACTATTTGTTTATGACATACCGAAAGTAAATTCGGAAATTCGCTCTTAACATCATGCTGACAAGACAATTAGAAATTTACTCTTAACAATCATTGACTAATCACTAACACTAACACAGACCTAAATACCATTGGTATTTAGGTCTTTGGACACACTGTCAAGAAATTCGGAAAATTACTTTAAACATTTAACTAAGACATAGAGACAAACTTGGAGCCCATTGACATATCACTACAACACACATTGACATATCACTACAACACACATTGACATATCACTACAACACACATTGACATATCACTACAACACACATTGACATATCACTACAACACACATTGACATATCACTACAACACACATTGACATATCACTACAACACACATTGACATATCACTACAACACACATTTCCGACGGTCATTTATTCGTATACACCGGTCCGTCAGGAAAGTGTCAACATGGCATTCGTTTGTACGGGTATTTAATAATCAAAGCTTTTCATTTAAATAATCGCTGTGGAAAGCGCGAATTTGTTATACAAAAAAATGTACATTTAACAAATTGATCTGAGCTATGCTCGGAACTAGGCAAATGACTCGGGTAGGTCTGCATTATATGTCATACACAATGTAGTTTGTACGATTGCTCCCTTGTTGTTACCATTTTTCAGATATGTATTTTATAAATACAGTAAAACCTAATTATTGAAGATTTAGGCCTACTGTTTTAAATTAATACTAATTGTGTTATGATGATATGTACATGTATAGCAAGGAATGTAGAAAGGGAGATAACTCATGACAATCTCCTGTGCATGTATACTCAATAGTTACTTATCGCCACATACATAATTATATCATTATTTCAGTACTATTTTGAAATGTTGTATGCTTTTGAACTTAAAGAGACTCTCCTTAATGCATTCCACAGTTCCTAAAATTTTGTGAAATCTGTCCTTTACGTACACTTACTGATGATGTATTCAGTTATGTCTCAGTTGGGTCCAGGCTCTTAGAAAATACAGATATTTCCCACATTTACAATAGTAACCTCCCTTATTCTGAATTGTCGGCCAAATTGACAGGAAAATTGCCTTATAGTTTATAGGAAATATAATGTTAACGATGATCAACTTATCAGATATAAACATAACTTATTATTCATTGTGCTATTGTGGGCAGTTGGCTCAGTAATTTGAAGAAAAGGTGGCTGTCACATGCAAATTCTCTTGGTAGTTTCTCCATTATCACATACTAGGAAGTTACTCCTACAATTAAGTGCTTATCAGTTTTGCCTATCAAAATGGCTGATGATTAAGAACAAGGAAGGTAAATATTGCAGATATGGGAACTATCTATTGGTTTCATATCTCACCCAGTACAGCCGGCACCAAAAGAAGAAACAATCTTAATGCACTGTAACTATACAGATGTGTCTGGCCCATCGGAATGAAAACTATTTGAACGAGCTTTCTCCAGAGTTGGTGGCTAAACATCTTTAATACAAAAAGTGCGATGTAATACTGATTAGAAAGTTTGTTTCATCACTTAATTCGTTAAAATCTCTGCTTGCTAAAACTGGAAACTTTTAAATTAATTATATTACAAACTTCCTTTTTTATCGCAAATACAGAGGAAAATGTTATGTCAGTGTTTTCTTCGAAATGCATTTTTATTGATGTCTTTGCTGTTGGCAGTATACTTTTCATTTTTGTTTAGGTAAAAGAATACCAAAAATTCCCCCACTCTGTACAAAACACTTACAGTTACCATATGCTTATGTGCATCTTATTAATACTGGCAATACACACAGTGATTAAATTGATTATACAAGGAATAATTCAATAAAATACTCACTAAATATCAATATTTCGACTAAAAAGTCTGTATCAAAAACAAGCAATATCTTTTAAAGAAGATGGTCGGCGCAATCTGGATGAAACAAATTGGTTGCAATATGAAGGTTTAGATTTGTTGTGCAACATAAATGAAAACAAAACAAACCGAGACAAAAACATTGTCTAAGTTCATTTTTTGTTTATTTGTTAAACGAAATATGTGTTACGAATACAAATGTTTTTGAATTAGTTGATATACAGAATGATGTGTTGGGGAGTTAAACAGCGGGCGTGGATTATCTTACGAACACACTCTTCATTTGTGTTTGGTGATTGTAATTGCAGTAGCTATCTTATCCCCTTAACCATCAAACAACTACTTTAAAGTGTACTTCTTAGCAATGTGATTCTCCAAAGTCAACACAGTGAACACTATACGGTTTATTCATCAAACTTATATGTAAATGTCATTACTCTCCATGGAAAGATCAATTCGAAAAGCAAATATTTTTCCTTATAGTGTCCCTATTACTTTGATTCTACACAATCTAAGTTAGCACTCCCAGTACATCGATTCTACACGATCTTTGTCGGACGATCAATTCGTAGATATCGCATTCGGCCAGTTCCGACATTGTTCGGGTTAGTATCGTGTGTTTCCGTATACAAAAAAAATAAAAAAAACAGCATATCCTTTTAACATTTCCCCACCAACTTGTTTTGTATTTGCGTTTATTTATCGTCGCCACCGGTTTCCCACATGGGCGACGCCCCCAGAAGAATGTTAGCCATATTAGATGTTTGGAGGATAGTGCATGCTACAGGAGATGCCCCAGTTCCAGAAGCACCCTGGTTCTTTTACGTGCTCGATGTAAAGCATCATACACGGGACCTCGGTTTGTAAAGTCTCGTCCGAAAGACTGTTAGTACGGTCAGTGATGGAGCGGGATATCGAACCAGCGATCCCTGGATTACAAGTCCAGCGCGTTACCACTGGACCACGGATCCGCTACAATGATGTTGTATATGCTTTTATTTATCGTCGCCACCGGTTTCCCACATGGGCGATGCCTCCGGAAGAATGTTAGTCATATTAGATTTGGAGGATAGTGCATGATACAGAAGATGCCCCAGTTCGAGAAGCACCACTGGTTCTTTAACGTGCTCGATGTAAAGCATCATACACGGGACCTCGGTTTTTAAAGTCTCGTCCGAAAGACTGTTAGTACGGTCAGTGATGGAGCGGGGAATCGAAACAGCGATCCCTGGATTACAAGTCCAGCGCGTTACCACTGTACCACGGATCCGCTACAATGAAATATAACTTACACCTTATATGCAACTGGTAAAGAACGATTTTGAAGGAATTGATTTGTCAATACATCATTGAATCTTATGTCCAGAAATTTCAGTTTAGCACTGTATGCGATATATTTCAACGGAAAGCTTACGCGTTAAATTAACAACACATTTTCCAAGTTTCGTGACAATTGGCCGTAATATGAAATAGTTATAAGCAATGGATATATTTGTTCAGGTTCATATCGATCTGAAATACTCATACATTGTGCTTTGTAATAACGCAGTGCATTAGCATCTTTCCTGATGACTACAACGAAACGGTTTACACAAGATTAGTCTAAGATGTAATAACATTCTCTGAATCATAATTGCAGACAGAACAACAGATCATTGTCAACCGCAATTTCTTGGGAACAATATTGTATGTCAGTCTGGTGCTTGGTAATTCTTTCTTTTCAAAAGGATAGACATTGTAAAATAGACCTACACTAAAAAAAATATTCTAGTAGGTGTAGGCACTGAACAAAAACACATGCTATGTATGCATTTTACAAACGGTAGCAATTCAGTGCGTAGAAATTAAGCACAAATTCATCAAAATGAGTTACACGACGATCTCTATCTTACATAGGTAAATGTGCATTTTAAAGCGACAGGTTTCTGGTCTAATACAATGCATTGATATTATTCGTTTCATTTCCCCCCACCACTTTGTTTTCCCCTTTACGATTTTAATAAGCCGTATCGCCTTAAACTAGTATAGCTACTTGGCGCGAAATAATTTCTAGGTTTACAGTATTGATAAATTGACAGATTTGTATCACCAACTTTGTCTTATTCTTTTTTTTCATACATGTATGTTTGTTTATTTTCTCAATACATTAGACTTTACGGTCTATGAGCGTACACTCTTAATACATATTTACAACAGTTGAACAATTACGATATATGGTCAATGGCAACATCAATAGCATCACACTATACATGTATTTAAATATTTTTGTAACAGTTCTAGTACATAAACTTGTCAGTTGCTTGTGGAAGAACAGAACAGTACTAGTTGGTAACCAGGGAAAGCTATTCAACTGTTCAACTTACGTAACTTATTTTGATGAAAAGTAGAGTAAAACTCCAAACCAAAGAGCATTTGAGCGGTGCTATGGGATTTGCAACCTCTTCTGTAAGTGACGCCATTTCAAGAAAACGCAACATGTGATGTCACTATTTGCAAACAGGAAACAATGTTTACTCTATATTTTTTATGGTCACTTCGTTTTCCTATTGCCATATGGGGCAATATTGCTTACTGTCGGTACATGGTGACGTTACATGTGACGTTTTCTTGACATGACGTCATTTAAAGAAGAGTTTGGAAATCGTAGAGCGGCGCTCATTTATTAGGATACATTCGGTATCCAATTTCTTATCGGACCGCATGTTCTCATAAACATACCTACCGATCGTTTTAACTGCAGACATGTCATATATACACAATGTTTATAGTCCTCTTGGGTTAATTGCTTAATGGATAATGGGTTTAAACGTTTCCACACATCAATACAAAATAGAGAAACATCAGCTGGTTCTGATGGAAGTGAAAACGTAATCCATAGTTTGAAAAATACGTACATATGGGAGACGCAGGGATAATCCATAATAATTGTACATCTACTTTTATAGCCCAGGAGATTGCAGCAAGGTTATCTCACCTTCTATATCCGGTATAAGAGTTGGGATAACCTTTATACAATCTCCTGTGGTATATAGGCATTAGCTACAGCACAGTATATAGCAGCAAGGTTATTTCCCCTTCTATATCCGGTATAGGAGGGGAGGTAACTTTTATACAATCTCCTGTAGTATTTAGGCAAAAGCTTAAGCACAGTATATAGTAGCAAGGTTATTTCCCCTTCTATATCCGGTATAGAAGGGGAGGTAACTTTTATACAATCTCCTATGGTATATAGGCATTAGCTACAGCACAGTAGATAGTAGCAAGGTTATTTTCCCTTCTATGTCCGGTATAGGAAAGGAGGTAACTTTTATACAATCTCCTGGGGTATTTAGACAATAGCTTCAGCACAGTAGATAGTAGCAAGGTTATTTTCCCTTCTATACCCGGAATAGAAGGGGAGATAACTTTTATACAATCTGAGGTGGTATAGCCATTTATAAGTATTTTGAGTTTGAAGGAAATGAAGGCAAATGTACAACATTCACAATTCATTATTTATATTCTTTGAAATGTTGAATTCGCGAAGTTGAAATCGTAAAGTTTTGCAATACATATTTCCACAAATTTATTAATAAACCGTGAAATCTACAATTTGCACTAAGTGCATATACCGTCGTGACATTCTGTATGGATTTTTGTTTTGCTTTCTTCGGCCTTCTACACGAATAGTGTACCTGGTAGCCCGCCCATTTAGCTCAGTCCGCGCAGCACTCGTCTGCCAGTCTGCGAGTCATAGGTTCGAACTCCCGGTGACAATTTGCATGAAGGTAATACACTCATGTACATCCAAAGTCATTTTGTCCTCCATCTCTGATTCCCTAGGGACAGTAATCAGATGCTTGCGGAGAAGCAGGTTAAGACTTTTAGGTGACCCAGGAACACTGGAGTGGTCAATTGACCACTGTGCATACGTGGAATACTGGTACAAAATGACTTAAGTAACACAACAAAATACTTTTGGAACGTAAACAGTTTCTATTGAGCGTCTTACCTATCAACGTCTGTAATCGTAATTAGTGAACAGAGATGCTATATATAGGTACAGTATAACCTCAATAATAATACCACCTTTCAGACCCTTGAAAAACTGGTATTAGTATAGAGGTGGTCTTAGTATTGAGGTTGAATAAAGAACAAAACAGTCAAAATGGACTCGAAAAAATTGTGGTCTCAATATTGACGTGAATTTTTATTATTGATGTGGTCGTTTTATTGTTCTACGATGGTCACACGTTCTGCAAAACTGACCTCAACATCCGAATGATTACGTCTAAAACAATCCGATTACCGATAAGTGGTCACGCCTTGATAACATTAGTGTGACAATAATCAGCCAATATTCCTGGTAAACAGATCAATCGTCTGAAATTACAGCTCTCAATATAGAAAAAAACAGCACAAAATTACCCCAAAAATCAATTTACTCTCATCTCATTTTCGACCTCTCATTTGGTTCAAATGATTTACAACTACATGTAATACATCTACATGACTCTGATTTGACTCTTACATTGCAATATATGTATCGTTTGTTGATAATTTTGTGAATAAATATCTTGGTTGATAATTTAAGCCGAAATTGATCGTATTTTTTACCGGATCATAAAATTTTGTGAATTTTAATATCATTGAAACAAAACGTGTGCGAATTATTATCCATAGCAAATGACTATGTGCTGAATGATCTTAAAAACGTTAATTCATTCATTTTATAACGATTGTGATACAAGTTTACAGTGTATACTAATCATTTTCGATGGGTTACTAACCAGTGCTCGCGCCAATTTGAGATGGATCTAGAGTTGGTGAGGTTCGCGGGCCTACCTCGCACAAGGTGGAGATCTAACACACGTTCTTCAGAGCAGCGCCCTGGATCATAACGGATATTTACACTGCAATCAAATATCTTATCACAAAATTTACTCCTATTAATCTGAAAGTGAAACTTTGAGTGGGGTAATTTTATAAACATGTGAAATGAGTGCCGAATATTCTTTTTAGTTCATTTCTTTTTATATTGTAGCGTGGTTATAAAAATTGTGAGTAATTAGTGGTGTTCAAGTGCCACAATCCACACTCAGACTTAAACATTACCCCCACAACTCATGTTCGCCCTAAATCTCAAATAAAATTGGCCGCAAAGATTATTCATTACTAGTGTAACATAATCATACATGTTTCACACTCAATATGAGTCACTATCAGACCCATAATAGTACATTTTAGATTTTGAGTTCTGAGTGTAAGTATCCGTTATACTCCCGGGCCCAGGAGTCAGGGGCTTGATACCTAGTCTGGTTCACGTCGTACTGATATTGCAAACAGTACCAATAACATAGTGAAAGGGGAAGTAACTCCAGACTAATTGATACCCCGCGGTTACTACGCCTTCCTTGTCATTTGAATGATGAATAAACATGTTTACTGTCATTAAGGTTGTTATTCAACTCACCATCAAACCATTCCCACTACGTACAATGTAAAGCACGACTGAAGTACACATTAATGTATGGCTTTCATTCAGGTTACTATTCATTATTTGAAACCCCGTCTATTTTGTCAGTGATTTTCATTAGTTTTGACAACAAACTGTTTTGGAGAGACTGGTCGATAAACCCAAATAGCCGTGAAATCTAGGAAACATAAAACCGTCCGACAGCTTGCACATTTCCGTAAAACTCCGGAAACGCTACCGTGAACTTCCGAGTAACAAAGCCATCGGCTTTTAGTGCAGCAGCTCACCATTTGAGCATCATTATTAACCACTGGCATCGTTGACTATGTACGCGAACTTTCAAATCAACATCAAAAGACTGGTATAGGAAATATCAAGCAAGTGGTGAATACTGCTGACATTTATTTGCAGTTTAACATTTCTATAGGATGAATCTATTTTAACTTGGTTAATGCAATTGTGTGGAACTATGAAAATCGACTGTTAACAGTAAAAGGTAAGTACAAGATTTGGTTCATTTTAACAGGAACTTTTTATGTATTTTTGCTCTGCAATTAATCTGTTCACAGTTATTTATTCAATTAGATAATACATTTATATTAGCAGGTGGTTTTGTACAGTCATGCATGAATGTAATTGTTTTGTTTTAAATCTACACTATAGGTCGAGTATGAAATATAACATATTTAGCCAAATTGTGTTACAAGAATACAATATCTTTGTTTTGAAAATGATGGCAATATAAAAATGACCAGTAAGAAAGGCAATTGGGTGCATTTTACGTCTAAGTCATGATAAAATGTACTTGGAATAATAGTTTCATAGTTTAAGTTTTAAAAAGAATGAAAAAAGCGGTATGAACATTATGGGATGGAAAAAATCACAGGTCGGAATAATAGATGTACATTGTCATACATTCTGTACGATATCTCGTAAATAGTTTACTGAAATGTAAGTCTTATCTATTGATTTATAAAACGATATGGAGATACCTGAATGGCGACAGCTGTTGTAAAATGAGAATAATACAAGCTTTGCTTCTGAATAATAGAACAGACGTGATACATAATATTGAACGAAATAAAGACTTGAGCATAAACACAGATGTAAAGGCACCGCTTTTTTCATTAACTTATTGATATCAATTCATTGGGTAAATATACAAGAATTCAAATAGGTATCGTTATTTTCAATTATATAGATATGATTGCACTTACATGTAAACGTTTGGCTAGATGAATTCGGATTAGGTCAGTCAATACAAGACTTTGCATCATTATATTGGACAGACCAACAGAGCCTCAGTGTATTGTGGTCTGTTCGTTATCAAATGCATGATCGTTCCATTTTGGTCTATAAAGATTACCGACCTCATTAATGTTGCATGTTGAAAAGTTTTCAGACGAGGAAAACACTTTTTCTGGCATGGATTCATAGCACTTGTTACAGAATCAGATTAAAGTCTGTACATCGCGTGTATTTGATCAATAAAGCTGCCTGTTCTATTTTCATATTTCCGTTCTGTTTCCATAATACTGTAATAAACGGCCAAGGTTCGCGTGTCACGGGATAAGTATAAGTGTCTTTATTTTTATAAATGTAACATATCATGTTCAGCCGCCTAAGCGGGAGAGTTATGTCTAAATTAGCTTTCCCTGTGTGTTTTTATGTCTGGTGAACATCATATACAACATCTGTTAATTAAAGATATTACCCTAACTCACTTAAGTGGTTGTTCTTTTCATTTCCAGTATCCAACACGTTTCCGACGGCATATTCCCATCAGAAATGTCAGAATATTCAGAAGAACACCACAAACATCATGAGAAAGGTGGGCATAACCACAGCCATCACAGTAGTCATGGCAACCACCATGACCATGAAGAACATGACCACTATAGCAAATACGGAATTGATTATGGCGAAAGGGCGAGGCGTATTTTAGAAGCCACTAACCGCGATGCGAGCGCATTTAAACCAGTAGAACATAGTTATCATTTTGCTAAGATATCCATGAATGATAACGATCATGGAAGAGATTCTAACAAATTGCAACCCGAAGATTTTGGGACAGGTAGGCTACAAAGACGACGCCATTCTATGTTTGAGGATACGACTAATGTTAGACTACACCACGATCACACGCCGATACACCACATAAAAGAAATGCATCTTGATGATATAGTGCTTGCATACACGAAGAAACACCCTCAAGACAGAACGATTGGACATACTACCCACAATCATGAAACTCACAAACACTCGAGAACAATATCTGATGATGAAGCAAGCAAACAATCTGATTATAACGACCATACTAAAACTGACAAAGAAATACGCACGAGAAGTGAGGATAAACATAGATCAGGACAAAGCCATTTTATTGAAATGCCCTCGAAATCTTGGGCAATTCACAAAGGTGACCATTCCGCTGGTAGTTGTAACTCACGTGATCATGTCACTTTTGAAAACAGAGGCGCATCAGAATTTGGAGCGAGGATAAAACTAAGGTCTCCTTCAGTGGATGAAGCTCATCACATTAATATGTCAAGAGCTAATGAATACAAACATGAGCTCGGCAGTCCAGAGTTAGAAAGACTTAGAGCATATCGTGATAGGGAAAGCAATGCAAAGGAAATGGAGAGACATGCACTCGCGCAAGTAATAACAGAGGGTTATAGAAGACGCCATGAGTGCCAAGGTCACGGTCACCATGGGCGCCATTGTGGCCATGATGCAAGCTACAATTACAATTCGGATATGCCTGAGGCAGGTAAACGACGTCATACACTCGCATCTACAACGGGGAAGGAGTTGGAACATCGCCGCAGGCACTCTAGAAAGAATAGGGATACTACCTTCACTACGAACGAGCCATTGCGTGGAAACGAAGAAATTGACATTAATAGAAGACACTCGACGCATGGAGAAAAACATGCAAGTCATGATGACGTCACATGTGAACATGCGCGTCACCATGGTGATTTCCTGATGGCTCCTCAGACGACTGAAAGACGTCATTCTTGGACTAATATTTCAACCCACACACATTAAAATACAAAAGAAAAGATAAGTTGTCGTAAAATGATTAAAAACTGTCATTTGGATCGATTCTAATTATGTTTTCTGAAATATAATATGCCGAGTCTATTTATAAGACCACCTTTGGTTCTGAAAAAAATCGGTCTTAGTAGTGAGATTGTCTGAGTATCGAGTTATAATATAGAAGGCAAAAAATGAAATTTAGCTATGAAATTGCAGTCTTGTAAATCTTATTTATGAGGTGATCTTATTTTAAGGTGTTTCTTCAAGTACTGCTTTATTGTATTATATACAATAGGGGTTTGCATCTGAGACAAATGTTTCTTTATATTAGATTTGCGTGTGGTCGTATGACTGACAACTAAGTTTTACTGATTTAGCGTCTGTCTGGTTGAATATCTTATCTAGGACATTATTATTGCCTTTAGTACGGATGATGGATATTCTTTGCCAAACTGTTTCAATAGTTGCGTCACGTGTGTTACATTTATAAATATTTACGACGTCGCTGATACAATTTATCGAGCAGAAACGTGTTTGCATGTAATATAATTTGGAAATAAAATACAAAATCGCTGAGTTGCACTATTTGAACAATGTGTACTTTCGCCTGATTACATGTTTGCCTATGATATTTTCAGCATTTGTATATACATGTAAATATGTACTGGTCAAAAGTGATAACCCCCATTTTCAACTACATTTGTAGCTTGTATTTGAAGCAGTTTTCAAAAAGGTACTGAATAAATTTTCTGTCGATTTTGATTTCAGTAAGCTATCTACCATTTATTATTCAAATAAAAAGATCTGGCGAAAATAGTGGATGTAAACAGGTCAAAATCACATTCATAGTTCCGATCACTTTGTAAAAATCACAGGAGATTGTCACGAGTTCTTTCCTATTATTCCTTCTAGAGTTTTCTCCCCTTATCCATTATATAGTACATGCATATATATCCATTATATAGTACATGTATATATATCCATTATATAGTACATGTACATGTATATATATAGTACATATACTATAGAAGGGATAAAGGGAGATACCTCTAGAAGGGATAAAGGGAAAGAACTAGTCACAATCTCATGTGGTCATAATATCGTGAATATTCTCAAAATACAAAATGACGTGTCAGTTCTTTTGATCAGTTTATATTTCTCATTACGATGTTAATGAAAACATGTGTATTGAACATGATTTAATGCTTAATCCTGATCCGACGTCTAATAAATAAGTTGCCGCGAACTACATAAGCCGGAGTTTTTTTTCCAGTTAATTAGTTAATCAATGCACCATAAAGTTAGTTCAATCTTCCAGATGCGACCAACACGAGGTTGTGGATATCAATCAATAAACCCACAATGCCAATGGATGGAGACATAATCATATAAATACGATTACCACCATACACACAACCATCTCTATGACGCAGACGTCCTATTTTTGTGTATCGTGCAACAAAAAAAACGTATGTTAATACGTCAATGCCTGCTACCTAGTCATGATGTTGTACTTATTCTCATACTGTCATGATCTTGAATTGAGTTGCTTGAATAAACTTGTAAAAACACGTTACGGTAAAAAGCATGAGGTATCAAAAGATTTGTCTTGAATAGATTGTATCTATTATCATGTTTTAGTCCGAGCGGTTTGCTCAGTGCTTGAGTGTTAGTTTGTTACCCGGGAGGCCTATGTTTGATACCTGGGCTTGGCAAGTCATGTCCGTCTGTGACATTAAGCTACGGTCAATCAGTGTCCTTCACCCTGACGATAATATTCACTAAAGAATGTATGTCTATAAGACAAAATACCCTCCAATTAATGACTGCTTCTTGATATTATTGAATGCTACATATGTATTGTGCTAATTTATATTCATGTTATGTTATGTAAATCTCATATTCATTTTGTTTACTTTCTCCATTTTTTTTTAATTATTTTTTTTGTTGTGTGCCTCTGCCATAAAGTTTGTAAATGGCCAAAGGCAATTATCTTTGCCGTTATGCCAATAAACTTTGAAGTTGAAGTAAAAACGTCATTTCGGGTACTTTAAATCATAGTTATCAACGTTTAAACAAGTTGTACGAGACAATCATCGTATATGAAGAAGAAGAAGAAGAACTTTTATTTGTACTAAAACCCATAAAAGGTTATTGACAAAACATCAATATAACATAGAAAATAATACATAGCAATACGTGTATATGTATACGTTTTACAAAAAGCACATCGAAGCCTTCGGCGACTAATAAGCTGCCACTACACAAAAAGCAAATTGTAAAAAAAAGAATGGACACGTGTAAAAATGTAAAAGTATACGTTATTACTGTTTTCTTCACACTTAGTTCAATGGTAATGGAAGATTAATGTTGCTAACCACACTGTTTTGAAAGTGTAGAAATGTTTCTCATAGTTTTACTTAACATAAAGTTTGAGTACAAGACAATAAATGATGACGTATTTATTCAATCAATTGTTCTTGATTATCAGCCATTTTGATAGCAAAACTGATAAGCCCTTATATTAGGTTATATGAGTAATTTCCAAATATGTGATAATTGAGAAATACCAAGAGAATTTGCATGTGATAACCACAGAAATTCGAATAATTTCGAGCGAAATTTAATATTAAACTGATAAGGGAGTCAACTACTGTGGGGAGTTGAGCAGATGTTGTAGAGGTTGTATCCCTTAGACTACAATATAATCGGACAAGGGAGAACACTTTGTATGAGACGGGAGATTATTACAAACTGCAATTACAAAGTTACGTCCCTTTTTACAACGACGCCATTTTCAGAAAAAAAACGACAACATAATTTGGTCCACAAGAGAATAGGATTTGTATAATTAGGTAAGAACTACAGTTTGGAGTTGATTAACGTCAGCTCACGTTTATCAATAATGAAAAGATATTAGATATTAGAGTATCAACTTACGCATGACACGGTATGTAATGATGACAATGTGTTGGTGAATATGGGAGTCATTTAGGGCGATTTGTTTTGTACCAAACCAGTTTGAATCCAAAACTGCCTTGTGTTCGGTTAAGGCTTACACTCGCTCGAGTTACGAAACTGTGCACACATTTTGCTACTGAACGCACTGTTTGCCAAAAAGTGCGACTTTGTGCCCACTCGCTCGAGCAACTCGGAGGTAGCACGCGTATTTGAGAGCCGAACACTGCGGTCAGTTACGGCTTACTGTCGTTCACATTTTGTATCGTATCCCTGACCCACCGTATCACATTGTATGCAAACGGGGTACCAAATTGCAAAATGAACACAGGG
Source organism: Mactromeris polynyma (assembly GCA_032209605.1). Taxonomy (NCBI): domain Eukaryota; kingdom Metazoa; phylum Mollusca; class Bivalvia; order Venerida; family Mactridae; genus Mactromeris; species Mactromeris polynyma. The sequence continues at coordinate 7,675,924 of JASFXZ010000003.1, read as the reverse complement.
CTGGTTCCCTGTCTTTACTGTCTTTGAGGCAGAGAACCAGAATACAAACGAGGCGGTCAATACACTTTTTAGCGATGCGAACTGTGAACAACTTCCCTTAGCCGTAATTGAACGCAAGGCTGGTTTGTCAAACCTTTTATTTGTTTTAACCAACTGGGTTTAAATTAAAAGAAGTTTCTGCCTTTGTATAATATAACAAATCTACTAGAATTACTAACGATTCACAACAATAACGATTCTCGACATAATGATTTGCCACAGTTGTATAATGATTCGCCACAGACAAATAACGATTTGCCACAGTTGTATAACGATTCGCCACAGACAAATAACGATTTGCCACAGTTGTATAATGATTCGCCATAGACAAATAACGATTTGCCACAGTTGTATAACGATTCGCCACAGACAAATAACGATTTGCCACAGTTGTATAATGATTCGCCACAGACAAATAACGATTAGCCACAGTTGTATAATGATTCGCCACAGACAAATAACGATTTGCCATAGTTGTATAACAATTCGCCACATTCGTATAACAATTCGCCACTGTTGTATAACGATTCGCCACAGTTGTATAAGGATTCGCCACATTCGTATAACAATTCGCCACAGTTGTATAATGATTCGCCACAGTTGTATAACAATTCGCCACAGTTGTATAACGATTCGCCACAGTTGTATAAGGATTCGCCACATTTGTATAACAATTCGCCACAGTTGTATAACAATTCGCCACAGTTGTATAACAATTCGCCACTGTTGTATAACGATTCGCCACAGTTGTATAAGGATTCGCCACATTCGTATAACAATTCGCTACAGTTGTATAACAATTCGCCACAGTTGTATAACAATTCGCCACAGTTGTATAACGATTCGCCACAGTTTTTTATTAGGATTATATTTATAATATTAATGATTATTATTATTAAAATTAGACCTATTCATTCTCGGAAATTTCAAATAACACCATATCATAGATGATTCAGTTGGTCTTTTAACGATAATTCAAATGTATTATGTATGTATTACTCCATGTAAATCGTCGTTATTTATGGCCGAAGAATGCCTTTAAGCAGAGAGGTAATTTTGCAGTTTGTCACAATGACATTGGTTATCACCTTTAAGAGTTTGTTGTATCCAAACCAATTTGAGCGATGTATGACGTTTCACAATTTTAATATAAACAGACGTTCAAATCTTCACAGTAGCGGATCCGTGGTCCAGTGGTCGCAGGTTGTATCCCCCGCTCCATTACTAACAGTCTTTCAGGTGAGGCAAAAACCGAGGTTCTATGTACGATGCTTTACATTAGACAGGTGAAAGAACAAGGAGTGTTTCTGGAACTGAGGCATCTTCTGTATCATGCACTTCAAAATTGCAATGTAAGCGAAGGTGCTTGAAAAACTAACACATATCATAGAAAAAGAGGTAAACTGAACTTGTATATTGTTTTCCATTATATTTTGCCTGCAAAAACATTATTTTTGTCTGGAAGACCTAAAGAATGCTTAACACTACGATGCTAACAACTGTGCGACAAAAACTAGCATGGTAATCAGCCATTTTCGGTGTCCACCGGTGTTCAGTGTGCACAGATATTCAGTGCCATGAGTATATAATAAATTTGCAATAGGAAAAATCTTGTTCGAGATTTTATAAAACATGTGTTATTGAATGTTTTAGCCAATAGCAATTTCTTACTAAAATCTATTCTTGACATGACAGGTAGTGTCTTTAAATAACCACATTTCATCAAATTTTTATATCCTTGTAAAGTGCAAAGTAAAATTTCAATGCCATGTTTACACTATAACATCCATTTTCTAAATAACAACTGCCATTTAAATTTGAAGTTAGTTTACAGTATGATTATTATGTTCTGATCATAACTTAGGCTGTGACCGTCATATGCATCAGCAGCCCTTATTAAGTTATTGCATCCAGAACAAATTTAAAATACATCTTAATTTAGGATGTTTGGTATAATTTGAGTGATTTTTCTGCTTTCAGATACCATATTGTGTGATCAACTTACAAAAGTGTGGCTGTTCGTTAGTCAATTCTTGGATGATTGACCAATCATCTTCAGTCAAAATGAAGCCATTACCCAGATTCATCATCGCTGTCATTACTTTCATCTGTTTCATGCTCATGCTAAATGCATTTGTTGGAGTGAGAATCAACTTGTTATGGGTATACTATCCTGAACTTGATACTGAAAATATCTGGAGAAATTATAGAAATTTTGCAACACCCCATAAGCTACAGTGTGACATTTCTTTGCAAGCGGAAAAATTTGATTGCTATCCAGAAAAGTCAGCATCTAAGGCTAAGTGTGAGGAAAGGGGTTGTTGTTGGCATGACAACATTAAATATCAAGCGGAATATGAGAGCGTCTCGGGGAAACAGAACAAATTAGGTGTACCATCTTGTTTTTACCCAAGAAACTTTCCTACTTACAATATACAGTCTATTCAGCAAACTAAGACTGGTTTAAGGATAAACATGAGTGGCTCTCCGCCCTCCTATTATCCTGGAGGTGTTGGTGAACTTCTTGTAGATGTGATGTATGAGACTGATCAGAGATTACATGTGAAGGTAAGTTCCTATGCAATAAATGTGTTTTTATCACAATAATGGTAAGGAGTCATCAGACAAAAAGTACAGTAAAACCTCAATAATAAGACCACCATTGGGACCTTTGAAAACTGGTCTTACTATTTAGGTGGTCTTAATATTGAGGTTCAATAAAGAGCAAACCAATGAAAATGGAGTTACAAATTGTGTTCTTAATTTTTAGTAGGTCTTACTATTGAGGTGGTCTTTAGGTGAGGTTTTACTGTATGCTGCTTTAAGTTTTGGTCATTTTTAAAGATGTTCTTGGCAAAGGTTCCTTTTTATACAAACACAGTGAAACCATAAAATAAGACCACCATTAGTTCTGAAAACAGTCAGTCTGAGTTGGGAGGTGGTCTGATTATCAATTGAAATATGCAAAAAAACTAAAAACTGGTCTTGGATAACATGGACTTATTAATGAGGTGGTCTTAATTTGGAGGAGGTTTTTATGTGAGTATTTATTTATGTAGAGGAGATAGTCGTAAAATGTTGTTTTTTTGTATCATTTTTCATCCACAGATTTACGATCCCAACATAGCACGTTACGAAGTACCTTTGGATGTTCCTAAGTCTAAAAAAAGGGCTGCTCATCCTGTCTACAATGTAACTATAAGTGATGTCGGGTCACCATTTTGGCTTTCTGTAACCAGGACTACTGATAATATTACTGTGTAAGTAGAAATGCTGTCTATAACGAATTACTGTATAAGAGGTAGCTAGTGACATGAATATGTTTGGGAATTTTGTGTATTCAAAAAGTTGCGATAATATCAAACAGCATAAATTTTCTTGTCCACATAATTTTCTTTACACACTTGCCTTTTAAATGTAACAGTACTCATTTCAATGATTAGCAAACATTTCCATTTCGTTTTTTTTTAATTGCGAAAATATCCACTTTTACAGTATATATTGACATATTATGACTAATAGCAGCTCTCTGCCAAGTCTGTGTTGTAAGCCACAAATGCCCCTTGAATAATTATTTTAGTCTCCTCAAGGTATTAGATATGGTTGGATCTCACTTACACTAACATTAAAACTGCATTAAACATTACCCCCCCCCTTGCTTGATTGACTGCACTGTTTTGACTGTTAAAGTAAGAATTTGCAACAAGTGTGATATTTCTGGGGGGTTTTCAGATTTTCTACAGATGGAGCCGCACCTTTGTTATTTACTGACCAGTTCTTACAGTTGTCATCCGTGTTACCATCAACATATGTGTATGGTTTAGGTGAACACAGACAAGGATTGATGCTGGATGTTAATTGGACCCAGAGAACTATGTGGAATGTGGATCAACCACCAAAAGTATGATTCATTGATGAAGTATGGATGGTTAGGGTTAAAAATTTAGACTGTTTCTAGTTGCCTGACCAACCGTCATTTTGCCCCTGACCCAAACTTTTTAGAACGGGACGTATTACAGTTTCACCTGTGGCAAACGGGCGGGGGTCGAGTAAGTTATCCGATCAATATCTTTAGAAGCATTTGTCCAATCAGCACCAAATTTGGTCAGAATGTGTATGGGCATAATATCTCGCGCAAGTTTGATAACCAGCCATATCGCTCGAGTCACTCAGGAGTTATCACCCTTTGATTATAGAAATTACCTTAAATTTGTCTTGTTTTAACTCTGAGCTCTGACTTATAATGGGTGTATTTTGTGTCAGTTCGCCACTCTTGTTTATGACTTAAAAACATTTCCGAAAAATGTTTTGTCCCAAACAAAATTTAGATGCAAACATTGCCCAGAAATAGAACATAAAGGTACATCAATAGGGAAATAAATCTTACATTGTAACTCTGATTAAGAAAAGCTGAATAAGCATTTTAATTGATTTTTAACTTCTACCTAACTAGGAAAGAAATATTAAAAAATATTCTACAGTGTACCTACCGACCCATCTTTTTTCAGCCTGTAATTTGAACAAACTTATTTTTAGGCCTTATTTCATTTAATACCCTGATTTGCTTGTGTAGTAATTAACTTATTAATAATCATCTGCTTGTATGAATATGGAAAGGCAAATGAAAACACTTTTGTGCTTTAAAGCTAACTAGAATATCTTACTCTTGTAAAGAGAATCACAATGTAGTTTGTAAGAAAAGTTTCATAATTTTGAAAAAGCCTTTTTAGGAGAAATACTGAGAGCATATTATTTATCCATATTATGGACTTAATTCTGAGATTAGAATATCATATTCAACATTGTTTCTACCTGGTACTGTTTGACTCTGAAAATTTGGTTTAACATCAAAATATTTTCCAGGAAGATACCAATCTGTATGGTTCTCATCCATTTTACCTTGTTATGGAAGAAACTGGAAAAGCCAGTGGATTTTTCTTGCTTAACAGCAATGCAATGGGTAAGCCTTTGCATTTCTGTTCTTATATCAACATGGTTGATAGATTAATTCTCAATTGGATTATGATCCTTATACATAAATGAAAGGTTTCTTATTTGAAAAACATGTTGGTGTTAGATGCTATTACTTGGTTGTAATTTATTGAAAAACTCATTCATTAATTAACAAAGAGATAGAAGTGATGCATGTTTTCACTTTTTTTTTTTTTAAAGATACTTTGTTATTATCTCGGGATAAAATATATCCAAGGACTTACAAGGATTGATTTTGAAGAGATAGCAAGGCATAAGACAGTTTTTGGGGACTGATACTTCAGGAATATTCATGTCTTTACAGAATTTATTAGCCATAAGTATCTATGCTTAATTATTCCATTTTCAATAGTTCTAACTAATGCAATCACATTTCCTTGAAATTTCTCTTGGAATTTTCATTAGGGAATATTACACAGAAAAAGATTTCTTTCAGATGTGATATTGCAACCGTATCCTGCTATCACCTGGAAAACGATTGGAGGAATTCTGGAGTTCTATGTTTTCATTGGTCAAGAGCCTAGTGACATCATCAGGGAATACACAAATGTGATTGGTCGAACTTTCATGCCACCATATTGGAGCTTAGGATTCCATATTTGCAGATTTGGTTACAAGACTGTGAATGATACAATGAAAGTTGTGGACAGAGTAAGAAAAGCTGGCATACCTCAGGTAAGTTCCTATCTAATTATCCTGACAAATTGTGTTTTCTTAGTTCATGTACATTTGGCAGATTTAGGATTTTTGTGCCAGCCTTGCCCAACACTGATACTGATTTCCTGGTCATGAACTGAAGTCTTGAGTCTGAAACTCTATATGAGCACCGCTGTACGATTTCCAACCTTCCTTTAAGAGACGTCATTTCCAGAAAACATCACATGTGACGTTACCATTTACTGACAGTAAGCAATATTTGCCCTTGTGGCAATATGAAAACAAAGTGACCATATTGAGTGAATATTGTTTCCTGCTTGACATCACATGTTGCTTTTTCTTGAAATGATGTCACTTACAGAAGAGGTTGGAAATCACATAGCAGCGCTCATATATGAGAGTCTCATCACTCAATACATCTGATTGGTTGTTTCTGAGCTCTGTGTCTGAATTGACCAATGACAAGTCTGCATTCTGAGAAATTTCACTAAATTCTGATTTATAAACTTGATCTGTTCTTTAACAGAAGCAAGTAACGATATGAAGGAGTTCCCTAGAAATACAGATAGTGGTACAAAACGTTTTCTTTCTTTACAGGATGTCCAGTGGAATGATATAGACTATGCTGTAGGTGGTCGAGACTTCACATCTGACACTGCCAGGTTTGGTGATCAACGTGCAATGGTTGCTGAGCTACATAGAAGAGGAATGAGTTATATAGTCATTGTAGTAAGTTGTTTGTGTAAAATAAGAATGTCAAGGAATGGCATTCTTTGGTATTTAAATGTTTTGTCAACATTATGAATGAATATTAGGGCATTCCAATCATCTTGCATTGTACTGTAAAACTTCAATCCCACCCTTGGGACCCTTGAAAACTGGCCTTATTTTTGAGGTGGTCTTATTATTGAGGTGGTCTTAGTTGAGGTTTTGCTGTATATGTTTTGACCCAAATATTCAAATGCCTGTTTTAGTTCTAACTATCAAAATTACAGACAATATCTGTCAACGGTATTGTAGCCATTGTCTTTCAAGTACAATTTATTTTTGTATACGATAGTATTTTAAGTTAGATTCAGTTGTTGTATTTACAAAACTTTAATTAGGCCATCATTAAAAAAATAGTTTGTTTGCAGTTATGCGACCTGGAATTTTAACGGTAGGGAGGTAGTTTTTTTTAGTTTAGTACTGTAATGGCTAAAAAAACGAAAATAAAATTTTCATTAATGAATCTGAAAAAATAAATTGAGTTGCGGCATTTTTTACAGATGGCCTTAAGTGCTTGCACTGATTAGCACCCAGCAAGCAATGATTGATACAAGTTGTTAGAGCTTGCTTTTTGATCAATATTGTGATAAATATTTTTAAACTAAAGCATTGGTTTGTGTATTATATTATGGTTGATATTTACTGATTTACATTGCAGGACCCTGGTATAAGCAACACACAGTCACCTGGTTCTTATAGGCCATATGACCTTGGAATGAAAATGGATATTTTTATCAAAAATGATTCTAATCAACCTTTGGTTGGCAAGGTAACCAATTTAGTAATATTGCTAACAACATCTTCTTTCATATTTCATGTTACAGACTACAGGTATGCTGTGTCGCTTAATTCAGAAATTATGTACCATTATGCTTATACTATGACTTTTGATTTATAATATTGGTTAAGAAACTATATTGATAAAAAGTTCCGGAAGTCTGAAATAAAACCAGTGATATGTTTGCTTTGATTGCTGTAGATATGTTCACACTGACAATTATTAGAGTTTTATTGTTTGTGTGAAGACACATTTTGTAAAATTCATTCACGCTTTCACTCTACAAATAAACAATTTATTTACATTTATATTACAGTAAAACCTCTGGAAATTGTCATGAGTTCTTTCCCTTTATCCCATCTAGAGTTCTCTCCCTTTTCCCCTTCTATAGTATATGAATTAAAGTATGTAAAGGGAGAGAACTCTAGATCGGATAAAGGAAAAAAACTCATGACAGTCTCCTGTGTGTAAAACCTATCTAAAAGACCAACATGTTTTTTAATTCTTCCATATTTAAACTTGATTCTCAGACCACCTCACAACTGAGACGTTCACCAATGAGATTTTCTTCAGAACTGATATCAGTCCTATTATTGAGGTGTTACTGTATGTTTATTTTCTAGGTATGGCCTGGTACAACCGTATTTCCTGACTTCAGTAACCCAAAGTCTCAAGATTACTGGTCGACTCTTATTTTAGAATTCTGGAGAAAAATCCCCGTAGATGGATTGTGGATAGTAAGTATATATTGTTTGATAGATAAACATGGGTTGAAAAAATGATGAAAAGCATTTGATGAATGCAAATCCCACAGGATTTAGAGTTATTAAACTTCGACTTAAGTTAACATTATAATTACACAATCAGATGAATTTACGGCAATTGCTGTTTACCCAATATTTATATGTTATTGAAAGGTTATATTTGAGGTGGCATTGTGGTAGAGTGCTTGACTCCCGATCTAAAAGGTCATGAGTTTGAGCCTTGCTTTTAGCGGGTTTTATCACAAACTTCACAATCCCTGAATTTGGTGCGAGTAATGGTTTGTAACCTAGGAAGCAGTCATCGAGAGTGAGTGGTATAAGTTTAACTTGTTTCACAATCCTTGTTAAGTAAGTAAGTAAGTTCTTACTTAACTAATGATATTTTATCTTTCAGGATATGAATGAAATTTCTAATTTTGTAAATGGCTCTATGAGTGGTTGTACTAATTCTACATACAATGACCCTCCATATTTGCCAAGTAAGTGTGCTTACATTTTCTAGTTGTTTAATTGTATGACATATTTGGTATTTTTGTTTGAGTTTAGTTTGTAGGACAAAACCCTCCCACAAGGCCATCCCTATTTCTATTTGGCATAACCTTTGCCTGCAAAATTTTGATGGGGAGGTAGGACATTATTTTTTATTTCATATAGTTATACTAGTGTAAACAATTAATATTCTGATAAAAAAAAATTCCTTCTCGGACCCCCTCAATTTTTATTTATAGGAGCCATTTTCATGGGTGGTTAGGGTCATGCCAACTGAATAAGTATGGCCCAGGGATTCAAAACTGAACATGCTACAACAATTTGTATGATATTATAACAATTATTAGCATGAAAAATCACTTAAATAGCATTTTGTATCAGTTTGATAAGAGATGGGCTTTTGTCCTTCCAGTAAAAAATATGAGAGAGTTTTTGTCTGTTTGAGCAAAACGGGATAGAAGTGATTTTGTCCTGCTCCCGTTGTTTTCTCATTCAAATGGGGATACAGGGGACATTTCCCTATATGTTACAAATATAGTTGGATTGGATTCATGAGGCAGTTCAAAAACAACGTCTAGCTTGCGTTTATTTCCTTATGTGATTTTAACCTCGCATTCTTAATCTGTTGTAGAAGTTCTTGACGGAAAACTGTATTCTAGAACAATATGTCCATCATCTAGACAGAAGATATCTCGAAACTACAATTTACATAATATGTATGGCCTCATGGAAGCTAAAGCAACCTATTCGTTAGTACTATGATTGTATCTTTCCAGTGATGTTGATTTGAAATTACAGTTAAACCTCAGTAATAAGACCACCATTGGGACCCTTGAAAACTGGTCTTAATATTAATATTGATGTTGAATAAAGAGCAAAAAAGTGAAAATGGACTTGAACATTGTGTTCTTATTTTTGAGGTGGTCTTTAAGTGAGGTTTACTGTTTGCATAGTTCAGTTAAGCCCTCTCTAGAGCAACAACCTTTCTTCAACAACAGTTTCAACTATTGATGTAGTGAGAATTTACTTTCAATCTAACCTCTCAAGAGCAACATACTGTGGGAGATGAATATTTCGGCTGTTGTTGTGAGGTTGTTGCTCTTGAGAGGATAGATGGAAAGTAAATTCTCACTACATGGATAGTTGACACTGTTGTTGAAGAAAGGTTGTTGCTCTAGAGAGGGCCATTGTGCACTGTAATGCATGTCCTAATGAATTGTTAATTTGTGTATGAAAGTTTTAAATAGTGATTACCACACATTGGAATAGAATAATGATTCCATCTTTGACTCCTCTTGGTAATGACCTTGTTGAAAATGGGCAGAATGCACCTAGTTGATACCATCTAATACATAGGTCATAGTTAGTTTCACTATTGAAGCCACATTCAACTGCAACATTTAAGCTATTGGAAATAAAAATATATAACAAATATGCAATGTAATTATGCCCCCCTTCGAAGAAGAGAGGGCATATTGGTTTGCACATGTCGGTATGTCGGTTGGTCCGTAACCTTTTCGTTTCTGATCAATAACTCAAGAACCCCTTGACCTATCATACTCAAACTTGATACATACATTCATCTTGGGTAGCAAAGGAATCCTATTGATTTTGGGATCACATGCTCGAAGGTCAATGTCACAGGGGTCAATTGTTCTCAAACCGTTTCCGATCAATAACTCAAGAACCCCTTGACCTATCATCCTCAAACTTGGTCCATACATTCATCTTGGGTTGCAGAGGAACCCTGTATATTTTGGGGTTAAGGGGTCAAAGGTCAAGGTCACAGGGGGCATCTCTTGTTTCAACTGTATGTATGAGAAAATTGTTTGTAAAACATATCAGATGTTGTAGTTAATAGTTACTGTAACTGTTATATGACTTATTGATTTCAGGGCTTTGAAGGCGCTTTCTGTCCATAAACGACCATTTGTTATATCAAGGTCAACTTATGCAGGTCAAGGTCATTATTCGGGTCACTGGACAGGGGATAATTTTGCTACGTTTCATGATATGTACAGATCTATATCAGGTACTTTTATTTTATGATTGAATCAGTGAAAAATGATTGAGACAAAGTCTGGAGTCCATTGATATTATGAAATTATGAATTACGAGTACATTGATATGTGATCAGATTTTACTATGCTGATTTAGTCTTATGAAAACAAACAAAAGTAGCATTATTACCTATTAAGTCCTATATTTAACGCATTAAAGTAGATTTTTAAATACAAACAAACTAGTGTGCTAAGAAAACCCCTTTATTTGCATTGAATTTATGGCATCTAACTGTAGCCAATATCATTGAAGTTTTTTTGTAGTAATGAGATTTTGTCTTTTAATGTTACAGTTTCTCCAATTGTTCATGAAAAAGTAAGAAGTGTTCTATAAAAAGTGATACACATAAATTGAAATAACTTGTTACTCAATTGACATAAAATAAATTAGTGTAAATTAATTACATCAAATTCAATGGAAGAATATTTCAATAAAACCAAATATATTCAAGCATGATTTAGATTCTACTCACTGATGTTTGCAGCTATACTGACAATGAATTTGGCGGGAATACCTATGGTAGGTGCAGACATCTGTGGCTTCAATGATGACACTACCTATGAACTGTGTTTGAGATGGTACCAGCTAGGTGCATTCTATCCATTTTCAAGAAGTCATAATACTGATTTGTCAAAGGTATGTAGAAACTTCAAACAAAATACAGAATCTTACTGGTAGTATAAGTTTAAACGTTAAAAAAACAATTTTGTTTTATTTGAATGAAATGGTTAATACAAAATGTTTTGAGAAAATATTGGAACAACTATGGTCACTATGTGACTGATACTGTACATAACTTATTATGGAAGTATGTGTAATCTTTTCTATAAACTTTACAGAAAGATGGTGCTATAGTCAGTGTTTTCTATAAACTTGACAGAAAGATGGTGCTATAGTCAGTGTTTTCTATAAACTTTACAGAAAGATGGTGCTATAGTCAGTGTTTTCTATAAACTTTACAGAAAGATGGTGCTATAGTCAGTGTTTTCTATAAACTTTACAGAAAGATGGTGCTATAGTCAGTGTTTTCTATTGGGATATAAATTACACTGGCCAGTCATATATTTTGTTGTTAAATGAAAAGCCAATGTTTGAAAGTATTTACTTGACAAAAATGCAGCTTTTTTAGCTTACCTGAACACAAAGTGCTCATGGTGAACTTTTAGGGTTGTTGGCTGTCAGTCGCCATGTATTGTCCGTCGTCTGTCAACATTTTCTTTAAACAACATCTCCTCCTATACCACTAAATGGATTTTGTCCAAACTTCACTGGAATGATCCTTTGGTGGGCCTCTTTCAAAGTTGCATAAATCATTCCAGTCTACTGCTAAGTAGGTCACATGAGTTAAATATAGATACAATGTATTAAAAGTGTAAACTTTGAATGGTATTGTACTCAGGTGAGCGATATAGGGCCATCATGGCCCTCTTGTTAAAAGATATGCTACTACAACATTTTTGTAATGCAGAAAACTAATAAGTCTTGAAGCATTTTTACACATTTTATACAATATATTTATCCAGAAGGATCAGGATCCAGGCGCATTTGATGAATATTTTGCCGCTAGTGTGAGAGATGTCTATCTGACTAGATACTCGATATTACCCTATCTTTATACATTGTTCTATGAAAGTCACATTATGGGTACACCTGTTGCTAGGGCAATGTTCTATGAGTAAGTATTTGTAACAAGCTGCGTTTTTATTAGTCACATTTCCAAAAAATTACCCTCTCTTGATCTTCAACCTCTCTTCAATAGAGCTGTCATAGATAGAAATGATATTGATGGATGAATAATAGATAAAATAATAGAAAATGACGAAAATTCACCGATTCACACTCGATAGTGACCGATTAAGTTAGTTTATCTGTGACTTTTAATTTCTGTGTGGTGTTATGTAATTGGCTTGCTTTCAATGAATTGACGGTATTTTGCAAGGAAATTAAGTAGAAGTATAACAGATGTATTGAACTTTCTGTGTGTAAAATTTGTATATATGATGTATTCATATTTAATTGCATTGTTCAAAAAATTTCAGAGGAGTACATAGCACTTTTGTTAAGTGTACATCCGAAGATATTAGTACTGGTTGATAACCCTAGAAGGCTAGTTTGGTCAACTACCCGCTGTACATAGATGAAATACTGCTGATTTTGCACATAATAAACCAACAAACAGACTCACCAATTTATGATAAATAATTTACATATGTTTCAAGCATTTCATGTGTGGCATCTTGCACTCTGCTAGTTAGAGGTTTAACTAGGGCTTGTATTTATGCTTGTAGTTTTTTCCCCTCTTAATAGTAATTGACATGGGATATTTTAGGTTCCCGACCAATAAGAAGACATTTCAACTAGATAGACAGTTTATGTGGGGTACATCATTGTTGGTTGCTCCTGTCTTGACAGAGGTATTCTTATATCAATATATTTTATTTATTACTGATTCGGTTTTTCTTATTAATGATATTTGCCTTCAGTAGTTGGTTGAATTAACTTGACAATTTGTGATTTCATCCCCTTACTTAAAAAGCATTGAAGAAATTGAGCAGGAAATGCCTTATACAACATACACAGGGAGGTGGAGAGTTGGAGGGAGGTGCAGAGGTTGAGGGAGGTGCAGTGATGGAGGGGTAGAGCGCCTGGCTCCTGATTCATAGGTCGTGAGTTCAAGCCGTGCGATGAGCGTGGTTTGATCACGAACTTCAATATCCCTGAATTTTGGCACGAGTACTGGTTGGTAGCCAGGAAGCAGTCATTGAGAGTGACCAGTATAAGTTGTAAGATCTTGTTTCACAATCGATGTAAAATAAATAAGATTAAAAAACTTAAACAACAGAACCACCCCAGAAGCACAAGGAGACATGAAAAATGTAAGTAAGTAAGTAAAATTGCAAAAACAAAGGGGACAAAAAAAATAATTGTATGTTTGGCAATGATAAGGATTTATGTTGAGATATTCTATATATTTTATGAGCACTGCTGTATGATTTTCAACCTCTTCTTTAAGTGAAGTCATTTCCAGAAAACGTCACATGTGACGTCACCAAGTAGGCCTACTGACAGTAAGCAATATTTGCCCCATATGGTAGTATGGAAATGAAGTGACCCTATGGAGTAATATTGTTTCCTGCTTGCAAATGTTGACATCACAGGTTTATTTTTCTTGAAATGACGACACTTACAGAAGAGGTTGTAAATCCCACAGCAGCGCTCATATAATGATGATATTTAGGACCACAACTGTATTTATAATATATTTTAATTTGTCACATTATTTTAGAAAGCACGGTCAGTGGACGTGTTTTTACCAGCAAACAGTGTTTGGTACAACTTCTACACTGGTGAGCAATATGTCGGCAAAGATACCAATTTAACCTTGCCCGCTCCTATCAATGTGATAAACCTGCTGATGAGAGGTGGAACCATTATACCAATGCAGGAACCAGCTCTTACTACCAGCGATAGGTTAGATCCTTTATATCTATGAATTCCACATTAAATGTTTACAAGGGCTTACCAATATAGACGACATTTTATATTTTCCTATAGGTGATATATTTCAACTGTAGATTTTGTGCATTTCTGGCACTGATTGTCAACTTTAAGTTTTTATTCACTTTTGCAGCATAAGCAGGTTTTACTTATCTTTCAACGGAAAATGCAAATTCAGCGTTGCCCAAATATCCATTCAAGCACAAACAAAACTGCAGTAAAACCTCACTTAAAAGACCAACTCAATAATAAAACCACCTCAAAATTAAGAACACAATTTCCAAGTCCATTTTTACTGTCTTGATCTTTATTCAACCTCAGTATAAAGACCACCTCAATATTAAGACCAGCTTTCAAGGGTCCCAATGATGATCTTATTATTGATGTTTTACTATAGTTCGAGTGGTTATGTTGCAAAATGTCTGTGCCTCGGGATTTGTCTATCCCTATCTTGTTGGTTGATCAATATCAAAGTTCAGCTATTCTGTCTCTTGTCGATTTTTCTAATTTTTAACATGAAAAGTAATGTATTTGGTACTGATGTTTTTAGCTCACCTGAAAAATCTTCTTTTCAAAAACAACAGGCTAATTGTGAAATAATTTCATGCGAATGTTCCTTTGGTGACCCTCTTTTTCAAATTGTGAGATTCTTTAAAAAACATTGCTGCCAGGGTGCGGGTCACTTCCTGTTATGTGTACATTTTATAAATATATACAACGTACTAACATGCTGGAAATCAAATTTTTTGCTAACTGTGAGAATCTCAACTTCAACGAAATTTTGCACAGGAGCACAGTACCAGATTTTTCAGGTGACCAGGTGAGCGAGTCAGAGCCATCATGGCTCTCTTGTTACCTAATGATCCTTAGTAACATCAGTGGACGCCATCCTAAGTCATTATGTCCATCTATATTATTTATCATTGCAGCCGATTGAAAGATTTCTCATTACTGGTCGCATTACAAATGAATGGTTCTGCTAATGGTTCCCTGTTCTGGGATGATGGTTCCTCGCAAGGTATGTCAATCATATCATACAGGTTGACGTGTATTATTGTATAAGTGGTGAAATTAGTGATGTGCTAATACTTGTGAATTCAAGAAAGTCACAATATATCAGCCAGCGTAATTTTCCTGCTTTAAAGAAGTAAATTTGTATATACTTTACTATAAAATTGAACAGTACTCATTACAATTCTGCTTGTGAAAGGTGTGATATTGTCGATTCACCATCTTTTTGACTTGCCAAAATATCCACTAATGCTTTCAGAGACCTTCTATATACATCCTTGTTAATGATTATTTGCCTGTGTTACTGAGCTATCTGTCTTTATCAATCTTACTGACATTTAATTACTTTTTTGAAAAAACAATGTATTCTAGATACAATAGACAAGGGGAAGTATGCATTGATCCACTTTTCTGCAGAAGAGGTGAGTATAGAAATGAGTTTTGAATCATGAGTATTATTTGTCTTTTATCATGTTTTGACTTGCTATACTTTCCTTAAGTGATGTGTAGTGCACATTCATTCATTTAATACTCATAAAGTAAACTATAACAAGGTTGTGACTTTTTGTCAAAACTAAAGTGATTCACCTCACATGGCCTGGGATCAATACCTACTACTCAGCACTCAGATGTCGAAATCTTCTCTGCTGAGTCTAGGTTTGCAGATTTGAGTGTCTGATGTCAGTTACAATGTCTATTGGGTGCTTAGTATTCTATTTGTCCATTTTCTTTGAGATTTGAGTGTGAACCTGAGATTTGAGTGTGAATCTGAGATTTAAGGGTGAACCTGAGATTTGAGTGTGAATCTGAGATTTGAGGGTGAATCTGAGATTTGAGGGTGAATCTGAGATTTGAGTGTGAATCTGAGATTTGAGGGTGAACCTGAGATTTGAGGGTGAATCTGAGATTTGAGTGTGAATCTGAGATTTGAGTGTGAATCTGAGATTTGAGGGTGAATCTGAGATTTGAGGGTGAACCTGAGATTTGAGGGTGAATCTGAGATTTGAGTGTGAATCTGAGATTTGAGGGTGAACCTGAGATTTGAGGGTGAATCTGAGATTTGAGGGTGAATCTGAGATTTGAGGGTGAATCTGAGATTTGAGTGTGAATCTGAGATTTGAGTGTGAATCTGAGATTTGAGGGTGAATCTGAGATTTGAGGGTGAATCTGAGATTTGAGGGTGAATCTGAGATTTGAGGGTGAATCTGAGATTTGAGTGTGAATCTGAGATTTAAGGGTGAACCTGAGATTTGAGGGTAAATCTGACATTTGAGGGTGAATCTGAGATTTGAGGATGAACCTGAGGTTTGGTGGTGAACCTGAGATTTGATGGTGAACCTGAGGTTTGATGGTGAATCTGAGATTAGAGTGTGAATCTGAGGTTTGATGGTGAATCTGAGATTTGAGGCAGAACCTGAGATTTGATGGTGAATCTGAGATTTGAGTGAACCTGAGATATTTGAGGGTAAACCTGAGATTTGAGGGTGAACCTGAGATTTGAGGGTGAACCTGAGGTTTGAGTGTGAACCTGAGATTTGTGGGTGGACCTGAGGCTTGAGTGTGAACCTGAGATTTGAGGGTGAACCTGAGATTTGAGGGTGAACCTGAGATTTGAGGGTGAACCTGAGGTTCTTGGTGAATCTGAGATTTGAGGGTGAATCTGAGATTTGAGGGTGCCTAGTTGCAGAGTAAAACAGTAATTGTACTACAGTAAAACATCACTTAAACCCTACCTCAATAATAAGACCACCTCAAAATTAAGATCATAATTGATGGTGAACCTGAGGTTTGATGGTGAATCTGAGATTAGAGTGTGAATCTGAGGTTTGATGGTGAATCTGAGATTTGAGTGAACCTGAGATATTTGAGGGTGAACCTGAGATTTGAGGGTGAACCTGAGATTTGAGGGTGAACCTGAGGTTTAAGTGTGAACCTGAGATTTGTGGGTGGACCTGAGGCTTGAGTGTGAACCTGAGGTTCTTGGTGAATCTGAGATTTGAGGGTGAATCTGAGATTTGAGGGTGCCTAGTTGCAGAGTAAAACAGTTATTGTACTACAGTAAAATATCACTTAAAGCCTACCTCAATAATAAGACCACCTCAAAATTAAGATCATAATTTTTTCAAGTCCATTTTCACTGTTTTGCTCTTTATTTAACGTCAATATGAAGACCAGTTTTTACGGGTCCAATGGGTGGTCTTAATATCGAGGTTTTACTGTACTTACAGAGAAGATTAAAATCGGATGTGTTGAGGGCAGGATACGTGAACAAAATGGTGAAGAATATGACTGTATATGGAATGGACAAGTCACCAGAAGTTGTTAAAATGAATAGTATTGTGCAAACATTCCAATATGATGATAAATTAAAGGTATATCATTTAGTTTGATTTGAATACGAAGAATTGGTTTCCTTGTTTGATATTATAGTTACCGCTAGTCAAGATATTATTTTGGAATTAGTCATTTAGCTCGGTGGTTTCTGATGTAATCTTTGTACCTCATATGAAAGAAATTTTATTGTAAAAATTTAATGTTTTCAGGCTGTGAAGTGGGCCCTACTTTTCCTACATTTCCCTACTTTTTTACTTGTTCCCTACTTTTTCTTAAGGAGCCCTACTAACTCAAATCTGAGGCATGAACTCATGAAGCACAGAGGTCTTATCATGGAGACATGTACTCATGAAGCACAGAGGTCTTATCATGGAGACATGTACTCATGAAGCACAGAGGTCTTATCATGGAGACATGTATTCATGAAGCACAGATGTCTTATCATGGAGACATGTACTCATGAAGCACAGAGGTCTTATCATGGAGACATGTACTCATGAAGCACAGAGGTCTAATCATGGAGAATGTACAGTGCAGTGAATTTTTGATATTCCAAAAGTAAGAAATCATTCCTACTATCCCTATTTTTAGGCAATAAAATCCCTACTTTATCCCTACTTTTTGAAAAGAGGTGAGTTGACAGCCTTTGCTTTATTCTTTTCAAAATTGAATGGTTGAATGTATTTATGTCATAAAATATTTTTGGAGAATAAAAATTGCAGTTATATGCTGCATACATTTTAAGTAAGATAATTTATCGCTTCACGTAATATGAATTTATATTGCATTACATTTAGTTTCAATAAAAATCTAAATCTTAGATCGTTCATTAACTTCTATTTTGTTACAATTGATCACTTTGTAGGTTTTGTATTTTAGGTTAATGATGAAATCCATTATCCATGAAGTCACTTTTTCTTCCAAATTTATATTTTATTTGATATATGGTCGACTTATTTACAGAATATTCGGTGATTATCTGGGTTATATGCTGGTGAAATACTGATTAACCATAATGCATGCCTTGGGGCAAAATCCATTTGTGGTTTCGATCATATCAATATGGAGATATTTTGAGGAAACTTACAAAAAGTCCCAAAAATTGCCTTTGTTTCAACTTATTTATTTAACTTGATTGTGAAATAAGTATTCAATTTATATTAAATACTTTTAAAGACTGCTTCATGGATTACAGACCTGTACTCATACTTAAATAAGGGGTTCTCCTTCACCCTAGGCAAAATTTGGGCTCACGACCTTCATATATAGGAGTCAGACACTCTCCACCTCGACCACTACACTTCCCATAAATGTAGTCTTATAAAAAAGAAAAAAGGGTCATGTATGAAATAAATTGTTTATTACAGGTGATGAAGATACCACTGTTTAAGCCTCCAGTCAGTTTAATGCAGAACTTCGTGTTGGAATGGAACTAGTCAAATGTGTGGGCCACGGAAATTGTGTAATGTTTAATGATGTATCAGTGTAATGTTTATCAGATTTTAATGCCTGCATTCCAGACTATATATCGACCATGATTTCACTAAATTTACTTGACAAAGCACGATAGCTTGAGGGATTTGATATATCTTATTTTGTGAATATCATTAGTATTTCGGGGGCTGAATGGGAAACTGTTCTAAATGTATATACAGCTTGTTTAAAAAGTTTGAATTTAGATAAAATGAGAATAATGTTGTTTACACTGACTTTATTTCACATAATGAAATATACCGCTTTTTTCATGCATATCTGTTTTTAACTTTTATTTAGAACTGCCATGCAGAAATAAACTATTGGTCCATAGCGACATAGATGGAATGAGTATGTAAGAAA
Source organism: Mactromeris polynyma (assembly GCA_032209605.1). NCBI lineage: Eukaryota > Metazoa > Mollusca > Bivalvia > Venerida > Mactridae > Mactromeris > Mactromeris polynyma. Next base: position 7,656,697 of record JASFXZ010000003.1, on the reverse strand, counting down.
AAAACTTGTGAACAAACTTTTTTAACACCCTGTACATGTAAATAAAGATGTGACAGTTTCGCAGCCTTTGACTTGTACATACTGTATGTCCGTTCTAGAGCAAATTATGTTGTTCATTGTACAAACAATATTCCGCAAAAACGTTTACTCTTCATATTTACAAGACATACTTAAAGCTGGAGTTGTTTTGAATTAAAATGCAATACATTTGTATGTTACTTCTTGTCAGTGGTTTAAATCATTTTAGCCCAGAAGATGGTTTGCGGTTTTTAATGTTTTGTTGTTGCCAAGTATCAAGTTTTCACTGATTAACCCTTTTGCGAAATGGACAGTTAAAAAGTTGAATGGAATCTCAATTTAGTCCAGCACAATGAGGAACTTTCTCTTGATATTAAATGTAGAATCTGTCAGCATTTTAGTTGACATTAATAATAGAATTATGTATGATGTTATGTTTTTATTGCATATGGCACAAAGTGCACTGATTATTATCTGTTAATGTTTTGGATACCCGGTAATAACTTTTGTTCTTGTTTTTGTTACGAAGTGCTGTACATTGCTGTTCTATGATCATTCCTATGATTTTCAAGGTCCTTAATACTAAGACACAGTGCAACCTCCAAAGAGTAAGAGTTCTGGACATTTTGGCTGTTGTCGAGGTCTTTGCTCTGCAGAATCGATTGTAAATTCTGATTATAGGAAAAACTTGGTACTGTTTTTGAGAGGTCTTTGCTCTGCAGAGGTTGAATTGACTACTATTGTAAGAACTTGATACTGTTGATAACTCGACCATCACTCCAGCTACACATTGAGCATCACTTGGGCGAGTGTGAGTGGAGTACGAGTGTGTGTTCCTGAATACCGACCTAAATCCTTAATGTATGGAGAACTTGATACTGTTGTTGATAGGTTGTTGCTCTACAGAGGTTGAATTGATAGTAAATTCTTACTATAGGAAGAACTTGATCCTGTTTTTGAGAGGTTGTAGCTCAAGAGGGCCTCTTAGGAGAGGTTGCACTGTATTTACAAATGAATTGTTCAGTAGAAAGGTTTATAGGGCCATTGCCGAGTAGACAAATGTTGTAATGGGATTTGATGGAAAATTTGCACCCATCCTGTGATATCTTTTATGATAATAAGTAGTACATAATGCGCTTTGCCTATAGATCTGCTATTGTTGATACTCAAGATGAATATATTTGTTGTTTCACATAATTCAGATATGTTCCTATTTATACTGCAGTACATGGCTTTTTTTAGTGTATGGAAATAAACAGTGGAAATAACGAGAGACTTGTTTTCATTTTAATATGTCAACAATTCTTTGAATGTTCTGTTATTGTTAATCTAGAAGTTCACAGACGGCGCAAAGGACAGTTGTCTGATACCAGATACACAGTGTTGTTGTTCACGAAAGCTATACATAGACGGCAATCCTGTCAAATTTACATAGTTTGACTCATTCCTCATTAGTATGACAGAGCTTGTAATGAGCACAAATGAACAACAAACATTTTATAGGAATAAACATGTCAGCATGTGTACAGTTCCAAGCTAGCACAATATGTTGATACCATAAAAAACAAACAAACACAGTATTAGAAAACGAACTTGTTACTTTATTAACAATTTTTGTCCAACAAGAAAATATTTAAAAATATATTAGCTGTTCGAAACCATAAATATTATATTAATTAATTTGTTAGTACAAGATTATACACCAAACTTTTTGTTAACTCACAAGTTCAATAAGAGAGTAAAATATCTGCAAGATTACAAACTAATATTGAGATTAAAGTCGCCCAACGATGCGCAGGCGATATAGTTCTTGGTCTGTTGCTTCTTAAATCCTGTTTTTCAAGTACTTTGCGATATAAAATCATGTGATAACATTTTACCCTAGTCAATATATAAGACAATTTCAAAACATATAGAGAGCGTAATATATATGAGATTCTGTTTTTAAGACTATCTTTCCTAGATAAAATCAATTTCAAATATGTACATGTAGATCAATTTCAGCTGCTAAAAAGCGTATTCAAAAAATTAAAACCAACAAAAAAAGCTAAAATGTTTCACAGTAAAAGCATATATATATAAATGTATATATGAGTCAAGGCAGTCAAACATTATGACTCTAGTGCAAAATTTACTGCACAATTCCTTGTTGTAACACATTAGTAATTGGAATGATTTGAAGCAAATGAACTGATACCAAATGATTCAAAGCATCTTCATAATGTATTCATTATAATATTAAAGTCAAAAACAAATACCAGTATGTGCAGAAAGCAATACAATTAAGCAATAGTTGTATAAATTATGGCACCACGAAATTGTACTTGTTTTCTTAATCTAGTTGATGATTTGCTAATTTTACAATTTTGAGATGAAATTTTCACTATTTCTAAAATACATATTTCTAATATACATATTTTTAGCATATTTCTAAAAATTGAAATTTTTACTCCATGTTCAACTTGGTAGGAAAACAACAACAATGTACTTCTATGTTCCAACACAAAAAACGACAACAAATGAGTGACCACAAGGAATAATTTGATAAGAGTATTTATGGTAAATGAACGTAAAAATTCAAATGTATGAGCATAAAAATTTCAATTTAGGACATAACATATATTTATCGAAATTTATCAAAAAATGCGCAAACCTAGGAACTGAAGTTTGGAATTGTAAATATAAATTGAGTGAACGATAAAGCTCAGTTTGATCATGTTAAAAAAATACGCAATAGTACCTACCACCAATAGCATATTTTAATAGTGTATAAGCAATTTATACAACAGTGGTGTGAGGTAATAACACTCCAGATTGATCTCCAAGCTCAAATCTCATTCCTGTGCTTCAATATTCTTAAATGAATTGTGGTCAGATGATGATATTATTTATCCAAGTATTTACTTAAACATCATTTAAAATTATATTTGACCAGACTTGTTGAGATTGAAAATTAAGTCTTGAGCACAAAGACTGATCTTAAGTTAATAATCTAGGGCCATGATTGATAAGCTATTTGAAGAAATCTATACACATCTATTTCAACGGATTATTTTTCACACACACTGAATTTTTTAATGTACAATCTAAATAAAATGCATTATATAATCGTTTACATCTTTAAAACCATTTTATTTCAAGAAAGGATTAAAAAAATTTGAAGTAAAATCTTTATATGCAAACAAAACATCAAACAATAGATTACATACACACAAATTGATTTGCATCAAAACACAGTCAGCTATAGCACCAACAATTTAAAAACAATATCAAAATATTTTGGAAAAGTTGCTAATTTAAACATAGTACTGTTTGAAATCTGATAGTTTATGATTATATAGCACCACAAAAGCTTTTCTGCTGATATCAAGGAGATTCCTCCTCTTGGAGTTAACAGTAGTTGAATTTATTGCTAATAAACTTAGAAAATTTGAGATTTTAAATCACATTTGTTGAACCTTGATATTTTTCCATACTTAAACAAGTATATGTAGGTGTTTTCTCATGATGTAGAATAATCTATATTACACATTACTTGCATCTCTCGTATGTAGCTTGCGTCCATTTATTCTTTGATCAAGCGACCATTGGGGTCATAGACACCTGAAAATAATTCAGTCATTTATAAAAATGCATTGATGTGCACAACATCAGTTCGATTATAGTTATGGCCAAAATGGTATTTAAACAGAGGGTACAGGTGGAGCTTTAAAGGTTTCAGCATGACAAAAGCAGCTAACCTTTGTACTTTACTTTTTTAGATAATATGTTTAAAAATGCCTCGGAATACAGAATTTAAAAACTTTGCAGAAGGACAACCCAGACATCTTAGAAAGTTGTGCGTACACTAACAAATGGCCCAGCGATGACCCTGACAATGTAAGAACTTTTCAATAAGTTTGTGCATAACTATAGTAATTGCTTCTTGACAAAAACTAAGAAAAGATAGCTCAGCACCAAACCCTCCATGTCTATGGTAACTTTTGTTTGTTACGAAGCAATTAACTTCCATCTTTTGAAATGAGCAAGGAGAGTTAACTTGCATTCATCAAATTTTATCTTTAAAGCTTTTTCAAATCAGTATTTTTCATTGTTCATGATGAATTTTCACGGACTAATTTTTGTACATTTGGAAATCAATGATTGAGTCACCAAGAGTGTGTTAATTACTATTTAAGAAGTGAAGTTCACTATGTGGAAAATGTTTGCAAATTTAGAGAATTCAGGAAAGTGCAAAAATATCAGGCAGCGCTAATTTTCTCGTTCGCAGAAGTACATATTTACTAAGAAAATTCAATAAATTCACGAAAAAATATCGGACTGTGCTAATTTGCTTGTTCACAGAAGTAAGTATTTATATACTCGGCTTTTAAATACAACAAAACTGATAACTATGATTAGCACACATTGCCCCTCGCGAAATATAAAAAATCACCCAATTGTAAACTTTTCGACCTCCAAAATCATCCACATATACAATAGCTCCTTACCACATTTTGCTCGTCCTGCCTTCTTGGTATCCATAATTTCATTGCCGTTGAGGTCGACACACCAACAGTAGGATTTGTCTACCAGGCACTGTTCTCTGTGATAGTATCCCTCTCTGTCACAGTTAGGCACATAGAACTCTGTAGAAAGATGTAAAAAGATAATGTGAAATATATCAAGATTTACACTGTTGCTACCCCTGCAGATAAGTACAGCATTTAGTTTAGATATTTATTAACAAACAATTGGATAAGTAAGAAAATCGTTCAGTTTCATTGAAATTATGTGTTGGAATTGGTGATAGCCAGGGGCCTTATTCACGAATATTTTTAGACTGAAGCACAGACCTAGACTTTAAAATAATTAAGATGTTCTTTCCACTCCTATTCCTATGCAGTAATAACAGTATAGACTTTAATAACAGGAGGCTCATGAGGACCTGATTCTCCTTTACATTCTTTCGTTCCTTCTTTATCAAACTGACTTACAATATTTTTTGCGGTAAACCCTTAACATATCTTCATAACTGATTTCACTGATACCTAGATACATAGACTATTAGTAGTAAACTATAAGCTACTTACTTGTATCAGACTGACGTTTCTTTTCGAAGCAAGGTGGGACTGTAATTGAAGTAAGATTAACATCAGTATATATAACAACTCTCCATCGCTACACTCTGTCTTACATTCAATGATTCTCTTTCTGACAACATGAATGACACTGACTCTTGTGTACAATAATGGAGCAACACAAAAACTGTTAGCGAGTTGCAAGTGCAACAAGACTCATGGTATTTATACGTACAGTGAGAGGCAAACATCATTCTGTCACAACATTCATCAAAATTTATAATAAAAAATACTGAGTATGACTGCCTTAAAAACATTTTTAAAAGAATCTTTTCAAATACACGAATATATCAATATAGAGGCTATGAATAATAAAGATTGACAATTCTATGTTAGTTTAAGCCAGTAATCCTATTTTTTGGACTATCTAACCCATTTCAAGAAAAAGCCGAGTAGGTCAAAATACTGAATACAAGTGGATTTGCATTTAATAGATATGTAAAATTCATAGTTACACTAGATATGTAAAATTCATAGTCAAACTTTTTTCACAACATTGAAAATATAATAAGTTTCTATATATATAATGCTCAAATTTCTCCCAAAAAGTACTAAATCAGTTAATATGACACATAAGAACTTACTTGTATCAGCCATACAGCAGCACCACTCTCCATGTGTAAGGGTTTTATCATTGTTCAGATCACATGACTTGAACAATGGATGTAAGCATGGCTCCATTTTGTTTGATTCAATGACAGCCAATTCACTCTGTTCCAAACTACCATCTCCATTCTTATCTTGTTTGTGGAACTCCCACATCACAGATTTGGAGCACTTGCAGTGGTGATCTGTAAATAACAAACTTTACAATAAAATCTAACTTATGGATCACATCAATTTCAAGATTAATTCGTCAGTACGACACTATTTTGATTGACCAGTTTTCAGTTTTTCTTCCGAAGTGTAACTCCAATAAACCGAGCACCTTGCTACCAAGACTGAGTTACTTCAGTACAAATTGTGATCTTGTCATTAAGATTTCACTGTATATTTACAGTGAAGTGATTTTTTGGTTAATTTTACTGCCAAATATAGGCTCTTTCCCCTTATAAAAAAAGTGTCAATTTTCCCCCAAAATAATAATTTTCCCCAATTCTTTATTCATTTTTCCCCCCTCCGACTGAATTTCTTTTCATTAAGCCAGGTTGTTGTGTATTTAACCTTTTATAAAAGAATCTTTGCTCTTACATTACCTCATATGTATAACAAACACCAGCCACAGCTGAAAAGTTTTTTGATAAGCAAAACAACCATTTTCTCATTTTCCCAAATTTGGGATTAATCGCGCCTATTTACCCAATTGAAAAGGCACAGGCAGTAAAATTATTTTCAAAAATTCACTTATTTATTGCATTATCTAAGTATAAGATGATGTGCTTTCTTGCATTATACATCGGATGGAGGCAATAACCACTGTTTACCTAAGTGATCTGTTTCTGCCCCCCCCCCCCCCCCCCGAAAAGTTTGACAATACTCACGAGATTCCGTTTGGACGGTATCATGAACAGATCTCTTGCTGATATCATGTTTCTTTACATCTTTCTTAACAACCCCAAAGCTTGGCTTCTTTCCGATACGCTTTCTTGATCCACCTTTCTTCCAGTGATCTAATATCTTAAATTTCTTTCTGTGGTGTTCCATACGGCTCTCGGTGTGCTGTAGGACTGACCAACCAACCAGACGTCTCTTCAAGTCGTACATTTCCAATGGTTTACATCCTGTAGACAAATAAATGAGATAAATAAGAACACACACCTCGATTTAAATTTTAGGACATGAAATAAAAAGATAGAATGTTAAGTATAACATTTTAAGCAACTAAGATAGACATTGTAAAAGAAATTACAGGTTTATCATCTCCATACAGTTTCATGGCTTACATCCACAAGTTTTATGACTATGATTTAGGGAAATTAATGATGACTTAGAATGCACCTACTGTGAGCAGTTTCTAATCCATGGAGGCTAAACATTAAAATCGTTGAATGATACAATATCTGAATGATACAATGTCTGAATGATACGGTCTGAATGATATGATGTCTGAATGATATGATGTCTGAATGATACGGTCTGAATGATATGATATCTGAATGATACGGTCTGAATGATATGATGTCTGAATGATATGATGTCTGAATGATACGATGTCTGAATGATACGGTCTGAATGATATGATGTCTGAATGATACGGTCTGAATGATACGGTCTGAATGATATGATGTCTGAATGATACGGTCTGAATGATATGATGTTTAAATGATACGATGTCTGAATGATGATGTCTGAATGATATGATGTCTGAATGATATGATGTCTGAATGATACAGTGTCTGAATGATACGGTGTCTGAATGATACGGTGTCTGAATGATACGGTCTGAATGATATGATGTCTGAATGATACGATGTCTGATAGATGAGATTGCAGAACAAGACGATGGATGGATGATACAATGTTTTTATTTAATTCTCTAAGATGGGAAACCACAGAATAACTTAAACAATCATTAATACTATGAACTATACAACTAAAGCACAATGAGTGTCAAAAGTAAACTTTACCCAACAAAAAGGCTGCAGGTTTCACTAGACTAAGACAACTTTGGGCTGCCAATAACAGTGTAGTGGTATGATGTTAACTGCATGCTTTAGTACAATATCAAATTAAGAGCAGTGCAAAAATAATCATTCATATCACTGGATAGAATTCTGCATCTTAACTCTGTAGGAATATCCCCACATGTCACAGTAATTAAAATGTGTTGTGAAATTTTCAAAAAGTACATTTATATAAAGTACACAGGTATCAATTTCCTAGTACCAGATACAAAGTATACAGCAAGTAAAATGAAGTATCATGATATCTGTTCATGATACATGTATACAGTTACAATCACAGGGATTTATAACAATCTGCTAACGTAAGCATAAGGAATGACATTGTACAGTCAAACAGATTTTTCATTTTGCTTAATATGGCACATTTTACAACAATCCTCTCTCTTGTAGAAACTTCACTGTCACTGAATAACTCTAGGCATTAAATGTTAAATGTGACAATTTCTGACAGGAATAAATGTATGAAAAAACGTTTAATCTTATGTCATTCCTCGTTTGTTTTCAAAAAGATAAATTAGAAAATCCTCTCCCATCTGTCAAAATCCCTACTTTCTTATTGATGACAAAAATCATTTACGTTTGGTTTAGCAATACTTCAATATCATTGACTGTTGAGAAAGTCTTATCGTGAAATAAAGTGCAAATATGGTGGTTAGAAACTACCATATAGCCGTCTGAGAAGAGAGAAGAAAATGTAATGCCACTTTAAATCATTGAAAGAAGTCATAGAAATGTTTTCTGTTCATTTATAGCCAAGTTTATAATCAATCTTATCAAGCCCTTATAAATTTTTGCAGTGGTTTTGAACACTTATAGATCTTTAATTCAGCTTTTTCATTATTAGAGCTGTCATAAATTAAAAAATTTGCACATCGCAATATTGATATATCAAAAGTCAAATATCTATGATATATCAATACGTCGATTATATATTTTAATACGTTAAACTCCAATTTTTCTGTATGTTTTATGTGTGTGTGCCCATCATATTTCAATGTTCAACTTATAGTTTTGTAAGATAGTGATACCATCTAAGTAAATAATCCATATGTTTAACTTCACAGTATTATATTATATTGTCTATATTTGGAATGCACTATCCACTAGAGCGCTGATTAACAAGCAGTCGACTGCAATGCGACGTTACGCTATTGTGGCACATTTTTAGACTGCACCCATTCTCGCCATAATATTGATATTTGCAAGCTTGTATCAAATATTGATCAACATAAAAAAATCATCGATATAGCTATATAGATTGTATCATTGACAGCCCTATTAAATATCTTCATCATGAAAAGGAAATAAATATTGTAAAGGAACAAGTGCAAATGTTACAGGATGTTATACATGTAGTCTATAGTTTCATGTTATACAATTAGGAATTACAAGTTTTCTGTCACACCCAATGGACAAAATAAAAAAAGAAACAATAATAAATACAACTAACATCCTTTGATGATTGACTAAGGGTTAGAAATATGTAACTTACAATTGTTCCAGGACTATTTAAGTACATAATAATCATCTCAGATGTCATCATTTTGCAAACATTTTTTCTAGCAAAACTTTTGAAATCACCAATTTGTGAACATTTTGCCTAACAAAAATACTCACTTAGACAGTAATTAATACAGACATACTTATAAAGATATCTGAAGTGACATGTATAGGATAGACAATGAGTGGCATTGTGTATATGATATATACACCAGCAGTTAGTGAGTATATAATTATATAGGACAGACAATGCCACGAGACCGTCTATCCGAGACCAGGTGAACTTAATGAACGTTGTATATACCATATAGACGGTTGAAATATAGGCAGCTGATTGGACGGATTGCGGTGAGCGTGGTCTAAACAAAGGAATGAACAAAGGCAAGGAATGATATTGTTAATTAACTCACAGCAGGAATTAAATTGAAATGTCTGTGATTGTTGGAAGAGCTAATCAAAAAAGTCTGAACAACAAAATATGACATCCTGATCACCATGGTAATAATATTTAGATTTTATATTAGTGGTATACATGTACTTAATAGTACAAAAACAGTAAGCTTCAATTGTTTCTGTTGTTGTTGAAAATATTATTAACAGTACATCAGACTTTTTTTTCAGTTTTTGGGGAAGTATGGCGGGTCCTTATGATAGGGGAAATTTGCATCATGAATCACCAAATATGGGTTTTATAAGGCTGAAATTTTAGATAATTTTACTGAAGGGGATTTTCTTTCTACCTAGGGGAAAAATATATACTTTTTTCTTTGGAGAATGGGGCCCAATATCGGCCCAAATTCTGTCATAAAAAGGTACACTTTACACCTGTGCATCATTTATGTAACATGTTAATGAGCAGCAATTCAACACTATTTAATGTAGATCTACCTCAATTTTCAAACAATGATTGATAATTCAGTAAGAAAACAACATTATTTATACAAAGTATTTACAGTGAAACCACTCCAGAACAACACCAGTATAGAGATGTATGCAAACGTCAGCTGTCATTGAAAATTGTTTGCCCCAGGGAGGTTTTAATATGGTGGTAAATTTTACTACAGGGAAAATTGATAATGTTATTGAAGACAGGTTGTTGTTTAACAGAGGACCTCGCTGGAGAAGTTGCGCTGTACAGTTGTATAGCAAGTGCTGTTAACTTAATAATTAATCTTAATTAAAAGGCTTTAAAAAACTTAGCAGACACACCAGAGGTGTTGTTGAACACATGTTAGACAACTAATTAATCTTCCACACATCCTGGCAACACTAACAAGCAGACATGTTTATTACACAACATAGTAATGGCTGAATAAACATATAAGATGCTTAAAATCTTAGGTACATAACAAATAGTGACAGCAAGTTGTCTTATCTGGATATAATTAAAGAGGAAAATAGATCTGCACAATCCAGGGCCCATATTCACAAACGTTTTAAGACTGAATCTCAGACTTAGACTTAAAAATTACAAAAATTTAATTTACAAGCATTTCATTTTCATTACATTTAAACGGATAAATCTTTGCCTGAATATTTCTTGTCGCTCACTCTACACTTTTGCCATGTTTTATCAAAATATATTGTGTAACAATAACGTAGGAACAAAATGAAAAATTATCATTTTAAAGTCTAAGTCTTAGATTCAGTCTTAAAACGTTTGTGAATACGGGCACTGGTTTAACCAGTACTACTGTATATTTAAGGTTAAGGGTACATAGCATAAGGAACAAATACTGTACATACCACTGGTCATGCTCTTGGTCAGTTTGGAACGTCCTTTACTCATAGCAGCCTGAGAAAAATACCAAATCATGTTTAAGAAAAATCACTGAATTTGTTTTTCATCTATCTGACAAAGTCACATCAAGAGATCCAAGACCAGATCTGACATTCCATTTTCTTGAATGCTTCAAACAGGCTCTACAGTACAATATAATTATCCTTTTCAAATTTAATATCAAATACTTCGAATTTAAAACCAGTAGACCACAATTGTTGTGGTGAATGAATACATGAATGAATAACTTTCAGAGAAGAATTACACCTGGCAGCCGGGGAATATTCTACACACCAATGTACATATGGACTCTCAAATAATGTACAGCACTGCATGTCAGATTTAACAGTATTTTGAATAATGGTGGTCACATTTTTCATGTCTGCTTCTTTAAATTAACAATAAATGTATTCGGGACTGGAAAACTTGAGAAAATGTGTAAAAAGTTCAGGGTACCTTAATATCAACCTTGCTGGAGGAATGTTTCAGGTTTTTGTTGTAGTCCTCCAGTAGGTCATGGACTTCTTTCATATGTTCAGCATGACCTAATTCCTTCTGTATTAAGTCAGTAGTTACATGGTCCTTCAGAGCTTTCTCCTTGTGAAAGTTGCGGAAAAGCTTTCGTCTGCAACGAAAAGAGAAATGCATTGATCAATCAAACATATTTTGTTTAATAATGCAGCCCTGTTTTATGGCAAATTTGGGGCCATACTTCCCCCTAAAACTGCACAAAATGGCTGTAATGTCTAACCCCCTTTTTTAAATAACTCAGCAATATTCCTCTCTCTACTATCCTGCTACGCTGTTGTTCCCCTTAAATAGGCTTTTTTTTATTCATTTAAATTTATGTTGTGCACATACGATAATGTCGACACTTACAGATTTTGTACAACACCTAATTAGGCCTTTACCTGCCTAAAAAAACCTTGCTTTTCATAAATTTCCTTTACATTAAACGGAAACATTAAACTCAAGAACAAAAACGAGGGTTGTCCGGAAAGTTTGTAGACACATGCTGTCACAGGCTTAATAATCATTTAAAAAAGGGACACCATTCTAGGTATGCATGCATGTATTATGCATGGATATGCAGACAATCAACCATTTTCTTTTGCAAATTATACAATTACAGCAGTTTTTGTACAGTCATATAAGCAACAGTGGAGCACGTCACAGCGTACTTAAACATGTAACAAATGACATAATTTTTACTCTTTCTCAAAATATTCACCATTGCATTTTATCTGCATATCTACCCTTTTGTTATACACCTGAGAATGCCAGTAACTCTTTATTCAGGAAATGTTTGTGATGTAGCAACTCTAATCTCATTAAAGGTTTTGAATTTTCTACCCTGAAGTTGTGACTTTATAAAGGGGAAACCGTCCAAATCCATGGGCGATAGGTCCGGACTGTTAGGTGATTAATCTTAAGTTTTTTCTCTCCCATCACTAAATCGTTTATATCATTTATAAACAAGTACCCATGAAACGTTCGGTCGCTATGATGAAGAATTAAGAACGTTTCTAGTTTCCACAGGTGTTTTTCCGAGTTCTACACAAAATGTTACAACAACTCGGTGCTCCGCCCTAACGGCTGACATCGTCATGATTTGCGACCTTTCATTCATGAACACTTCAAACAGTATCTTAGAAAATGCTCATTTTTAATACGAGGCCGTAAAAATCATAACAACATAACGCCTGTAAAGAACGTCACGTCATCAAGTATTTTCGATAACATTGCTGCTACTTTTATGTAAAAACGACTCATTTTAACAACTGTACTAGATCGGAAAAAAGCTCCAATTTTAGCGTGCTCCAGTTATACCCATATGAGGTTGCTATGGAAAAAATAACACAGGTACCGTTGTCATAATTACAAAAATAATTTAACTCCGTGAAAAGTGAATATTAAAGAATTGTGTGATGTAAAGTTAAGCATTGAAATAACAATGTGTAAGGAAAAACTAAAGGTTGTCTACAAACTTTCCGGACAACCCTCGTATATTACAATAAATGCAAGTAGATAAATTTACATATAATCAACTGCAAAAACCTAGTTTCTTATTATTCTACATAAAATACTTTAAGATCTGAATGAGAATGCATATAAATTAATTTTTGTTATGGTGATTTTCTGTATTTCTCTGTTGAGCAACAACCTCCCTTCAACAACAAAGTCAATTGTTTTTCTATAGTAAAGAATTAATCATCAATTAAACCTTTCTAGAGCAATAACCTCTCAACAACAGCCAAAAAGTGAATCTCTACAAGGGTGTTGTTCTGGACAGGTTGCACTGTAAATGGTGTTTCTGAGTAAATTCATAGTGCCATGGTAATAAAATAAAGAATTTATTTATTATTCTAACTGACAGTAAGCTGAGTAAGGCTGAAAATGGGAACTTTTTCATTTCTAAACCTAATGCAAGGAATAAAATTAATGTTCATTTTGGATAGTTGTCATGACAGCTGTAATGCATTGTTCTAACATGACTTCACTGACAGGGGAAACCAAGCAAAGTAGCTAGACATGCTGCAAATAACACCACATTAATTACACATTAATTACACATTAATTACACTAACAAGATTGATCATTACAGCTACAAACTGGAAAAAGCCAGATCTGAAACAAAAGTCACTCACATGTACAAAATATTTAGTTAATTGTAGTTTGATGTTAGGACAAGTATCGAGAGGATGGCCCAAAGATGATTGAATACTCACAATGACAATGAAATGTAATCACCAGCGTGAAAGTATGTTTAGAGATCAACCACCAATATTTCATGACTTGTAACAATGGCTAGAATGAGCAATCAGGCCAAGCTTAGAAATACTCAATTAACAACATAAAATTATGACCAAATTCAGACAGGGGAACAAATGAGACTATCATGCAGCTTGTTGATTTCAACCCAGACAAGAAAACAACATGTAAATTGGTTATTCATCCTATGTGTGTTATAAAATTGACAATTTTAGGCTTTGCTTAAATAAGATAGGTAACAAGAAACAAACAGTTTTTTAATGAGGCCTTGTTAGTTTGCCTGGGGCATGGAAAAAGATATATAGCCATGCATCAAGTATTTTCACTTATCAGGCAGGTGTATTGTTTTAGCTCAATGTTATATGTATGTACATTTAGAGTCGGCTGAGAAGATATGAATACAAACACACCTTGTATGGCATTAATTACAAACACAAAATTAATTCATAAATTTCACAATCACATAAATTTCACAGAAATATGTCAGCTTTAAACAAATAACTTCGATATGTTTTCAGCCAAACAATACCAAGAAATCACAATATTGTGTCTTAAAGTCTTAACATGAATGTGAAACTCACAAATTTGGTTACACCATGATCATTTCAAAGTGATTCCAATATGACCTATGTAATATATAAGTCCTATATTATTTCAAGTGTTAATGGTTGGGAATGGGGATTAGTATATACAAACGGCAAGTAAAAACACAAACTAATACTCTAATGCATGTACTAAATGAAAGTTCACCATGTGAATAACTCATAAACATTCCGAATACATGTACTTTTGTTACGTTGTAATAGAGCATTAAATGCCGTTTCTCAACAGTATTTCAGTTGTGTGTATAAAGCATAGCACACTGAAAAGGCATCATTTGCCCCTTTATTTTCAAAATTTCTAAGGGAGAAGTTCCCAAAACATCCAGACTGATACCCCAGATATCAGTTTACCTAACCAGTCTTACAGGCAAGCAAGTAACAGACTCCCCCCATGAATCAGAGGTGGAAGACAACATATCATCAAGCAAAGTGTTACAGAGAAAATACGCCTCACCCAAGATTCGAACATACAAGCTCCAGATTGTCTACAAAGTACCCAACCCACAAAGCTTTGTTATTATAATTTAATGGTATTTAAACTTAATGATTATTTTAATCATAAAATGGCGTTTTATATCACCATTTACATACTGGGAAAAGACCGAAGTTCACATCAAACACCGAACATTTGACCTTTTATGATCACCATGAGTTAATGACTTTCAGAAAAAATGCAAAGAATTCCATTCTCTCTCTCACGTAATATTGCAACATAACATTTGGCTGTGTCAAACACGTACTTTCTGACATTTCACACTGCCAGAGTATATTTATCATATAACATATCACTTTCTGATCATGCATGTGAATATAATCAACTCTGCAGGCTTGGTTTTCATTTTACGGTTTGAGTGAGATTAAAGTATTTATCATTTTTTTTTGTACTCCGATAAACTCGATATGACACAATGTATTACAAGCAAGATATGTATAGGCCAGCGGACAGGTGCGTATCCAGGTGTACCAATCACCAGTTAAGCATAGCAAGCTGAGAAGCCATCATTTGCCCCTTTATTTTCAAAGTTTCTTAGGGAGAGGTCCCCAAAATGCCCAAATTGATACCCCATCTTTGCATCTACTCCTTACAGCATTACAGTATGCTGCATAAGTTCTAACATTGGCAATATATGTCCATGGCAGGGATTTCAGTAAATTGCAATATCAGCTTAACAATACTCATATCAAATGTTTCATTTTTTATAAGTACAAATTCATAAAGATTATGTTTGTGGAATTGTTGCTGAAATTTTTCATTGTAAAATAACGACATACTCTGAGCAAAATGATTGCAGGGGAATGAGAAGCTAAGGAGATCACAGAATGGGGAGGAGTTATTTTATTTACTGTAAATTTATATCCCTGGACCCCTGGCCACCCTTTTGTAAGAGGTGGTCTACTTTACAACACATATCACAGCAATACATTTTCCACTCAAAGATGAGCGCATGTGCGCTTTACGACTCAACAACAATTTTTCAGTTATGCAGAGATGAAGTCTTCTTGTAGCACTAAGCAGATACAGTGCTGCCACACTGCAATACCATGCCATAGACAGGTGATGAGATACAACATACAGTCACATATACCTGACACCATGGCAACCAGTCTACTTCACCAATATAGTACAACCCTCATAATACCTAGTGTAGGCAAGGAAGCAACTGGGACCATTTTGAATGACTTAAGGTCGCTGACAGGGCTCAAACCAACGACCTTCTGTGCTTAACACAGCAGCTCTGCCTATCATTCATGGGGCCAATCAACATAAAGACAAAGCTCAGTACATCATACACAAATAAGCATATCAAAGTTATCAGCTATAATCTAACATGATAACTAAAATTGACCTGTTTTGAGGCAACTCACCCTTCTATGAACTTCTTTCTATCAACGCATTTTTCTTCCAATGTTTTGGGATTGGCAATGCACATTTCCTTGTGTCCGCACTTTGTCTTGACACATTCTGTAAAGAAGAAAGAATACAGGTTATTTTACAATTCACATATACAAGGCAGGGTACATGTCTCTATTTTTCCTTAATGCATTTGAGCTGGGGTGGGCAGGGGATGTCGGCATGGACAGGACATTTCAATAGTGGAAGATTCCTGACCATGGGGATTTCCATGGGTCATTGAGACTGTCATCTAGAAATTTATAGACCTGGCCAGAATTTTCATCCCAAACCATATTTGTACGCCCAGATAAAACAGCTCCTACCCAATGGATTTCTACAAAACTTCTTGCCCTAGGGATGGGATTTAGACAAGTTCCACTGTTTGTTTTAATCCCCTGGGTGAACCCAGTGCTATTCCCCTGGGGCAAAACATGGATAGGTACTACAGTGAACAAGTTTCAAGGAATAGTGGGCGAAAAAGTCGCCGTCCGTTCGTTCATTTTGCCAATTTTCAAAAGTTGGGTGAAAAAAGTCTTTGTAAATTTCTGGAGCATGTCACTAAACAATATGGCCGTTGTGTAATCAAACGAGACGTCTGAAGAGCATTCGTTGTATAAACATCCCTATTATCAGGTTTTCCCCAGACTTTTAAACAAATTTTTTATAGCAATTTTAAAACAGCCTCCAAAACTTGACAGTGAAAAGCTCCGTCTACCGCTGTTTTTGAAAAGTCATATCGACAAAAAATCTAGCTTGTTCCCTGGCTACATTAAACAAAACAAACAGAGCATTTTGACAAAAAAATACATTGCAATATATATACAAAATCATATCACTCATGGTTCATGCAGAACTTCCCGAAAAAAAATCAAGTACTTTTCAAGGACTTTTTCCCCATTTTCAAGGAGTACAAATTTATTTTTTTGGTATAGAGAAGAAGGGATCCAGAGTATTTTTCATTCTCTAACTTTCAAAGCAATTCATATAATTCTGTAATTATAAGGTGATATACTGACCTGCAACCTTTGGTGGCTTCATCCATCGATCATGCAATGACTTCACGCCTCCCTGAAAAGATATTTAAGATTTTTTTAATAAAAGTAACAATTTCATAATGAAGCCATGAACTCCCAAGATTTTCAAGAACCCTATATCCTGAGCATACAAAAACTTTTTTTTTGTATTACTGTAAGAAATAAAACAATTGTATTTTTATACAGAATGAGGCTCTACATGTCCATGTATACAATGTATACATATAATGTAAGCCAATCATTTCACCTTGACTGTGATGATAGCATTATGCTTATTTGAATCACTGTCATGTTCACTTCCTGAGAAAAAAATGATTTATTCATGAAATATTCTAGAACTGTTCATGAATTTATTCAAGAATTTTTCATGAACCATTCAAAATGTTTTGTTCAAGAATTAAAAAACAAAGAGGTCATATCAGGTGGTTCAAACTCACAACCTCATGGTTAAGTTGCTAACTCCTTATCCACTACCACACCATTCCCCTCAGCCAATTTTAAGAGATACAGTAAAATCTCACTAAAAGACCATCTCAATATTAATACCACCTCAAAATTAAGAACACCTCAAAATTAAGAACACAATTCTCCCATCCATTTTCACTGTGTTGCTCTTTACTCAACCTCGATATTAAGATATTATTGAGGTTTTACTGTATATCACAAATTTTACTACTGAAATGTCATAATGGACTAAAGGTGTACGTACTATACAGCTGGGATCCAAGATAAAAGAGAAAAATACATAACATACACTATACCATCAGTTAATTGCATATACAGTAAAACCTCACCTACAGACCACCTCAATAATAAGACCACAATTTTCAAGTCCATTTTCATTTTTTTGCTCTTAATTCAACCTCAATATTAAGACCACCTCAATAAGACCAGTTTTCCCAAAGGTGGTCTTAGTATTGATGTTTAACTGTACATGTAAGCAGACTAAAATGGTAAATCCAGAGTTCGAACAAATGATAGTGGAACTCTCAGAAAACCGGACTTTTTCAGGATGTTTACTATGTATGTATATGATATTAATGTTGCATCAAAAGTAAGAACAATATAATTCAATTATATCATTTAAGCAACTATTTACTAATATTTTAACATCTGATGCAATCTATTATATTAATATGCTGTATTATATCTTTGAAAATTAGTAAAAAAGAAAAACTAACAATTACTTTTTTGACATTGTAACATTTGAAATGTATCAGCTTAAGGAATAAATAATAAAGTAGACTAAAACCATTTATATATACCTCTCTAAGCTTTAAATGCGATCCTCGAAGTCTTGATCTCGAATGGTGTGATTTTTTTGGCAAGTATTTTTGGTCATCCTCGTGTCGTCTGCTCTCACAAAGCACAAACAGTGTGACCAGAATTACCGTCGCAACCAACAATGTCTTCATTTTGTGTCCGAACACTCACAATTCCTGGATAATAATAAACTCTTTTTATGATACTTTAAACACTCCTTAAAACTCAACAAAAGTTAGTCAACTCTCCGCATTCGCAACTGTCAACTGATTGATAAGTGGACGATTTCATTTTCATAACATACGTCGTAGCTAAAAAGCGGTCAGTTCGGCGCTAAACTCATTTCGATTATCAGAGTTTAAAGTGCATTTTTAGTGCAAAAATATTATGTCAGTGTTTGAAAATAGTCTATACCGACGGTTACTTGCTTTATTTCATTGGCTGATCTCGAAACTCTCGTGCGGGGATACCTGACACACCTGCAGCTAAAGTGTCACCTGGATGACGTCACTTGTACCTGGACAATCAGACAAGTTTATTGTGCGGATAACATATTTTATACGTACCGTAGAGTGCAGACGACAGAAACAATGTAGCTCTCGTTTGAACGACCTTATTCATTGTTGGATTCAGGATTTGGATTAATCACCATCGTAGTTACTGCGTTCATATACATGTATGTGTATCAATATAATTGTGCGTAATTATTTCATATCTACAGTATCAATTTATTCACATATTAACGTACTATGTGAATGCAAAATTACATCGGTATTCACAACGTATCAGGTTACCCAAAGTACTTCATAGGCCTAGAACTTATACTGCCCTGTAAAATGTGCAAACTTTTGCAAACATAGTATTAAACACAGACCTATATACCATGGTTAATAGGTCCGTGATAGTAAGCAGGTACGTATGCCATTTAAAAAAAATCTACTTTTGAATGACCTTTTTCAAACTATCATTAGCTACATGTATATCGTGTAGAATATTTATTTACTCGCAGCACACTGAAATTGATACCAAAATGTGTTTTCTACGTTGAAAATTATATGTTCATTATGCTCATGTATGCAGCAAGTGTCTGTTATTTTCATGCAAATTAACATGTTTCATGGGGATGGACATTGAGAAATAACCACAGGAGTTTGTATAACCATCTTCATGAGTAGCCATAGTCCCCTTTATGAAGATGTTTGCTAGATCCTGTGTAACAAAACCCTGCTCTTTAAGTAGATATTTTAGATATTGATGTGTTACACGTGTATGTATATAACAAGATAGTGCCTTTTTATTTAACATACGCAATCATGTGGCAATTAGGGTCAACGTAATCATGTGGCAATTAGGGTCGACGCAATCCTGTGGCAATTAGGGTCAACGTAATCATGTGGCAATTAGGGTCGACGCAATCCTGTGGCAATTAGGGTCAACACAATCATGTGGCAATTAGGGTCGATTACCGGGCTTTCTCACACACAAGGTTTGTATTTCAATAGTGGAATCTTACTGTCATAATAAACTTGTACCTTTGAACAAGCATAAAAACATTACCTGACTAACCCTTCATGACACCAATGCTCAATTACTAAAACATTGAAATATAAAACTTACTGAGAAAATAGCTAATTATCTGTCTTCATGTTAGCTTGTTAATTTTGATATGATACCAATGTTGTATGAACGTCATCACCGCATGGCATTACAGTGTTATCAGGGCCGTAAATTACATGGAGGCATGTAGGCAGTTGCCTCCTATTGCGGGCTAAAAAAAAATCATTTTTTGTCTAAAAAGGGTCCAAAAATTTTTTCAGGGGAGGCAATTTACGGCCCTGGTTATATTCAATACTTATAAAGTTTTATCTATACATTATTATTGCCATTTATTACAGTAAAACCTCCATAATATGACCACCCATTGGACCCTTGAAAACTGGTGTTATTATTGGTGGTCTTAATATTCAGGTTAAATAAAGAACAAAACAGTGAAATGGACTTGAAGAGTATTCGTAATTTTGAGGTGGTCTTTAGTTGATGTTTTACTGTATTATCTTTAGACTAATTGTAAAAATGTCCTTTTTATTGCATTATTTCATTCATACTTATTATTTATCAGTGTGTTTTCCTGTACAAAGAATTTGGTCAATGTATGCCTGCCAGTATATGTAAGCATTTTATAGCCAGAGGCAAGTCGCTTTGCACGAGAACCACAAGGCTTTCCATTACAGTGTCAGAACTGGTTTACATCAAGACAACCCATTGTACCGTAGGGAGGCCATTCAGAAGCTTTCTTGCTGAAAACCTTTTGCTGAAGCAGATGGATACATATAACGTGTAAGCATTCCAAACTTTGCATACAGCCTACAGGTGCTTTACAGACTCCTTGCCCAAGATTTTCTTTCAGAACTGTTTTTCTATATCACATGCAGGGTATCAACTCCAGTTCTTCTATATTCAAATTGCAAAAAATACAAATCCATTCTCACATAACTACATAACTACAGGTAAATAGTTATGCGATATGGAAATGTTTGCATATTTCGTGAATTCAAGTGTTGCAAAATATTATCAGCCAGCTTAATTTTCCTCCTTCAAGCAAGTACATTTTTCTAAATGCTCGACTATTAAACAATAATATTATTATTTATTATTATAATAATAATCACTTCGATGATGCGCAAACTGTTGACTAAATGAAAATATTCAAAACAGCATCACAGAGAAACCAAGTAATAATAACAAATGCAATGTTAATAAATAGGAAAATATTTATTATTCCATCATATAGTGTGTATATAATAAAGATACAAATTTCAAGGCACGAACAATGATACAAAAACAACAGAAAAACACCATTTTTCCTCAGCATTTGCACATGTTTCTCGAGCCAAATGAAGCAAAGAAATAGTAACTACATACAGAAAGAATGTTTAAAAAGATAATCAATTATATATTGTCAATGGCTGCTTAAGTTTTCGCTTATTGTCCTTACAAAATGTACTATCTATATCCAAATCAGGAAGCAAAACAAATGCTTTTTCTTCGTAATTATGCAGTTTGTTTGTTTCATCGGGTTTAACGCCGTTTCTCAACGATATTTCAGTTATATACGGCGGCCGGTTCACCTAACCAGTTTTTCCTGGACTGAATTCTAACCAGTACTAACTTACCCTTCCACAAGGAGCCGGCAACTTCTCAACATGTGGAGGAAAATCAACATTTTGTCAAATTTTCATGGAAGGGTATGACCTGCCGCGACCGGGAATCAAACCTGGATCGCCGGGTTACAAGTCCAGTGCACTAACCACTGGACCACGGCCGCGGCCATAATTATGCAGATCGACTCGTCTTGCTTTCACCCTTAGATATGATGTCTGATAATTCATTCAATCATAAGAGACAGCATGGTGCCATTAAAATAAATGTTGCAGTATTTTGTATTGAAATTGAAAGTTACATTATCTCTAGCTGTCAACACTTGCATTTGTATTTCTTCAATATAGGGAATTGATCCAAATAAACCTACTGCATAAATATTACTTACATAGTGCTCATACAGATAAAAGTAATGGAAATATTTGCAAGAATAGGATTTCCACATTCAAACCTCTTCCATTTTTCATAGCAAGGACAAGAACTACATATAGTTCTGTCACCTATGTTTTTGTAAAATCCACTGTCTTCTACTAACTTTTAATTTTGGCATTCAATAAAATTCAAAGCAGGTACTACACATGGCACAGATACACATCTAAACATGACGAAACCCTTTCTATTTGTCCATATAATGATTTCAAAGTATTCACTGATATCAACATAATTATGCACAGACCCACTGGACATACATGCAACACTATGCCAACATATATCTCTATTTTAAATGCTCAGCTGTGATATGGTGTAGGTCTTTTACAGAGTTTTTCCACAGTATTTCAGTTATGTACACTTTTTGTATTGCAGTCAGTTGTCCTAACCAGTATTCCTGGGTTATTAATGAGTACTAATCAGTCTTCCACAAGAATCTGACAATTTCTCCACATAAATCAGAGGTTGTAGAAAAATGATAATGGATGTTTCCCTTCAATCGAATTGTGACCAAGAACATATGTCACTCTCTGCATTCAAACCAACGACCTCCAGATTCACAGTCAAGTGCTCTACCAACTGAACTTACTGGTCAGGCTTCAAAATGCTCAGACCCTACAGAGACATTCAAACACTGAAAATAAACTCTCAGCAATTAAATAATATTTCCCACAGATTATATATAAGCATACACAGGTAACCCTGGTGTTTTTAACAAACAATTGTCTGTCATAAACCATTCAAGCCAAATAGTCTCACATCATTCGCGCAAGTATTCACAGGAGCTTGCAACCATTTTCATAGGTAATTCAAAGTCCTCCATATTCTGTTTTGAGGGATGAAAGCAAAACAAGACTATTGAGGGATGAGGGACTATCTATGGCTTTATTTAAATGCAGTTAATTTTGCTTACACCCCTGAATATACACAGTATGGAGAACTTGACAATGGAGACTGTTACAAGCCCCTATGACATAACTAATCTATTATGATATTTATTAAAACATTTACATGATATGCACAGCTACAACATAGTATAAACCTTTAGTACCGTAAGTTGATAGTCATACAAGTTGGTCACCTACGCTAGCTACAACATAGTTACAGGTCAAACACACATTAATTCTTCATTAACACAAATGTTTACAAGACAGTCATCAGAGTGCAAACATGTTTTGTTTTTGTATACATGTATCATGTTTACTCGACTCGTGTTTCAGAGAAATAAAATACACAGCTGATACACATGAATTCTAAAAAGACTTACAGACAAAAAGTATACTGGGCTGAAACTGGCAATGTGCAAATTACAGCCGTATTTTTCTCTGCACATAATAAATAGTCACAATTGATGCAAACTTAACATATGATGGTATAGAAAAGTTAGAACTGAATGTGCTAAACATACTTTCTATTTCAGTAAGACAAGTAAAATGCGGTCAGTTTGCAAAGGTGACATTTTACAGACAAGGTAGAAGTCAGCAGAACACTGTGACACAGACATGTGTCAATGTGATAAATCTGTGACCTATTGATGATAAGTATAGAATTTCTTTGCTATTTTTATCAACTACCCACAGACAAAGTGTCACTTTAAGTCATGGACTGAGACCCTGTCAAAAGCGAAAGATTTGACAACTGGTGTCAGAAAAGCTGGCAAAACAGAAGTTCACTATTTTGTATAAAAGGATGTGCACACATGATAGACAGACAATAAAGTAAATGAGATATACATCAAACTACATGAAGCAAGATGTTACTAAATTGAGTATTTTTTTCTTAAATCAAGAAAGCTGGGTCAAAGGTTAAAACACTTGAGACTGATCTCAAATCTCATTTTTGCGTTCTCAAATTTTTGTAGCTATATTATGAAATTGGTCTCAACATATTTTGTATGTGCCATTGTTAATCTGAATGTTTATTTAAATATATAACAAGAATAAATTCGGGTTAATCAGGTACACAATGAAAATTAGTTTTGAAAAAGTTAATAAAATTATACCGGTATACAGAAAATAGTGAAAAGAAATAAGACTTATATATATAATGAAATTTAAGAATTGTAATGTCAATATTGAGCAAGTTTCACAAGTAATACTCAATACATGTATATACAAAACTCACAATAATGTCTCTCAAAAATCCCATATCAGACAATTTTCACTTTACCAAAAAAAATGAAGAAGTAGAGAAATTTTCCAAATTAATACTTTCGACAAAAACAAAACAAAGAAATGCAGCACAAGTCAAGGTAGACAACCTCAGATAAAAAGATTAAAATAATACACATAGAATCAATTTGATGATATAATGACAAATACTAATTCAAGTGATGGAGAAAAAAATGCAGACCCTTTTAAAGCACAATATGTCTGAAAAAAATATTACGTACCAGTATGTACTTCACAGTTCATGTCGTTGGACATTGCACAGTATAAGATAATGGGTTCAATTTCTATTTTTTTTTAAACAAATCAAAATCAATTATTACCAATTATTACATCAAGTATACAATTCCCATGTGATTGTCTTAATTTTAGTGTAAGTGTATTTGACAGACTGTGCAAAAACTATGTGGTATTATCAAGCAACATATAGGGTCAAAATTATGTATACTCTGGAAATCTGGAATAAGGCACACAAAAATGAAAATACGAAACAAAATTATATATATTATTAAAATTTACAGTAAATGGGATGTGGGGTAATAGTGATAACATATATACTACAACATTAAATTTGAAATGCTATTCAATACTAAGAATCACATAATGTTATATTTTCCATTTATTACCCAGGGTGTGAATGCGTAATACTTGAGATCAGTCTCCATGCTTGAAGCTAGTTTTCATTCTTAACTTATTTCATTTGAAGGTACAAGCTGTGCCACAAATAAACCTGTATTAATGACCAAAAAGTCCATTTTCAGGTTTTTACATTTTCTAACAAACTTTCATTTATTACCAAAAGTATTAAAATCGGACCCCTACTTTTATTTTAATAGCAATTCCAATATTAAGAACAAGGTGCAAAAGTAAGCTACAAAAGGATGACATCACGTCAGAAAGAGCATAACTCTTAAACAAATCTTCTGCTCTTCAAACAACAAATTATGAAATACTTTTCTCGTTGTTTAATTCTATAAATCACAATTAAGCTTCCAAACATCTTCGGACAAAGCGGTTAGTTTGTGACGTCAAAACTTCGATTGGAAAATACTCAACTTCATAATCAAGGTCACTAACACAGGTTTTGTCATGGCAACGCTCATATACTTTTGTTACAATTTTTAGTAGGCATTTAGATTAAATAAGACACCTACAGACAAACTGGATGATCAATTTTATAATTTTATCACACTTAACTTCAGAAAGTTTACTCACAAAATTGAGATTAGAGCTTGGAGATTGATCTCAAGTTTTACAATCCCAGATCCAGACCATTATTAAGAGTCACAAGTAATTCAAATAACCAACCAGACAAGATATATACCAAGCTTATCTTCCGAGTACAATTATAACTTTTATACATGTAGTAATAAAATCATTATTAAAAGCTAACAAAACACTGATATTGTCTCTGTAAGATTTCAATAAAAAAGTTACATTAAACAGAACTACTTTTACACTAAATATACAATGATATAAAGGTGTACAACCATTCATAATTAATCATAGTTTTTGAACAATTATAGACAGTCTCATACATGACTATGTTAGCTGTCCTGTGGACCACTTATCTGCCCAAATCTCAATGCTAGACTGGCTTCAAAATCTGATGAAAAAAATCAATTAAAATCTGATAAATGTAGAAGGGAAAATATGCAAATTAACAGCCAAATAGGTCAAGACGTCTCAAGTCAATTATTCATAACAGTTATCTGGTCATTATGCGACATTTACCATTTCCTGACGATTCACAACCATATAAATCCAAAAGTTTTACAGAGGCCCTTTCCCAAATGCCCTAGAAAAAGTCCTCAAACAGTAAAACCTCAATAGTAACTCTTGAGGTGGTTTTAATAATGAGTTTGATTAAAGGTCAAAACAATGAAAATGGACTTAAATTTGTGTTCTTAATTTGAGGTAGTCTTATCATATTTGTTAAAATAGACTTGCACCTGCTATGAACCAGAAATCGGCAGCATTATCCTACAGTCAGATGAAAATCCTTGAGAAATAAATATACCAGTAAGCAATGAAATTTATAACTTGATAAGTGCTTTCAGTTTCTAAGGCCATCATTAAATAAATGCTGTTAGGCATAATCCTACCTACCCATGAAAATGGCCCCTACTGGAATTTGACAGGTCTGAGTGAGTTTTTTGTTGTCGGGGAGAGCATCATATTTATAATTCTTTCTAATATGACCAGCAAAAGTTATGAATACCAATTAATTACCTACTTACCCATCTAAATTTTGCTGTGTAGGGTTATGCCAAGCAAACAATTGTTTAAGGATGGCCTAAGGGATAAACAACAAACTACAATGAAGTATTAATTACACATAACTGATGTTATCACTGTTACAAATATCCAGACAAATTGTGTATAAAGAGGTGAATACTTAAGGATAAAATTAATAACGAATATTGTAGTAATGCATATATTGTTCTGGAATTATTTGAGGAATTTAACACTATGGCAGTTCTTATGCGTTGGTCTGAAATGAGAAGATAGAACAAATACATTCAAGTTAATATTTGACATCAATTGGGAAACAAATTATTATTATCATTTCTCTCGTTGATTGCTTCCTCGATTAATAACCAGCACTCACACCTAATTCAGAGATACTGAAGACTGTGGTTCAACCTGGCCTACACCAGGATTCGAACTTGCCACCTTCGGATCCGGAGTCAGACATGACCCTACTACCGCCATGCCTCCCTATATCCAAGTTTTTCATTAGTGCAGTAATAAGAATGTAGCATTTCGGCTTAGGCACAACTGTTGTGTTGATTTAATCTTAATACTGTGTAGCATATTTGCACTAGCCATCTAGAAACTGAAATAATCTATTACTCATGCAAGAAATACATTTTTCAGATACTTTTTGTCAAAGTGCAAAGTTTATCATATAAGACATAAATATATTGTGATATTTTGGCACCCATAATACAAACTAAACATTTAATGGAAATTCATGTTACATGTAAAATAACATTTGAAATATTCAAAATTTGTGTTGGAATCAGATACCAAGTAATTGACTTCTTATGACAAAATAATTTGTACGGTAAGTAGCAAAAAAATCATTTTAAATTAGTTATCAAGTAGAAAAAACAATGAGAAAATCAAATATTTGGTAGATAATGAAAACTGAGCAAAGGTTTGCAATTTTTTACATGGCAGTTTTATTTTTAAATTGGAGTATTCCATTTTTGGATGAATGTAATCAACGATAACCTTTGAAGCTCTGGTAGTTTCAGTTATACCCTTTCATAAAGAAGTAGATCTAAAAACCAAATCAAAAGGTCAAATCAAATTTATCTAAAAAATGTGAATAAATGTACAATAAAATAAGGCTAGTTTAAATTTAACTTACCTTTCTTGATTTCGATGATTCAGATGAAAATGTATCTTTTAATGCGGAAGATTCAACAAATATGTCAGGGATCTGGTTTCCAAAGTATATTTTTGCATTCTCTGATACAGATTTGTATTTCAACGTTTGCAGGTACTCAGGTGTCAAAATCATCTGTTAAAACAAGTTTTTTTGCCATATTACTACACTTTCAAAATGACATTACAGTTTTCATATCCTTATATTACTACATTTCAAAATGACATAACAGCTTCCATATCCCTTTACATGTATTACATGTACTACACTTTATATAAATTGAATCCATCCATTTTTCTTGATCAGAAACCAGTTCTAGGCCAGATTGACAGTGTAACACTTTACGCCCCTTCACCATTCTTCCATTGGCAGGGGCATAATAAAAAAATCCTGCACCATAGAGCAAAATATTTGAGTATGGCCAATTTTGTTGGGTAGGACAGGGTGACAAAAACTAACAATTTTAGGTCAAGAGTTTCATCATGCCTATTTCAAGTCAAGAAAATATATACCATGTTTGTCCCTAAACGTTCAAAAGCACTTTTACCAGGGGTGAAGGTGAACTAGCTTTTACTATTATGTATAGAGAAGCAGACTTGTTTCATTGACAAAACTCGGTAAGGAAGCTGATACTTATTAGTAACATTAGTTGAAAGTTAAATGAACATTTGACGTATATCAAATGGTGCCAGACAGTGAAAACATTGTCTGCATTCTCGATTTCCAGTCAGGAAGGTGTAAATACTGTATCATATTCAAGAATTAGCCAATTTGGCAGTACAGTTCTTCCAGAAAAAATCTGATGCTGTGTCCATAAGTGCCTAGTAAATTGATTACACAGTAATTCCCCCCTACATTGTGGACACCAAACCAGCTCACGTTGCAGTTAGTTCAAGTACGGTAAGTTACACATTCTGCAGACTAGAACAACTAAAGTACAGGGAAGTATATTACACATTTATTTCAGACAATGCAGTAGAACACATTAATACTGAAAATACTTGAAAGACATACAAAGCAGTTTTGGTAATTGCAGTGGAAAAAACAGGCATTGCTGTCCTTTCAACTCTTAAATACATTTCATACCAAAACAAATAATACTTATACCATATACTATATACCATAATAATTCTATTTAATGCTTCAGCGCTTACCCGATCAACTCAAAAATTGGGGATGGGAGATAATTAGAGACACATTCTGGTCCAGTCGTCCATTTTTGTATGTAAAGAGTACAACATGAATTTACAATAGTTGCTCACCGTGATATTACTATAAAGGGAAAAATAAAAGTGGAATAAGGAAACTGGCAGTGTATTAGTTAGGATTATTTTGTTTGCTTTATGGGATGGGCGCTTATTAGAGGCCATTTAATTTTCATATGGGTGTTTACTAGAGCATGGGTGTTAAATACAATTATAATGGTAATTACAATACAGGTATAATCAGGGTTCTCATCAACTCTGAATTTAGAATCCTGAAAGCTCAAGATTGCGAATAAATTTTCCCAAGTTAATTGAAGTAAGAACAAGAAAATTATCAAACATTAATTCTTAGTGTGTCTTACAGGTAGCTTAAATAAAAAAATGCTTAGTAATAATTTTGAGAAAATGGCATATTAATGCCTTCATACAGACGTTATCTAAAACATTACATTGTAACTTTTCTTAAAAGTTTTCTTAAAGTGCAAAACATGAATCCAATGCAGGTATTTCCTATGCTAGTGGTAACTTGGCGCATAGGTCAGGATAGAAAATACTGATATTGAACAGTTGTAATTGTGTGTTTTTTTCAGAACTTGTAAGAAATGTGACAATGTGGCATTGTAGAATACATCTGTATGAAGGCAATTACCACCCATTTTCTCATATTTATAAGTAAGGATATTTTGTCAAAGAAATAGTACTACATGTATGCATCTTTAATTAATATAATGAGCAACTAAACTATGTAACAGAAGTATGTACTCAACTGCAGTAAAAGAGAATGAAAGTTAGGTTTGAGCATGGAATCTGATCTCACATTTTACAACCTCAGACCATGAAGTGCCTACTCATGCCTTGGTTCTGCGCATATTTTGTTACATTTATAGAGGACTCCTATTTTTTTTAAGAAATTTTTCTCAGGACTCCTATTTTGAAAGGCAAGCCAAAATCTACAGAAAAACTTTCATACTGAAGTACTAAGCATCTAGTGTAAGAAGCTGGAAAGTTTGTTCTATCCCACAAATAGTAAAACCTCACTCCAATTCCACCTTAAAATAATAACCATCTAATTAATAAGACCATATTTTCAGGGACCAGTTTTGAGATTTTCTACGTTTCAAGTCAATTATCAGACTCTCTCAAACTGAATATCAACTTTCTTTAGAACCAAAGGTAGTATTGATATTGAGGTTTCACAGTATTGTGTATTTGGTAAGACATTGCCTCTAACTCATGTACATGTATACTTACATAAAATATCTGTACGAACACAAGGAATAAAGAAAAACCAGTTTATCTGCTTGTTTATTTATAAGCAGATAGGCCACTTTTACTTTCACCCATCAATATTAGTAAACAGATATTACCTTGTTAGCTTCTGCCTCTTTGTGTACCCTGTAAAAGTTGGCATCAGCACGAGCCTTCTCCTTGGCTAAATGTGTCAAATCTGAAATCCAATGAGTCAATTGGATATGAACAGAACAGAACAGAATATTTATTTCGACGTGTATATATGTATGTATGTTATGTACAAAAAACGTGACAATATTATCCTTAATCATAGCAGATCCTCAAACGTTAAATCAATCATTTGGCTTTTTCTAGAGATTTTGGGAAAAAAGGCCTCCAGTCATGTTGGGAATTTATTTCTAAGTCCCATGAGACGGATAGAAACATCCCAGTAACATTTCATAACATCTTAATTCATGATTTTATGTTCTTAGGATACGAAAGGTGCTTTGCTACGTGACTATCATTCTATTGGAAATTAAGGTGTATTATGATTGTTTTTCATACTTATTACATATGAAGTGCTTACTATAGATGCATAAAAATACAAGACAGTGCATACAATATATTCATTACTAAATCCTGTAACTCCTATCTATATAGATTTCAATTTACCACAAACTTATCTAGATGTTGGACTTGATATTTCTTTATTATAGTTTAAACATACTACATAAAACCTCACTGAAACACCTCCTTGAAATTAAGACCACCCCATTCATAAGATAAATTAAGACCACCATTGGGACCCTAGAAAGCTGGTCTTCTTATTGAGGAGGTCTTAATATTGAGGTTGAATAAAGAGTACAACAGTGAAAATGGACTTGAAAACTTTGTTTTTAATTTTGAGGCGGTGTTCTTATAGAGGTGGTCTTTAAGTGAGTGTTTTCTGTACCTTCAATTTCCGACATTCTTTTCTCTGATTCTTTCTCCATTACTTTTTGTTCCCATTCTATCTTAGCTACAGAAGCGTTCTTCTCAGCCTCTGAAAACGCAATTAAAATAAATGAAAGAACTATCCCAATCACATGTTTTAAAAACATTTCACTGATTGGCATACAATATACATGTTGAACACAAAAGAAAGGTAAACAAAATCAACACCAGATTAGTATGCGTTCATTGAAAACCAATGCGTCCAATAGAAATGCCTACTATTATACCATATGTGATGTATATTGCAAATTTCTAATAGGCAGGGAGGTTGTTATTTAGCTCAATCACATGACAATATTACCTGTTACTTAGGTACATATACTGCTAAATAGGTGATTTTATATGCAGCAATTACTCGACAATCAGTTCTTATCAGTTTGCAACCGTCTGAATGAAGATTTGTACCATTTATATGGAATGTGGGGATTTTTAAATAAAGATTTGTACCATTTATATGGAATGTGGGGATTTTTAAATAAAGATTTGTACCATTTATATGGAATGTGGAGATTTTCAAATGAAGACTTGTACCATTTATATGAAATGTGGAGATTTTCAAATGAAGACTTGTACCATTTATATGAGATGTGGGGATTTTCAAATAAAGATTTGTACCATTTATATGAAATGTGGGGATTTTCAAATGAAGACTTGTACCATTTATATGAAATGTGGGGATTTTCAAATGAAGATTTGTACCATTTATATGAAATGTGGGGATTTTGTTCGGTACAATAAAACAACATCACAGGGTGAGCGATGCCTTGGTTGACAGTGTTTTGCTTGAGTTGATAACCCATACTATCACCCTTGTTGTCATGTAGTATTTTATAAATGCATACCGATAATTGCCTTCTTTCTATCAGTCTCTGCTTCTTTCTCTACAACTTTTTGTTTCTGTACAGCAATCAACAATTTAGTCTTCTCAGCTTCCCTAACAAAACACAAGAGAGATACATAAACTTCTCATTTAAAATATTTATCACAATACTGGAACAAATGGTGACAGTAATGAGAAGCAACAAATGTTTGGGGTAAAATAGCCCAATCTGAATCAAAATGCCTGGATTGTGTACAACACAATAACTCTCCTGAATGCATTCAAGTTTGCTGGCAATAGGATGTATACTTTCTCAGAAACAGAGCTAAACTTAAACAAAAGTCAGGGTCTAAGGTTATAAAACTGGGCCAATGGGTCTCAAGCATCTGATTGGTCTATTCTAGCTCAACCTAAAACCGACCCAATAGTAAGGCTGCATTCTTAAACTGGTATCCAGATCCAGTTATAAACCCTCAGATCCATGACACAGACAATGAGGATCAAGCTTAGTGTTGTCAACAAGTTTAGGTAGGACCGGCCCAAACTGAAAAGTAACAGGTCAGCTTGGGGGTCCGGGAATCAAACAATGCAACCTTTGCAATTTAAACCGGCAATTTCAGCCTGTGGCCGGTTCTTTTTGACAACACTGCAAGCTACAAGTATAGTTCTTTGTTTTTCAAAACAAACAAGCTTAAGATGTAACTACACTTACATCATTTCGTAGTTTTTACGAATCTGTTCAGGAATCTTGGGTTTTGTTACACGCACACCATGTACTGTCAGACCTGGTGCATTGTCTGTCAAATCCTTCTGTAATGAATCCTTCAGATTTTCATCAATTGTGTCTGAAAATAAAGCCATAAAACATTTGTTTTTACCTTAAACCAATCGTGTACAAAAAGCCATTTAATTAAAATTAGAAACAAGAAAATTAATCAATCTAATTTACCAGAAATAGATATACTCCAGATAAGTATAAGTTTATCCTGCAATACAAACAACTATATGCTGTTAACATCATGCACAAATCGCAATGAAAACAAAGACAACATTTAACTTCTGACAGAACATCAATGGATCCAAAATCAAATTGTATTTGTACCACAGGTGAACACCCACTTTTAGCAAATTCTTGATTTCGTCTATTCTGCAACATTGGGCAGTACTTATGATAGCGAGGCTAAACCCACATTGCATTAAAATGATCTGTGAAACTGGTAATATAATGTAACAAATATGAATTTGTTAAAAATAACATTAAAACAATTCCATACAAGATAATATATAGCATTTAATTCATTTTCAATCAAATATTCACTCTAAATCTTTATAAAAGAAGAAAATTATCATATTACTGGGAATTATAATAGTTTTCTTCTTCTTCAGAAAGGGTTTTCAAGCCAAAGTATTTAGAGTGAATATTTGATTAATTTTCAGTACTTACAATTCTCAGTAGGCTTATCATAAATGTTACATTAAACATTTTTAGCTATCTGTAAATTTCCTAATTAATAAGTTTCCACGGATACATACAAAGAGTGTATGTATAATGCCTACAAAAAGCCCCCAACTGGACAGACCTTACGAACCCAAGGTGAGGCAAATATTCTCCATGAAAAACTGACCAAAGGTGATACATCCAGTCATTTGCCCTCCATCTCTAGTTCATGTGTGAAAGTTATCAGGTGCTTGCCAAAGGAAAGTTTAGTACTGGTTGGTAAGCCTGGAACATTGGCATGAACAACTGAAATACCACTCAGGCGTGAGAATGCAAAATTTCAAAATCAGTTGAAAATTCGGCAAGGGGTTCAGGGGGCCGCTGAAGCTCCTGGCTTTTAAGTACATGTATTTAGGTCTCAAAAATGGCCCTTGCAAAATAAATTCCACTAAAAATTCACATGCCTAACCATTGTAAAATGGCATCAAACTGACTCATAATAACACATGTAATAGAAAAAATTGTTACCGAAAAGATCGATGTACACCTCTTGTAGATTATGAACGCTACAGAATTGGTTAAGTTCATGATGTATCTTGTTAAATATCAAAGTCTTGTCATAATCTGCTGTGTAGTTCTTCACCATATCATGTACAGATGCGAATGCAAGTTTGTTCACGACTTCAACACGATCGAAGTATATGATAACACCACCACTACGAAAATATAAACATGAGTTTAGGGTCTGAGAATACAAGCTTTCAAATCTCATGTTCAACTTTTTGCAGCCAAATTAATACTTGCTGTAATTGCTGTAGTCATTATTCAAATACCTTATGTCCCATAGAACCAGTACACACTTCATAATATGTGGCTGCAACTGCGATTTTTGGGCTAGTGGCCCAGATGACGTTATCGAGAAAACGTGATGAAAAATTATCAATATTTGGAATTTTAAACTTCAATGGTTACATTTACATAATAAACTTAAAATGTGGTTTTTGACCCAATAGCCCAAAATTCTCAGTCACAGTCTAATATTATTAAAACGATAAACTGAAGTTCGTGTAAACATGACAGAGTAATCTAAAGCCACATTACATTTTTTCTCTCTTCTCAGACAGCTATGTGGTAGTTTCCAACCACACAAATTACATTTTGTGTTACAAAAAGATATTCTGTTAGTAACTTTGTATGAAATTGGTGCATTTCTAAACCGAAAGTAGCTGATTTAGTCATCAAAACGAAAGTAAAAAATTTGGACAGATAAAGAAAATGTATTGATATTAGGTTTACTGCTTTAAAACATTTTTCATACATGTTTTCATGTCTGAAATTGTCACATTATAATTTAAACAGTTATTGCCCCGAGTTCTTAAGTGACAGCGGAATGTCTTAGACGAATGCCACTCCTAACCAAATATTTTGTATGAATAAAATCACAATAGAGGAAACTTCATGTTCAAGAAGTCAGACTACTGTACATTTTTCTTCTTGAACAGGAATTATGTTACAGCATTAAGTAAGAACCTTCCTGCCACCATAGCCAGGAGAAACCCATAGTCTACCTTCCAAAATTGGAAGTTTCGCTTTCTGAATTAGAGTATGAAAGATATGTATGTGTTTGAATGATAGAAAACCATTAAAAACCAGATACACTGCAACTCCGTTATACCGCGATCGGTGGGGTCCAATGACTCGCGATCGCGTTATATCCGACCGCGGTATAGAGACAGAATACCAACTTACCCCACCCACACAATATAGCGTTGTGCGTACTATGTTTTCATATATTTCGTATTTGTTTCGTATTTGTTTTAATAAATAGGTAGAGGATAATATATAAAATGTATTTATGGTTTATTATTTGAAACTATTTCAAAACAAAACTCATTAATTATTTAAAACAAAGCTAGAATATGATCATTTCTCTTTCGGAACCGCGATATTTTGGCGGTGTTTGTATAATTTGTTACCCGTGAAAATTACCCCCTGTGACACTCTCGTAAAATACATGTGAACATTGCAGATTTAGAGTGAGAATTAATTCAATAATTATATCTAATTGTATTTTCGTACCTATCGATATTTATCCGTTATTCACCAGAACAAAAGAATAATCCATCGCGTATAAATGTTGATTCGACCAACAATCACGCGTGAAAAATGCGATGGCCTTCAGTTTTTGCACCACGCTTAGTCGTATTTATATTACATACGTCTCATAAAGCTTTTCATGTCAATCAAAATGTGCATTTGACAAAATCACCACCCACGACGGTCGACCTCTGAAACTAGAAGACGACGCGGCGCCTTTGAAGTCTGCGAGTAGAACATTTTCCACGTGCGTCGCATCAAACATTGGGCCGACTAACAAGTCAAGACGCGGCGCCTTTGTAGTCTGCAAACATTCCGTGCCGAGTTGTCCGCTTTTGCCTTGACTTAACTACTTTTTATGACAGATTGAGAAATAGTCGTAGATATGTGTGAACAACAAGTGCTGTATTAATCGTAATTAGCGCATCCGGAGATACCATTTAGTTTATTGAGGATTAACACTGCTTTGTTCCATGATTGACATCCCCTACTGTCATTCATTCAATTAAAAGAAATCTCGCCGGTTCGCGATCATCTAATTGGTCAAGGTAAGGAGAATAATTGAACCTGGGCGTGTTAGACTCAACATCAGCTACTCTCGTTACGTCATAGATTCAGCACAATCCAAGGTCAAATTACGTTGATGTTTACGAAATGTGTTGAAAAACATTAGAAGGTGACATTTGTGTAAATATTGATGGTTATCATAATTGGACATATATCTCTTTTGGTGTGTATATTCAGTTTAAATAATCTTGTTGATTCGCGATCGCTTAGTAAAATAAACTTGTAAACGTAACAGCACGTGATTTCGCGAAAGAGCAGACAGCAAATCGCGAAAAAATACGATTTTGATCAATTTTTCTTCTTTTTTTGACAAATTTTAGGATTTTTCTTAAAAATCATCGGGAGCCACGATGACATCGCGTTATAATGGATATCGCGCTATATCCGACCGCGGTGTAACGGAGTTGCAGTGTAACTATCTGGCATATACAATTAACAAATAAACTTACCTTGACCTCAGACTAACATGACAAATAGCTAGTATTCTGCACATTGTCTCATTCCAGTACAAATTTGTGTTAAATTATTTGAAAATCCTTCCTGGGAGTAAAAAAGATATCAAGCAGACACAATTTTGTGATGGATGGACAGACAGACAGAGGACAAGACAAAATAAATCAACTGATCAATGTGACTACGAAAGAATTTGTATTACCTGGTACCACATGGAACATTTTTCACTTCATCTGTTTGTAAAGTTGTCTGAAAATTAATATAATACAGATAAATAGATTAAGCCAAACTCTTTTTTTGAATGAAAGCATAGAATCACAGTGGTTTGATGTTTAGATGTTTTTGACATTAACTAGTTAACAACTAAATGAACATGAACAAGGAATGGTAGACAATTTAGTTTTCACTATGTTATGCAGTATTTTATTATGTTTTATGACCGAACTTATACATGGTTTGAATCCATCACACCTTAGGTAACTGAACCAAGCTAGGCATTGCTATGATAGGGGTTGTAGGTTGGAACCCTGATAAAGGCATGTTCATACAGTGCCATCCAAAAGTTCCTTTTTACTTCGCAAATTCCCATTGCAGTTAATGTATTTTCATATTTGTGTCACATGTAATTAATTGAAACGCTTTTTGACACAGCAATAATTTTATGTAGAAGTAGTTATCTTATTTTTATGTCAGATCATTTACACATACAAATGTTGGTTTTGGATGATGGCCGATTGCTGCTGCTGTGATGTACAAATTGTTAATTCTTAACTATCCATCACATAAGTGGGATGAATAATTTTACTTCATGGTCATACATGTCTTATTTGAAATTCTGCATAAAAAGTAATGAAATTCAAATTATTCATTGTAAAGAAACTTTTGGATGGCAGCGTACATGAAATTTAGTCAAGTAATTTGGTCCTAGGCAGTTGTATAAGCCAGTTTGGGCCTCTTTTTATGAAAGGAAGTCCTAATGCATTAAACATAACATATTTCTTATAACCTAAAGAGAAATTTTCCAGTTTGTTAAACAATGGGTTTAGAATAAAATAGTTGAAACTTAAAAGTAGCTATGGAAATAAATGCTTAAATATCAAACCATCCATCAGAATTTATCACTGAAGCCTACATTCAAACTATCTAGAAAATGTGTCTCTAGGACACAGGTACTCACACTTTACTGAATCAAAGGGCATAACTCCCATTTTATTAAATGAATCCAATAAAAAAAAATGAAGTGCGCAATTTCACATGATGACCAATACGACTAGGTATTACATTACTCTGTGTCAAATATTTTTTGAGATATGAGCGACACAACTTAAGATAGACTGACTGATGTACAGACTGACAAGGGTAAATCTAAGTGCTCCCCACCATTTGGTGGATGCAAAAAAAGTGACAAAATTACCTGTACACTCCGAAATGATGTGATGAAGGGAACCATAAAATGATAACCAGGGGAA
The DNA here is from genome assembly GCA_032209605.1 of Mactromeris polynyma. NCBI lineage: Eukaryota > Metazoa > Mollusca > Bivalvia > Venerida > Mactridae > Mactromeris > Mactromeris polynyma. The sequence continues at coordinate 7,618,662 of JASFXZ010000003.1, read as the reverse complement.
CTCACACTACTCAACAACGCACCACCCTGTAATTGAAAACTAACATCATTACCTATACATTCTATATATGGAGTGTGCTAAAAGTGTTTTTAGTATTCCAAACAGTATTTACATAACCAAACAAATTGATAGTACATAAGTTACAAACTATTGACCTGTCGCCTGTTGTCAACCAAGAGTTCAGTTGACAATAATAGCATTAAATTTTAGTAGTAAATGCAATTAAAAAATTAGACAAACAATGTTAGACAAATAATTAGACGGAGCAATCTAAATACTGGCGATACGTCAATTAACATCATAACTCTGTGTTTATTTAAATGTGTGCAACAATTTAAATTACTTTGAACTATTTATAATTAACTTGACTTAAGAAGCAAATAACTTTTATCTGAAAAAAATCAGATTAGACTTTATAAGCGAAAATGATAGCAAGAATGTAGATCTAAATGCAAGGGGAGTTAGAACTATTGAATAATTTTTGACAGTGTTGTTTTGAGAAAACTTTCAATTGATACTGTGATGATATCTACTCACCCTATAGTAAACCCCAACATGACCTGTAAAAAAATGATATGTTGTAAGACTTATTTACATAAGCAAATTATGAATACAAGATATAAAATTTGAACATGTGACATGTATTTTAATTATTACTGTGTCTCGACAGGACTGCCTGTATTCGTTTTGATAAATTATTAGAACCATTAATCATAATTTATTTACTCGTAAAAGTTTGTTCTTGGATATACCGGTACATGACTTTATTATGAAATTTAATATCAATGACGACAATAAATTGTAATTTATAAAATGCCATTTGGGTAAGTAAAAGTAAAACATGAATGATCAATGATAGTATTAAAAAGTAACTTGTACCTTCTTCTATTTTGTGAATGGAGAAATTAGTAAATGCTACCAAAACAGCCACAAAAACTCCAGCTGCAACAACTGCTTGTGTCATAATTTACTGAAAATACAACAAATAGGTCAACAAAGTTGGGGTGAGGAATCAAGACACTTTAAAAGAACCTCAGTAACTTCTTCAGGATCATCCGGGCTCTAGAAATGTTTCAAAGACACTTTTTCCGGACTAATGGAAATGTAAATTTTACTTGTCCGACATAGGAAGCTAGTTTTCCAAGAATATCAGTCAATTTAGTAACAAATAAACATACACAATGAAAGCTCCACAATCTAAAATTAATAGTCACATGTGTTTGTGGGATTCTAAGGTTTGACTTAATAACGTCAGGAAGAATGAAGCAAGAGGTATTGTACAACCTATACAAAGACAGGATGGTACTCTAGCCATATCTGACAAAGACATTTTTATGGAAATGAAGGAAAAGTACGGTAAAGAATCACTTGATGTTAAAGAATCATATCCAGATTTGTATCATCAGATAGAAAAAGAAGTTGTGAACATAGAAAAAGTTCAAAAAAGCAATATCATTGACAACAAATATGAAACAAGAAATATCTTTAAAAAAGATGGTCGGCGCAACTTGAAGTTTGCACATTTGTTGCAATCTGGGATTAAAACTTTGTGGTTCAACAAAAAGAATGCTTAATGTTACTACTGCCGGTCATTCAATTACGCTATACTACAGAAACCCCGAGATCACTGCGTAGTACACTCCCACACAGAGCTTTGATTCCACTATCGTTACATTCACACGCTGCTGTATTACCCAGTATATTTTCATATTTGACCTTTTTAACCTTACTGCTATAACCATTGATTTAGTCGCAGTGAACGAAATCACCGTTCGTTCCTTATACTAAATTCATTGGTCGGCACGATCACGTAACAACTGAGTTAATTACTAAAATGTAGAAGGGTATTTTCATGCGCTAAGACCAATCAAATGTTTAAACAATGTACAGCCTTTCGTGTAGAAGGAAATTTTGACTATCTAGCTAATCGGTTTTATTTCATGTCAATAAAATTTTAGCATTTACAGAAGGCAATTTTTCGTTCTTACATCGAGGATTGTACAGATACATATTACAATATTTATTAGCGTGGCGAATTCGAATAACAAGATGTCAAGTAACGATATGACGCATTTTAAAATATACGCAGATTCCGCATAGACAGCTGTTTAAATGACCTTAAATCACTACACATTTACAGGCATCCGAAAAATTTTGGCATGCCAACGAAGCGATAGTCACTTACGTTCGAATTATTTAGTTTTTCTAGCAATTTCCATAATCACAGTTTCTATATATGTAGTTCCTCGTTACTTATCGCATAAGTTGTCAATTTATTGAGCTTTATAAGTTTTGTTTAATTTATTGAGCTTTATAAGTTTTGTTCAATTTATTGAGCTTTATCTCGTTTTGTATGTTATAAATGTACAAGTCTCGTGCAAACTTGCACGCATAGCCAGTACTTAATTGAACTCTTATCGTAAAATATTGCTAAATATGGCGCTTTGCCCCCCCACCCTTACGCTTCAGTCGTGAAATCAAACATCCATGTTAATAAACTTGTTACATAGCGATTTATCTGATTAAAGCAATATAAATGTTCGCGACTGGTACATAAAACCAAGAAAGTCTTCTTAAATCCAACACCGGACAATTCCCCGTTGTGATGAATAACAACACTACTTGCTGGATAAATCTCGAAATACACTATAGAAAATGTTAACCAATCTGCTTCAAGGTTACACGTATTTTTAAATTGAAGAGAAATGGCGCGAAATTGCCTTGGTGGTTAACGTCAGATTTGATTGGTTTACAAAACACTGAATATGCAATTAGCAAAACCATGTTAGTACGGCTGCGCCGAAAAACTTGTGATCCAGAAAATAGTGACATATTAGAGGGGGAAGTGGAATCAGCACTATCAGTCCAATACAAAATGTGCAACCAGTCCGGAGGAAAAAGTCCTTGGTATTATGTTACAAAAAGGTGGCAAAGATATTATCAGAGCTCTCAATTACATATTTCAGAAATGTTGGAAAAATGGCAAACTCCCAAACAGCTTTAAGAAAGATCCAAAAATCATGATGCCTAAGCCAGGTAAATCTAGCTACAATGAAGTAAGATCATACAGACCTATTACTCTTGAGAGCATCATTGGCAAATTAATGGAAAGAATTATCTGCAAAAGATCGTGTTGGAAATTAGAATCAGAGAACAGTCTATCTCGATACCAATATGCATATAGAAAAAATCGTGTACCCAAACAGTCCTACGAATTGTGCAGTCTATACAAGAAAAAATCAGTAACAATGAAAAATTGATTCTAGTGGTTATGGATTATGAATCATGTTTTGAACGGGTGTGGAGAGTAGGACTCCTGAAAAAAGCAAAAGATAAAAATGTAAATGGTAGGCTGTGGTTGTATCTGAAAGATTATCTGTCAGACAGAAAATTGTATCTCAAAATAAATGAATTCACATCAACATTACTAACATCAAAAGTAGGAAATCCACAAGGCTCAGTGCTCAGTCCCACTCTGTGCAAATTCTTTACACAAGTGACTGTTTGAAACTTTGACAGATATACAAGGACACCATGCAGAATTTGCTGATGACATTAGTATATGGAACATTGATCATAGCTGGAAGCAAGTGATTGACAAAACCAATTTAGATTTTATCAATATTGAAAAATGGTGCAAGATGTGGAATATGAATATTGCTCCAGAAAAAACTCATGCAATCGTATTCAGAAAGACCAAAGAGGAAAAAGCTCCTTCCTCAATAACACTCGGGAACAAGAAAATTACTGTTCAAACACACACTAAGTTATTAGGTATAACAATCGATGAGGACTTACATTTGCTTACAGAGCCTTAAACATGTTGGACAGATTTATTGGTACAAATGCTGGTTGCTCACAATCTATATACATGCATTTGTACAAAAGTTTGGTACTTCCAATAATGGACTATGGTGCAGCGGTATTAGTTACAGCTTCAGACCGGTACACAAAGGTGTTTGGAGCTGTCCAGCACAGAGCCATGCTAAAAGCTACTGGATGCATAAATAGCACTAGTACAGATACGTTAGAGGTGCTTACAAACTGCCTTCCACTAGAATTGCACATGAAATTAAGGCAAGTACAAGAAATAGTACGAATAGGGGAGAAAACCATGAAAGACCCTTTAAAAGAAGAATTCAACGACTGGATTATAAGCCATGTAATGTCGAAAAAACCTACACATTTTGAGTAACTTATGAACAGAATTAATGAAGTTAGAGGAAACATCAAGTTGGAAAATATAGAACAGGAATTTCAATATCAAAAATCATCTCAGGTCTGTCACATATCAAGACATGCATCAACTCTGAGCAATTAAAAGAAAACCAATATACAACTAGTAAATATAACAGACATTATCAACAAATGCAATACAAATGATGTGCTAGTTTTCACAGAAGGTTCTGCTTTGGGTAACCCAGGTCCAACAGGAGCAGGAGCGGCCATATATCTGGAAGGATATAACTGCATTCCAATTCTTTTGAGATAAAAGGTTGGACAAAACAGTAACAATTATGCAGGAGAGATTGTAGGAATTGAAATTGCTTTGCAATTCCAATGATATCTGACCTACCAAATCTTCAAAACAAAAATGTTCACTTCTTTACAGACTGTCAAGGCGCCATTGTAGCAACATTCAGCCACACCATACCAAAATACAAAATTGAATCCATCAATAATTCAAAGAAAAATCTCATCACTTTGGAACAAAATGGTAACAACATCAATATCCACTGGGTACCAGGCCATAGAAATATTTCTGGAAATGAACTAGCAGATCAAGAAGCAAAAGCAGCTGCAATGGAAGCAAAAAATGATGAAGAAGAAGAGATTGGCATGAGAGATGCAAAGAAAGTCGTAGAAAAATTGAAAGAAAAAATATGGCTCAAATGGAACTACAGATATTTATACTTGCTGACAAGATGGAATGGATACAAGAGGTATATGATAGTGCTGGGAACAGATCATGTGTTGGTGATGAAGACAGGAAGACATTCAGTGCTATCAATCAACTTAAGTGGCCACACAAAACTTAATGACCATTGGTCAAAGATTGATCCAACGCAGGATGGTAGCTGTTTGGACTGTGGTGTGCCTGAGACGGTCAAACATGTTGTCTTTGAATGCAATAGGTTTACATCCAGGTTTACATCAGAGAGAATAGAAATGCTCAGATCCATTGAAGAGATACTACACAACCACAAGTTTGACTGTTCAAATATAAAAAGACATTGACTATTCTGCACAAAAAGAGCTAGTATCCGTTTTCCAAAATTTCATAAAGAAAACAAAAAGATTTATTTAGATCAATCTTACAACTTTCCTTGAAAAACGTCCAATCAACTTAATAGTAACAAGTATTAAAGCACAGAGAGAGAAGTACATAGAGGGATGACAACGATAATCTTCGTAGTCGTGCACATCGAGACCATAGCTACTACGTATAGCGTTAAAGAATTACAACAACAAAATAAAACTGAACAATTGCTGATGTTGATTAGCTTTAAAAACCGGGTTGCCTGGAACTAAGTTCAAACCAACTGTTAAATTCCAATTAAGCATTAGACTCGTCCGGGACGTTGGGCAAGTGGATTTCTAGATCCCTGGTAGTGGTACTTGATTAAAAGGAAAGTTTCCTACACACAAATTTCCCTAATTGCTACATTAAATATTTACTTACCTATATATGACAAAAAAATGGACTTATCCATTTGACCATACAGTACAGACAAATGAGATGTTAGTTTATCTTCACGATCATAGACGAAGTATTCGTCATTTTAAATTGCTAGTCTCGTATATCCGAAATACGACTATCCGAACGCACATACACTCACAGTTAAAATTGGGAACAGATGTGTGAATAGCAGAATTTACAATTCATTTGCAAAAATGGGTGCGATTTATTTCGGTATAGCTTGTTTTAGTTATAATCGTAAACCAATAAATGTAGAAATACAATAACAACTTACCGGTAAAACGAAATCCTCGACAGGAAGGAGAGGCAGTTTTATATTATTGACAGGCAACAAACTACTAAATATTTAGTAGCACCCAGAGCTTGGAAATTTATTTTTAAAACTGCGTCAATTTTAAAATTGGACATTACGAAACGGAACAGGTTATAGCTTATGTGTCCTTTGCCTGTATATATACGTCATTACATTATCACCTTTGTTTTAGTACTATTTCTGTAGTAGATGTTGTTGTATGCATCGGAAATTGCGTCATTTCCTAATGGCCCTTCCTAATTTATTGACTAGGATGTACATACACCTAAGATGGTCACACAATTATCATCGGATTTAGATAGGGTTATATATTAAAATGTCAAATCTGTCGTTCCTGTCCAAAATATTGGAAAAGGCAGCATTAAATCAAATTATTGAACATGTGGAGAAAAACAACCTTCTCCCGCAATATCAAAGTGCGTATCGCAAAAATCATGGAGTTGAAACTGCATTGATAAAGATGTATGCTGACTTGTTAGAAGCAATTGACAATAAACAAGTAACACTCGTAGTCTTAATAGACCTAAGCGCAGCCTTCGATACTATAGATGTTCCAATTATGCTGAAAATTCTACAAAATGATTTTGGAATAAAGAATGTACCTTTGAAATGGATAGAGTCATATCTTACGCAGAGAACTATGCAAGTTGTAATTGAAAATGAATTCTCAAGAGTAGGTGATCTCCGATTTGGTGTTCCTCAAGGATCCTGTGCTGGACCAGTTATTTTTACTATGTACATTGCAGCATTAAACAAGGTAGTGCGTAGATACCCTGTTGAGTTGTATGGATACGCAGATGATCACAAGCTTGCTATGAGTTTCTGTGCTGGCAATGTTGAAAGTGAAAGTTCCACGTTGAACAGTTTGAAGCAGTGTTTGCAGGATGTTGTCGTATGGATGAAAAGTAACAAATTGAAAATGAACAATTCTAAAACAGAAGTTATAGTATATGGAACAAAACAACAAATTTCTAAAGTAAATATTTCTTCGCTCGAGGTTGGTGGAGTTGAGGTAAAATGTGTCGATCATGTGAGAGATTTAGGTGTTTTGATGGAAAATGATTTAAACTTTGATCGTCACATAAGAAAAAAGTGTCAGACTGCGCGATATCAGCTCAAACAGTTGAAAAGTATTAGAAGTTACTTAACCCAGAAAGATACAGAAACTCTAGTGCATGGACTAATTCATTCTCATTTAGATTTTTGTAATGGTTTGTTTACGGGGATTCCGGAATATCAATTAGACAGGTTACAAAAAGTGCAAAATCAGGCTGCAAGAATCGTAATGCAAACTCACTATGATGAACCAATTACTCCAGTCCTCAAAGTCTTGCACTGGCTTCCAGTGAGAGCAAGAATTATGTATAAAACTCTTGTTCTCATATTCAGGTGTGTCAAAGGAACTGCTCCATCTTACCTCAAACACATGGTTAAGATTGTTCACTGTGGTTATGCCCTAAGATCTACTAAAAAACTGTCTCTTCTTGTTGTACCAAAAACTCGAACATGTATAGCTGATAGATCTTTTGCAGTGAAAGGGCCTAAGTGGTGGAATGATTTACCAGAAACACTTAAACAATTAAATGAGGAAAATAAATTCAGACAATGTCTGAAGACGCATTTATTCTCAAAGTTTTATGACTAAAACTGCATTGATAAACTCTGTGAGCTAATGTGTATATATATGTTTGTGTATGTTGTTTGTAAAGCGCAATAGAATGCCATGTGGCATAATTTGCGCTATATAAATGCTATTTGTATTTGTATTTGTATCAGACTTCATGTCAATAATGCATCAATCAGCCATTGACGTTTACGGTAAGACTCGTAATTGAAACAATATCAAACGTAAACTAACACAAGAATGGTTCATTACTGAATGTTTTAATGCAAGATATGAGTTTAAAAAAACAAGAAACTTGTATTTGAGGTCGAAAACTAATGAAAATAAGGTCAACGTTTTAAAAGCGAATAAAATACAACTGCAAAAGAAAAAAAGAAAAGAGAAATATAAAACTCAAAAACAAATATTAGCAGAAATTGTTTTATATCGTTTGTCTCTGATTTTCAAGGTTGTGGACACTTTCTTTCAATTCATCATCTATGCTGGAAACAATGCTGTGAATTTTAATCATGCCTTGTTTCTATTTTAGAGTACTAGGAAAGACAACCAAATAAATATATAGATCTATGTAGATTTATAATACACAATGTATATATTTACAATTAGCATTAATATTGCTAGCTGTGTTTTGCAAATACATGTACATTTATGTATAGATCTATATATAGGCCAGCGTATTTATTTGTTTGTTTCTTGTTCAGACCAAGCAAACACAGCTAGGATAAGAGGAAGAAAATTCAAAAGAATTGTTAATCTATTTCCGTCTTTATTGTTGGTGCTCGGTAAATATAAATCAAAATATCACACAGACTAATCCATTTTCCCCCTTTGATATGACTATAGATCTAAATACGTATCATCTCATCATTTCCTCAGCAACTGGCCAAGATCTCCGGAAATATTCACTTTTTCAGTGTTAGTCAGCGATGCCTTCCAGTCAGACAATATTCTTCCATAACTGGGGTACAATTTTGCTCTTAAATGTCCGACCTGGGTGTAAAGATATTTCCGCATCAATATTTGTACGTGTTTTTATTTGTACAACATATATAAGATACAGTTTGGTATAATACTTTAGTGGTATAATTCCAACTTTGTTATCAGATACATGCATATAAAACACAAAAGATTGATCATTGCTTCAATAAACGTTCAACCTAATCACGCGCAAATGTGAATATTTTTGTTTTTACTTTCAAGAATCGAATGTTTAGAATTACCAATGACCTAATTTGGAGTTACGAAATATTAACTAACTGTCATCGTAATGCCTATTTATAGACATTCTTTATAAAAATTAAATTCAAATTTGATAATGTACACGTATGTATACGCGTGCATGTATGTAATTTCCATCGCAATTATAAGTTACACGTGTCCCTAACAAAAATAATTTAGTAGCAGCTAGCCGCACTGAATCCTGCCTTGCGTTCATTTACGGCTAACAGTCACTCAGATTTTGTTTTGTATCCCTGCCCCACCGTATCACAATGACTGCACACAGGGAACCAAATTGCTAAAGTGAATGCTAGGCTGGTTCCCTGCCTTTACTGTTTTTGAGACAGGGAACCAGAATAAAAACGAGGCGTTCAATACAATTATTTGTGACGCTAACTTCGAACGTTTTGCGTTAGCTGTAACTGAACGCAAGGCTGTAACCTAGCATCTGCTAGTTATCTCCCTTGTATTTGGTAAAAATGTACAGCTTCTACTCAAACATGTTCTTTGTCACATATCAGCAGGAACCGTGTATGAATAGTATGTTCCAGATTATTAGCTTATGCATCGGTTCCGATCCTTACAATTTAAGAACTGCTCTAGATAGATATAGTTTTAATTTTATAAAAAAGAGGTAAAATAAAGAACAAAGTATACAGTTTGTTTATTGTTCCTTGAAAATGGATCCTAGATCTTAGTTTACTTGGTCTATACAAATTCTTGGACTAACAACAGTACAATTTTACCCCCGTCTTTCACCTTCTATCAATAGGACAAAGAATAGCAATCTTGACTAGATATGACTCTGTTGGGAAGTCCTTTTAAACAAAGGCTACTTATCATTTATGTTTCTGACACATGCCAGCTTATTGAATACTTCCAACACTATAAATATTATCATTTCCTTTTATCTGCTAAATATATTCACAGACAAAATTATATTTTATTCGTTTTATGTTGTTGTTGTTATTCTTTAATCAGTAGTAGCTTATGGTCTCGCTGTTGTTTGTTTGTTTATGGACGGTGAAGTTGAACTAAAAAGCTTCCTGAACTGGCAGCCAGAATAACCACTTTGTTTTTATTCCTGTTTCTAAATCAGGTGATGGTTTATACATAGTCTGTGATATATTTCACTACATAATGACATATTATGAATTAAACGTGGAGGACAAATGATTTCAAATGTATTATCTTCAGTCAATCTGTCACAAAGAACATAAATTTATGCCTCACTGTGGGTTTGAACCTACAGTTTCCAGAATGGTAGTCAAGCACTCAACTGACTTAGCTAACTGGACAGGCTAATGTAATCAATATACATGTATGCATGGTTCTAATGGAAAAAAACAAAGACAAATGATATAAGCTTTATTCACATACCATATTAAACACACACTACAAGAAGAAACTACCTGTCCACGGGACAACAGGTGCACCCTCTGTATAATCTTAGCATGTCAAGTTTTTTATACAGTAAATTCACCTTGTTGAACAATATTTGGATGCCTGCCTCACTGATTGAAGCCAAGGCATACATGCCGACTTTAGCTTGTATAATGTTTTGTTACTCTATGTCTAATACTACTCAAGATACACTTGACTGAGCAAGACATTTTTCTATGTCATAATATATTGATTTAGATATAGTTTGTGGGACAGAGGAACGGACAGACACACAAGGGTATAATTATGTACATGCCCTCCCAATTCAAAAATGGGGGTAAACAATATAGAACTATACATATACATTTTAATTATAAATTGAATGTTACATATACTGCACACATGATATAAATTTCTAGGTACAATTATCGTAATAAATACTGTATAAACAATTTGATTTGCAAAAATGCCAAGTTTCAGGTTCATTGTCATGGAAACAGAATCATGTCTTAGCAATGAGCAACCAATAAAAGGCAGAAGACAAGGAGCATACAAGAGGTAGGTATGTGAAATATGTATAAATATATGGCAATATAATCCAATAAAAACATGACATGAAAGATAAGTGTTGATAGCCAGTGATAATCATCAAAATCTAGTTGTGCATGTCCGTGACTTTGGTGCCATCAATGTAGAAGAAGGTTAAAAAATAAAACAATAAAAAATATCAGTACTAATAGTCTGCAGCACTATTATTTAATTTAAATAGTAAGTACATTCTGCAATGATAAACATTATGATCGGCCAAAGTTATTTATATCCCGACAGAAAACATCAACTTCAACAGCACTTGCTTCTGAATTTTGTAACACTGAAAATTTCTAGTTTGCTTTGCACCAGACACTAAGGAAATCTCACAAAATTTCTTTTTGAGTCCTTCGGTCCCCACGCACTTCGAACAGCCCCAATCTGATTTATATACCAACAAAAAAATGCCCAGTTAATCCATGAGTTTATACAAAATTAACATGGCCTTGTCGTTTATACAAGCAGTATTCACTTACGCAATATACATAAATTAAGATCGATGATGTAAAGAGCATTCAGTAACACAGTAGAAATGTAAATCTATGTCAAGCCGATCAAGACAGAATGACGGAATATTCAGTAAAACCATTGCCAAAGTAAAACCATAAACAAATACACGAATCTTTATGACAAAGATAACATATGATCATAGTATCAATATTGGCACAAGCCAGCATGAGAACAGCTACTTTTTCTGAGTACAAAATAAAAAAAATTTTTTTGTGAATATTCAGTTCCAATGGTTCACACTATTATATGCTGCAAAGAATACTGTACTAATTATTGAGGCTATAATAATGATCTAATTAATGAGACTATATTTTCATTAGAAGCCACTAAATATACAACTACAAGAAAAGGTATTTATAAATATGTATTCATGGTATCACCTATAGTAGTATTAGATTGACCGCTAAACAAGTGTATCTTTCCAGACTGATCCATGTCAATTTAGGTACGATATCATGCTTTTCCGATATCATGCTTTTCCGGGCACCTTTATGGATCAATAATACACTAGCGTATAAAAGTTTAACCCCAATTTGATTTACTTTGCTACTGAAACAAAATCTCAGCTTTTTTCCATTAAATGCCTAAAATAGCACAAACATGTCAATACATCCATTTGGAAATTCAATGGTAACACATTCCTATGTTCGCGGTTAATCAACAGCACTATACAACATACAAGGAATAAGTGAACGAAAATAACTTTCATGATTGTCAGAAAATAGTTTCTATATCACCATTATGAAAACAATTGATCTATCAGCCTGTATGAAATTCTGGTTCGGGTTTTAGTCAAAACTGCAATCATTCACAAAAATAGGTGTTTTATGATCATTGGTTATTGTTGTTCTTCTGCTGTTCAAACACATAAAATTCCTGCAAGAAAAACACACAAGAAAGATTGTAATAAAACCTCAAATAAAGACAACCTCAAAATTAAAACCACCTCGAAATTTCATGGACAAGTTTTAAATTTTTCTTCCATATTTAAACTTGATAATCAGACCACCTCGTAACTAAGACAATTTTTTTGGAACCAATGATGGTATTTTTATCGAGGTTTCAATGTACATTATTGAATGAATCAATGCTGATTACATCTGTCTTTACAATGAATCCACAGCTTGTGCCATTCACTGCCTTTGGAGGCCAATCCTTACACTGTGATACCACATGGTAGACACGATATGATACCAAATTTAAGTCACGTCACCCTGACACTCAGCCAACAAGTCCAAGTACAAACACTACCCTTATAATGCAGAGCGTAGGCAAGGGAGCAGCAATGAAGTTACACGTTTAACTACTATTGTTCAGGCCTGAACTCGTGACCATTCTCACTCAAAGGGAACACTCAGCGCACAACTTTGATCTCTTGTAACTGCACTCACATTCTTGTCTTCTTCACTATATACATGGACTTTTTGTATTATTTAGGATTGAGATTTTACAATTTATATTTTTGACCACACTGCCTTGTCTCTTAGGAGGATTGAGTAGCTTGAGAGGCCGGGCAATCTTATCTCTTCAGCCCCCCTCCCCCACACACACAGATCTATTATAGCTAATTTTGACCGTTTGCCATTATAAGAGAAGTAAAAATTATGTCGAAACAATTGAAAATTTACTTACCACTAAGAACAGGGCACCCATCAACAGTGCTTTACAACTAACTGTCATGTCAGCAGGAACTGAAATAAAAATAAACAAAATTAATGTAACAACTAATCACATACATTTAGTGTGAAATTCTATGCTAAATATGAAGTCAATCTTGAATTAGCTTCTGCACAACATCAAATTGGCATAGCCGGGGTTTGCAAGCCAGCCAGAGCAAGAGCAAGGAGGCCCATTACTCTGCCAAAAATAAGAAAATCAGTATGTCTCCAAGTCTAAAATGGGAGGCATATATAGGACATTAGATGATTGGTCATAAATTACGAAATTTACTAAGATGTTTTCTGAACACAATAAAAACAAGGCTTTGGCAACTATTTATTGTTTAATGAATACATGTATATCAATTTATGACACAAGCAATAATTCACTTATATCACTAATTTCAGAATAAAATTGGTCATTAAAAATATATTTTCCTTGCAAAATAAAAGTAGTCATCACAGCAAGGCACTTACGATTTCACATCATTTGTTATATCCCTAGTTAATAAATAATAATATAATAACAAGTACATAAGTATAATTATGCATCTACAATATCATTAATGATATAAATGAAGTAATTCACTTATCAAAGTTTTGCCCATTTTGGGTTTGGGGATGGCAGAGATACCTCGGACTTTAAACAGAAGACAATTCCGGACAGGTGGGACTCACCGAATGATTCCAGGTCCCAGGGAATAGACTTTGGCCGGATTTTTATTTGATCCAAGAAGTGTCAATAAGCATCTCTCACTGAGGGGATTTAGGCAAATGCTGGGTCTAGGGGGAGGAATTACACCCTAAAAAGACAAATCTCCAGATTGGCCCCCCCCCCAATCAATCTACCGCATTCCCTCTCCCCATCCAAAGGCAAAATATTATTAGGTGCATAAATGACTGTCACAGTGAGATAATATAAATCCACTCTGTCACACTTACATGTCAAACAAAACTGATCAGCATCAGTGAAGGTATCCACACAGCAACCTCTCCATTGTTTCGCAATGTTTCCAACACGAGTTGTCAAAGTAGGATCAGTGATCTACAATAATCACAGTAACAGGATTAAATTTTGCGACAACAACACAATTACTTCAGTACAGTGATTCAATAATAAGACCACAGGCCTTTTTCTGTAGTTCCCATGGGTCAGACTATCTGACCCATTCCCAAAGCCAAATGTATGGGTTTTTTCCCAATCAGATACAAAAAATCCCAATCAGAAGCACCTACGAAAAATCGTCCACTGGAGTGACCTGGTATATCTTGAAGCTCTTTGAATAACTCTGGCCATTGTGTCATAGATTGGAGTTGAAGTGATTAAAGTTTTACAAATTGGCAAATTTTACAATGCAAATTTTCCCAATTTATCTAGGGTCTTTTTCTGTCCATTTTGGGAAAAAGACCCTAGATAAATTGGGAAAATTTGCACCACTTGTTCTGAAGATGGTCTGTTGAAGTGGTAGGAGGTGGTTTGATAGGAAGGTAAAATATGGATGATGAATTAAAAACTGAGCCATAAAAATAATTAAGGTATAATTAATTTAAATTTTAATTTCCCACAGGGTGTTGATCTAAAGAAATCACAGTATATTTACTCTGGTAAATAGATAACTTACTGGGAAATCAACATCATCAGTACAACAGATTGCTTGGCAAGGGCAACATGGTCCCCATACAGTAAACATATGATTATCAGCAGGATCATACACTCTCATATGAGGCTTCCACTTGGAATCACTGAAATATATCAAATATTTTCAATAAGTACACAGATCACAAATGTCCCACCTTATTACTTGTACTAGGGAAGGGTAGTGGTCGGGGAGTAGTGCACGTGTCTCCTGATCCAAGGGTCATGCGTTTGAGCCCCACATGTAGTACAGTTTTATCACAAACTTCAAAAATCATGCACATGTATTTGGTGTTGTGAGTACTGGTTAGTAAGTAAACCAGGCAGCAGACATCGAGAGTGATAAGTAAAATCTGTAAGCACTTGCTTCATAATCAATGTAAAATATATCAGTTTAAATAGGATCATATCTAAATATATGTGGTAAATATGTATGTTAAAATGCAAGCCTGGGCCAGAATCATATCACTAGGCTGGCGCTAGTTTTCCAGAGTTCTTAGCTAGATTTGATAATTAACTTGATGGACTTAAGCAATTTTATTATAAAATTGGCAAATTTTATTAACCAGATTGAAGTTTTAATAGCCAATGGTCAATTTGCTACCTACTTCCACTAGTCTAGATAAAAAAATAATCAGAGGAAAAAGGTACCCATCAGTTGCAAAAAACATAATTTTAAAACATGTGCTGAAAATGGTTCCAATTTTTTTGAGGTGTCTGAAAAGGGGCCATCTCTTAAGCAACAACTACTCTTCAACAACAGTCAAATTTTCCTGTAATAAAAAATTCCTAGCTACCTACCCATCTTAATTTTGCTGGGCACGGTTTATGCCCAACAAACATTTTTTTAAAAGAATGTCCCAAAATAAGACCCTCACTATTAACACTTGATTCACCCTACACCTACCCTGTCCTAATTCTGCCAATAAGGTTTCCAACAGGAGACTCCACATTGATAGTCATACTGCAGCAACCTTCACCGCACCAGCAACAGCCAGTGCAGCACTTGAAGTCACGGCTAAACTGCATCACTTCCTGCAAGAAATAAGAACAAGTCAGTAACCTAGCTACCCAAAGGCCCGGGCCTGAACATCATTTTCACAAGTACATGTATGTAAAAATATTCAAGGGAGATAATTAAAAAAGTAAGTGGTTCTTACGGTTCTTGCAGATTCCACAAAAGTTTGGAGATATGCTCTGGACAATTGTGTAACGGACAGACTGACGCATGGAGGGATGGACAGACATCATTACCATATCCCCACTACCTTCGACGTGGGATAATAAGTTTAAACTTTTTTCTGCAAATATTACTGACAATTTCCCCACATGAATCAGTGGTGGAGGATAAATTACTTCCATACAAATGTATTATTAGTAAATTAGAAACAATTCTGTATAATTGATAGTTTGTCTACCAAAGGTCAGTAAAATATCCAATAATTTATATAAACCTGAGAATTGTTGTCCGTCACATGAAGCTGAAATCCACGGTTCATCGGAAAAAAGCATCTTTCACACAAACTTGATTCTGTAAATAAATTAATAACTTTTTAAATACATTGTAAATACATTGTACATGTATTTGCTAATTATCAGTTCTTATTAATTACATAAACATACAGAAAAAGCACATACCGGTACATGTATAAATACCACACCAAAAGTAACACCACCCTTAGACAAAATGTTCATAGACCAATTTTTAATTTTTCTCCAATGTCTCAACACAATTATCAAGCCCCCTAATATCTAACACTAACTTTCTGTGGAATCCTGATCTCACTATTGAGGTTTCATTGTATATTAACATAAATTCCTTCAGCAGGTTGATTCTTTATAACTCTTTGACATTTAGTACTGATAAGGTGCAACTGTATAATCTTACCATCATACATATCATATAAAATACAAATGCAGTTCATACCCAGGAAACTATCAGGTTTCATTTTCATTGCCTATAATATTTTAAATTGACAAGTATTAATTTAAAACATTCAATCACAATTCGACTTGAGTTAAATAGGAGTATTCGATAAAGCAATTAAAATAACATTTTACACTAAAAATGAAAAAAGCAGCACAGCAGGGACGGTCATGTTCATAAACCAGAACTTCCTAGATAGATCCAGAGGCAGGCGCAAGCAGAAAGGGCACACTAACATGAGACCAAACAGACTGTCTAGTACAAACAGGGAGGGGACACAAGAACAATACCAAATGGGGCAGTTGGTGCAAGCAGGGAGTAAACAAAAGACAAAGACCGAAAATGATAAAGACATAAACACGACTTCATGTCACAAAACTATCTAATGACCATTCATTATAATGTCCAAGCAAATTGACTGGTTTACTTTTACTTTAACTATAGTCAATGTGTATTAATAATCAATATGTTACTGATTGTTCCATATAATATATAACAGCCCAGCCTTTGTTAAGCTTAACCCAAAATAAAGAATAAAGTGAAAATACACATGTATGGGGATTAGTTATGGATTGAACCTTGTGTTTATGCAAATATTCATATGTGGACAGAACATTAACATTTTGTTTCATACTTTATTTGACCCTTCCTTTCCTATAACACAAAGGTCAAAAGCCACCAGATTCTTGTTATTTCAAATTATTTGACATCAATATTTGAATTGTACAGCAAGCAATAAAAAATGATGTAATAGAATATAAGACCTAGTAATGTAAATAAGTTTTAAAATCTTGAGACTGGCAGGGTGGAGCATACAATGTACTGTATAAGTGGTAAAGTTTGCGTGGTGGAAAAGTTTGCAAATTTCGCAAATACACAAAATTCACAAACATTTTCGCCAGCGTAAATTTCCTCTTCCACTTGATTTACACATAAACAATACATACATCAATTAATAGCAATTTTTACGATGTGTAGATATTACAGTGACTTTGGTGATTCCCAAACATTGTGGCATGCGAAACGTCTGGAATGGGCCATTCGCAAACTTTTCAACACACGATATTATCCACTTATACAGTATCTGGTTTTAATTACTTGAGAACTATTGTTAACAAATTGAGAGTTGGTCAGCCAAGGAAAATAAGTTTTGAAAAATAGCATTACTTTTTTAATGGTATTAACATTTCAAAATCCATATTATTATCAGACTGATGATAATTTTTTGTGCAATGTAAATAAGATAAACATACTTAAGTACCATAACAATAAGATAAACATACTTAAAATATATAAGTACCATTATAGGCAAATTACTGTACTTATGTGAATTATCAACCTTAAGTATTTTAGTGAAAACACTGCCTGCAGATAACAATGGTACATGTATTGTTATAAGCGGGTATTCATACGGCAAATTTGGGGCCGATATTGGGCCCCATTTCCCAAAGAAAAATTATATATTTTGCCCCCTACTGAGAAAAAAAATTACCCGTCAGTAAAATTATTTAAAATTTCAGCCTTATAAAAACCCAAATTTGGTGATTCATAATGCAAATTCCTCCTATCAAAAGGACCCGCCATACTTCCCCAAAAACTGAAAAAAATGGCTGTCCTTTACCTTCTTGTACAAAGAAAATCTGTTGTCCTTGATTGTTCAACACCGCATATCGGTTTCTCGTCTCAAAGCCAGTCAATACTGAAATAGAATTTACAAGAAATTTTAATACAGATCGTAGTTTTATTATATTTTATTTGCTCTTTATGTTATTGCAATGTCTACAGTCATACAAACAGACTAAATATTATTACATAAATGAAAAAAAAAAAAAAAGGGTTGGGCACCAAGTTCTTTCAACATTAGTAAATGCCCTCCCCTAATACAGCTCCCATATATATAATTGAAGTAGCTAATTTCCTCTATATAAAGAAGCTAGATTACATACTATTATGATAACCATTTATGAAATTCAAAACAGGCAAATGAGTAAAATCATTAAGAAGTGACTAATCAGGATTACAGAGTAAAAGGATATTGGGCAAGTCAAAACATTTCTTGAATGAGCAATTTCTGACATTTAGAAAGCAGAAATGTTTGCTATGATATTGATCAATTAATTAATCAATTAACATCAATTAATGATATTTTTCAATTTAAAAATGAAGTATATAAACATATGCTTTCTGTTAACTATGAAAATTACCCTGGCTGATATTTTGTGACTCTTTAATTTGAAAAATTTCCACAGCATTTCCACATTGCAAAGTTCACCACTGATACAGCAAGTGAAATCCCTCTTACACAGTGAGGCCTCAAGATTATAGTCATCTTTAAATTGACAGTAAAATGTCACTATATAATGTCTCGCTGTCTACAGCATATTTCTTCCTTATTTTAACTTGATAACCAAACCATCTCACAACTAAGACTGACCTTTCTTCAGAACCAATGGTGCTCTTATTATAGATATTACTCTGAGTATTTTAAATAAATGTTGCCTAATTTATTAGTGCTGTTCCTTGTCAACAGTGATGAAATTTTACATCAAATATTATGCATACTATGCAAACATGTGACAAAATTTACATACACACATATAAATGTTTTAGGTACATATCTGAATATAAACATAAGTGAGCTATTTCATGACAAAACTTGTAATAGTGACCAAAAATCCATTTTTTGGTTTTTACATTTTCTAACGGAAATATTTTACTAGTTTAATTTTCTACCAAAAATATTGAAATTGAACATCTACTTTTCTTGTAAAAGCTATTCAAATATTAGGAACAAAATGCAAAAGTAATCTACAAAATGACATCATGTTAAAAAACCTGACTCAAACATACATGTACATTAATTCTTAAAAATCTTCTGCTTTTTAAATGGACAAAAAAACCAATTACATAACCCATATAAACCCTTAAAGTCTCCAAATCAAAATTAAGCAATCAAAGACACTTTCAATAAAGCGCTAGTTTTGTGACATCAACTTTTCAACATAATAACCACTTATAAGTCACTTATTCAGTTTCTGTCGTGGAAGCATCCATTATTTTGTTCCTGTGAGATAATAAGTAAGAGCCATCAACTTTAAGTAGAAATATCTGTTGACATGAACACTAATGACAAGTACCGGTATATTTCACATAATAAGTGATTTAATGGAAAGGTAATCGGTAATACAAATATTAGAACAAAATATTATTAATAACACGGATTAAATTATTGGCATTATTAAATGAATTACAAACACATCAAGTTTACATGTACTAAGTCAAACAGTTGAAACTGATATTGTTGAAAATTTTACCAGAGTACTTTATTCAACCTCAATATTAAGACCAGTTTTCAAGGTCCCAAGAGTGGTCTTATTAATGCGGTTTTACTGTACCAAAGTAACTTATTGCATTATAAATATTTTATATAATTCAGAGAGTGACATTAGAATGTATACTGGTCAAAAAGGCTTACCTACCATTTTGTATTTTGAGAATCTACACTACATTATGACAAAATTAAGTCATTTGAAATGAGGAAAATAATATCGACAGGTTTATATTAGCTTTCCCAGTAGCTGTCACAGCTTACTGCAATCAAACTAACAGAAGGTGTATCCAGTAGCTTTTAAAAAAACATGTGAAAAAGCGCGAGAGTGTTAGCAGTTAGGACCAGTATATACATATAACTAATATAGAAGCAGACACAGAAAGGAGCCTGAATGTTTTGTTGTCGCACTGAATGAATAATAAGTATATATACATGTATATTGATTTTTTATAACTGTCCATACATCCATGTGATAGGTATGTCATAAAACAACTTCAAGAACATATGGAAATGAGAACCTCTTTATTCATTTTCCAGTTCTCAAGTTCCAACAAATCTATTTCAAAATCAACTATATTAGTAACATCATTATCAACAACATCTAAGTCAATAGGATAGGCATGTGCAAAATTATATACAGTAAAACCTCACTTAAAGACCACCTCAATACTAAGACCACCACAAAATTAAGAACACAATTTCCGAGTCCATTTTCACTTTGCTCTCTATTCAACTCAATATTAAGACCACCTCAATAAGAAGACCAGTTTTCAAGGGTGCCAAGGGTGGTCTTAGTATTGAGGTTTTACTGACAGGTAACTATGGTTATCACACTGTACCTTCAAGTGCCTCAATTTTCTGTTTGATAATAATTTGATCCAGACCCGCCAGGTACTGCAAACTTGGTGGTAAGCCTAATGTTCCTTGTTGGACTCCCATCTCCACTGAAATTTACAACATGTAATCACATTAGACATGAATCAGGGGCCTTACTCTACTTTGGGGAAATGGGGGTCACAGCCCTTGGTAGGGGAAATTCAAACAAACTGGGAGAATTTTGCAACATCTTTCTGCTCAATGTCAATCTGTAAGAAAATGGACCAAGGATATTCGGCACTCGTTTAACATTATCATACATTATTTCACACTCAAATTAGCATAAGCAGTCTAATAAGAGTCAATTGTGACTTGACATTTCAGTGCCCAGTGTAATCCTTTATGATCCTGGGCCCAGATTTCCAAGTATATTTGAATTTCACAGAAATATACCAACCAGTAAATCTGCTTACTTAAATAATGTGAAATATTTTCTGGGTGTACAAACATACAAATTGGGGGCAGGAAACTGGTCTATCTGCATATACATAAAGACTTTAAGCTAGACTAATATTTTGCTTTCATACCTCAAAATAAATAGTATAAAATATGCATTCTAGAACATGAGGCGTAAAAACTAAATGTGCTTATCTCATAAATTCTCACCACAACGAGTAATGATTTAAGCATGCGTATTTACTGTTCTGTTGCCATAAAATAAACACATTATCACATTTCACAAATCAATTTTTCAAAGGACACTTAACAAATTATTTAAAAGAAAATGACAGATATGACAGAAATAAATACCTTGCATATATAAAACCATAATTATGCACAGGCAATAGTTGAAAAATTAAGAGATGACAATGGTAAACTGGGAAGATGTATCAACATTATTTGCAAAAATATTAAAGGTAATTCAAAAATTACAACTTCATATTTCTAGTTGTACTGTCTCTTAAGACATAACTAACAGGGTTCTCAAGTTACTATGCATTTTGTATATGAGAATAGATGGAATGAGTTAGAGACGTCTTTGATTAAAATATGCTATGGGACTGGTTCTTTTCCTTCCCAAAATATACCAACATTGCTTGGCTATATTATAAATGCAGTATAAAGGCACTTACTTTTCATTGGTTGACCTGCGATAGCCATGATTTCTGTATTGTAGGTAGTCACTTGTATTTACCTGCAAACATACCATTATATGATTCAAATTATGAATAGGAAAGACTAGGTCAAAGATGAGAAATATGAGAACATGTAATATGATCAAACTGCAGCATATGTGACTGTGAGTGACACATTTCTGTTATCAATTCAAACAAAGCTGTCTATACAACATAATGGAGATCTATTGTGTCCACATTTAGCAATTCCTGAAAACGAACAGACACATTGAATAAGATAAATCCCATTTGGCATACCAGTACTTTAATCGATTTTCAACACTTGACACTTTGTTTGTCATCTAATCGAAGTAAATGGACAACCAAGCCAACATTCCATTGCCAAGTATGGGATGTTTGAGTCGAGTGGGACAATAACATTGTGTCAGCCTTTGCCCAGCAGCGTCTTGAATATGGTTAAAACACATAGCAATGTGATATTTATAAAATCAAACTGTCATCAATATTTATTAATATAGAATACATTTATAGTTTGTTCATAGAATATATGCTAGTATTGCTAAACTTTCATAGAAAATGTCAGATATTTTGCTTATCTTTAACTTTTATTTCAATTACAAACAATTGTAACAATATCTTTTTTTTAAATGAATCTCAAATTCTCCTACACCAAAGTTATCAATAAACATCTAAAGAGTCACACTGTTAAGACATTTTTTAATTCAGAGTCCATGACTTGAAGGGCTTTCAGTACTTTGATTCAGAAGTGCTGCCATTTATGATGGTCTGTAGTTTTCAACCCTGCAGTATTATCCCACAAAACCAATTAACAACTTAAGAATTAAAGTATGATTTTGAGTCATATACCTCCGTAAACTAATTTATTTCTGATTTGGCAATACTGTATAAACTTTAGTACCTACACAATTGATATTTAAATATCAACACACGCCTACAGCTCATGTGATTTTCAACTATTTCAAAATACCTACATGGTATTATTTAGTTTATGACAAAGAGTTCAGAATGTGTCTCATCTGAAGTTGTTTGATATGAGATCAAATTCAAGGCCCCATAATTATCCTAATTTATAGAAGCACCGCAATCTAACCTGACCTATGTACACATACACATTAAAAATATACTATTCTAAGTTTGATAACTGTTAAACATAACAGTACATGAATAACATCGATGACTTGATAACAGTTTAAATTTTAGTTTTATAGCACAAATCAATATTATATGTAAGGTATTTAGAGATCAGCCCTGCGTTCAGTTACGGCTATCAGTCCTATCGTTTCGTAACCTTTTGCAATTTGGTTACCATGTGAAGCCAATGTGATACGGCGGTTAAGGGATAAAATACAAAACGTTCGCTACTGATAGCCATAACTGAACGCAGGGCAGAAGTTTACATTTCGAAAACCAAAATAACATGCAGCATTATCAGTTTACCACATTACTGTCATGGATGAGTTCCCGTGAATAACTATTTTTATCTTGAGTTTAAAGTGAATAAACCAGTATTTTTGACGTCAAAGTTAAATGAACATGAGCACTGAAAGTGCAAATGAACATATTTTAAAATACCATTCATGAAAGAAATACCAATTGATGGAGTTGTTTGGCTTTGTCAGGATCATCAACGTTTGTAAACAAATAAGAAGACAGTAAAAATACAGTAGCCATTTCTCCACAGATCCATAGATGTAAACAAACTGAATATTTCATGCCCATGTAAACACAAAACGAATAATGAATTAGTTCAATATTCTATTATATATATAATCCGTCCATCTTTTGAGATAAGTTATTCTGAGTTTTCTTACTAAGAAGGTATCTAATTAAAGATTATATTCTAAAATTATGGTTGAAATAATTAGGCCAGGTTTGTCGAGATAATAGTCTATTATCTTTAAATGGGTATACACAATATAATAGAGTCGAACTAGCAAAATAAATTTGAAAGTGGGTAATTCCTTCAGTGGCAAGTAAGATTTGAATTTATCATACTGTCAGCTTAAAGGAGAGAGAATACATAACTATTCATGTCATGGATGACAATAGTTTGTTGAAATTGACAGTGAATAGTTACAAACAATTTCAATGAAAATATTTTTTTTCCTACTTCCTGTGATGTTATTTGAGGTATATTACTACAGATATAGCTTAAAGGTACAAATGTACATAGTCCTACTTTTGGATGAAATATCCTTATAGTGTCGATTATGAGAAAAATGGTTGTAATTAACATCATATAGATGTAGCCTACAACACTGCATTATCACTTTTCTTACATGTTTACCAAAACCACAAATACAAGTGTCCAATAAAGGTATTTTCTATCCTGACCTACGGGCAGAGTTAGCACTAGCATAGGGAATACCAGTATTGAACTCGTGTTTTGCAGTTCCAAGAAACTTTTAAGAAAAGTTACAATGCAGTGTTATGGAGTATGTCTGTATGAAGGCATTAACATGCCATTTTCTCAAAATTATTACTTGACATAATTTGATAGAAAATGAGATTGTCTACCTTTAAGATTTGCTCTGTAAGGAAATATCTTAAAAATTCTCCAACATTTTGTTATAAATATTTGTCAGGAGACAAGACTGAATACATGCACACATTTTGAAATATTGGTTATATTTTTAGTAATGTTTTAGAAGAAAGGCTTTATCTTATCATGGCGAAGTACAGATCAGACTTACCATAAATCCATCCCTTTTAACTAGTTGAAACTCATTATTTTACATGGATTGCGAAACAAGAATTTACAACTTATACAAAACACATTTAATGACTGATTTATTGGTTGCTAGCCACTAATAACCAGTACTCCCAAAAATTCAAGGTTTGTGGAGATAAGAATGAAACCTGACTCAATCTCAACAAGGAGCTCACCACCACTGGACCAGGGGTTAGGCGATCTATCCCTCAGTCACTATGCCTCCCTTATAATGCAATGAAAGTCTTATTACGGAATATTTCACAAATTAAAGGTCATTTCACAATTGGGTCACAAAAACAATGGTTTGATAAACAATGAGCATAACACATACATAAGTACATTTTAACCGCAAACAAGAGTGAACATGCTTCAATGACAGTATTCTGCATTTCATGCATCACTCATACATATAAATTCAAATGATGGGCAAAAAACAGAAAGCTTGAAATAATTTTCACAGTTTAGAAAGTATACTACACTGCATACTGTGAAATACTGCAGACTTGTCTGCAACTGTCGTCTCCGCCAGTTCTTTTTCAAGGCTAGAAAAGCTCCAAGTCTGACCCAAGGGATTTAGACAAAATAATATTTAGCTGCATGTCTAAATCTCCTGATTATGCCTGCTACCAAACATATGCATTTGATAACTAAGGCTATAAATGGGTGCTCATCAGCATTTTGGCCATTTGCTGAATTTTTCCATAATCATATGATATTAATAATTAAGGTAAATCAACGTATATCTGTAAGCAAATTTAGCCCAGCTGACAGCAAACCCTAGTGGCCATGTTTTTTGGCATCAATTTTTTAGCAACCTTTGCACAGGACACCCGGAAACAGTAAACCTAGCAGAAATGTATTGCTTATTATTGCAAATATATATGTATGCAAATTTAGCTCCACCTCTCAATATGTAGCACTACAAACTTCAAAGAAAACTTACAAAACTATGATACAAATAAGTTTTAATGCAAGGAGAGCAGCTGGTCGAGGTTACTGGTCACTATTGACCTATCATTGTCAAGCTTGTATAGAGATGTTTAAACACTAACAAAAGCTGCAATAAGTATGGAGTAGCATCTACCAGCATAACCTTTAAATAAAATAAATTACTCAGTATTTCACCATTTCACTACACTGTTTACAGCAATTACAAATCACATATTTATTCATGGACAATTGAAGCTGTTAATCATAGTAAGTGAACAAATAAAATTGAAACCCAATCACCATATAAATATCCACAAAGATGAAACATCCCCGCTACGAACTTGAACCAGTAACACATGCGAGCAATTGAAATTTGAATACAAAATATGTGTTTTACGCTCGATGACCAAACTGAAAAAAACTAAAGCCTCATAGATGCTATATCCATCTAACCACATATCTGATTCTCCAATAACACACACTTAATAAGTGACTTCAATTTTGATGACAATCACAAGTACCGGTACATGTATATGGTAGTAATTTCTGAATATATTTACTTTAATCATATACCTTCTAAGGAAAAACAACCTAAGAGTAACTTATCTCTAAAGACAAGTAAATGGTAGTAATTTCTGAATAGTTTGATCCCTTATCCCAGAATAACTCAAATCAGAGGCTCGGGTCACATACAGAGACGAGACTAGAGATACATACAATGGAAAACTCCACTGACAACTGTTATCTTAGTTTGAAGACCAGTCTCAAAACTTGCCTCAAAATTGCCTGATTGGTCGTTTCTGAATACAGCCTTAAAATGGAAATCTTATTGACATTAACATTCAAATCCAAATTTAGTAAATTTTACAATAACCAATAGTGACAAAGTATCATTTATACAATTAATATATAAAAAGTGACATAAATCATGATAAAATCTAATTTTCACAAACGCTGATAATTAGTCAACATCAAATTTGTTGCCATCAAAGGCCGGCGTACAGTTATTGTACAGTCTGTAAGAGTATTAATGTCTTCACAGTATTAACCCACTAGACCAAAACTAGGGGCTAGTAACTTTAAATTCAAGCTAGTACTTCCACAATTTCGGACGTTCTGCAAGTAGAAATGTTTACAAATAGCCAAAATGAGTATATTTGTATTTTTATTGTTCAATTATAATGGAAATGCAATTCTGTGAACGATGAAAATAATGTTTGCTGATATTTTCTCAACATTCTTGAATTCCCAAAATTCATCAAACATTTCCATCTCATGAACTTTACTTCTTATATACAATAGATACAGAAAAATGTGTATAATCCAGTTTATGAAGAATGCTTGTCACAAAAGCTATGTATACATAGTATATCAGTTCTTCTAAAGAGCTATAGCAAGAATACATAAACAACTTCCACATACCAAGCATATTTGTACCGAAACTGACTTAAGTAAGTAGTGAACAGTATATACACATAATTAGTTCTTACCAACAATGATACCACGTTACAATTCATCAGGCTGTCATAAGTTAATTGCATATTATCATCCCAGCCCACAATGTTTCATCCTGCAAGAATTTACATTAAAAGCACAAGAAGAATTAAGTCTCTCAAGCCTAATACACAATGATTTCTGAGACAGTTTTGCTATTATAGGACTGTCATTGATTCAATTGTTTTTTGAATATCAACACTATATATTGATATATTGAAAGACAAATATTACACGTACCACTGTGTTAATATTGATTTATGTAAAGTGAAAATGAAGATTTTTATAATTATTTTTTTATTATTTTATCTTCGACACCTAACACACATGCTGTTTATGTAAAATCGTCCTATTTTTCGGGGATCAGCAAGTATTTATCATAAACATATCGTTTTAACTTTGTAAAAGACATTTATTGGACAATACAAATGCATTAAAAATATTTTCTTTCTAAATCATAAAAATACAAAAAGTAATGTGTAATATTTACTAGATATGGCCCAAAATTTATTAAAAAAATAGATACAGTTATAAATAGATGCTCCTACCATAGTCTCAAAAATTTCGTGATTCCATTAAAGGCCCCGCCCTCATGGGCGGCGCCAATAAAAGAAATGAATCCATATTTTAACTTCACAGTATAATATTATATTGCCGACATTTGGAATGCACTATCCACTAGAGGACTGGTTAACATTAGTGGCCGACTACAATGTGATTTTAAGATTTTACCCATTCTCCTGTATTTTCCCGCCATAATATCGATATTTTGTAAGTGTGTAACAAATATTGATTGACAGAAAAATATATAGTCGATAATTATTGACGGCGGCCTTCAGGCCGTCGTCTATTTGAATAATTTTTAATCTAGGTACATGGAGTTGCATAATCGAAATGGGAGAAGCCATTGGTATTATGCTTTTTTAAATTGTTCTTACAAAACGTGATTCTAATTATACAGATAAAAAAAGTGTACTAATTGATAATAAAAAAATGTCAAAATATTTAAAATGTATTTTTACCGTTAATAAAAAGCTTTAAAAAATGTTTTACGTATGCTTATAAGAATTTACAACAGCTAGTCACGAAAACGGTTAGGCATCGTGTATTACATAGCTTCGTTTCACAACTACGCTCAATTCATCATCAAAGTTCAGGAAATGGTTCCTAATGCTGTGCACGCAAATTGAAATTGTACTTATAAAAAAGCAAATTGTTAAACAAAAAATGTTAATCCATATTAATAAGTTCATGAATGCAGTTTATAATGTACAAATATAAATACAGTGACCAAACTATGCAATATACATTGCCTTAACTTGACCCATATAAGTTATGTACTGATGGTAATATGTAAACAAAATTCAGCCAATGAAAATTGTCGTTGAAAACGTCATAGCATTTGTTGTTCAAATAACGCATTGGCAGTAAAACGGATTCAGTACATTCGAGATCAAATGCTGATGGTTGAACTGAACTTTTAATTACGTTGTTTTGACATTTTTAGTGGATATTTTTCCCTTTTGATATCCCAATAGTTCTTTTAGATCTGTAAAACTAGAAGTTATAATCATGTATATTTTTAGATCCGTTTCGTTCTATCTACGTTTCGTGTAATCGTTTTTTTTACCAGAATTATGGCTTGGTGATGATCATACTTTCTTATTTATTGATAAACAAAATAATAAATCTTCAATATCATGCTTCCTAAAACTTGTGCCGCCGTTTTGATGCTTTGCATCAAAATTAGTCTTGTATATCAATATGGATCATTGATAGCTCTAGTTGCTATAGATGCTGTTGCCTATACATGTATATTATTTAAATGACTTCAAGAAAATATTAACTTGCAGACTGAAACAATAATAAACATGTAACCATAGGTGACCAAGCTTTCCCCAGTTTGTACATTCCTATGTCTCTTAATCAACCTTTCGATTTATTTACTCAGTGAGCTGATAATGAGATATAAGTGGGTTTTGCTTTGATGATAACTTTATTTACTTTTAACTGCGGCAAATATTTCACTTGGATTGACAATAACAGAAAAAATATATGGGTCATCAGATCAATATTTGTAGGATTAATATCTGAACAAGAGGGCCATGATGGCACTATATATCGCTCACCTGAATACACTGCCATTCTGACTGAATCAGACTAATGTGGCATTAAATTGGTATAGGTTTAATAAAAATCCATTCAGCAGATAAGGAGGAGATATTGTTAATAGTTACCACTATATACATATACCGAATATTCCCTTATAAACGCTGCTCCCCTAATTAAAGCCCCCCCACCCCCTACCTATTTTGAATAATAAAGAAAAACCTGACAAGTAAACATTATTCCTACTGTTTTAATGTTTATTTTCTGTAAATCTCATTCTTTTATTATTATTTTGTTCAAGTGTGAAGCAAAATGTGGTCTTTTAAAATTGACTCATCTATGATAATTAAGCTGTTATTTGAAACTTCTGAGTATGTATAATAAATAGGTCACATTTAATGATAATCAGCATTTTTATTATCACGGACATGTAAATGCTTTATATGTCCGTGATATTATCATTATAATCATTTATATTTAAAGTTCACTTCTGATAATTAAGTTTCATCAACAATCGCGAATCTGTTTTGGAGAAGTTGTTCATAAATAGAACTTAGAAGACAGACGGACGACAGGCAACCACACTCAGTAAAGCTAACCCAGGCGCAGGTGAGCCAAGGTTGACCATTTAAGCTTTCAACTTAACTGAATCTTTATACCTGTTCACTCCAATGTTATTTACCAGAGATACTGTATATCTATGTCACCGCTGTTTACAATTTAACTATGCATAATTTACAGATAACAACTCTCATTAGTTTAAAGTTTCATACCTGTTTTAAAATCCAAAAAACTAATTTGACAACTTTCTACACGCACAAAAACCTCGAGCACTTTAACACACCTATGCCGATATAGAATGAAGAATTACAAATGAATTGAGCTATTACTACGCTCCAATACTCAAAATTTCGAAATGCCAATCGCACAGGTGCCAGTTACCATTTGTAGGCCTAAATATTCGCCCATAGAAACTGTAAACAATTATGCGACCGACACCTGTGGTAAAATACTCCCCCGGATAAAATGGCTTTATTTCCAAACTTTGTCGTCTGCAACACTGAGTATCGTATATCGATGTACTAGATTTTAACATTAATTACGAAACAACGCCCGTCACATGACAGTTATTTTTACCTGTATAATATACAACGTGAATCGCTGCTCTTTGGGGCTGGAGAATATTTCTGTAAGAAAAGTGGATCTAATAAATATCGCACAGTATTAGACGTACAGTGCAAAAAATAATTCGCTTGTTGCAAAGCATCATAATTATACGCCGCAAATGAATCTTAACTTGGCCTTGAACGAAGGTAAAAGAGTAGAATGGGAATGCTAATGCGTGGAGTACACTTTGCATATTAAGCTCCGCCTACTACAGAATTGTTCGACGAACTTGACGTTCGCTTCTACTATGGTAGACATTAATTCACCCTTATTTAACGTACGGAATAGATCTATATAATGTTCAATATTCAACGTATACATGAGATTATAAACGAACACCAGACACATTTTCTTTGCGTTCAATGCTTTCGTTCATTGGTTACGACCTATACTTCTCCCCTATTGAACGTACGCACGCATTGCACGTACGATGGATAACTCACTCGATGGGCGTTAACATTAATTGCATCGTATTGTAAAGACTGCATTTTATTCGTTCGATCATACAGGCAAGTGACTCAAGAATGTTATGAGTTTATTTTCTCGATAAATCTTGATATTTACTCATTTACAAAAGCGTGTAGACGTCTCAGAGACTAAAACTAGATCTAATCACGGAATTAAATAAAACTATTTAAAGTACAGTATTTGAAACAATTCAGCTTCATATTTGTCCATATTGCTTTATTCAGCAATACAAATACTACAAACAAATTATGTCAATATTCTTATGAAATTTCAAAAAATAAAACCCACCTGTCGTAAATGAGTTCCGGTCTGTATCATTCCGACGGCTCGGGAGCGTTCTTCTTCAGTCATTCTCACCATGTTTTTTGTTTTTTCAAAAAGGATTTTCATCAGCAATGACAAAAGTGTACACGAACACGTGCAAATATGTGTCCATGCCCCGCACGTGCAAAACGTGTTATAAACGTCAATACGCCATATACGATTAATTTCATAGCGAGCCGGCTAAAAAAAAACAATAATTCGCTGCATTACCTGTTCAAATATCCGTATGTGAAATTTTGTGTGAATACATGCATTATTAGAAAAATAATAATACAATATAAACTGACCGATTAGGAATTTTGTTGAGTGTAGACATGGCGATTTAGATATTTCTCATACAGCTTGCATTTTCAAAATACAAATAAAGACATACGATACGTGATGCTAATGGAGCATTAACCTAGGCTATTAATGAAAACGGGAACCAACTGCTGTATGCCTCTCAAACTGCCATACTACTATAGACGGTACCTGGGCGGTACCGTCCAAAATTCATTAAAGAAGTCAAGCAGAAAATGCCACATAAAATTATAAAGTACACAGTGTCTGTAGTTATTTATGACAACATATCTTTGTTATTGATTTTTAATATCATATACAGACACGGGTTAACATTCAGTAGATTGCATAAAAGTTTATATAAATAGAGGATCTTACATGAGTGCTTATTTGTTATTGTTTTTATGAAATGAGTCGACTGAAATAATATGACGCGAGGCTCTGCCGAGTGTCATATTCGTTTCAGTCGACGAGTTTCATAAAAACAATATCAAATAAGCACGAATGCAAGATTCTATTTATCACATAACACCATAAATAGGTTGTTTTCAATCTTTAAATAGACAGATCTTTCTTCGTCCTCATATACGTAGTGACCGAAGTTCACCCCGAAGTTCTAATGCATACTTCCACTGTAAAAAGTAGTCCCTATCAATAACCTTTTGATTTTATACAAAATTAGCAACAAGGCACTTATAACATTTCATTTATCGAGATTTATTCTCTTTCAACAATATGTTTAATAAATGCCGAAATTCAGAACAATTGTAAACAATATGCTGCCATTTAAAGTGACGTCACACTGGCCATTTATGACGACATAAGTGACGTCACACTGGCTATTTATGTAACTATAGTTACATATGATATTTTATGTCACTGCTTTATGCCACTCCTGGAGTGCAAGTTATGTGATAAATTTATATAATTCCCTTCTAATACGCAATAAATGTATAAATGCATAGAATATAATTATATTTTAGATAAAAAAGTTTATACTTCTTGTTGGAAGAATTAGGGCGAATTTGTTTGTACCAAACCGGTTTGAATCCAAAACTGGTTTGTCAAACCTTTCATTTGTTTAAACTAACTGGTTTCAAACTAAAACAAGTTTCTGTATTTGTTGATAACAAATCTTAAACTGGTTAATCAAACTGACCGAACTACCTCCAAGTGTGGTTTGTCTGGTTTGATTTATCCGAATAATCGTATACTAGTTAAACAAAATGGTGGACTGATTTTATGGCGGGTGACCGTGCCACTCATATGTGGGGCAATGTTTAAAAATAAATGTTTCTTTACTACATGGGAACCTGGCTTTAAAATTGTCCACTCTGTTACGTTGCAAAACAGACGTTTGAAAGTTCTTAACTCTGATTTTCTTATCACGCACCAATCTGTCTGCAATCTCGCACAATCAAAATCACGTGGGGCCATTTTTCATTGACTAAACCATCTGTTTGTTTGCAGACCAATCTTAATCTTAACTGGTTTAAGTTTTTCAACCAAACTACAACAAAACTGAAACCACAAACCTGGACCAGGTTTTGCAAAACAAATTCGCCCTTAGTACCATTTTACATTTTTGAGGCTGAACAAAATATTCTTCCTACGTGATCCATTCATACATATTCCATAGACCATTCACTGCGTGTTCAATTACTTTATATATGTATATAGACATACAGATATGAGATATCTTGACATCCTACTTGATCCACTTGACACATCTCATAGATCATTCATTTGGTGTAAATGAACGTGATCCAGTGTTTCTGCGTCATTGTTCTAACTTGGAAGTTATATTAATATAATATTATATTATTAAAAATGAGTATACATATAGGACATATAGCGAAGGATGACCAACTCACTGACACGTATACGGACGGTCGGGCGGACGACATATAAAAGTTGCGACACAGAAAGTAGGCCTACGCATAATTTGCTATTACATAAATACACGTATAGGAAAATCCAGTTGTTGGTCGAAGCGTAGTTTGTCTGACAGTTTGTCTAACAATGGTGTAGTAGGCGGAGCTTAATATGCAAAGTGTACTCCTAAGCCATTCCTTTTCAGCTTATTGTGAAAAACGTGTTCCTCACGATATCCAATGGACCATGTAGATTTACATAATTATTTTCTTACGGGCGAGACCGGACCGCCTACTGCATATATAGTTTGGAATAAGGCTTATTCATGAAATACAATAAAGTATCCTTTTCTTTTTAATAGTTTATAAACAAATATTGTGTGTAAAAATAGTCAATAATTAGTCAGATATTATTTTAAAGTTGTATTTGTAACTAACACATCTAAAAATAAAATTTATGATACAAATTGGCTTTTGATAACAAGCATTTATTTCCAAGGAACAAGATATTATTCAATACCACGGACATATAAACAATGTCAGTGTCAATACTTAATCATAGTCTGATTCCCGTCGTACTGATATTGCAAACATAGTGAAAGGGGAAGGATCTCCAGACTATACTTAACCAGAGCTTGATACGACGCGCGCAAGAACAATACTTCTATCACCAACCATTACTGGATTATCTCCCCTTTTGTGTTTCTGGTATTCAATAATAAGGAAGCTGCTTGTCCGGGTCATAACTCAACAACTATTGATGGGATTTCGATGAAACCTGGAATAGGGACAGATATCAATGAGAGGAAGTGCAGTGCGCAATAATCCTATCATCAATCATTACTGAATTATTTCCCTTTACATTTACAGTATTCATTAATAAAAAAGCGGCTTGTCCGGACCTTACATCAAAAAATACTGATGGGATTTCAATGAAACCTGGAATATAGATGGATATCAATGAGAGGAAGTACAATGCCCTAGAAATGTGTTATTTATTCATTGGTCTGTCTCATTACTTGTATATTTCTCTAATGTATCTGCGCTATATGTTTAATATGTTGTGATATCTGCATGTGATACAATTTGTCTCATTTATAAACTTTTCAACACGTATTTCCATATTTCAATCTATCATATGTCTATGTATTATATGTATGTGATGTATTCCATCCATTAACCCCCCCCCCCGTTTTCTTTAATTTTGAGTTGTCCTTTATGTATTTACTCTCGGACCTCCTCAATGCCTAATGCTTTGTAGACTGTTGTTTTCCCGGAAGTCTGTGTGGGGATGCATGGTCTTGTATATGTGGCGTTCCCTGTAGCACCTTATTTTCTCCTTCATCATGTCCATGCATTATGAAAATTAATGCGTATGGTCCATTTTTCAACTTCAACTCCTGACAATTTTCTTATGCTGACATATTTACGATTCACTATTTCGGATCGAAGAACTTGTGTACACTGAAAATAAAAGAAATATGTTAGTAACTACGTGATATCTATTGATTAAATTATATTTTCTAAAAAATATTCCCAGTCATATTGTGTATAATGAATATGTTCTCCTATTGCACTTATCTATTACAGAATATCAACTTGAGAGTCTGTCATTAAATGCTTCCGGTTGCCCTTCTGAATGATAATATACCTGGAATTATGTAAAAAAATCAAAAAGTATCACGATATCATAACATATATGATAAATACATACTGAAACAAGAGATATACGTTAGTGAAATTATTATATTAAAACATATTTACTTTCAATTTTCACTGGTACTTTTTATATACTAGTAGTTCACCGATTTGGGACCGAAACGCAATATTGGAACGTACACAAACTTGACGATAAATATGCTCTATTATTGTTGATTTTATGTTTAAAAGTGTGTACATGTATAATTTTATACATTATACAAGACTAAATAACTAATAATTAAATAAGCATTTTATAACGATAATTCATTGCAAATTAAGACTTTTCACCTCAAATATAAATATTACAACTGAGACTAAAAAAATAGTATGGGTGATTAAATAAAATGATAAATCTAATTAAATGAGTATGTGTGCAGCTCTAATACATGTACTTCTAAAATGTATTTATTTAAAAAATAGGTATAAAAATCATAAAAATAAGTGTACACATACATATACGTATGTATATAAAAAACTATATATGTTTTTTAACATTTATTATAATTTTGCCATTGAATTAATATTACTTATTTATTGTTGATGGTGTCTTTATTTTATAATATCTTTAAAATACACAGTATTTTGTATATAGTGGATTTTATTTATATGAGTGGTCATTATCTGTTGAATTTATTAAACTTTTTTTCTAAAAAAGATAAAAACGAGGTTATGACATAACAGCAGAAACGGCCGAATTTCGCCAAAACATCACTTTAACCCCCTATATTCACGCAAAGTATGAGGTGTGTAGTTGAGTGAGTTGTTATTTAACTAGTGAATTATCGAAAATTAACACATGTGTGTTATTACCACACTACACTATATGGTTTTAGATTTTTTTTTAATATATCAGCCTCACTTGCAATTTAGGATGATCTTGGGACCCTAAAAGTAGGTTGAATTAAAATATACAGCATTATAAAAAAGTCTCATTAAATAAATGTACATACATGTATACCTGTACTAGCATGCGTATGGTGATGACAGGTGTCCAATAACTGTCAGTCAAAATTAAATCACATCATTCGTACAAAGTCTAAAGGTGTATCACATTGTAATTAAATATGAAAATGAAAGGTTTTCGGACCGAAAGGCAAATTGCACGTACATAAACCTGATATATGCAACATATACTGGGCATTTAAACTTGAATTTTCGTGAACACATAAAAGTAATACATTTCATGACATCTACTTCATAAAACGTGAAATAAACTAATATAAACAGTGTAATGATTAAAATATAATTGCTATTCTTGCTATATTTTCACGTTTAGAAAATCTTACGGTCACACAAATGAAGTGTCTCCGTAACCGATTGATGCACGAACATTTGGTTTTAAAACATTTAAATTCCAGTAAAAAGAATAAATAACAATCAAAACATCCTTATTGATTTAAAAAAACAAAGAAAACAAAAACTATATGCCAGTACTACGAAGTGTTGGGTAGCGTGTGTGGTAGTGAGGGGTAAATCTAGTCTGGTACCCAGCGTACTCTGCACATAATGTAATGGCAAGGGCAGGTAATCCAGGCTAGGGGTAAATCGTGCTGCCGCTATTCGGTACTTTTCGCCTTTTTTGTACTTTTCGGTGATTCAATGCACCTCTTCCGGTGGGGCAATTAGCTCGATTAGAAACTTCTGAAATTGTTACATTTAATTCTGCAGGCTGGTGTGTATACACATATTCTATTCTTATTATTACTAAATAAAAGTTCATGAGGAACAAAACCTTTTTTATGTTCTTGTCGGTTCGAGATAATTGTCTCGTATGTATCCCTGTCATTCGCTCTTGATGCGTATCGTCCCCTTCTTTGTTCGTCCCATCGTCGTCGCCGTAATATATATGTTCAGATTGAGAAGGGTAGTGGTGTGGGGTTAAACCCAGTTATCTCTTAACAGACTCACTAACTCAAAGTATATATCAGATCCTTAATAAATTTTCTTTAATTCTGCCAAAGAGGAACAAAAAAAACTAAAATAATCATTTTAATATAGGGGATAACGTGTTTGTAAACAAACTATCCGATTCCGCGCATGCGCAGTTAACTGGTGGGCAAAAGGGTAAAAGGCGGCGGCGCCGTACTATACAACTAATATGGAATGAAAGACACGGCGGTAGCCATTAATTTCTTTAATATTTGACATACAATAATAAATTTGGTATCAATTGAAAGGTAAGGCTCCCAGCTTTCCCACGACATAAATATATTGAAAATTAGAGGATGTTTTGGTTTTCAAATTAGACTCTGAAAATGGGCATTTTTCCGTGAAATAAATTTCAAACTGTTTTGTTTCGAAAAACACGGCCGTAGGTATTTCAATTCTCATTTTTTACATATGTGCATCAAATCGATACCAGATAAAAGGTTTCCGAAAATAATTGTTTTTATTGAAAATCGGTGAATTTTCTGCATCAGAATGTGACTTTGAAAATGAGCACATTTTACGACAAATTATTTTCAATTCGTTTAGGTTCAAAAAACACGGCGGTGGGTATTAGAATTCATATTAATCAATTTATGTGAATAAAGTTGGTACCAAATGAAAGATAATGCACCCAGCTTTCTAACAATGTAAAATATTGAAATG
Source organism: Mactromeris polynyma (assembly GCA_032209605.1). NCBI lineage: Eukaryota > Metazoa > Mollusca > Bivalvia > Venerida > Mactridae > Mactromeris > Mactromeris polynyma. The sequence continues at coordinate 7,581,149 of JASFXZ010000003.1, read as the reverse complement.
TGCAAGTTTTCTGAAAATATTTTTTTTAAATGACTGACTTTTCTGTATGTGTATGTGCATAAATAATGTGTTATGTGTGAAATGCATCAATAGTAATTGTTAACATGTACGCATATCTAACAAAGACAACAACGTGATATGTTCAATTGTGCTTTTATTTACCTTATCTTAATTTAGCCTTAAAACATACTTAGCATTTATTTGAGTGCCATTCATACACACACATATTAAGACATAGCGTTAGATAAATAAATACACATATATCACATGTTTAACAGTTTGTCAATCAACATTGTCTTGGCTGGTGCTAGGTTTAAAGAGTTGGTAGTCAGATTTGATAAACAATTAAATTGTATGGGAATAAATCTTAGCGAAATGTATTGGTTTGAATGGAGTCTAATGGATTCTTGGCTACCGCTATCCTAGATTTTTACGTAATACATAAAGCATATTCTCATTGTTCGGCTGTGCATATTTATTTTCTCTACCAATGACAATGTCTACAAAGCCAAGACTTAGTTTTAAATTATACTAAATTCCTGTACAACTCACGTGATACCACGGACCTATATACCATATATATATATAGGTCCGTGGTGATACCACTCATTTCTGCTTGATTTGTTTTCACACATCTTACAACATTTTTAATGACATCCAGTAATTTACATGTACAGACGTATTTTATTGTTTGAAACTTATCTTCTTGACACTTCTCAACTTAATTTGTATATATGCGACTGATGGTGACAGCAAAAACTGATTGGATGCATATTGGTCTCCCACTGGGCCAGACACGGTGAAGAGCTGATTAGGGGTCTGAATAAGATTGATATCTAGGTAGTGCACGCAGGGGACTCTATTGTTTATTGCATAACATTACATAAGTTGTCCAACCCAATATACTGGCCTTGTTTCTGACTCTGTTTCTTATTTATCATGTTATCTTATACGTATAATTTCTGGAGAAGTATGTGTTGCAGGATTTATTGAAGATTTTGGAAATAATCCTAATAGTGTAAATTATTGTCTGTCCCTATTTTGTAATGTCCGTCCCCACACTAAATTATTTGCTTTAAAGAATGTAATTGTCAATTTTAAGAAATAAGTTTTACCACATGGACTTTTGACATATGTTATAAAATCTTTTGGATGATTATAATAGATACAATATCCTAGACATCAAAAAGATGACATTTTTTTGCATTAGTTGCTGTAGATCTAGTATAACATAATTATGTTAGATGATTAACTATAAAGTTGATTTTTCTTTCTTTCTGGACAAAATAAAGGTTGTCTATGTACATAAATATTTCCTAAAATGACTTTTATTCACACTTAATAATATTATACATAAGGGGACGGACATTATACAGGTTGATGAGCCGACGGGTCCAGTTTTTCCTGTTAATGGCAGATAGCTACCAGCTACCGTTTCCTTCGCTCTTAACTCTTCTCATTAGAAATTATGTGCCATGTAATCTTCGAACCCTTTCCCCACTTGTGTGTACAACCAACAACTATGAAAAACTGAATCATAACTTAAAGAATTAACAATTTAGATAACGCGAATTAGCGTTATAAACAATATGGTGCTGTAACCGGATATCGACTTTCTGCCCACCAGCAATGTTTACATTCGTATAACAGGTGCGCGTGACGTCACGGCGTTATCCTCTATTCATTAAAAATGTTACAAGTTGCAAGCCAAGTCAATCTCATTACGACTTTCTGTAGATAAGTTTCTTCTTCCGGGTCATATGTAGGGCTCACTCTGGAGAATCGGCGCTTATGAACACTTGAAAAACACATTCTAAATTTCTCAAGTACTGCTGACAATATTTTAATGTTATTAAAAAAACTTATTTCATTAGTCAGTGGTGCGTATAAATAAACAAGTTATTATTCACTGGTTGGTCTAAATACTCCAGGACTCGGTTTGGACTGAAGTAATAATGTGAAATTTGTTGCGTATGATATTGGAATTGTGTGTATAGGGCAGTAACTCGGTTACTCTTGATCCTGAGCATGCAAACATGCATTAATAATTTGCAGATCTATGTTGTCCTTATTTTAAGTTATTATAATATATAGAGCAAAAATATAAACAGTCTACCCACACAAGGCTACCTGATTGAAACTACCGGTATATATGTATATATACGTAAATACTATGTTAACAAGAAAGAGAACGCACACAAATTACTACTACATGTGCAGAGTTACTTCCCTTAAGTATGTAATATGACGGATCTATTAATTGATCTATTGTTTGATCTGTGATAATATTAGATACTGGAGAGTTCCCATTATTACTTCATGATATATAAATGCTGTTATTAAATGGTCTAACTGTTTTTAAATTCACATTTCAGTTCAAATAGAACAGTCCTTAAATGATAGTCCACTCCTGGGGTATTTAGATCGACCCATAATTATTCACTCAATCAAATTCAAGGTCTAGTGGAATGGTATTCCAAAATATAAGACTTTTACAAAAAAACTAATTTACATGCCCATTTAACCATAAACATTCATTATGTTGTTATTTTACTTTCACTTGGCATGTAACATAACCGGAAAATGTCAAAATGTGAAATAAGTTATGTAGGGTCTTATTTATAGGATAAGTGGCAAGGTAGTTGTCTTCTCCATGGCAATATTAACTATTTATTTTGGCCGGTCATAAGATTATTGATGGTGAAATACAATTGAAATGTATATGTCTTGTTAACGGTATATTACTATTCAGTAACGGTGATTTTAATAAAAGTATTTAAAGCATTTATTGACTTTGTTGTCTATTTCCAGTCAAACATATTGAACCATCATCATGAATGAGGAATTTGAGTCAGCGAGCAACTCCCCAGCCAATGTAACCCCAAGCATAAGTAACCCAGGTACTCCCAGATCTGATGCTGGTGTGGAGATGCGTAACACTCCCCCACCACCTCCACCTCAATCACGTCCGGTTTCAGCATTAACCCAACAACAACAACAGCAACAACTACTTCTACAACATCAACAGCAACTACAGCAATTACAGAGTCAAAGCAAATATACCCAACTTTTAGCTGTGATTGAAGACATGGGCAGAGATATCAGACCGACCTATGCAGGAAGTAGAACTTCTGCTGAAAGACTGAAAAGAGGAATTGTGCATGCTCGGATACTTGTACGAGAATGTTTGATGGAATGCGAAAAGAGTGCTAGAAGCTAGCAACTGAGTTTGAAAACAGATGGATTGTAATGCAAAATTTGTGAATCTTCTGTTGTGGTCATTGTTGTATGATACTAGATCTTGTCAATGACTTGGTCTGGTGGATAGTAATAAATGTCTGAAGAAGTGTCAGTTGTTAAGTCAATATGGATAAAATCCTGCATGATGGATTAAAGGTGTATGTTCACAAGGATGACTGTATAGTCTTGTGTATTTATGTTAATGAAGTATGTTGCCAACTCACTACAAGTTATAACATCCAAGTATTATTTCTGATAATTTGGTAATAGAACAACAAATGATGTAAGGTCACACTTGCCTTACTGTATTGACCGCTGCTATTATGAGCAGGAATTACAATATTATTTATAAAATGTGTATTTATGATAAATAGATAAAATATTGCATTCTTGTTCATAAAAAACTCAATTTATGACCACTCGGTTTCAGAAAAAAATCAGTAAAATTCTGCGTTTTATGACCACTTGTGCAATATCCATTGTATGGTCAATTATTTGACTTGTTGAGCTACATCAATATTTGGATGAAATTCACCTCATCGTGTCTGATTCATTTTATGCTTGTATTATATAACAAAATATTGCAATGTGTTTGATACACCGTGTCACTTATCATTAAATGATAAATGATGTAATTTTGTTAATACATTTAATCAGGCGTTCCACTAGGTGCAGAATCTCGAGGATTATTTTTGACTGGATTTTACCATTATTTTGCCATAAACATTGTATTTATAATTTAGAAATTTTTTTGACCCTTCAGCCAGAATCCTTAGGGTAAACCGTAGCATTCAAGACATTCAAGGGGTTAACTCAAGGGTCAAATGGAACCCCTATTAATGGAGGGCTAATTAAATTTGGGATTTTTTTTCAAATATGTTCATCTTGATACAGATCTGAAACCTACTGCCTACTCCTATTTCTGCAAACCTAGAAATGTTGATGAGTACAGTTTTCATAATGGCAATATTTTAGCAGCTATTGTAATGTTGCAGCTATGTCCTCATTCCTTGCAGCTAACTCAGTGTTTAGCAGTGCAGACTTCATCTCTGATTATTCAAAGACAAAGTAGAATACTAGTACATTGCCATTAGCACTTGATAGTTGAGTATCAAGTTCAGTGTTCAGTTATATGTTGAAGTAAGTTATGGCAGCATGTATATATTATTTAATGATGACAATTTTCTGCAAAATTTACATTTAGCTGTGGAATAGTACAGTTTAAGTTTTGTTGTTGTTAGTTCAATTTATGTTGTTATATGCTGGCATTATGATTATACATACACTGCTAGTTGGTTAAAACACCATTGTTGTTGCGATTTATCACAAACAGCTGGAATAGAGTTGGTCGTAACAATAATTTTCATGTCAGACTGGGAAATATATTTCATATTTTGAGAATTTTAAATATTTTATAATATTTTTTCACAGCAGGGTTTTTAGGAAACTGTATTCATAATTGTATTAATGTTTGATGCATTGTGCGTGCATGTAAAAATTGTCATAAATGTCTTACATTTTTGTAATAAATTAAAGAATGAAAAGTAAAATGTTCATGTTATGTTTTCAAATTACTTTATTTTTTACATTTCACACATCTTAGTTCTGACTGCGTGTACACCATGCCTGTCCAACACAATTCAGAAAGCAGAAGAAGTAACACATTTTTTGTCAAAATCCTGATCATCATTTCATTATGAATACAAATCACATTACCATATCCTGTTAGTTTGTGTGTTGTGTAAGAATGTAACAGTTATAACTGAAACTATAGGAGACCTGGGATGAAATATAAACAATAAAGAACACATTATAATTCCAAATGTGATGCTGCAAAGCTTATACCTGTTGATCAGCATTTATTTTTTCTGTGATATTTCAAAGACTCTTGAAATGTCATTATTATAAGACATTTGCTCCAAGATCATCCAGTGTACTTCACTGTGTAGCTGTCACAACATGTCATATATGGCCATAAAACAAGTGGGTGAGTTAGTAACCCATTCTTTGCTTTGGTGAACGAAGGTAACTTAATGAAACTGTTATACATGTACAGACTTCACATTATGAATTCAGTTTTTACTAGACCAAGCCTGCCGGTTAGTTCAGTTGTTGGAGTGCTCGATAGCTAATCTAGTCGTCATGGGTTCCAACCAAGGGTAACTTGTTGCATAGTAAATGTGATTAAAGTAAAAGTTTTCTTATTATTTTATGAAAGTACCAGTCCTGTACATTGAGGCATCAACAACTATTTTTTTAAACTGGAATGTCAACTATTCAAGAAATCAAAAAGTTTTAATTCACATGGTGAGCTATTATGATCATTGACTATCCGTCATGGTGCATCATCCGTCAACACTTCAAACGATATCTCCTCCTAAAGCCCTAAGTGGATTTTGACCGATCCTAGACCAATTTATTGGCACATTAGTCTAATTCAGCCAAATTGGCAGTGTACATTTGTGAATGATGTAGAGTCATCATGGCCCTCATGTTGTTAGCTATTGAGGTCCTGAAGGTTCTAGAAAAATGTTGATGCACATACAATGGTATCTGAACCCTATAGAATTGCTAGAATATAGGAAGATCTGTTCAGTATATATTACAACTCAAAAAGTTGATACCTATGTTGGTACCCTAATTGTTGACAACTGTATTGTTGTGTTATGTTGATCCATACAGGTGTTTCAAGGAGAGGATGACCACAGTCACACATCAAACCATTGATACTATATACAGTGCTGATGCTGTAGAATGGTGTCCAATACAAGGATTTGAAGATTTCATGCTTTGTGGAACTTATCAGTTGGAAGAGAGTAAAGTAAGTTAATTCATTTGAGCTGTTTTCAATACATACAGTTCAAGTACATTAAAACTTCTCTTAAAGACTACTCTGACAATTAAAACTATCATAAAGGGACCAGTGTTCAGTATTGCTTTATTTAAACTTGGAGACCTGATCACATCATTGATAAGACCAACTTTGCTCAGGAGAAGTGTAGGTCTGATTCTGCATGTTTCACTGTGCACTGCAAGTAAAATTGTTGTCTGCATCTTTGTATGGGTTGGTAGCTGATAAATGCCATGTACATTTTGTTGAGCAGTTCACGTTTGTTTTGAATTATTGTCAGTAAGTAAGACTTATAAAGTATGGAGCAAAAATGTCTTTGTAATAATACAGTAAAAGACTATCTCAAGAATAAGACCACCTCGAAATTAAGTACACAATTTTCAAAGAGAGAGAATATGTAACTCAAGTCCATTTTCACTGTTTTGCTCTTTATTCAACCTCAATAAAATACCACCTTAATTAGAAGACCAGTTTTCAAAGGTACATGTAGCAAGGGTGGTCTTATTCTTGAGGTTTCACTCTATACTACAAATGTGGTTTTCATATTCTTTGTTTTAATAGAATGAAAGCGAATCAGAAGCTGCACCTCAAGTCAGAGTTGGTCGTCTTTATCTGTACAAGTTAGAGAACCAGCCAAATTCCATTCCTCAACTGAAATTGTGTAACAGTCTAGATATGCGAGGAATTCTTGATATCAAGTGGTCATACCAGTCTGTGAATGGAAGACCATACTTTGCTGTGGTAAATTCTATTGGACAAATCAAAGTATTTGTTGTTAATGACGGAGATACGATGACTATTGTGGTAGAACAACAACTTGATGATGAATGTTTAGGATTGTCTTTGGAATGGAGCAACATGTTAAATCATAGGTATATGATATATCTTAATATCGAATGAGCGCCGCTTTACGATTTTCAACCTCTTTCTTTAACTGACGTCATTTCCAGAAAACATCACATGTGACGTCACCATGTACTGACAGTAAGCAATATTTGCCTATTATGGAAATATGAAAACGAAGTGAATATTGTTTCCTGCTTGCAAATAGTGGCATCACATTATGCATTTTCTTGAACTGACGTTGCTTACAGAAGAGGCTGTAAGTCACGTAGTAGCGCTCAAATGTTTATACATGTAATACGTTTTTAGCTCTTCTGTTTTAAAAAAAAAAGAAGTGCTGTTGTCATAGCTTGATTGTCGTCTGTGTCCACAAAAGTGTTCAATTTTGTATTTAGCTCAATTTCTGAGAAAGTGTGAGTTTCAATGTCGATAGAACTGACAGAAAGCATTTGTGGACTATTATGTTCTCAATGGAAACAACTTTTTTTCCACATATAACTTCAAGATGAGAGGGAAGTGCTTACTGAAGCTTCACAGATCCTTACATTTAAATTATTCTATTTTTATGAGTGCAACAAACCTTGTGTTTACTTATAGATTCTGTATATTTGGTTAATTAACATCAATTCTCTGTAAGAACCAAAAAATAAAGAAGGGTTTTGGCAAGTATAGTGTCCGATTTTGCTTATACTTCGGCACTTTTTAACATGCCACCCACTAACAACTTATCAGGGTTCATATCAATTATATCTGTTGTCGTTGCCATCGAAACCAGGTTTTTGTGATTTTGACCAAATTTTGTACTTTTCTTGCTTCATTTTCCTACAACAATGCGATTTTTTTAGCATCTTCTGTCAATCACTGAGGGATAATGATTTACAGTAGTTTCTGTTCATCTTTTATCATGTATGTATTATTATAAGGATATTTATTATCATACTGAATGATTTCTCCTACAGTATAGATACACGTGTGATAAGTTCTGATTCTAAGGGTGGTATACATGTACATAAGTTCTGTGAAGGATGTTTGGAGGAAGTGACATCATGGAAAGCACATGACTTTGAGGCATGGATTGCTGCTTTCAACCAATGGGACACAAATACTGTATTCACTGGTAGGTGTAACAATACTGTAATTCAATCAATTAAAAGTGCCCCACACACACACATGATATCCCCCCCCCCTGTTCATTTTCAGTTCTTTCTTCCAATCTATAAAAGTTTGTGCTGCCCAAATATGTGTATGACCTAAGGTAACGTACTGTTGTAAGAATATTATTCATCTCAGGAGGTACCTATAACATGATTGTCCCCCTTGTACCTGTAGAGCAGAATTTTTATCATTATACATTTATTTTATGTGATATTTATAACAAGATGTGTCTAGATAGTAACGTGACTTTTAGCATTACATGCTGTTCCATCGCAGTAGCCTCCCGGTACAGTAAAACCTCAATAATACAACCACCATTGGAACCCTTGAAAACTGGTATTTTTATTGAGGTGGTCTTAATATTGAGGTTGAATAAAGAGCAAAATATGGAAAATGGACTTAAAAATTGTGTTTTGAGGTGGTGTTATTATTGAGGTGGTGTTATTATTGAGGTGGTGTTGAAGTGAGGTTTTACTGTAATAGTCAGTGTTAGATTGTTGGAAGAACACTGTTGACTAACAGTTATTCTATTGGTGTTCTGACAATATTACCTGTGGACAAAATACCAATATTTTGTATTGATTTCCCCTTATATTGTTCGCCATGAACTACCTGCTAATTGTTTCTTCTGCATTCATAGCCTGAAAATATATGGCATAACATCAATTTATAATGCACAAAACAGTATATTGTTTAAGCTCTTTGGGGCCAAATATTGATAAAAAAATGAGAACAGATTGCATATTAATTGTCCATATTATGGAATTTTTCTGAGAGTGTTTAATTATGGTTTGACTTTTTTGTGTATATTGGTATCGATTGTTGTAGAGTAGCAGTATATTTGGAAATGTTTTTTTGACTCAAACTGTCTGTCCGGCAAATAATTGCACTTAAAAATAGAGATTAACATCTTGATATATGTACATTCAAGGCTGATGTTGAGGGTTTCTTTGATGTTCACTTTACAACACATTTATCAATGATTAAATGAAGTGTTTCTCAGTTTACTTAGCAAGCTATATTTTTTGTAGTATTGTGAAACTACCTGTAAATAGATTTGCAATGCATTGTAGAATAACATGTAAGGTTTGTTTATGTTTACATTGTAGGTGGTGATGATTGTCGATTGAAAGGCTGGGATTTGAGAATGGACCTTAAGTCGCCCATGATGAATAGTAAAAGGTACCTTTTTGCGTTGTTGAAATTATGGTTTTCATGACTGACAACAAGTGTCTGTACTCTGTTATTATTGATAGATATTGAAAATAGTTCCATCCAGCATACTTTTAAAACACTAGTGACATATGTGTACAAATTGATTCAAGTTTTGATAGTATTACTTCAACAGTATCAATAAGTAAATGTTGGTGTTGTGAAAACTGGTATACATTTGTTTCAGACATACCATGGGTGTTTGTAGTGTTCAGAGTAATCCAGTGAAAGAATTTGAACTTGCAACTGGAAGGTATGTTTATGAAAATGTATATATTATCAACTCACCTCTTTTTTTTCTGCCCAATGGGGTGCTTCTATATTTATTAATGTTCTTATAGATGCTAATTTATATTGTCAAAGGTTCCATAGAAATATTACCAATTGATCGTTTTGTACAGAAAGAATCGTTGGTGCTTAGAATTTATTGTTGAAATTTGTTTGACCTCTGTACTAACAATGTCATGGATGTAAATAAGAATTGATCGATCAGAAACACTCTTATACAATGAAAACAATGAGCCTAGTCAGTGACAGTGTGTATAAATTCCCATAGGGACATTCAGCCTCATGCCTAGTCCTAGATCAGGTCAACTCAGTTTATAAAAAGCAGTGCATAACTAGAAAGTTTGTCACGAAATGACAATGTCACGTCTAGCAGTGTTCTAATAATGTCACCAATATTTTTCTTTTCAAACAAAGGGAGATAATATCAGAAAAAGGAATAATCGTCTTGTTTTTCCTTTCTGAGATTAAATTGTGATTCAAATTTGACGCTTTTGCGTCTTCTACACTAATAATTTTCATCAACTCAGATAATATAAAAAAATGTTACACATAATTCAGATAGCAGTAATAAAGCCATTTTCTTAAAAAGACCATGTAAATTTCATTAATGCATTACCATTTGTATTCCGATAAGGTAAGAATATACACTGACCTATTGATTGAAGAACAAAAAATGAAAGATTTTGAAGTGTGAAATGGTTCTATGGCTGGTCAAACTGACTAAGTTTTGTTCTGAGTATGTATTGTCTGTTTTCAGTTATGATGAGAACTTGTTGCTATGGGACAGTAGACGAATGAAGCAACCAATCGCAGAGCTGAATCTTGGTGGTGGAATATGGCGAATAAAATGGGAGCCAAAACATGCTATGCATATCCTTACAGCAACAATGTACAGTGGATTTCACATTGTAGATGTGTCTAGTAAGTACATGATAAATATATTAGTGTTCAGAAATTAATGTTACTAACCTGTGTGTTGCTATGAATAAATAAAAGTATTTCATCTACCCATTGATGGAAGTAAGTTACCTCCACTATGAGATAATTGTACATATACTCATATGAAAATGTCCTTAAATACCAGACAGTTTACGCTTGATTGCCGTCTTTTGTCTATCAGAGTGGAAAATATTTTTTTGTTTTAGATATTCATTAGAAGTATTAACTCATCATAGATACAGTTTATTAGTAGATATACAAATATAACGTAATTAATTCTGAACCATATTATAGCTCTAAGTTAATTCTGAACCATATTATAGCTCTAAGTTAATTCTGAACCACATTATAGCTCTAAGTTAATTCTGAACCATATTATAGCTCTAAGTTAATTCTGAACCACATTATAGCTTTAAGTTAATTCTGAACCATATTATAGCTCTAAGTTAATTATGAACCATATTATAGCTCTAAGTCAATTCTGAACCACATTAGCTCTAAGTCAATTCTGAACCATATTATAGCTCTAAGTTAATTCTGAACCATATTATAGCTCTAAGTTAATTCTGAACCATATTATAGCTCCAAGTTAATTCTGAACCATATTATAGCTCCATATTAATTCTGAACCATATTATAGCTCCCAAGTTAATTCTGAACAATATTATAGCTCCAAGTTAATTCTGAACCATATTATAGCTCTTATGTGCTCTTAGAATTTTTTGAAGTTTATAACATAGGCAGATATAACTTTATGTTCTCTGCAAATTTTATGATAACACCAAATTTCCTTATCATAAAAAGAGCAAAAAATTTAGTGACCATTTATTTTCGCAATTATAACAATGTCACACAAAAAACTCAGATTAATATCTCCTAAAAAAAACTCTGATTTTACGGTAGTATGCTATTATGTGAAATCATTCATTTAAGTCTTTTCTCAGTAATTCTTTCCTTGTCTATATATTGGAACACAATTTTGATTTTGTGTATGAAATATTTTTCAATTATCATAAAGTCATGCATCTGTTTAATTCATGAAAAAAATGTTCTATTTCAGGCACTGACCTATCAGTGATTTGCAACTACAACGAACATAAATCAATAGCATACGGTGCAGACTGGTGTAGAAATTCTAGTTCCATCGCATCCTCTTCAGATGAAAGTTCTGAGACACAGTCTACTAAATATACAGTGGGAACTTGCTCTTTTTATGATCATTTGTTTAAATTATGGACTATAGATCTTCATAATAAAATAATTTAGCCTTGTGTCGGTCTCTTCACAAAAATACCATCTAAAGATTTTTTAAACAACATTCTGTCAAAAACTTCTGTACCTGCCAAAGCAATATTCAAGTATGGAAGTAAGGTTTGTCTTTATAATCGTACCTCATGTATTGAGGCTTAAATTATGTGTAGATACAATTATGTTAAATAGAGCTGGTAACAAAATACCCACATCCATATTATTCAAAAAGTACTCGGTAGAATTTTAGGTGATAGTAGTTCAGAGGTGCTTTTTTTAGACATATGGGAAGTATGAGAGAAATGTGAGCCTATGTAGAAAAGGTAGCTGTCTAACAAACGATTGAACGCTTCGTTAGCTACAAAATGGCGTCCGCCAGACCAGACAACATTGTTACGCATGGACGCCATTTTGTTTAGCAAAGCTAGCACTGTCAGATTACTCTACCTATCTAAAGATAGGGACTACTTTTCATACGTTTATGAAACGGCACTGCTACTTTCTCTATGTAGCGTTAAGTAAAATTACCTCTAAAAAACACCCCTCAGTACCAGTCTGGAGAAAACTGCTTTTGCCTTGGTTTACAGAAAATACTCGTCCTTATCAAGTACACCTCTTGCTCATAACTGATAAATACAGTGGAAACAATTGCATTAAGAAATATCAGAATCCAATGATTCCAAAGGCAGATCTAATGTGAAGAATACATGTATTGAAGAAGGCTTATGAGTGCAGCTGTACAATTTCCAACCTCTTCTTTAAGTGACATCATTTCTAGAAAGTGTTGCATGTGACGTCACCATGTACTGACAGTAAGCAATATTTGCCCCTTAATATGGCAAAATGAAAACGAAGTGACCACATGGAGTATATATTGTCCCCTGTTTGCAAATAGTGAAATCACATGTTGCTTTTCATGAAATGACGTCCCTTACAGAAGAGGTTGTAAATCCCATAGCAGTGCTCATATATTGAGTGCAAGAAAAGATGCTAGGCTTGAATTTTCTAGCTCACCGTGCTGTGGTTGGTCGTAGATGTCCAGTAATGCTCTACATTTACTATGTATGTCTGAACCAATTCCAGGGTGTCAAGTTTCTTATAGTCATTTTATATTTGATGGTCAATCCTATAAATTGTGTATTAGTTCCTATATTCTCTTGGAATATTTTTTCAGTGGGCAAGCAAGAAACACAGCATTTTGAAGGAATAAAAAAATGGCAATATATTGGTAAAAAAATCAGATTCCCATTACCAAAATTTCCTTCAGAAGTCCATCTTTCAGGTGTGGCAATTCAATAGCAGTTATGACTTTGAACATTACACATGTACACTTTGTTTTCCATGCAAGACTGCATACAAAAAATAGAAATGCATTTTTTCTTAATTAAATGTGTACTTTCAAAAGGGACTTGCATTATGAGGAAAATGGGCAGTCAGTTGTTAAATCAGAGAAAAAATACTAGTCAGCTCATGTAGTGTTTTAATTTGTTTCTGTGAAGTGTAATTCTTCATATTTTTTATCAAATGAGGTGGTTTACGAGCTGGATTGTTCTCTTTCTTATGATCCAATAAATATGCTTTAGTTCTGAAATGTCCATATTTTTAAGATGCATCCTATATTTCTGGCATCAAAAAACACCCAATACCCTGCAACACACGACCAACCCATTTGTGGACATTGTTGAGTGTCTATAATGGACAAACAATACGAACGCCAGTTCCCAATTTATACATATTTATTAATCATTGACATTTGATCCCACATATAAATGGAACAGGGATTTCGAATATATTTTCTTACAACAAATATAATAAAACAATTTATTGGCAATCATCACACATAACATAAGCAAAGATGAACTCTACCAGATTAAAATTTCACCAGGAAGTCATAATATCTTAGAATGTCAATGTGATGTTTACCTATCACATATCAGAAATTATCTCATCTAGGAATATATGTCCTTTTTTCAAAACACTAAAACCTGGATGAAATAAGCAGTGTTACATACGACTAGAATCCATTTACTCGACAGAAGTATACAAACTATGTAAACATGGTTGTCGACTGACCATGAATTACCAGAACAAATTTTTACCCTTAAATTTGCCTTAATATCCGACAATAGGTACATGACCGAATGAATATTGCAACTTTTGAACTTGAACGTGTGCAAAATCAAAACAATGACAGTTCATAAAACTCAACTGAAGGTGACAGACATTCAACATCAAGTACTACTGGATCCAATTATACAAAGAATTTCAACTTCACAACGAACATGTGCCTAGAACTATAAATTCTATATACATTGACACTGTAGAAGTCTCCATTTTAATGGAAAACATTCACACTAAAACTTGGAACATATACATGTACAAAATAAATTCATTTGCAATAATTTCATATTGTTCAATTTGACATCTAAATTAAAACATAATGCAATCACTTTGTAAAGGTTAAAAGTCTAAATTGTAAAACATGACAATATTCAACATGATGCAGGTCACAATGGAATCAACTTTAAAACAAGCAAAAGGTCCCCCATACGTTGTACAATACATGTAGTGAGGTTGCAAAGTTTATATAAGGGTGCAATGTGTATACATAAAATAGTACTTATTTCCAAGTATTACTCCATTGATTTCTACATAGTGTGCGGGGACATAAATAATGATACATGACAAATAATAATACATACTATGCCTGAATTAAATATAAAAAAAACAACAATCCACTAAAACACTGAAGAAAGAACCAAGGATGTTAGCTGAGCACACGTGGAGCACAGACCCGAGTGTTTATAAATAGTGCTCTTTTCCAATAAATTTCTATAAACACAAGACAAATGCGCATTTTATATACAGCACATTTGCACTAGCTAAAGGGCCCAACCAAACCGAGGACAGATACGATACGTAATTAAAGACTATGTTCATGATAAATATGTCAACCAAGAACCATTTCAGCACAAGAAAACTGAATACATTAAATAAAAGTATAAGTTGAGATTCGTGAGCTGAAATGGTGAATATGTGAAGCAATTTATACATGAACAGACAACCTGAGACAGGTGCAAAACACATTGATGAATGCTTTGAAATGTCAGCTTAACTGCTTATATATGTATTAATGGTATCGCATCCGTTGTCGGTCTATCCCTCTAACTACTGTGGTCTGTTGTTGTTACCTCCAGTACCTATACGAGGCACCCCAGAGTCACGGTAAAATCGGGCTCTGGGGGAAACGCAAGGCATTTGTTATGTACTTGTAATACAAATTGACATGGAAAAAAATGGAACAAAAAGATATGTATGCATTTGCGAGTGGAAATGAAGAACACTTAAAAAGTCTGTAACAAATAAACTGTCACGACAACATGGTTCATACAGCACCACAAAAAACAACACTTTGTCACATGATTCAAAACTATAGTCGATCTAAAAATGCAACTTTTTCGGCTGTTCCCATGTGAATTCCGGTCGTCCAAAATGTCCGTAACAAGCTGTTTTTTGGTAAATTGGGTCCTTCAAATTCAAGTCCCTATAAAATAATTGTTTCAAATAAAGAATTCATGTATTATATGTAGGTTATAAGCAATAAAACATGGTTACACGCTTTACTCGAAAACTGAAAAGGACCTGAATTGATGTATAAAATGGCTTTAACAGACAGTTTATTGGTTATTTAGTCGTTCTATCAAATAAATATGATATATTTACTGACTCCAAGTAGTTTAGAAAGTCAATGTACATTACACTAAGCAAGACCTTTAGTATGACAGAACAGACACTAATATTATTCAGAATTAATCACAGCTTAGTTTTATTTACAGTATTATTTATCAACACAACAAAAATAATAGCAAGTTAAATACAAGATGTTTCGTGAACATAATTTTATGCAGTCTTGCCATCATAATTGATCAGAATTAAAAAAGAAAACAAATTCAGACCGAAATATTGAACTGTAATTATTCAGCTAACAGGAAAGGTGGTGTGAATACAAAGGTACAACAGGATACTTACTTAACAATTCTGCCAGGTCGAAGATCAAAATTGTTTCGAACTATCTTTAATAATTCTTGTTCCGACTTGGATGATGTTCCGTAACTTAGTACAGTGATTGACAACGGCTGAGCAACACCAATAGCATATGATAACTGGAAGTAAAAAAATCATAGCTTTATACTAAAACATGTAATGTCCTAGCCTTTTAAACAATGATTCACTTAAGAAGAATACTTGGTATAAGAAATGACATTACAAAAGAACATCAATAACTCGCATACATGTAGTTTCATGATTTCCACTGTTTTACTCAATTTACCTAAAACAACACCAACACTGTCCATGGATCGCAAGATAACCAAATCAAGTTAATTACAGTGATTAATTCGGTGATGAGTAATCATAAAACTACAAGCAGAAAATACTATAAGACATAGCAAGGGTATTTTTAAGAGTTAATGGCATCATTATTAAAATTCTAAACTAAGAGTAGTTGAATATTATACCTGTACAAGCACACGTCTGCACAGACCAGCTTTGACTAGAGATTTAGCAACCCATCTTGCTGCATAAGCGGCCGATCTGTCAACTTTAGAGAAATCCTTTCCAGAAAAAGCACCACCTCCATGAGCACCCCATCCACCGTATGTATCTACAATGATTTTTCTTCCAGTCAAACCAGCATCACCCTGAAAAAACAGTTGCATAAATATCACTCTATAATAATGATTTAAAAAACCCTGTGCAGATGGAAAACAAACCAAACCTTGGGTAAAGTTACTTCCCACAGTTTGTATTTAACATATCAATGATGTTAATGCCAATCGTGAAAGTCACATTCGTGCATTGTGCAAACTATGGATATGAAATCTTCGTTAGCACATTCAACACAACAAGTAGAAAATACAGAACTTTACTCTTCAGATGAAAACACTGTTCACCATGAGGATACACAATATTTAACGAGCAGAATTTTAGCAAACTAATAAAGTCTAAGATCGTACAAAAAATAAAACTGTTCAGATTTTCATGCATAATTTACATAATCATCCTCTAGTGCCCTTGTACCATTAAATGAGAATTTATATATACTAGTATGTACAAACATGTTTCAGATCTACAGAACGACTGTAATCCGATGTTTAAGTTCTGTATCATCATTCATCTTAACACGATTTCCAGCCTGAACTTGCCAACCAAATTATTTAGGTCAAGTTTGTCATGTTTACTTTAAGCGTAATTCGGACTACTCAGAGTTGCGTAAGAAACATCAATTTATGTTATACAAGTCTAAGGAGACGGCAGTATACCACATAATTTTATAAAACTATCCAGTCTATTCTATTTAATGACTTTTATCCAACTTGTAAGCAAGGGTCATGGGAAGTTTAGTGTGTTCTAGATTTTACATGGAACTGTTGCAAAAATTACAAAACCAAATAGTGGCAAACACGATCTGTGCTGAAGGTTTAAAACAATTTGATGGATCCAAAATTAAAATGGATGCAAAATATGTTCATGATAATTTAACGGGCATCAGTAAGCACATGACATAAAGAGCATGTGTTGATACACAGCAGTTGAAGTTCAATGAATTCTAAATTTATTCAAATGAGTGTCCTGATATGTACTATTAAGTATTAACCCATAAACTGATAACTTCAAGTGTGCTCATATATTGACACCATATTATAGTTGCCACAAGTGAAACATTTTGTCCACAAACAAGCACATATACTGCACAGATTGTAGAGCATACCATCACCTTGTAATGTGACATGGTTTTCAAACTTAAATCGCATACCAAAGATTAAAGTGAACAAGTTGGACGGATGTCCTTGTGTGTACTAAGTGCGGTCAACCCATCCAGGTGTACATATGAATAATCAACCTTGTTTTGAGCACATATTTTGACTCATGATAGATAGTGAACTATTACCTTACTTCACATTCAAGCTTTCGTAAGTGACCTAAATACTGCCTCAAATGAACCAGTAACAGGCTTGCAAGGTTAGCAAATTATTCAATTATACAATGTTCTAGTAAATTGGTACTTATGCACCGATTTTCTCAAACCGCACAACTTCTCATAACAGACAGCACCAATTCCAACACATTCCAATACTCAACTAAACCAACATCTAGTCATGATCTCACAATTTTTTTTATACACATGTCATAAAGCATACAATCTTACCTGTGGGCCACCAATTATGAAGATTCCAGATGGCTGAATGTGAAATATTGTTTGATCATCAAGATATTTTTTTGGAATTACAACTCTGACAACTTTTTCCATCAGTTCTTTCCTTAATTTGTCCAAAGTGATATCTTCTGAGTGTTGGAGTGAGACGACAACTGTGTGGACACGGATTGGAACACATGCACCTTCGTCGTATTTGTATTCAATTGTAACCTGAAGTCATAAATCATAATGTATTGAGACTGCACTAATCAACAGCTGCATACTAACTGTATGTTTCACTATTTCAGTAAGACAACACATGAACATGTTACCCCGAAGGATCAATTCATATTGTTATGAAGTTGAGATGTATTGCCATTTTTGGTCATTAATCAATGCTGAATCACAATCCACCTAAATAAAACTTAATTACCATTCCTTATACAAAATTGTAACAGCATAACCAATACCATTATGTCCACATGTTATTACATTTGTTGGTAATCTGTGAAAAAGTCTTATAAAGGTATTGTTCTGTTCGCATACCTGTGTCTTTGAGTCTGGTCTTGCCCATGCCAAGTCTCCGGAGCGTCTTAACTGTGCAATTTTGGCATTTAATTGATGTGATAGAACCACAGTAAGAGGCATACATTCTTCTGTTTCATTTGTAGCATAACCAAACATCAAACCCTGAAAGCATAGATAGATAGATGCACTGAATTATGTTTTGGAACTTTATTTTGAAAGTAATACTCACAGAACAGATGAACTTGAAAAACACAATCTTTTAGGGTTTATTTTGACAATTTTGGTAAGATGACCAATACCTTTCCAATTGGGAATTTTTGCACCTTATTATTAGAAGTATTATTCTATTCATACATATTCCAAAATTGTAATGTAGAAGAATGTGGAGTAGTACGACGTTTAGGTATAATTATCTCACCTGGTCCCCAGCACCAATATCATCTTCATCTCTGTCAACATGAACACCCTGGGCAATGTCAGGACTTTGCTCTTCCAATGCAATCAATACATTGCATGTCTTATAATCAAAACCTGTAGAATAAGGAAGACAATTGTATGCATGAACACTTACAGTCAGTGTTTGAACTATAAAATATCCCCCCCTCCCCACAAGAAGGATCCCTGTATCTCATCTGTGACAGGAAATCATGTTTGTATCAAGACTTTAAATAAAAATTGTGTCCTTCAATGCAATTAACCTATTTATCCTCAAGATTATCGTGACAAATTTAACTGAAGATACAGATAAAAATAAACCCATAAAAACATGGCAAAAATGGGAGCAAAAATATAGAAACCTAAATATTTCGGTCAATGACCCACACAGTTAAGTGTTTACCTCAAGATGAAAACAACACCGTCCTGTTATCAAAAACAGGGTAATCCACAGCACATTTATTGACCAGAATAAGAAATTGAATCAGGTCAAGGTAGATTTTTGTAAGTTATCTTCTCGATGTTTACATGAAAGACTATTCAAGTCATTTAAGCTAAAATCTATGTACACAAAGGTTACTTTCAGATGGTACAATCTAGCACACTGTTCAACTTAATGGTCCAAAGTATTCAAGTCAATACCTAAAAATGGCATAATATGATACTCAATGTATGTTAACAAACTAATCAACTACTAACCTTTGCTTGAATCATCATACCCAATCTGTTTAATAGTATTTCTGATAACCTTTTGATAGTCAACTTTGGTTTTTGATGTAATTTCTCCACAGCAAAGGATCATTCCTGTTTTTGCAACGGTCTCACAGGCAACTTTTGCCTCTGGATCTCCTCTCAGGTGAGCATCAAGTATAGCATCACTGACCTGATCACAGATCTTGTCTGAAAATAGAATATCAACATTCAGCAAACACTCTTCGTACTCTCCAAGGCTGTTCCCCATACTTAAGCAGTCTTCACGATAACCCACTTACCCGAAGCCTGTGACAAGTAAAAAACAGGCAAGTCGTGTTCGTGGTGCGGTCTGACTAGCTTTTATCCAAGCTGTCACAAAAATTGATGACGTAGTACGCAATTCTTCGACTGGTTTTAATTTTTTGTCAATTTCGTTTGTGTAACAGCACTTTTTCAACAACTATTGTTACCACCAGTCTTCGTTTACGATTTAACAAATCAAAACATCACGTTTCTTCGTTATTTGACGGTGCTGTTAATTTTATTCAGACAAGTGGAAATTGCAAGCTGTACGCCTGTTATAAATTTTTTGTCACTAGAGTTTAAAATAAAGCAATGTAAAAATGACCCATCTCCTATGACTTCACCTTTAGTGACCTAGGTTTCAACCTGACATGATCCATTTGCATAAAATCAACCTATATAAAGTACATCTGGGAAAAATATTCCAACAACTGTTTTCGAAATTTATGCAATGTATCTAATAAAAATTGCTCTCTGATTAAGTCTGGTGAAAATTGGACAAAGAATTCTAAAGTTATTGATCGGACTAGATCAAATTTAGGTAATTTCTCTAATTAAAGTGCAATAACTCTGGGATGAAAAGTGCAATATGGCCATTTATCGAGCTTGTCTAAGATATTATGCCGATACACATTATGACCAAGTCTTGTGAAGATTGGACCAAGAATTCTAAAGTTATTGATCGGACAAGACCAATTTGAGGTAATTTCTCTAATTAATGGGCAATAACTCAACAGTGTCAAGTGCTATAGGGCTGATTATCGAACTTGTCCAAGATATTATACTGATACACATTCCGACCAAGTCTGGTGAAGATTGGACAAAAAATACTTCAAGTTATTGATCGGACAACATGTTGGACGATGCACGCCCCTCAGCCCAACGCAGGTGAAACTATAATATGTCCTGTTTTTCGAACGGGCGTATAAAAATGGAAATCCCACGAAACCAGAAGATCAAGAAAATTGACGTAAAGTTATGCTAGGGCATTTAGTTAATGAATTTTTCGCAGCAAACGGAATTTCAATTTAGTAGCAACAGTGACCTTACCTTTGATGGAATGGCCCCAAAAGCAACCTCTTAACATACTATACACCAAGTTTGTTGTGAATAAACAAAACTGGAGTTATTTGCCCAAAACAGATTTTCTTTTTTGGCAACTGACCTTGAACCAAACAGCCCTAAAGCCAATCCCAATTAACTCTTTAACATGTTCTTACTATACACCAAGTTTGGTGACAATATGACAAACAAAACAACTGATTTTCTATTTCTCAAGTAATGGTGACCATGACCTTGGACAATCACCAGGGAGCTCTTCATATGTTCTTACTATACACTAAGTTTGGTGTGAATAACACAAACAAGACTGAAGTTATCTGCTCGAAACATATGTTCTATTTTTAGTAAAGGTGACCTAGGGGTAGGATCGATGACCAATATAGAAAGTACCTTGGTTGGGGGGTCAAAATCTGTTAGTAGTGTTCAAAAACCAATTTTAAATTCCTTTGGTAGACCCCACATTTTCAACTGCCATTCCTACCCCCTGGAATAGCCCTTGAAAACAGGTCAATATTAACATAACCAAGTCTTTTTGAAGCATGAAATGCGCTTCGTGCAGTTTGAAACTACCATTTAGCCACCCGAGGAGAGTGAATAAATGTTATGTCGCTTTAAAGGAGCACACTTGTTGTTAATGATTTTGACAAAGCTTTGCCATTTCAACAACGAAAAACTTGATTTTGTGTTGAACAACAAAA
Source organism: Mactromeris polynyma (assembly GCA_032209605.1). Classification (NCBI taxonomy): domain Eukaryota; kingdom Metazoa; phylum Mollusca; class Bivalvia; order Venerida; family Mactridae; genus Mactromeris; species Mactromeris polynyma. Next base: position 7,559,458 of record JASFXZ010000003.1, on the reverse strand, counting down.
TTTCACACAAGAAGGGAAATAATCCGAGTTTAAATTTACTGTGGAAAAAAAATGAAAATACTAAACAACTCCGTACAGTTACCAGAGCTGACTGCACTTCGCATTTCATTCAATGACTGTCTTACCACTAATTTAGTGCAAAGTTTCTTGTTAAACTAAGTCGGTAGATTAAAATGTCATGAAAGTGTCCTGCACGTCGTGTACTGTCAGTGTAGGCAGTCTTGGAAAAAGCAGCCATGTGTTAGACAGGTTGAAGGTGTTTGCAAGTGTACTCGAGCCAATAAATCACATTTCGGATCGTAGTCCGATTTCAATCCAGGAAGATTGTCGACTATGCACAACATTTATTGACACAATGTATTAAAACAGCGATCACATAGTGGCAATGTTTACGACCACAAATATTACCATCAGAAGTAGGCCAATAGTTTTGAAATTTGATATATCTATAACAGCTTAGCATAATGTTAACAAGAGTCTAGTTTTTATGACATAACAAACCCAATAGCTACAATAAGTACAATCATAAGAATGCACTATCTGAAATTTAGGACATTTAGCAGAACACAAGTGTTATCTCCAGAAACCAGAGCAATTTCAATTGTAAACAAATATAACTTATAAGCAGGGCAAATTGATAATTACTCATGAATTACCAATTACTGATCAGTTATAGACACATTGTCATAAACATACTAATAATAACAAGAGAAAACTCATAATCAGCCGTAAAAATCATTCGCAGTCATTAATTCGGTCAAAAGCGCCAAATCTCCGAATTATCAATGGCTCCCACTGCAGTAGATCTATTTGTATCGATAAAATACTAATTTCGTCTGTTCAGTACTCATGTGCTGCGTTCGAAAGTCCACAAATACATCAACATTGACCAAGAAACGTCAGATTTTACCATTGTTGCATCATATTCTAGTGCGATGCAATAAATTGGAACATAAACAAAACCACGTGATTTGAACAATATCGCAGAAAAAAAGAAATCGGTTAAATGCGCTAAAATACCTGGATGTCCTTCTCCAACAGATTCAGATGTAAATAAAAATGTTCCTATGTCATCTTGGCTGCACTCTTCTGCATAATGATGATGAATTTCTCGGTAATGCTGGTGAGAGTCACCATTGACTAAGTTTGTATCTGTCATTGCGTGCGTCCTATCTCAGTCACTGTTTAAGGAAAAGAGGTAGCATATACGGTGTAGAGACTATTTATGTGTATCGTGAATCACGTGATTTAGATACGACTACACATTGGATAACAAGAATAATGATTTGTAGGTTGGTCAGGATATCTAAGCGATATAAAATACAAGATTATCTTCATATTTGAGCTTTAATATGAAATTATTTTATTTCTTTTGTTCAAACAATATTGCAGGTAAGCTTTCCAAATACATATATTGTTTGTTTTACAATGAACAATCGGTTCAAAAATTGTAATTCGTGAAAGCTGACAGCAACATGATAGACTCTTCCAATTCAAAACGAAAGTAGGACTTATGTGTGGGAAAATTTAAAGTTTGGTTACTTCAACACGAGCTAGTAACATGATCAAGGTGAACTGGACATGGACTTTGTTGATAGCGGGATCATCGACAATAGCCTTATTATCATGTCATAGAATAGGTAAAAGTCAAGGATACTTTCGATTGTTTAAAGTGATTTTGTATCACATGTTTTGAAACTTCGGTTGGTACGTGGCCCTTTCATAATTATGTTTGAGTCAAATTCCATAGTTGTCAGAATGACCGATGTGTCAGCATGTACCGCACTCATATTTTATCGGCCAGAGATATTTTTAGCGGAGGTTATTTCTTCTGACATTCGTGTTTGTATAGATCTAGCCAGGGCGGTATATGTGTTAATTAATTACCATTAGTTCTTTGATGTGTGTTCCAGATCTAGCCCAGTCCAATAAATATGACATTGCTTTGGTTTTTTTCCAAATTGCTTTTGAACATAAAAGCAAAATATGAAATTACATATGATTAAATATAAATGGTGAAACAACTAGCGTTTAATGTCTAAATAATGGACTATATGTAGCCTTACACATTCAGCAATGTCAGAATGGATCATTTTGAGATCTTGCCCGTATTATAATTTTCACCCCTCTACTTAACGCAATGCTGTCATTACTGTCCTACCATTTGTAAGAATTTATATCAGATATGTATTAAGTGAGAGCTAAATTATTTTATATTGCACATATGTTCCTGACCAACTTCTTTTGTTAATAATAAATCAAGGGCCTCACAATTTTTGTCCAAAATGATCGCACGAAAAAGAGAAAAGGCATTACATTGAAATAATCTAGGGACTCCAAAGGCTGACTCAGATCGACTGCCTTACCAGGAGCTGGACTCCCTCCACTACATAGATTGGTGGATCCATGTATACATGCACCTGTGTCAGTCGGATTAGTGATTGTGTGATTGTCTTGTTTTGACCATTTGCTCCAGTATAAATGGCATCATTAGATTCTGGGATACTCCAGATTGATTAACCCCAGCCCTTTGGTGTCTTCTTTTACTGATACCATTCTATTCCATACATTGAATGCTTTTATTTCTGTTGATAACCTCAACAAATTTGTTTATGTTTGATTTTCTGCAAGTATGTCTGAATTTCCACCTCTGGATCATGAATGTGTGCAAAACTGTGAATTGTTACCTATTTGTTTAATAATTTGTCTCAGCAACATACTTTAATTACAGACACTACAACTAACTTCATTCTATTGTTAAATTCTGGGGCCTGATTATAAGGACTGTTATTCCTAAAATGAAGAGTTTACTCATGCATAGTGAGTGGGAAACTGGAAGTTGAATTATGTTGGCTTACCCAGTGTAAATCTTCAAATTAAATATGAAATTTTCAGTTGACTTCAAAATATGGTATGTCTTGCATTAAAAAAAAGATGAATGTCATTAAAAGACATTGACATGGTGCACCTACATATTTTCTGCCAGTTGCTACTGGACATAATTTTTATATGTGGTTATCCAGCTAAGTTGGGTGAGAAAATTAGTCTTTGTTTGTGTATCTTATATGTAACTTACTATATTTCAATCCTTGTGACACGCTGATCACCTGTGATACTTCATTCTAGTATATAAGTGTGACCTATTTAATTATGATACTGATAAAATAAATAAATTACACTGAAACATTTTAAGTGCTACTTAATCGTTGATTAACTTCTACCCAAATTACTCCGAGAGAGTATAGTGGTTAACATGCAGTTCATTGTATTCCCTGTATGATACACTTGGTGATACAGAGTTTATTTTGGCTTTTTTGGGAAGATGACCATATCCTACAAATTGTGTGCATTAAACTTAGAAAATGGGAAAAAGACTAGCAATTACAGCAAAATATTAGGAATAAAAGTAAAAGAGGCAGTGATTCATTAATGGACAATTGCTGTTTATAGATGCATGTTAGAGAAAAGCCTCTATCTTTGTCAGTTTTTGGCTAAATTGAACGAAACTGATTCCTTAAGATTTATTGGGATTTTTTACATTCAAATTGGCAAAAATATATACTTTTTATCATTGGGAATATAGCTGAATAATGGCTATAAAAACAGCTGAAAACTCCCTGAGATACCTTTAATGTATCAGGCAAAACTGCATACTGAGAGAACAGAGACATAGGTCACTATTTTCACTGATATTAACACATCAGTGCAACGCAGTGAATGGAATGGTTACCCCATGATTTATTGTCTCCCCTGAAAGTAATACTAATATGTCAGAAAATCTACTGGTGTTTTCTACTGTACATTATGTTGCTGTACAATATTTTATATATTTGTTAGTGCAGATTTTTTTGTATCTTAGACACTCTTAAATGTTATTCTATATTGCAGAGTATCCAGGTGAACTGTTCTTGAACTTTATCTCCCAAGTATTTGTGTATGGATTATGTTTGTGGGTGATATTCAGTATCCTAGGCAAGATATATGGAGCTTTCAAACAAGACAGCACACAAGTGCCACCAGAACAAGAAAGTAAGATCTCTTTGATGTTAGTATAAGCAGGCTCTCAGATAATAGTATAAACAGGCTCTCAGATAATAGTATAAGCAGGCTCTCATATAATAGTATAAGCAGGCTCTCATATAATAGTATAAGCAGGCTCTCATATAATAGTATAAGCAGGCTCTCATATAATAGTATAAGCAGGCTCTCATATAATAGTATAAGCAGGCTCTCATATAATAGTATAAGCAGGCTCTCAAATATAGTATAAGCAGGCTCTCATATAATAGTATACGCAGGCTCTCCAGCACTCATAGTTTTTCCTAGTTTTAAAGTGCTCCTATTTTTTTCAAAAAAGCACCTAGTATTCCGACCTTTTTCATCAGCGTTGAAATACACTATCACTGCCGTACATAGACATCATCAGCCGAGTGCCCATCCTTCGTTGGATGTTTTACCGCTTATCTCGGAACACCCTCTGTTTGGTAGGGCAGCAGTGTTGATCAGGCACTGCTTGACTGTGTTGGCTTCCATATTGTTTCACTGTGTCACTGCAGTGTAGTATGTTGGATAAGGTCGAGACGTTTTTCTAGAAGGTGATTTTTTGAGATTTTCTTGCAGAAGAAGACAGGAGGATGTTTAGTTGACAGGCTCCTTTGCTGCAAGTGTGGTCTGGTGGTCTGGTATCACTGGAGCATAGTCCAGTTTTCTCAACTGAATGATGACTGAAAAGGTTGGCCTATGCTTCAGTGATGCTTACAAGTGACTGCGGAAACTAATAACCTGTCAACTTAACAATCCAATTGCCTTGGAGTATGGTAATTAAATAGAAAAAAAGCTGCGAAGGTTACATATTTCCTTTCAATAATTCCTACTTTTTATCTTTGACTTACTATTTTTCTTCAAGCATTGTTGGTATATACTGCTGGAGAGCTTGTATATGAATTGCAAATGAAGTGACAAAAGTTTTTTGTGAACAAGAACATTCTGGTTTTCGAGGGATATAGCGATACAGTGAATAATGAAAACATAACCATCTGTAAACAATGACCAGTCTTTTGAAGATTTGTTTTTTTTACTTACATGTGTCATGCACACATAAGACTTGTTTATACATAAGTTTGCACAAACAAATTGTAGCAGTTTGAGAACAGATATTTTTCTGTGGTTTACCAGATTATAATGGTTAATAATATCCTGATACACTCGCTGTTTTAACCAGTAAGAGTTTATGGTTTGCATATTGATTTGTGGGCACATGAATGCACATGAAGTAGAAATCGTCAGATTCACCAAGCGTAACTCCATTAAAGTTTCATACTGATTTGTTATATATTCTATGATGCAAAAAGTAACAAAGCATGAACATAACTTCTATAAAAGCGTAAATAACATAAATTGTATGGACAAACTATTTAAGCACAACAATAGCTCATGTCATTGTGTAGAACATTGGCACTTTAAGTGTGATGTCACAAAGAATTTTGAAGCACTTATTAATTATTATGCAATAAAAGTTAAAAAAATTGTTGAATAAGCATTAAATAACAAGAAATTTTGTTCATTACTATGAAATATCAAATATGTTCATGTCATAAATACCAGACCTTCTTAAAAATCTTTGTGTGATGTTCAATCAACAACATTATTTTTAATCTCCAACTGAAACAAATGAATATTCTCTACATATATCCCCTATGGCCAAGTGGTTAAGGCACCTGCATTGTGAGCGGGAGATAGATGGTTTGAATCCCGGTGGGGTACGTTCTGATATGGCCGGTTGGTGAGCCGCTAGCTAGATAAATAATGGTTACAGTGTGCCTGCCTGCCTGGTGCCTGGCATTAGAGGATAGGAATCGGGAAGTAAATGTGCTCAGAAAGTAGGTGTCTCATAAGTCAGAAATGGCTGACCCTTTAATTAGGGGTGACACTATAATAAATAAACACTTTACTATATGATGGACAGCTTCCCACTTCTTCACATCTATTATCATGGGAAATAATGGGAATAAATATAAATTTCAAGGGAGGTAACAACTTTGTAGTCAAATCAGTTTTAATCAAGATGGGTAACTTCATGAAGACACCTTGTCTATATTTTGACATTACAAAGTACAATTTAGACAGTATGATCATAATGTTTTATTCATCTTATCAAGGGAAATAACCTATAACACAAAGTAAATATGTAACTGAACACAAAACAGTTTTTAATAATTTGTATCTTTCCCATTATTTTTGTGCAAACATTCTGATTAATTGCTCTTTTTGCTGTAGTTGAAGATGAATGGCATGAAAGACTGAGATTACAACAGCAAAGAATTAGGCAGAGTATGCAAGCAAAATATGACAAAAAGGTAAGTGTGTTTAAATATAGTTGTGTTCTCTAAACATATCTATCTGTACTTAAACTTACCAGCTGAATGCTCTATTTAAAACCCAAATATATTTCCAAACATGGCCATATGGACTAGGATCCAGGATTTGTATTAGCCAAAATTTAGGGTAGTAGGTTATGATCTCAGGATATTGTAATGAGTTCTTTCCCTTTATCCCAATTACCTTGGAGTATGATAATTAAATAGAAAAAAGCTGCGAAGGTTACATATTTCCTTTCAATAATTCCTACTTTTTGTCTTTGACTTACTATTTTTCTCCAAGTGTTGTTGGTATATACTGAGAGCTTGTATATGAATTGCAAATGAAGTGACAAATTGTTTTTTGTTAACAAGAACATTCTGAAGGATATAGTGATACAGTGAATAATGAAAACATAACCATCTGTAAACAAGGACCAGTCTTTTGAAGATTTGTTTTTTTACTTACATGTGTCACATACACATAAGACTTGTTTGTAAATAAGTTTACACAAAAAAAATTGTAGCCAGTTTGAGAACACATATTTTTCTGTCGTTTAGCCAGCTGTATGTTCTATTTAAAACCCAACTATATTTGCCAGCTGAACACCTTAACTGTATTGTCTGGCCAGCTGTATGTTCTATTTAAAACCCAACTATATTTGCCAGCTAAACACCTTAACTGTATTGTCTGGCCAGCTGTATGCTCTATTTAAAACCCAACTATATTTGCCAGCTGAACACCTTAACTGTATTGTCTGGCCAGCTGTATGTTCTATTTAAAACCCAACTATATTTGCCAGCTGAACACCTTAACTGTATTGTCTGGCCAGCTGTATGTTCTATTTAAAACCCAACTATATTTGCCAGCTGAACACCTTAACTGTATTGTCTGGCCAGCTGTATGTTCTATTTAAAACCCAACTATATTTGCCAGCTGAACACCTTAACTGTATTGTCTGGCCAGCTGTATGTTCTATTTAAAACCCAACTATATTTGCCAGCTAAACACCTTAACTGTATTGTCTGGCCAGCTGTATGTGCTATTTAAAACCCAACTATATTTGCCAGCTAAACACCTTAACTGTATTGTTTGGCCAGCTGTATGTTCTATTTAAAACCCAACTATATTTGCCAGCTAAACACCTTAACTGTATTGTCTGGCCAGCTGAATGTTCTGTTTAAAACCCAACTATATTTACCAGCTAAACACCTTAACTGTATTGTCTAGCCAGCTGTATGCTCTATTTAAAACCCAACTATATTTACCAGCTGAACACCTTAACTGTATTGTCTGGCCAGCTGTATGCTCTATTTAAAACCCAACTATATTTGCCAGCTGAGCACCTTAACTGTATTGTCTGGCCAGCTGTATGCTCTATTTAAAACCCAACTCTATTTGCCAGCTGAACACCTTAACTGTATTGTCTAGCCAGCTGTATGTTCTATTTAAAACCCAACTATATTTACCAGCTGAACACCTTAACTGTATTGTTTGGCCAGCTGTATGTTCTATTTAAAACCCAACTATATTTGCCAGCTAAACACCTTAACTGTATTGTCTGGCCAGCTGTATGTTCTATTTAAAACCCAACTATATTTGCCAGCTAAACACCTTAACTGTATTGTCTGGCCAGCTGTATGTTCTATTTAAAACCCAACTATATTTACCAGCTGAACACTTTAACTGTATTGTCTAGCCAGCTGTATGTTCTATTTAAAACCCAACTATATTTACCAGCTGAACACTTTAACTGTATTGTTTGGCCAGCTGTATGTTCTCTTCCAAACATGGCCATATGGACTAGCCCAATGGATTAGGGTAGTAGGTTATGATCTCAGGAAATTGTCATGAGTTCTTTCCCTTTATCCCTTTTAGAGTTAACTCCCTTTGTCCATGGTATAGTATATGTGTTTATGATGAAGACTGTTTTGTACTAGTGTAGTCTCCAATGTGCACATGATGTATTGTATTTTAATTAATGAACAAACTGTTTAGTCGGGCCTATCACTGTAGTCTGGTTGCTTACTAAACCAAAGATGACTTAATTTGAAACTACGGAACCTTTCCAGAGCCACAAATTTTATGAGACACCAGTTTGGCTGTTGTGAAGAGGTTGTTGTTCTTGGGCGTTACGTTTTTGTATTCACAAATACTTGAGCTTTGAAACTCAGACTTAGCCTTTAAACTTGCGAAATTTAAAATTGCCATTATTTTGTTTTCATTTAATCTAAATGAATGAAATTCTGCCTGAATAACTGATCTCTCCTTCTGTACACTTCATTCTGTCTGAATAACTGATCTCTCCCTCTGTACACTTCATTCTGTCTGAATAACTGATCTCTCCCTCTGTACACTTCATTCTGTCTGAATAACTGATCTCTCCCTCTGTACACTTCATTCTGTCTGAATAACTGATCTCTCCTTCTGTACACTTCATTCTGTCTGAATAACTGATCTCTCCCTCTGTACACTTCATTCTGTCTGAATAGCTGATCTCTCCTTCTGTACACTTCATTCTGTCTGAATAACTGATCTCTCCTTCTGTACACTTCATTCTGTCTGAATAACTGATCTCTCCTTCTGTACACTTCATTCTGCCTGAATAACTGATCTCTCCTTCTGTACACTTCATTCTGTCTGAATAACTGATCTCTCCTTCTGTACACTTCATTCTGTCTGAATAACTGATCTCTCCTTCTGTACACTTCATTCTGTCTGAATAACTGATCTCTCCTTCTGTACACTTCATTCAGTCTGAATAACTGATCTCTCCTTCTGTACACTTCATTCTGTCTGAATAACTGATCTCTCCTTCTGTACACTTCATTCTGCCTGAATAACTGATCTCTCCTTCTGTACACTTCATTCTGTCTGAATAACTGATCTCTCCTTCTGTACACTTCATTCTGTCTGAATAACTGATCTCTCCTTCTGTACACTTCATTCTGTCTGAATAACTGATCTCTCCTTCTGTACACTTCATTCTGTCTGAATAACTGATCTCTCCTTCTGTACACTTCATTCTGTCTGAATAACTGATCTCTCCTTCTGTACACTTCATTCTGTCTGAATAACTGATCTCTCCTTCTGTACACTTCATTCTGTCTGAATAACTGATCTCTCCTTCTGTACACTTCATTCTGTCTGAATAACTGATCTCTCCTTCTGTACACTTCATTCTGTCTGAATAACTGATCTCTCCCTCTGTACACTTCATTCTGTCTGAATAACTGATCTCTCCTTCTGTACACTTCATTCTGTCTGAATAACTGATCTCTCCCTCTGTACACTTCATTCTGTCTGAATAACTGATCTCTCCTTCTGTACACTTCATTCTGTCTGAATAACTGATCTCTCCCTCTGTACACTTCATTCTGTCTGAATAACTGATCTCTCCCTCTGTACACTTCATTCTGTCTGAATAACTGATCTCTCTTTCTGTACACTTCATTCTGTCTGAATAACTGATCTCTCCCTCTGTACACTTTTGCCAATATTTATTAAAATCTATATTGTTATAATGACAGAGGAACACAAAGAATATTTAACATTTGGAAGTCTAAGTATGACTTTCAGACTTGTAATGTTTATGAATGAGGCCTCAGGAAAGGTTAAATTGGTGGTAAATTCTACCAGGGGAAAAATTGATACTTTTGTTGTTGCTCCAGAGAGGTTGCATTGTAGCTTCATTTATCTGAGCTGTCCTCGTTACGAGAGAAACATTCTCCCGCTATCTCTCTACACATTACGCATAATAAATCGTAACTTTAAACTCGGTCAATGCCTGTTGATACCAGTGGAACCAGTTTACTTCAGTTTCATAATAACATAAACAGTCTCATAGTAGCCATTGACCGATTTTTCGTGTTTTTCAAACATGACTTTTCATAACATACGTTAATCAATAATGCATTGCTGCATGGTTGAAAGATTTACCTATCAGCGGTACACTACTTCATAAACCTCGGTTATTATTTTGTTTACAATTTGAAGTAGAATACAATAAAACCTCAATAATAAGACCACCCTTAGGACTCTTGAAAACTGGTCTTCTTATTGGGGTGGTCTGAATATTGAGGTTGAAATAAAAAGCATTACAGTGAAAATGGACTTGAAAATTGTGTTCTTAATTTTGTAGTGCTCTTATTATTGAGGTGGTTCAAATTTATTGACTAATAATGTTCAGTGCCATGGAAAGTTTTACGTTAAATGTGTGTGTGTCTTATCTGAAATGTAATCAAATTTTTCCTTTTTTAAACTAGAACATAAAAAAATCATCAACATGACAATGACTCATGTGATACATAAGAGATAGCTGATGTTTATGATTTTTTTGATATTTTATTACAGAATGAGATATTCTTCATTTAGAAAAATAGTGCTGTTTTATTTACTGCATCATATGAACGTTTTACCTGGTCCAATTCATTTCAAAATGTATAATACATGTACATTTGTATAACTAAACTATTTTGCATTTTTCCTCCTCTCCTTGGAACTTCCCTAAACCAGAGATAACGTGACATTGTGTTAAGACTGATGACCAAACAAAAATACACGAGGCATTGACTTTTCAATTTCATGGCACTGTACTAAGTGGATAATATTGTGTGTCAACTCAGGACGTTTCGTGTGCAGAATTGTTTGCGAATCGATGAAATCAATATGTTCATAATATCTACATATAGTAAAAATTGCTATTAGATAATTGATGTACGTATTGTTTACGTGTAAATCGAGTGGAAGTGGAAACTTTCGCTGGGGAAAATGTGTTCGAATTTTGTGCATTCATGAAATTCGCAAGCTTTTCCTATATGCAAACTACCACTTATACATAAAGTCTTGCTTTCAGAGTAATGTACCATAAAATTATTCACCATTGACTTGATTTAATGTCTAAACAAATTTTTCCATTGTATTGTTTGATGCTATGTTCAGTAATTTTCCATGGTTGAGAAATTTGATGGTCTTGCATACATGATATTATTGGTGATTGTATATAAAAATGTATTCTATATCTAAGTTTGGTAGGTTGGTAAGCTATAAAAAAAACATTCACACATATTGTAAGTAAATGTTTACTACAATTCTTATGATCAAGGCTAAAAAAATTCCAGCCTTAGGCCAATACTTTTTTTGGAGGGCAGCATTTTTGGTGGAAAGGTGAGGAGACAGCAAACCAACATTTTTTAAATTTTGGCCTTTGTTTTATTTTATCAACATCATTTATCATGTAGTATACATTTATGGACTTCTCAACTGTTTCCCATGACATGATCACCTTGGTCAATAATGATTTTTTGTTGTCATTTCTACCTAATAAATTATCCACTTGGGCAATTTCGGTAGCGATTTTAAGAAGCATCACGCCATATAAGTAAAGCTTATTAAAATTTTCCGTTGCTATTAAAAGTAAATATCAGTGACAATTGGTGAATAACGCATATTAAGGACTTGACAAAATTTACTCCTAGACCAATCAGAAAGCATTTATTTATAGATTATATGATAATGATAGGTATGGATTATCAAACAGATAAAACTTGGTGGGGGGGGGGGCTTGACTATTCTAGTATGTCCTCTGCTGCTATATATGTGTATCTTAAGTGGTTAGGAAGGTTTCAGGGGCTTTGATGGTCAAGCGGTTATGGTCCATGACTTCAAATCATTTGCCCCTCACCGCTGCAGGGTACAAATCTCACCTGGGATATAGAATCTGTTAGTGAGAAAGTCATCCAACTGGCTTGCAGAAGGTCTGTGTTTCTACCCTGGTGTCACCCTAGTAGCTGGAACAGTCAAAATATGACCCTGGCTATTTAAGTGACTTACAGTTTCATTGCATGCATGCAAGTACTGTGTTGTTGAAGATTATGTTGCTATGTTCTCTATTTATTCGTAGAGTCAGGATTACAGAAAAAGGATTATAGAACCCAAAGAAGAAGAACGGAAAAAGAAACAAGAGCAAGAGTTAAATCTCATCAGGGGTCATGTGTTCAAAGGTCAAGGTCAAGAATCAGGCTTTGTTAGTATAAATTATACAGTAAACTTCACGTAAAGACCACTTTAATATTAAGATCACCTCAAAATTAAGAACACAATTTTTAAGTCCATTTTCACTGCTTCGCTCTTTATTTAACCTCAATATTTTAAGATCACCTCAATAAGTAGACCAGTTTACAAGGGTTCTAAAGGTGGTCTTATTATTGAGGTTTTACTGTGCATACCTTACAAAAATCATGTTTGCCAGCATATTGTCAACTGTTAGAATGGTCATTACTTGAATCAATATGTGTCCATAAATAATAAATTCATGTACTGTAATACTGCTAATAAATGCCCTAACATATATGGTTTTATATGAAATATGCACCGGTAAATACACTTATCATAAAAAATGTTCTTTTCATCAAGTTTGAAAATATGTTGCCACTCTTTGAATCCATATTTACCACAATGTTTGGAAAAAGCTGTACATGGATTATATTTTCTCTTTAATTTATTGGTGTTATCGCAGTTTTGGTCGTACTAACGATATCAGCTGATATTCTGAATTATCAAAGCAAGAATCACATAATAATCATACAAAATCATCTGTAATAATCTTTATTCTACTCACTAAAGCCAGATTTAATTGCATTGAGTGTAATCTATAAGATTTTTGATTTTGTGTTGTGTCTCTATAGAAACTGAAAAATAGGCTTTATTCGGATTGTTTTTTTTCTATTTTAAGGATGAAGATAAACCCGGGCCTACACATTCTGAAAATAATGATTCCGCCAATAATGGTGCCCGCGAGAACAGACGTTTACCTGATCACGTAATTCTTCACCGACCTAGACAAGACGCCCCGACACCTGCGGCGACAGTAACCAAACGAGTAAGTGCTACAATATTACATTTTTTTCTTCGTTCAATAATATTGTTGGACAAATAGTGGTCATTATTTATTGAATTTATTAAACAAGTCTTCTAAAAACGATAAAAACGAGGCTTTGAGCTTCTGTATAGGGGAAACTATAAATGACATCTCCACCTAAAACTGCCAAGTGATATTTGACTGAACTTGACAGGAATAATCCTTAGATGGTCCTATTTCAGCCAAAATGGCTCAGGTGAGCGATATATGGCCATCATGGCCCTCTACAAAATTGATCCATTTTATAAAAGTTTTAATAATATCTTAGTACATTTATTCAAACAAAATTCTTGTTAATCTTGTGATATCAAATTATTGGGTTTGTAAATACTGCTTTGATACTCTATCTCGCTTTTCTACACATGCCACTGGCAGTGTACATGATCGTATAAGCCATATTACAGCTGACCCAGTTTATGTACACTGGCGATTATCTGCCGAGGGATTTTCCTTCACTACTGGTCTATTATCATTACTGTGCGTAATATTTATCATTACTTAATACGGAACAATATTTAGAATGTATTTATAGTTAGGTCAGATTTTGATTTTTGGTTCAAATAAAATTCAAGGTTATTTAATCAAGGTTATTTTGATAGTAACTTACCAGAACATTCATTGTTCCGGTAAGTAAATATAGTTATTGCATGCTTTATATTTATTATTCACAACTAAGACTGACTTTCTTCAGAACCTAGGGTGATCTTATCAGCGAGATTTCACTGTATTACACTTGGCTTGATAATTTGACTGAAAATCTAAACTGAACAAAGTAAAACTTGAATTGAATACCGTATATTCAACACTGATTTCATCACCCAGATTATGTATAAATGTAATTGTATGTATGCATGAAAAATTATTTTCATCAATACATGTAGTAAAGTTGTATAGCAAGTAATGTATGCTCATATTTCTCATTTATGAGTAAACAAATTAACGGTTCAAAATATTCAACATTTTTGTTGCTTACAAAATAAGTTAATTGAAATTCTTAATTTCTGTATGGGCATTTATGAGCACCACACGGTTGATGAATTTGCAAGGAGTTGATAGTCATATAATTGAGTCCCCACATTGGGAGTTTTAATATATTTTCAAGCTAAACTTTCTGTGGAAATGTCTTAGTCTTCATCACAAGATGAATTTGTACCCATTGACACAGATATATCATTTAACCTTTATTAATAGTAAATCAGCATACAAATACACCTTTAGCCATTCACAAAATCTGAAAAAATGATGACCAAGAACATAGGAACATACAATTATAGCATACTATTACATGTATTATATAACAAGTACAGTAAACCCTCACTTAAAGACCACCTCAATACTAAGACCACACTTTTCAAGTCCATTTTGACTGCTCCGCTCTTTATTCAATCTCAATATTAAGACCACCTCACTATTAAGACCACCTCAATATTAAGACCAGTATTCAAGGGTCCCAAATATGTGGTCTTATTATTGAGGTTTTACTGTATATATATTTCATTATGAATATTCAATATCATGTGAAACATTATGTGACACAGGTACTATACCAGTGTTACTATAAGCAGCCAAGTACGCTTCTGTTCCGATCTTATTTGATAATTGATAAATACACTTAACTGATTTAGAAACACACAGGTTTTTCGGGTAATGCATTTTTTATTTAAATGATGATACATTTTCTAATGGCTAATAATGTGATATATGTTATATCAATGAAATTTACACATATTATGCATCTTATATTGTAATTGTTGTGTATGAAATTTGAATAAATTTGAATTGGGTTAATCCTGTCTTAAAATCATAAATTTAGAACTTTCTAAACTACAGTTTGACCTCACATAAATACCACTTCAATAATAAGACAACCTCAAAATTAAGAACGCAATTTTCAAGTCCATTTTTATGGTTTTGATCTTTATTCAACCTCAATATTAAAACCATCTCAATTAGTAGACCAGTTTTCTATGGTCCCAAGGGTGGTCTTATTGGGGTTCTACTGTAGTTAAGTATGTATGGATTTGTTGGACACTGATTCTGCATGTTTCCTCATACCCAAGTATCGGTGCGGACATAGTGCAGACACGGTGCAGACACGGTGTGGACACATCCTGCTATGTGAATAAGAAAATCCTGTGCCTATCATGCTCACTTTGAATGTAATGTTCAGATAATATAAATCGATGCAAAGACTGTGAAGGTTAAGGTGTTTGTGTCACATGTATAAAGTTCACTGGAGTATCAAACATTTTATCACTATCCATGGATAGATATGTGATATTTGAGAATACATGTTCAGTGACATTGTACAAATCTAGAAAATACAATTGTACGTCATTTTGTCAAATAGGTGTCAAAGTATTGAATATTGATGTAAAAAATTCATTGATTAATTACATTGTAATTTTATTTTACTGTCACTTTTCTTCATCCCAATGTTTAGTATTTGGAAAAAATTCAATAATTATGGAAAAAAAGAAGACAAACTCAATGTTAGCAAAAATTTAAAAAAAAAAAAAAAAGGCAATGGATTCCAGGACTCAAACATCTCAAAAGGGCCAATCTCCAGATCCATCCTCATTGTTTGTGTACACTTTCTATGCTGTAGCAATTGATATACTCCGGATTGGTATAATAGTTTTACTCACAGGTGCATTTCCTTACCAAAATTGACGTGGATTGGTCTGGAAAGTTCATACACTTGTTTGCGGTCAATCTAACAGCACTATACCTGTGATGTCTTCTACTTGTGGCACATTTTATTAATTGTAACATTAATTTACCATATACATGTATACCTCTACAGATACCCTTATATATTCAAAAAAAAAGAAACCCATTAGGTAATTTTCCTGCAATGATTTCAGATACTAATAGATAGCAAGACTATATTATATTGTATTATAATAATAATATTTTTTATTTTCACAACTTAATAGTTTATTTACCTAATTATGTTATATATTAAATAAAACTTCTGACATTGGTTAGATGAACTATAACACAGATTAATCTCAAAGTGGAAATATAAAACTAAGATAGCTGTGTTTTTCAGGTGATCAAGCTTCCAGATCAACCAGATGAAGCAGACGACAATGCTGTCACTATCGTGCTACACACGCCATTGGATCAGAAATATTCTAGACGATTTTTGTGTTCATGCAAACTTCAGGCAAGTATAAACAGACGTATATTTACAAAACTGTGTTCCAAAGACAAACTCACCTTGAGATCAGTCTCAAGTTTAAACTTGAATCATATAGATAAAATATCTAGGATTAAACACAAGACTATCGTAACTCCTATGTATTTATATAGAAGTTGCGATATTCTTGCTCTGAACACTAGATATAATGAACGTAAAACTTTGATTAAACGAGCATTTAAACATAGATTATTTTAAGCATCATATATCACAATCAATTAAAGCCTATAGTCAAGCTTTCTGAATCAATTATGGTTCAACATCTTTGTAGTCTGAGAAAACCTGTGTTGTTTGAATCTACATGTACAGTAAAACCTCATTAACAAGACCACCCTTGGGACCCTTGAAAACTGGTCTTCTTATTGAGGTGGTCATAATATTGAGGTTGAATAAAGTGAAAATGGACTTGAAAATTGTGTTCTTAATTTTGAGGTGGTACATGTATTATTATTTAGTTGGTATTTATGTGAGGTTTTACTGTATATAAGATGTCTGGCTGGTCTTATTGTGACAAAATTTATCCGAATGTCTGACTTATTGGTCATTCTAAATCACAAAAATGATTGTAAGGAAGGGTCATATAATGTTGTGTTACTGTATTTGACTGAGCTGTACTGTTCATTCCGCTAGACCTGTGCACAAGTTCTAGAACAATCTTGTTCTATGACGTAGAAAATATTGTTATAAGTACAATAAGTGAAAATGTAAAATAAGTACATTCATGTATATGTACCAAATTTGGCTTTTCTGTTAAACTTAAATGACAGATCTGTTTAATACATCAACTTGTAATATGTTTTTGCATTAATTTGTAGTAATTCCCACTTTCTGCTATGTTTTTATAGTGTTAACATTTACTGTAGATCTCTGTTGTAATTAACTATGTTTATTTAGATCAATGCTTCAAATGTATTCTATCATTTTTAAATGTAGATTTATTTTTAAAGCAAACTTATTATGCCCCCCCTTCAAAGAAGGGGGGCATAATGGTTTGCACATGTCGGTTGGGCGGTCGGTCTGTATGTCAGTCGGTCAGTCCGTAACCTTTTGGTTTCCGATCAATAACTCAAGAACCCCTTGACCTTTCATCCTCCGACTTGGTCCACACATTCATCTTGGGTAGCAGAGGAACCCTATGACTTTTTGGGTCACAGGCTCAAAGGTCAAGGTCATTAGGGGTCAATTGTTCACAAACTGTTTCCGATCAATAACTCGAGAACCCCTTAACCTTTCATACTCAAACTTGGTCCACACATTCAGTTTTAGTAGCTGAGGAAATGTAATTATTTTGGGGTCATGGGGTGAAGGGTCAAGGTCATAGGTCAGTTGTATTTAAAACACCTCCCATTAATTGGAATGTTCAGTATGATAAAATTGTGGACTTCTATTGTACACGACTATCTATATAAATTTAAGGTCAGTTCATCGCATACATGAGATGAGCTCTTTCATTACCTACAGTTAACAAACAACCTGTTGTTACTGTTACTGTTTCCAATATGGCACTAATCAAACTATGCATCCATGAAACTTTTTTTTTACCATTTTTACCTCAAAACATTTCCAGCATGTACAAATGTATATTTGTGCAGCATACTTTGGACTTGCTCATGCAATTGTACACAATATAACTCTGACAAAAAACCATGAGGGGGCATAACATCTCTTGTTTTATTATAGACTCTAAATCATCGGTGGTTTCTTTGTTCTATTGTTTACTTCTTCTTTATGTCATTTTTCTCGTTATTCTTCTCGTATTATATTTGAAGTTAAATGACTTCAACAATATTCACACCTTACACACATCTTCATGTACTTTACTAATTATTGTGCAGATACGTTAACACACATGAAAATTGGATATTTTTATTGATAATGAAGTAATGTAATTTCAATTACAGTAAAACCGCACTTAAATACCTTCTCAATAATAAGACCACCTCAATAATAAGACCTCCTCAATAATAAGACCACCTTAATAATAAGACCACCTCAATAATAAGACCTCCACAATATTAAGACCACACTTTTCAAGTCCATTTGCACTGTTTTGCTCTTTATTCAACCTTTATATAAAGACCACCTCAATATTAAGACCAGTTTGCAAGGGTCCCAAGGGTGGTCTTATTATAGAGGTTTTACTGTATGTAAAGTCAGTAATTCCATTGTGAAATGTAGATGTGGATTAATGGTATTTGATGTGAAAAGTGTTTTTATTGTGATATAGTTAATTCAAGATTATATAATATGAGACCAGTTTTTTGTGAGGTTTGTGATCCATGTTATTGAACTTAATTCAGATCACGGTAACAAGCATGTATATTAGATGTGAAACTTTAATGGTGATATGGGGTTGAAATATTTCATCTAACGAACAATAAACCTGCAAATAACTGCTGTGAAATTTATTTTTTATTTTACTTTTCTTATACATTTCTTGTCTGGTTATAATATCTCCCCTTGAAATCAAGTTTGAAGAGGGTTTCTATTGAAACATCATTCACTTAATCAGTCAATCCAAGTTGTATTTTATGCACTTGGGACTTCAAGACGACATCTTTATTGGCTCTAGGGCTGTTATTGATTCAATAGATATCGATATATCATTGATATTTTTCTGTCAATCGATATTCGATACACACGTACAAATATCGATATTATTGCGGGAATATACAGGAGAATGGGTACAGTCTAAAAATGTGCCAAAATAGCATAACGTCGCTTTGTAGTCAGCTGCTTGTTCAACAGTGATCTAGTGGATAGTTCATTCCAAATGTCAGCAATAAAAAATAATACAGTGAAATTTTAAATATGGATTAATTACTTAAATGGTATCTTGTTATCATAAAAAAACAAGTTGAACATTTAAATATGTAGGGCATACACACATAAACATACAGCAAAATAGAAGTTAATTATCTATCTATATTTGTCTTTCGATATAAAAATTTGAATCAATGGAACAACCCTAATTGGCACATGAGAGTTTATGTTTCCATTGATTTGTATAACATTTCGAGGATTCAACGCAAGATTATCTTAACTCCTATGTATTTATATAGGAGTTACAATAGTCTTGCAATGAACCCTCAATTTGTTATGTACCAATAATATCACAGAAAGTGATGTTCTTATTTCCTCTGACAAAGCAGTATTACAGGGGCGGGGTATTAATCTCGTTCTGTCCTAGCTCCTGTTTTTATCTGTACCAATTTATTTCAGGTTGGGGCTTAAGTTTAACCCCAAACAATGACTGAGCAATTTTATTGCCAATTAGATGTGAATACAAGTGCTGTACACATGTACCGGTTTATGTTCTACATTGAAGTGTTGACTTGTAGTGTGTATACAAGTACCCCCACCTAGTTTCAATTAATTGATCTTTTTCTTTGTTACAAAACATGTTCTGATTACTGTCTGGTTCCATGTACAGTAAAACCTCACTTGAAGACCACCTCAATATTAAGACCACCTCAAAAATAGGACCAGTTTATAAGGGTCCATAGGGTGGTCGTATTATTGAGGTTTTTCTGTATATTCTTATATACTAGTACACCTGCATTGCGTTCAGTTATGGCTCACAATTGCAAACGTTACATAACTGTTTTGTTTTGTATCCCTGACCCACCATATCACATTCACTGCACACAGGAAACCAAATTGCAAACGTTATGAAACGTTAGCTGCAAACTCCTTTACTGATCGCAGGGCTGGCCACTCCATTCATTTGAATGAATCAAATATTTGCTTGCTTTATGAATATTTTGTAAATATTTTACTGCACTGTCTGACCTGACCCTGTGTCTTCCTTTTGAATATAATAATGAACAAAGTAATTGGGGGGAAAGAACTTAAACAATCTTTGAAAAGTCCTTGAAAAGTACATTTGTTTCGAGAAGTTCTGTATGAACCATGATACAGCTAATATAAATTGTGTTAATAAATTGTGAATCTCATAGACTATTGTTGAAGGGTTTTGTCATCTAGTTTTGTCATTCATAGACTTTCTATACAATGTATTTGTTTCTGTTTTACTGTCTGTATTATGTGAATGTATCTGTTTGTTTGTCTGAAAACAAGAACATTAATGTTAAATGTAAGATTTATGTACCAATCTTATGGTATGTGCATTTCACGGCTCACCGTTTAGCTTTTATATTTACCTTACTACAATGTACCAAGGTTACCACTAACAACTGTTTATCTCTACTGAGCGGCAGACGATGTTGAGCTTTCATGGTTTGGATTTATCTGTCTACTTCCTGCATTCATTTTTGCCTCCAACATTTGCCTAAATATGACATCATTTCTGCAACTATTTGGTCAGTCTTGGTCAACTTTTGCCGGAGCAAAACAAGCATGGTCCTTTACAAAAATTGCTAAAATTAAGTGTCTTTAATTAATTAATTGTAGTTATCATGGTAACCAAATTATAAAACTGTATAAATCTTCCTTTCTGAAACCAGAAACCAGAACTCAAAAATGACTTTGAAGAAATTATCTGTTTTTGAAGAAATTATCAGTTTTTGTTAACTTAACATGGAATTTATAATTGTAGCAGTTTTATGTATGAAAATAAGACAATGTTATGTTAATCAGACAAAGTCAACAATAATTAATATGTTTCCTATGGTTGTGTAAGTTCGACACAAAGTAAGGAGAGGACTGTGGTATAAATATTGTCTTATCACTTCACGCCTTTGTCCATTCGTCAGATTTAGTGTTGTTGATATAGTTTCAACAAGACAGGTCCAAGTAGTATTTATTATAACTTGTATCTTAATGTCTTTAATTTAGACATGAGATAAATGAGTAAATGTCACATTAATGTAGACCTTCTAGTACATGTTTTAAAAAAATAAATACCTAAGTTGTGATTTACGGCCGTGGTCCAGTGGTTAGTGCGCTGGACTTGTAACCCGGCTATCTGGGTTCGATTCCCGGTCGAGGCAGGTCATACCCTTCCATGAAAATTTGATAAAAATGTTGATTTTCCTCCACATGTGGAGAAGTTGCCGGCTCCTTGAGGAAGGGTAAGTTAGTACTGGTAAGAATTCAGTCCAGGAAAAACTGGTTAGGTGAACCGGCCGCCGTATATAACTGAAATATTGTTGAGAAACGGCGTTAAACCCGATGAAACAACAAACAAACTAAGTTGTGACTTTATGGAAATCTCTTAAAGGTCAATGGACAACGCAGCAGTGTTCCTGCAGTTGTGTCTTGATGTACATTTATTTATTCACGCCATTTATTAAAATTTATTGAACATGTAACAAATAAGTTGTACCAAGCATGTTAGTATTGTTGAATGTATCTATAAGTTCAAATAAATGAATGGAAGCAGAATTTTAATATTTAGATGTCTTTATTGATTGAATCCATGAACATGTGTTTGTGTAATAACTTGAAATGTTCACCAATAAAACTACAACGTCACTGCTTATTTCAATTTGCGCCAATCATCTTTTTTTGAGATATTTCTTGTATACCTTAGTGCGTATTTGGGTTCAATTCATGTAATATGTTGGTTAATAGGCAAAACATGTCATGAATATTTATCTGTACTGTAAGCGTATAGGAGGTCACTCATGTGCATGACTGACAGTGCAAAAACTGATATCAAAAAATAACTTGGTGACTGTGAAATTTTGTACATACTGTTCAAATGTTACCTATGTTTGCACTTTACTAAATAGACTATAATGATTTTGCTTTTTATCCAGCTGTTGTTGTAATATGTACTACCAGTATTGTACAGAAACAAATGGATAATGGAACTACTAATGTATTGTATCTTTAATGAAGACCGTATTATTATTCATAGTTAATTTCATTTTGTCGAGTGGGCACAAGATAAACAGATGTTGAAGATCGCTCTTCCTACTTCATTGACAATAATTAAGGATTTGTGCAGGTATTTATGAGTGTCTGATTTGTACAGGTATTCATGAGTGCCCAATTTGTACAAATATTGAAGAGTGCCCGATTTGTACAAATTTTCACGAGTGCCCAATTTGTACATAAATTCACGAGCGGCCAGTAAGTATTGTCTGACTATCGTTGTCTAAAAAAAACAATTTCCAATTATAAAACCTTAGTATTCTTGCTGTATTTCAGGTGATATTTGACTACATGACGACACTGGGGTTCAGTGAGAGTAACCATACACTTATTGCGACATTTCCTCGGCAACAACTTGCAGATATGGTGGATAAATCTCTAGCAGATCTGAAGTTTGGGAAGAGAACTGTTTTACACATTGATGAGAAATACTAACTTTATGCCTGATACTCTAAATTGAGTATTTCGATATACTTGTTTTACATTGTATTTCTTTGGATTGATTCAAATTCAAGTTACTAAAGTGTTTGACTAATCCCTTTCTCCGAGATATATGTTACAAACTAGTGTGCGGGGAATGTTTTTCAGGTGATTTATTCAGCTCATGTATGCAGAAGAGACATACAATCATATAACTTTAACTTATTGTGTAACACATCCAAATTTCTTAACATTTTTATGCCCTCGCCATTCGAAGAATTTCAATTCAATTTTTTGTTCAATTCAATTCCACTTAATAGGCGTAATCTTTACAGATCAATGCCCTCTACTGGGTGGGATGTTTAACAGAGAAGAGCATGAACATATATACAATTAAACAATACATACCGTACATATAGAGAGAGATATCAACATATTTCATAAGCAGTACTATATATACAAATTATGAATATTTGATCTATATTTATGTATAAGAATGGTGAAGGCGCATAAAGTGTTACTCCTGTATGTCGTTCCATCCTTCTTTCCGTCCATGCAAAAAATTGGTTTCCGATGAATAGCTCTTGAAAGGATGGATGAATTCAATTTATATTTGGCACATAAGCATAAGATACTACATGTAAAATACTGGCAGTATTTGATTTCAGTTACAATCTGACTATCTTTGGAGGAGTTACCACCCTTTTTTTACCTAACAAATTGGTTTTCTTTCAATAACTCTTTAAAAGATGGATGGATTCGTATTGCACATATAAGCATAGGATAATAAAATACAAGTGAAAAATTATTTCATTTACATTCTGCCAATTTTTGGAGGAGTTATGGCCCTTATTGTACTTAAAATATGGTTTCCAAAATATAAGGATGGATGAATCCCATTTATATACGAAGTATTGGCTGAATGGGCGGGGCATCCATGTTCTACGGACGCATCTAGTCACATGAGATTTACTGCATTGGGTTGTATGTCCATGTACATAATACAAGTGTTGTACGTATATGTTTACTTTTGTAGATAATTAGATAACTTTGGAACTAGAGGACATGTATCATACATTCTTTTCTTAATTTATAAAGGGAGGGTTACTTTTTATTACTGCAAACATAGATGTCTCTTATGCCTGGGTTGTGAGGTACTTGTTTTTTGGGGGGGGGGGAATGAGGAGGCAGTATATATAAATAGAGGGGGTGATGTTTCAGTCCTGTGGGGAGCCTACTTGGTGGAATGATGGTGGTCGCTGATTTTCAAATCACTTGCCCCTCACCACTGCAAGTTCAAAAGTCTACCTTGAATGTAAAATGTGTATGTGGCTTACAGGTCAGTGCTTCTACCCAGGTACCCGTCTACACCCAAAATAATGCTGGAAGGGGTCACCTAGGGTCTTCCTCCGCCCTAATGGCTGAATAATTGAGTACATGACCCAGGCTGATACTGACGTATAATTTTAGTGTTGTTACTTCATAAGTATATTAGTAGCACAATATGGTTTTATATCATGATACTAGTAAATACTAAAGCATTTTGTATTCTATTGATATATATTTTTTATATATAGATGTTTTTCTCATTGTTAATGTTTTCTTACATTCATTATTTTAAGGGAAGTAATTACTATAGGTTGGTTAAGATTGTTTTTATGGGAGTTGCTTCCCTTGTGCAATTTTAATGCTTGTGAAATTTTATTTTAAGGTGGCAATAAACTGTTCACTACATGTAGCAATTTTGATTTTGACTTGGGAGAATTCAGGTCATATGTAAATAAGAAAGATGATAATTCATGCCATCCTCCTGTCAATCATGATCGTCTCCCTTGTATTTGTTGTTTTATTGTGTTGAAATTTTCAAGAAAATTAAAACTGTACAGCGCATAATATAAATACTCACTTATTTTTCATTCATATTTATGTTTGTGTTGTGTGATATTTTTGTTGATAACAATTTTATGTGACTCACGTTAAAAATAATCAGAATATCCAAAATATTTTCTGTAGTCATTTCTCCTCTGTGAGCATTTATACATTTTTTATGTTATTTTAATCCAGAAATACTTTCACAACCATTATTCTTGTTATTTAAAATTTGATTTTTGACTTAAATTTCTCACCGGATCTAATCAATATTGGACATGCGTTAATTTACCCAATATGATTTTAAATTTCTTACTTATCTTCACATGTATATTTTATCCATACGTTATCATGGCATGTGACAAACTTTCTTTGTTGCATTGTTATCAAATGTTAAGTAACAAATCAATGAGATCTTAACAAAATCATCTTATAATGTTTAATTATATAGTGTTGACACTCGCTTCCTCTTCTACTTAACATGTCCCATGAAACATGAAAATTGTGTTCATAATTTTGAAGTGGTCTTCTAATTGAGGTGGTCTTTAAGTGAGATTTTACTGTTGTTGTTGAATATTTTGATTGTGACAAGTAATGTGGTATACAGACAAAATCCCCTTAGCTCATTTTGCACAAGGCGGACAAAATCCCTTTATGAATTTTACAAGTAGGACACAAGACCCTCTGATATTTTTTTCCACAGTTGAAAAACATTTCAATATAATAACAATTTTATACTGTTGTCTTTCAAAATCCAAGCTACAAGAAGATATTTTACAACAATAACAAAGGCAAAGATAAAATACTTTAGGGGATGTTATGTTCACTGTGGAAAATAATTTTAGAGGGTGTTTTGTCTTTCTTGTAAAATTCATGAAGGGGGGTTTTATCCAGAGGGGATTTTGTCCTATGCTCAAGAAACGTGCCTGGCCATCGAGGCATCTCCATGCAAATTAACCAGCAGGTTTGCTTCATTTTTATTAACCTTAACTGCCGACGAAAAATGGTCCTACCATTTCGACTGCTTTGTCCTGTATATAAACACTGGTGTCAACTTTAGTACGAATATATGTAGAGCATCGTTTATAGGTCACATGTATAAGTAAGGTCTTACACAACTTTCTGTATATTAAAGACTGACACCTGCTAATTAGACATTGAGATACTTGGTGTCGTAGGTGTGAACAGCACCATCTCTAAGGTTATGATTTCTAGCAGGTGAGGTGAAATTGACAAGTTTGTAATGTACCTGCACTAGTATATTTGTCAGTCACATCATCTTTTTTCTTTTTCTCCGAATAGTATTTTATATTGTATATTGAGAAGTTAATGTGTACTTGACACCATTAAAAACGCAACTATTTGAACTAGGTGTCATTTTGTAGTACCAACTGTCAAAAGCGAGTTACAGTTATCTATGTGTTAATCAAAACTTTTTAAACTCTACACAAATTAATTTTTATTTCATTATTGATTTTATGAAATTATGTTTGAGAAATGAAGAATATTTTTGCCTTTGTAATGTCACTTTATCTATATGCACAATGGCGGTAAGTATACTAGCAGTGGACCCTTATAGTGTTCCAGATTATTGAAGGCGTGAAGTTTTGGTTTTGATTGTACGCGAGTATTGCATCACCATTTTACTAATTTTGAATATTACAACACAAACAACTTTGTTCTTGGTTGATATTTATTTCACAATCATCTTTTAACGATTTTACAAATCAAAGGCTTGGCGGAAAAATATTTTAACTGCTTCATTACTAGGATCGAGTTGGAATAGTTTTACACCAAACCATTGAAATTTGTATTTATATCTCTTTCATTAAATTAATAGCAACAAATATCATATATGTACTTTAATATAAAGCAAGAACTTGAATGTCACAGCCACAGGAGATTGTCATGAGTTCTCTCCCTTTATCCTTTCTACAGTATATGTATATATACATGTAATACTATGTAATAGTATTGAATGGATAAAGGGATAGAATTTGTGACAATCTCCTGTGGTCACAGCAACGTAGACCTTTCTCTCCTTCCTGAGAAGAAACCTTTAATATACACTGTAATACTACAACCATGACTGAGATAATTGTCATGGAATACAGAATGTATGATAGTTCTACAAACGATATGGAATCATGTATACCGATTTTGTAGCTTTCATACCTCATAAAATTTGGTTTCTATAAGAAAGATACAAACCTGCTTATAGAACAATACTGAAAGAACTAGACAATAGTTTAGTCAATTGAAAATAAAAGTAAGTAATGATCCCTAAAACAGGTATCAGACTATCTGTACAAACTATGCTGGCACTCAATTTCGTATCTTTAATATTGCAATGTAATTTGAGTTCCATTGGTACGCATACCATTTACAAGTCCTGCATGTAGCACAATTAGTCTCAGTACCGTAAAACCTCAATAATAAGATCAACCTAGGGGCCCTTGAAAAAACTGGTCTTGATATTGAGGTGGTCATAATGAGGTTGAAATAAGAGTGAAACAATGAAAATGGACTTGAAATTGATTTAAACCCCCAGTGTTTTACTGACAGTTCCAAGGCTGTAATTCACTGTATGGTTATTATTTCTTTTTGCGTTTTGAATATATGTTATATTTCCCTTTCCCCTGTGCAATTCTTTCACTTTATAGTGTTTTCAGGTTGTTTTTCGGCCCAGTTACGGTCAGTTGTTGCCGGCTATCTTGGCTTGTCCTGTGGTCTTTTCCATCTATTAATTCCCCCCCCCCCCTTCATTGTTTGACCTCTTTGATTTTCCTAGTTATTCCTTGTGGTCTGCCAGGCCATTCCTCGCGCCTCTGTTCCCAAAGGTATATACCCTTTAACTTCATCAAGTGCCTTATGTTTTATTGATTGTTATTTTCCCAGAGGTCTGTGTGGGGAGCCTCTATCTTATGTTTGTGCCGTTCCCTGTTGTAAATTATTCCTTCTCTTTTAAAAATTGTGCTCTTAATTTTGAGGTGGTCTTATTATTGAGGTGGTCCTATTATTGAGGTGGTCCTATTATTGAGGTGGCCTTATCATGAGGTGGTCTTAAGGTGAAACTTTACTGTACATGTATCACTACAGTCACATTCTTAGTTTTGAATGTTTTCTAACGGGTGTGGATGAACGATTTGGGATATCCTTCTGATTTTTTCTGGCATGGATACGGATCTCTGAAGTCTATGCCGTTGACTGGTCCTCTGTATCTTTTTCTTTGGAGTATTTTTGATAGCTTGTACTTTGTCTGTAAGATTTTCTTTAATGGGTGTAAGAGCTGTGTTAGTTCTCAGAGTATATAAAGGTCTATCTAAAACATTTGATGAGATATATGATGCTGTTTGAGAGTCCAAGTGACTTGAATTGTCGTCTGCTGCATAAGTCTGCAATATTCGAAGAATGTTTGTAAATGGTGCAAAAACCGTTTGCAGGTATAAGCTCCTGTATTTTGTATTAAAACAAACGTAATGTGATACATTTAATATCACCGAAACTTTGGCAATTATCATCAGATACCGAAAATAGATAACATACTCGGTATCGAATCCCAATGCAAGGTATAGCCATGTTGTGGCGAATGGAATCCAACATAACATCACAATAAGCACAGCAAACACACCCTTTGTTAAAACGCTTCTCTCCCGTCTATAGTTTGCTTGATTTGGCATGCTTGATTGAAAATTGCCCCCATTTAAACTGTTAGATGACAGCTGAAACACGTTGGCCTTTCTCCCTTGCCGACGTATAACTGCCGTCTGTTGACTGCGTTCTATAGCCACATGATTTAACCATCTGCTTATACGGGCTTTTCGTACTTTTTGGAATATTTTTATGTAAGCAAACAGCATAATCAAAATTGGGAAAAGAATTCCCATAAGGATGAAACACAAACTCGTTATTGGGCTACCGTACAAAACGCCATCATTGAAGAAACACATTGTTTGTCTGTTAACTTGTTTTGAAGCGTTGGAATTTTCATTTTCAATGGGAATAATTTCATCCATTTCTTTCTCTCTTTGAATAACATACATGGTCCTCATCATTACCGGATACAACACACAGATAAGACCTATCGCCCATATGGTTAATATTGACAACACTGCACTGATCTTCACGGATATTGTGACGGTTATTTGCATCATCCTCTGGAATCTAAAACAATATATAGAAACTTCTATAGTATCACATTGTATAGTTAAATGATAGATATGAACCATCAGGCGTTGTAATTCTTATGTTAGAAATAAAATACAGGATGACCTTAATTTAGTATAAGTATTGTCTTTGTTATGTCTTGTAGTAAAGACAAATATGTAAATTACAAAGAAGTTAGATCATTGATAGATCTCGTCGTAGCAAGTATTTTTATCGTACAATATGTTGCTGTTAGATTGACCACTAACAGGTACATGTATATGAACTTTCAGGATCGATCCGTGCCAATTTAGGTAAGGGAATGCTCTCGTGCATAAAGCTATAACTGCTGTTTGGATTACTTTTCTATCAAAACAGAACCATGGCATTTTCTCTGGCAAGCTTACGAACATTTCAATACACCTATTTGGAAATGTAATATATAATACGTTCACTTCACGGTTAATAAAATCTCACTATACCTTATATGAAAATAAAATGTTTTCATTCGAATATAATGCTTCCGTCTGTTGTTGAAGTTATGATTGATAGAACATGATTTGATATGAATGTATAAGTTCGATAAAATTGTACAATATGGGATAAAGTTTTTTACCTTGATAGAGCTATTCCCGCCGTGGTATATGTACAAGCAGTACCAAACATGATAAATACCACCGAGAAAACTTCACATCCCAAGTTCCCTGGTAAAGTTAGCGTCCAATCAATAACAAGGAACACCGCACTACTTAGCAACAAGTTCATCTGCAGAACATTTTCTAGTTTGTGCAAAGATATGTGTTTTATAAACATGACAACTGACGATAAAATCAGAAACATTCCAATCACTTGCACGACAATAGCCAGGATAGCTTCCTCCAGGAGGAAATTTAACTTCATGTCTGAAGATTTGTAAGAATCAAACATATTCTTGATGATGAAGATTTATGGAAATTAATTGCTAAAATAACATCCAATCTTTAGTTTATGCTTAAAGCATTCATTCAAATTGGGAATAAATCCGAATATTTTGAAATAAATTAACACTATAATGTAGCAGACGGACTGGCAATCTTCATGTGGAGTTCCGCTCTTCTTCTGTCAAGTTGTTATGATGTCAGTACTTATATACCACCAATGTAGGCGCTTGTACCTAGTTAGCAACTTTTCAGACAACAACGCTGTATGCTTTGAGCATGAGGAAGAACTCTGAGAAAACAAATTAGCACTATTCCCAAAGCAAAGTTTTTGCTATTAAGGGAAATTCTTCGAGTTTACATTTTGGTATTTATTGATGGATGTTTTGTTTGTTTGTTTTCACCTTGTTGTTCAACAATATTTCCGTCATATAATAACCAGTTTTCCTGGATTTAATTATCAACCTGTACTTCCTTGCTCTCCTGCAAGCAAGAGATAACTTCTCATGTTGAGGACATGACCTTAGCCAATGTCGTGGAAAAACAACCTATCCAACCCGGGAATTGAACTCAGAACTGTCGGTGACAGTCTAGTGCTCTACCTGGGCAGGCAGAGCAGCCAAACAAAGAATATGATACTAGATGCTGAATTATTGTTGTGTCGCAGTCCTGTGCCAGTTGTCGGCATTAAGGCGATTTATACCCAAGAAAATAGCCATATTACCTTTTTAGCAATATTTTTGAAACTGCATATTCTACAGGCGCGTAGCGTCCTGTACGCAGAGTACGCAGCTGCATACACATTGTCTCGAAAAATCGAAAAAATAAAAAGTTCAATTCTGCATTAAAAAAACTTTGTTCAATTCACGGATAAGAATGTGCCCAGAAGTCACTACAGACAATCTAGAAACAATTTTTTTCCGGGGGAATACCCCCCAACCCCCCACAAAAACGATATTGCGTACACATCACAAACCTCCTAGCTACACCCCTGTTATAGCAAGGTGAAAAGTACACTGTTTTATCGCTATACAGTCCTTCAACTCATACTGCCATATTTTTGTAAAAATGTTGAAAAATAATGAAGTCATTTGAACTTTTGGTACTGTCAAATTGTACATATTAGTCTGGTAAATCGGGCTATTTTTGCACAAGCGTTAATTTTGCAAAAGAAACAAATGTATACAAAGATGATAATCAAATCTACCTCATGCTCTTGAGATTTTTAAAAACCCATAAAATTAAGTTTTTATTCCAAAATAACAACAGCAGAAACAAGGGGAGAGTACGGAATATCTAGTTTTTTTAATTTTTGTATCGATATAATTTTGAAAAAAAACTCAATAGCATAAGCTAGTATAGTCTCTCTCCTTTCCAAAAATACTTTTGATATTAAAAAATACTTAACAACAGAATTTGTGTGCATTTACCGGAATGTAAAACATCCTCAAAAGGCATTCTACAAGTATGTATTTACTATGCAGTGAATAGAGTTAATCCATAGATGTGTATACTGATAAACTTGTCAAAACACATGGTACGGCTATCGTCTTAATTTGGTTATGTATGTCAGCCAGTTACCCAGGGTACCTGGTTTACCAGAAACTGAACCATTATCATCATGTTCTTCTGCAAGCTTAGTAACCGACGACTCTTGGGCAAAGACATTTAAATGTCAACTCGATTGTCTTTGAAGAAGTAACCCTTATATTCCATATTTGTTCATTTTATGTAAAGAAAAACAAGATACCACTGGGGAGTATTAACACATGTTGGCAAATATACTACGCATGCTTCATAGTTTGACTGCAGTGATAAGCTTCGTACTAGGTTCTGATAAAAGTCACAAATACTGAAATATAAATGATATAACTATCAGAAAAGAATGTAGTTTGTGCCGATAGATGAATATATGGTTTAATAAATCTTAGGGTCCAGCGAGGTCCTAGATTCATAGTTGGACATTTGATACATAGGGTTAAACACACGGCCGACATTAATTTGATGACCCAAACCACATTAACCTGTGCCACAGACGAGAAATTTGGAATTATATATTCAATTTTTAATAAAAGCATTGTTTTTAATAAATAGTAATGACATAATTTTTTATGAGGTGTGGACCTTAGTGGGGCTCAAACCCACAACCTTTGGACTGAATGGCTGACACCAATTCCATGACACCACTGCTCCCCCTGGTGG
This sequence comes from Mactromeris polynyma, assembly GCA_032209605.1. Taxonomy (NCBI): domain Eukaryota; kingdom Metazoa; phylum Mollusca; class Bivalvia; order Venerida; family Mactridae; genus Mactromeris; species Mactromeris polynyma. Next base: position 7,527,582 of record JASFXZ010000003.1, on the reverse strand, counting down.
TCAATGTTTCCCTGGCATGCACTACACCAATACTCCCCCTCGAGGTCAATGTTTCCCTGTCGTGCACTACACCACTACTCCCCCTGGTGGTCAATGTTTCCCTGGCATGCACTACACCACTACTCCCCCTCGAGGTCAATGTTTTCCTGGTGTGCACTACAGCACTACTCCCCCTTGTGGTCAATGTTTCCCTGGTGTGCACTACACCACTACTCCCCCTGGTGGTCAATGTTTCCCTGGCATGCACTACACCACTACTCCCCCTCGAGGTCAATGTTTTCCTGGTGTGCACTACAGCACTACTCCCCCTCAAGGTCAATGTTTCCTGGTGTGCACTACACCACTACTCCCCCTCGAGGTCAATGTTTTCCTGGTGTGCACTACAGCACTACTCCCCCTGGTGGTCAATGTTTCCCTGGCATGCACTACACCACTACTCCCCCTCGAGGTCAATGTTTTCCTGGTGTGCACTACACCACTACTCCCCCTGGTGGTCAATGTTTCCCTGGCATGCACTACACCACTACTCCCCCTCGAGGTCAATGTTTTCCTGGTGTGCACTACAGCACTACTCCCCCTCGAGGTCAATGTTTCCCTGGTGTGCACTACACCACTACTCCCCCTCGAGGTCAATGTTTCCCTGGTGTGCACTACACCTCTTCTCCCCCTCGAGGTCAATGTTTCCCTGGCGTGCACTACACCACTACTCCCCCTCAAGGTCAATGTTTCCCTGGTGTGCACTACACCACTACCCCCCCCTCAAGGTCAATGTTTCTCTGGCGTGCACTACACCACTACCCCCCCTCAAGGTCAATGTTTTCCTGGTGTGCACTACACCACTACTCCCCCTCGAGGTCAATGTTTCCCTGGCGTGCACTACTCCCCCTCGAGGTCAATGTTTCCCTGGCGTGCACTACTCCCCCTCGAGGTCAATGTTTCCCTGGCGTGCACTACTCCCCCTCGAGGTCAATGTTTTCCTGGTGTGCACTACACCACTACTCCCCCTGGTGGTCAATGTTTCCCTGGCATGCACTACACCACTACTCCCCCTCGAGGTCAATGTTTTCCTGGTGTGCACTACAGCACTACTCCCCCTCGAGGTCAATGTTTCCCTGGTGTGCACTACACCACTACTCCCCCTCGAGGTCAATGTTTCCCTGGTGTGCACTACACCTCTTCTCCCCCTCGAGGTCAATGTTTCCCTGGCGTGCACTACACCACTACTCCCCCTCAAGGTCAATGTTTCCCTGGTGTGCACTACACCACTACCCCCCCCTCAAGGTCAATGTTTCTCTGGCGTGCACTACACCACTACCCCCCCTCAAGGTCAATGTTTTCCTGGTGTGCACTACACCACTACTCCCCCTCGAGGTCAATGTTTCCCTGGCGTGCACTACTCCCCCTCGAGGTCAATGTTTCCCTGGCGTGCACTACTCCCCCTCGAGGTCAATGTTTCCCTGGCGTGCACTACTCCCCCTCGAGGTCAATGTTTTCCTGGTGTGCACTACACCACTACTCCCCCTCGAGGTCAATGTTTCCCTGGTGTGCACTACACCACTACTCCCCCTCGAGGTCAATGTTCCCTGGTGTGCACTACACCACTACTCCCCCTAAAAGGTCAATGTTTCTCAGGCTTGCAGGATTTTATAAACATGTACATAAAAATATATTTAGTCATTGTGTTTATTTAATGTTTACAAAATATACACAAATATTGAAGTAAACATAAGATAAGTAGTAAATTGATTATTCTATTAAGGCAAATAACATTTACCAACAAGTACCATAATTGTAAGAAATACAAATGAAACGAATAAAATGCAGAAATACACAAGGAAATTTTAATCTCAATTTCGAATATTCGTTAAACAGACAAATATACAAAGAAACAATAACTTGAAATCACGACAGAAAACAATTAAATGTTTCAAGTCTGAGACATACAGAAATCAGAAACGAGTACTAAGACATAAATTCCAACATTTTGAAATTTTTACAGATTAATGAATGGAATAAATTGTTGCGACTAATCACCACAATTTAAGAAACAACAGATCGTTACAACTGATTACAAGTATCTACCGGTAATTTCATTGCAGATCTTTAAGTACACACAAATTGTGCAAAAAATGAATCGAGGATAAAAGATCCCCAAAATACCGTAACATTCAGCTAAGATACATTTAGAGAGAAAACATATAAAATACAAGATACGATTTTAAAGCATACAGATAAAATACATGTAGACCAGACAGACGAAAGCTGTAAAAAGAAATACATGTATTTTTGTTTTTGGAAAACATTTTAAAATTTCTTGCATTCAAGACTGGGATTTCCCACGCTTACACAGGTTGCTGGGAAACTCTATCAAACACTCCCCTGTGTAGGATGAGTCAAGTGCTGAAGACATCACACAATGACGTCACATAACGCGGTTACTCGGCTGAGCCTCTTTCTGCCAGTAACAGTAATCCTCGCGCCAGATATTTCTATCCGTACTGGAAGCCAGTGAAAGATTGTTATAATACGGAGCAAATCTTCTAATGCAACATATTCATTTTTTGTGCTGAAATACACTTTTACACTTAATTATGATCTAGACATATGCTATTGAACATGACAGTCTCTTAAATGAAACATGTATGAAAAACTATTTTGATGTATGTGTATGCTTTTTGTCAACTCATGTCATTCCTGTCTGTAGAAAATCCTCTCTGATTTCTCAAAATTTCTAGTTAAGACAAATATACTGTACTTTCAAAATTCTACTTTCGTTTTGATGTCTAAAAATAGGCTACCTTAGGTTCCATAACGTGTTGATTTCAAGCTAATAGAAAGTCTTTTTGGGAAATGTAAACTGCAATATGGGTGGTTTGAAACTACTATATAGCTCTGAAAGAACAAAACAATTAATGTTATACCACTTTGAAGGTACTGGAAATTCCAAAATGATGAGTTAGAAACTTTGCTCCATTTATTTAGTACAGATCTACTGGTTACTGTAACTTGCCTCAATATCTCACGAATATTGGAGACAAAATACAAGACTTATATATAAAGTCAGCGGTTCACTACATAACAAACATTAATTATGAATGACTGATCATTGAACCACTGACGTGTCTGCTTTGTTTGTTTGTTTTGGGTTTTATGCTGTTACCTTTACAGTATTTCAGTTATATACAGCGGTTAGTTGACCTAACCAATGCTCCTGGGTTACCAACCAGTACTAACCTGCTCCTCCACAAGCAACTGAAAACTTCTCCACATAAATCAGAGTTCAAAGGTGGAAAACAAATGACTCTGGATGCATTATCTTCTTTCAAATTGTCATGGAAGAACATTCGCCCACGACCTCCAGATAAGCAGTCGCGTGCTCTACCGACTGGGCAAACTGGGCGCTCTAAATGTCTGCAGTTACAAAGAATACTTGATGATATATCACTGAAATCAAAACATTCCTCAAAATATCAACAATAGAAAAACAAAATGGGGTTAAATGTTATACATTGGTAACACAGACAAGAGATATCAAATATAGCACTTACAGTAAAACAATCATATGTAACATGTCACACATAAGTAGAATTCACAAGCCACCACCCGGGGTAAAACAGAAAATGTACTGAATGAAACATATTTGTAAACAACAAAACCTTCAATGATGGTATGTTACCTCAGGCAAAGTTGAAAAAATACTAGTATATAATGTAAATAAAAGAACATTAGTAATGTAAAACCATTGACAGCCATGTAGTACAATATAGCATTGCTTAAAATTTAATGTATATAAATGTGTGAATAAACTAAAGTCACATAAATACGCAGGGTAAAAAACATTTACATAAAAATACTTAAACAAACTACTTTATTCTTAATGTAAATAAATATTCATAAATCGTACTCGAAATCTCATTTCGTTGACCAAGAATATAAAACAATGTTGGAACTTCACCATATACACATTCATTTATAAGACATTACATTAACAAAACCTTGAGGGACAGTGCTCATTAACTTGAGATTCATTTTAAAACTCAATCTTGATTTCCGTTCGAACACCACAATTTTCCACGTGCTAGTATTTGTTCGCTAAACGAATCCGCAAAGTCAACATTGCCTCATATCTGCTACATACATTCCAAAATATTGATAGCATACATCCGTAATTTAACTGATAAACACTGAAATATTTGAGATTAATCTAAAATTCAACAATTTTGTGACTATAGGTGAACAGTACAGCAATATAACATAGAAGCCGACGACATGTAACACATAAATCTATTGCACCAGGAAATTATGTCACAACCTTTGACAGAAACAACTTGTTGACCCTTAAACTCGTGAACTATTGGAAAGATAACTCTAAACCTTTGACAGCATCACTTTTTAAATTTGAATCTTGACAACTTGTTGTAAACTCAAGTTTTGGAGTTATATGTATAAAAAAACAAGAGCGGCAAACTGTCACAAAATACGCCCGTCCTAAGACAGAGCTCAGGGTTAAAACAAGACAAATTTTAGGTAATTTCTATAATCAAAGGGCGATAACTCCTGAGTGACTAAAGCCATACGGCTGGTATACGTCTTGTTCTATGAACAGGCGTATAAAAAAAAATATGCTCAAAAGTCGCAAAGACTAGTGTACGATTTTAATCTGTATCCCCGAAATTTTGTTTTATAGAATTAAAATAATCAACCTCACAATTTTATAAACCATACAGTACAAGGAAAACATTCATTTCACAAGAATATCAATCCAATAGTTCAGCAGTTTTGGCCAAAAAAGTTTAGCATTTAATAGAAGTAAATAGCTATATGAAAATATACAAATATACTATGCAAGAAAAATCACAAGATTCTAAGCACACAATATATTTCAGATGATGAACAACTCACGTTTCTGTATAAATGACCATGCTTCTTTTCTTTCTGTCTCAAATAACATTTAGATGTAATGTTACATTGTTTAATTACAGTTAAATTAAAATCTAGAGTTTCCTTGAAGTTTGTGCCCCCCCCCCCCCACCCTACAACAGTCGGAGAAACTCCCTGAACGGGAAATCAAGGGATGCCCCTCTCCTGTTCCCCGATCAACATCTGAACGGCGAAAATTTAGATATGCAGTTCGTATGAATATAAGCGATACTAAAATCATTCTAGCTCCACAAGAAAGTTTTCCTCCAGTCAGCTTTTAAAACCATCAAAATAGTGACGTTTTGCTTCCTGAACGGGAGTTAAAAATCTAAATATAGAAGCACACTTCCTGATCAGGGAGCAGAAACAATAGGATATAATGTACTTTTTTGGTCGGCAATGCACAATGAGTTTAAAATAGATGGGTATTTTCATGTGTTAGAAACAATCAAAATGTATACACAATATATGGCCTTTCATGACAAGGGAATTTTGATGATCGGTTTTATTTCACATCATTTAGCATTCTTGTTTAAGCATATTATAAGCATCCTTTAAAAATTAAGGGGCACAAACGTACAGGTGTAGGGGCTATTGTCACTCAGGTTTTTTGTCAGGAAGTTGAATCAAGAGCCAGTATTCCATACACATGCCCTTTCATGCCAACTTAAAAAAACAAATAACACGAACATTGATCATTTAACATTTCCATTTATCCAAGCTTGACCTTCAAGAACATAATATCAAAAATTTTACCAATAAATCAGATAAATTTAGAAACTGTGTAAACAACTAACCATTCAGATGTCATTTTCAGAATAAGTCCTTTTTTTAGATGCAAACTTGCATGTGCTATTGTTTATATCAGTAGTATTGCTATTAAGTTTGAGATGGTCTATAAATGGTGATAAAGGTAAATCACAACGCTCATAGTCATCACTAATCACAAAAACTGCATACAAATTTGTGACAAATTCGGCAGGAAAAAATAATTTCTATGGTAACAATGTAGAACAAAGCACTGAAGAGCATTTGGTATAAAGGCAGAAATATACAACACCAAAATTGTGTAAAACATCTCGCAGAAAATATTATATTACATCACAAACAATAACTTATATATCCTTGTTAGAACCTTCGTCTTCTCAGATAAGTATCAACACTCATTCGGAATCATTTATACGATTTGCTTGTATTTTTTATGGTACTAACAAAGTAACGTAACGGAAAAAAATCTTACTTCGATTTTCTTTTTTGTTCAGTTTCTTCTTTCAAATATTTCACAGGAAATTAATGATGACAATATCATATCTGTATTTTTCCTATTTAATATGTCAAATTTGTTCAATGTATGTTTTGTTGCCAAATACCAAAATACCGCGAAACTGGAAGTAACGCAAAAATAGCAGCAAACACTATAAAGCAACTGTTTAACAGTTCTGTTGAAGTCGAGTTCAATTAAAAGAAATTACAAAATATTCCAATCAATCTAAAGAATTGTTGAATAATGTCAAAAGTCACAGAATCTATAGTCGTCAAATATTTACAAAAACGTAGGATGCATAGAAATAACATAGGTTTGTGTATATTATAAACAGGGTTAAAATAATCCAATAGGATTGGGCGATTTTATATCAGAATTATAATGGTCACAGCAAGTTGTCAAGGGGTCCTTATGAAACCTTTAAAGAAAATACAGTAACTATCAAGTCAAGCAGTGCTTTGATACATACAACCTTAGTATGTACAGCAAAATTCAATGATCTATTAATCTAAGTGCAATAACTTTCAGATGTTTCTTCATTTTGACCGGTATGGCACATTGACACCTACTCTCCCCTACACAAATAATTACAGTCCCACTAATAAATGAATCGAACCTATACCTGACAAGTGAGCCAATATACAAGTACTGGGAACATAACATGGTATATACATGCAGTCACAACATGTCTATAACCAGAGAAATCGTGCCTCGATTATAATTAGCACCATTTTCTAGGGAGTGGAAACTACCAGCAACATGTGATGGTCGCCGCACGTGTTCCATAGTCAATCTTAACATCAACAAGAGGCGCAGTTATAAATACACATAAAATGGCCTTACAAATCACATAAGAGCTTATATGTACTTGGAGATACTGAAAATTTGAAACCTGCTAACAAGCGACAGAAATCTTTCCAATGGCATTTGACTGCTAAAATGCTGTTACAAAAGCAGAAAAACAAGGAAACACTGCAATCACCAGGATGCTTGCAAGTTCAACAAAATTTCCTATAAATATGTGTATAATTCATACAGTTTAGCAATTGAATATTATAAGTAATTCAATATATATATAGTAGGTATATAAAATGGGACCTATTCAGATCAATTTCAAGATTCATTACAGTGCACGAGTATTTTTTTTTCTTAATGTTGCAATAAAAATATATGTAGGAAAAAAGTATTTAGCATAAGATTTGCTTCATACATAATCTGAATTCCATTATTATTCAATTCAATTAACATAAATAAACTATAAACAGGCATGAGAGTACAAAATTTCAGTCCAGGGGGGCGCTGACAGGGGGTGCTGACAGCCCCCCGTGAATCCAGGGCATTGATCTAAAAAATTGCCCTTGCGAGCGTCATGCCTGTATAAATTACCATTAAATGCTGAAACAGTACGTCAAAAATTCAGTTTAAATTGTAAATATTCATTGATTAAGACTATTAAGTATTTCTGCATTCAATATTTAGTAATTTCAATCCAGATATATAATTACATGAGGTACATAGCTTAGCTTGACAATAAATTGCTCTTAACATACACTACACGGTATGCACAAATCACTAAATGTAATCTACACAGGAACAGAGTATGTATGTTATTGCTGTGTTCCTGTACTTTAGTACTCCTGTTTTGGTATTACAAACACTAACAGTAGCCTTTATTAACACACAGAACTTTCCTACACATGTGCACTAGAACCAGGCTGATCCATCTCGTCCAGATAAATGTCTTCGTGAACATCATTTGCAGTATCTATGCTAACAGTTTCAGCTCTTACTTCAGTCTTATACACTCGACCATCACCACCTATCACAATATCATTCTCATCATCATCATCGTCACCAAAGTTATCATCCATATAACTACCAACTCTAGGTTCATAACTTGCTGTTACTTTAGTTATATCAGTGTATTCCAGCATTGGAGATGTTGTGCTGTGTGCACTGTCGTCAGATATCTGTTCTTGTTCAGCTAGGTGTGACACAACACTCAATGGTTCCACACCATTATCTGGGGTACTAGGTTCGATCTCTAGAGAGTCTGTGGTGTTTGGGTCAGCTATACTGGTAAATCCTTTGATTGCTTTGATAATAGATGTACACAAAGCATCATCCAAGCTCAATGCTCCTTGTTCATTTTCTCTGCAAAAATTACGACATATTTTATTAATTCCTATAGATAGTTCCCACATCTACAATATTTACCTCCCTTGTTCTTAATCATCAGCCATTTTTGTAGGCAAAACTGATAAGCACTTATAGGAGTAATTCCCAAATATGTGATAATTGAGAAAATACCAAGAGAATTTGTATGTGACAACCACTTTTTTCAACTTTCTGAGCCCACTTTAGCACAATGAATAAGTTATTTTTATATATCTGATTTTATTTTATCATTGTTTACATTATATTCCCTATAAACTTTATTAGGAAATTTGCCTATCAATATGGCCGACTATTCAGAACAAGGGAGGTAAATATTGTAAATGTTGAAACTATCTATACTATAAGTATATACTGTGTTACTAATATTACATTAAATATACGTTATCATGAAATGTGAATGATAAATGAGTAGATTTATGTAATTCAAATTTCCACATACCATTACCGACATTCCCTCAAGTTTACACAAACAATAGCTAATAAAATCTAATTATACAATGATAAAAAAATGAATTATATAACAAAATTGACATTCATAATATATTTTATATTTACATTGACTGAATGTTTGATGGGCATATAACTTTGATTCTAGTGATGTTGGCAAATGGACTTCACATTGTTCCTATAAAATGCTTCAATGAGCAAATGCTTTCACCAAATACATACATGTGAACCTTTTCAGAATGCAAACAGGGAGATTACACCCCGAAAAGTGGGAGATTGAGATTCAAAGCGGGAGATATTCCTGTGACTGGAATTTTGTCATTTGATGTCAATAACAGTATCATAATAAAGCTGTTAATAGCAATGTTCTGCAAATAAACTTGTGATCTTAATCACTGTAAAAAAAGTTGCCAATTGTCATGTCTGAATACAATAGAAACATGTGAAACTTGAATAAACAACGTGACAAGCGAAGGTCGTATCGTATTTGATCATTGTCAACAAGCGCTTGATTTCATGATTGGAAACGTCTATATAAACCCATAAATGTTGTATACACAATTTCCGACTGGTATCCGGATTTTAGCACATCCGGTTATCAGTTTGACAAGTATTTTCAGCTTACCAGCCTAGTTAATATACTAAAACTACCACATGACAAAAATTTACGATTTTTACTTAGAAAATAGGGAGATTGTGTCTCCCAGCCGGGAAAGCGGAAGTGGCCTGTCAAATCCAAGAGTCACCCGCGGAAATCGGGAGAGTTTACATGTATGCATAGATTTTAAACAGTTTTACTCCCTAAGCTTTATCTGCGAACCTGAACTTGAATTGTCGATATACAGTATGAATAATGTATTTGCCATTTTGTGAACCTAACTCTGCCTACTGTTTGACGTCATCAAGTAGCTTGGTTCATGTGCCATCAAAACTCGAGAGAGTACAAGAAAAACAAAGATGGCAGCACAGTCAGGGGATAGGCGCAGTAAGGGGGTACGACGGTATGTATTGTAATAAATTTCATGTATTGTATGGGTTTTAAACATACCTGTTATATATAGTCATGGCAATTACGGCTGGGTGGGGTATTGGTAAAGGTATCTGCATTTTACCAAACTCTGTCTCCAATCTTTGTCTAGACCAAAGATATCTCTTCTTTCTAAAAAATAGTAGAGATTAAGCTTGATGGGTAGATGGAATAAGCATAGTAATTGTCAGTTCATGACAATTGTCGAAAAATTTCAAACAAGTAAGTATGATAAATAAGTACAGTCGACTCTCGTTATGACAAACTCCCTTAAGACAAAATTTTCAGTTATCTCGAAGTTTTTTCAAAAATCCTGATTTTATCCTTCTTTGTCTATATGAAATTCTGTCGGTTAAGACGAATTTTCGTCATGAAGTTTTCCATTATGTTGACGTTTTTTCGAAGTCCTGCACCTTAAATCTTTTGTTAAACACAAAGTCAGATCGTATCCTGCTGACGACAAATGTTTTCACACATTACGGAGATGAAACGGACGATTTATCTGTATTTTCGCACATTTAATTATAATATCGATTATTTACACAATGGAAGGATTTGTACATGTTTGCAAAATGACTACTTATGCAAACATGTCAAATACATTTGTAGTTCAAAACTGGGATCAAACCAAAAGTTTGTAAACAGACCAAAATTAGTGATTTAATAATGCTTATACTTTAATTAAAACATGTCATCTTTAAATTGTTTTATGTCTCTGATAATTACACCATATCATGTATGAATTAAAAGAGGTATTACTAAACACATTGTTCTTTATGAGTAGTACATAAAGTGCAATTTAAGCAATTTTCACAAACTTGTCTTTCTCACGAAACACCACCAGTACGGCCTCCATATGTTTATGTCGAATTTTTGTTAAGACAAACTTTTTTCTACGGTCCTGAATAATTCAACATAACGACAGCCGACTGTATTTTATTACATAAATTCTATTTTAATGTGTAACTGTGAAAATTAATCAATAGTTGCCTTTAATACTATAAGTATATCAGAAAATATGATTTCATACTTGAACATGTTTTTCGACACAAACCTGGTTTCCGAGAATCACCACAATAATTTGCTAGACACTGTTTAATAGAATGAAGCAGACAACATCCATCACTAGACAAAGTTGTATGTAAATGGTAAAATATTTAGCGACTAGTCAAGTCTTTTTGAACATTCCATCTTATTCTGCATGACATGTTCACATATTTGATAATGTGGAAAAGATATTGCAGACATGATTTCAGGTATTTACTTGAAATTGATTTCAGGTATTTACTTGACATTGATTTCAGGTATTTACTTGACATTGATGCAATTCCAGGTATTTACTTGACATTGATGCAATTCCAGGTATTTACTTGAAATTGATGCAGATTTCAGGTATTTATTTGACATTGGTGCAGATTTCAGATATTTACTTGACATTGATGCAGATTTCAGGTATTTACTTGACATTGATGCAGATTTCAGGTATTTACTTGACATTGATGCAGATTTCAGGTATTTACCTGACATTGATGCAGATTTCAGGTATTTACTTGACATTGATGCAGATTTCAGGTATTTACTTGATATTGGTGTATATTTCAAGTTGATTTGCACCTTTTTTCTAAATTCTGAACAATGAAATCTGCACTTAGATACAAATAATGAATAGGTATGAAATGAACCCTAGGGGGACTTTCCTGAAATAACCCCGAGGTAAAATTCCTACCACTATACATAGATAATAGTGTTACAAAACAAGCCGGATCTATAACAGATGATAAATATTTTTGTAAAGGAGATGGTCTTACCTTAATGTTCTATAATGGTGTGTTTGTGTAATGTTTTCTGTAGGATTGAAGAATCCAACATCTAGCTGAGGGGATGTAGTGCTGACATCACCTGAATATATCAACAACAACTTTACCTATGCTGAGAACTACAGAATTATCACATCAACAACAACTTTACCAATGCTGAGAACTACAGAATTATCACATCAATAACAAACAAACTTAGGTTGTTCACAGGAGTGTTGTACTCTGTGAGCTATAATCTGAATCAAACAGGCATAGAAGTTGAGGGTAGAGAGCTTACTCCTGACTCGAAGGGCGCGAGTTCGAGTACTGACATGGATTAGGTGGAACCGTGAACTCCACAATCCCTTACTAATATTCAGGCACGAGTTTTGGCTCATTACCCATTAAATAGACGAAGAGGGATTAATAGAGGTTGTATATGATGTGAACTATTTAAGTTTTATGCATTAATCAGAATCAGCTATACAACTTTAACAAGAGATGTTTAAAAACATGTAAGACCCCTGACAGGCACCTTGACATTTGCAAGATATTCATCAGACAAGGATTGGTCACTGTGTGGACCAAGTTTAAGGATGATAGGTCAAGGCATTCTCGAGCTATTGACCGGAAACGAAAGGGTTACCGACCGATGGATCAACCAACAGATATATGCAAAGCAATATGCCCTCTCATCTTTGAAGGGGGCATAATAATTATCATCAATACAAACAAGGAGCCATACAACTTTAATAATTCCCATCAATACAAACAAATTAGACCTTGACCAACAAACACCCTGCCAATACAACCTGCTATACTGTAGTATTAAATTGTTATAGTCTTAAAGTACCAATCTAAATATTTCGAGGGCTCAATGCAACACTGTTGTAACTCCTATATAAATACAAAGGAGTAACAACAGTGTTTGGTTGAGTCCTCAATTTTAGAGGACAGAAAACTGGTGTGTACCTGTGTTTGTATGCACCTCTGTGACAATATCCAAGTCATCGTGAACATTTGTAGACTCCAACATCTTTATATAACGTCCAAGATTCAAGTGTTGTACCTGCAATTATTCAACATTAGCTATAATTATACAGTGTATACAGTTGTTTTTTTAGTATTTTGCAGTTACTTCGAGTAGTAAATGCTTTTGTGCAATCATTACAGTGTAATCTATATTAACAATACTTGACCCTATCTTGGCAATTGTGAAGAAATTCTAATCATTTTCAAAAAAAAATTCTTTATATATTTTTCACTTTGATTTCATTATTTGCACTTTCAAAACAATTCCTGCAAATAATAATTACATGGAAGACATCAACTAAAGAGTGGTCATAAATCTGAAGTAATATGATTTGAGGATTCATTCTTCACTTTTGGAAATTATCATATTAGGATATCATCAAAGGGGTAAATTTTATAGTTAAACAAATAGGGAAGTTCTGAGAAGTAATTTGTATTAAACTAGAAGTGTTCATAGGATACGGATGCCCCCCCCCCCATGGGCTTTTCAGTAGAATGCAAATATTTTGTTTGCAATGCTATACAATTTTGAAGCAATATGAATTGAAAGGTAAGAAAAATCAACGTTGGTCTGTATTTAACTATCCAATGCTGATGTGCTGAATTGAATCCATCCAAGAGTTATTGATCGGAAACAAACTTTAAAGTCGAAAAATGCTATAACTCCTCCAAAATCAGACTGGACCTGTGCTTTACTATCTTATGCTTATGTGCCAAATATACATTGAATCCATCCATCCTTGCAAAAGTTATTGATTGGAAACCCTTTTTTTGCATGGATGGATGAAAGGACTGACGGACAGGGGTAACAACACATTATGCCCCTGGCTTCACTATTCTTCGAATGGCAACTGATGATATCGGGACCAACTAAAATGTTCTGATAGAAAGAATTCGGAATAAGAAAATATAGATTTCAATCCAATTATGCAACTTGTTGGGGAAGATATTGTCAACATGAACAATCAATAAAATCAGAATACCGAATAGCATATCTCACCTTCAGATGAAATTGGCTGTCAGTAGCTTCCAGTGGAACAAGGAATGATGGAGAAAGTATGTGGGACAACTTCTGACAGGCCAATCCTAAAATAACAACAAAGTTCATCATCATTCAAAAATACATTCTATAAGACATTTATTCTGCTCAGTGAATGATATTTAGAAACACAGCAAATGATTTTAAATCGAAAAACTTGATACTATAAATATGTATAAGCTGTGCCATGACAAAATCTGTATTAGTTGCATTAGTTATGACATCAAGTATTTCCCAATCAAAGTTTTGACGTCACAAACTAAGCACTTTGTCCGAAGATGTTTTGGAGGCTGAACTGTGAAGTATTTGTATGTATTGCATACTTTGACTTTTTCCCGTTTGAAGAGCAGAAGATTTTTGAAGAATTATGTACATTCTGACGCGACGTCATCATTTTGTAGCTTAATTTTGCATCTTGTTCTTAACACTGGAATTGATATAGTAAAAAAAATAGATGCCTGATTTTAGTACTTGGGTATTACAAATATATTATGCTCATTTATTTGTCCATTTGTTTACCTAAACAAACATGAAAAATATACTTTATCTTGTTAAAACTTCAATAAATATGCATTATCACAGAATATATTTATACATGTATGGTAATATATTTTTCTCTATTTGTCGAAAAAAGACGTTTGTACAATGTCATGTATTGTCATAAAATTATTTTAAAAAATTCCATTTTTTTAAAAAGCGGTTGTTTTTTTACTAATTTTGTCTGTCAGTAATAAGATAAAACAAGATTGTTTTAAACAGTTATACATAGCAATGGTTCTTATTAATTATGTTTTAGAATATATAACAACAATACTGGATGAAGCCCCTTAAAACTAGAAATGTGTCCGTAGGACATATATGCCCCCACTTGCAGCCTTTGTCACAAAAGCAAATGCTATTATTCTGCTCATAGTTTGTGAATGGATATCAACATCACCAAGTGAACAACTGTACTGATTATGGTAATTAGTCAAGGGCCATAACTTTGCACTTACTGGGCGTAATCATTCATGAAACCCCAGGTGCACAACTATACAGGTTGGTGAACATTCCTGTGAAGTTTTATGACTCTGACTCATATATTTTTGGAGATATGAGTGTCGCAAGATTGCATACTCTGTAGGCCATGTTTTAACTAAGTCAAGGGCCATTACTTTGCACTTACTGGGCACAACCAAACATGAAACACTATGTGCACAACTACACGTGCTGGTGAACATTCATGTAAAGTTTTATGACTCTGGCTCATATACTTTTGGAGATATGAGTGACACAAGATTTTGTGACGGATGGAAGGACGGACCGACTGTTGGACAGACGGACAAAGGCAAATCTATAAACCCCCTTTCAGAGTGGGGGCATAAAAATTAAGGTTCAGATGAGCCAGATACATCTTTAAATAAAAGTTGAAAAAGATATCTGTTAGAATATGACGTAAATGATTGAAAACATGATCTGGATAAAACCCCTCCAACAATTTAGCAGCTTGTAAGATCGTCAGCTACAATACATGTGTACATTATCTAACTGATGATATACAGGTTACACAAGACAGTCAATCCCGCATTTTGATCATATAACAGAGAAAAAAGTTTTGCCCACGCATACCATAGTATCTTAAATGCGTCATAGATTTTTGTTCTTATGTAAAATAAGGTCAATTAACACTGTGAAGAAATGCTAATAGAACACTTCATCACACAGATTTTTCATGCATCGAATCATGGTCAATGGCCACAACTTTGCACTTACTGGGCACAGCCAAACATGAAACCCCAGGTGCACAACTACACATGCTGTTGAACATTCCTGTATAGTTTTATGACTCTGGCTCATATACTTTTGGAGATATGAGTGACACAAGATTTTGTGATGGACGGATGGACGGAAGGACGGACGGTTGGACAGACGGACAAGGGCAAATCTATATGCCCCCCCCCACCCCTTTCAGAGTGGGGGCATAAAAATTAAGGTTCAGATGAGCCAGATACATCTTTAAATAAAAGTTGAAAAATATATCTGTTAGAAAAACCTGAATATGGACTTTTTGTTCACTAATTCAGGTTTTGTCATGGTGCAGCTCATATATTGGATAGTTAACCTTTTAAGACATTGAAATACAATTATGGCAAAAAACTTAAATTGTCTAAGTAAATTGTAGACATTGAAAGCAGTTTATTAATCTGTAAAAGACAAAAAGTAATCATGATTCCCAACTCTCCCGATTCAGTCGGGAGTGCGCCGATACATCACACAAACCCTGCATCCCCGTATTAGCATTTAAAACCCCGATTTTACGAAATTCCCAAATTATGTGTGTTGAAAATGTAGTTCATATCAACTGTAAGCGATGAGCAAAAAATCATAAAACATGTTGTTAACACCTCTGTAAATTGTCAAACTGGCATCCAATTAACGATGTCGATAACTGCCGTCAGGGGGCATGCCATGCAGATGACTTTTAATCGGTAGAAGGACATTAGCCCCAAAGCTCAAATTTGCATAGGCAGACAAAAGCCCCTTCATGATATTGCACATGCGGACAATAGCAGTAATCTGCCTCTCGAGACCCCAAATCTACCTCTTAGAAATCATGAAAACCCATCTTAGTGGTAAAAAAAGTTGGGAATCATGAGTAATGTATACTGCTCTCATTGAGGTACATGAAAATAAACCAAAAAATTATTAAATATTCAACATTGAACATTCAAACTTCGAACGTTTTTCTTTACACAAACCTGTCCAGTCTCGGTATTCAAGCGTCTTTTTCTCCCAGAACTCTTCTTCAGAAATATGACGTAAATGATTGAAAACATGATCTGGATAAAAGCCCTCCAACAATTTAGCAGCTTGTAAGATCGTCAGCTACAATACACGTGTACATTATCTAACTGATGATATACAGGTTACACAAGACAGTCAATCCCGCATTTTGATCATATAACAGAGAAAGAAGTTTTGCCCATGCATACCGTACTAGTATCTTAAATGCGTCATAGATTTTTGTTCTTATGTAAAATAAGGTCAATTAACACTGTGAAGATTTAATGCTAATAGAACACTTCGTCACACAGAATTTTCATGCATCGAATCATGGTAACATATTTAAAGTGTGATATTTCTATCCACAATGATATAAAGTCATGTTTGAGAAACACGAAAAATTGGTCAATAGCGCTACCGGGAATCGAACCCAGGTCTACGGATTGCCGGTCCATTATGCTAACCACTTATGGCAACCTTTTTCTGTCATCTACAGCTTATAATTTAAACAAAACATCTAACTGATTTCATATTGTTCCTAGCTCAAACAGATCATCCTCAGTACCCAGGCCCCTTGGTCACAAAAGATCAACTGATCTGGATCAACTTGATACATTAACATATTTGCCTTTTCCATGAAGCAATTGAACACTTTTTCCAGTATCTCTCACATACACAAAAATACATAAACATCTTCTAATTTACATTGTGAAAACATACTTAACTTCATCATGATGTTGAGAAATTAATTTATTATACTTATGACTGAAACTGATCTAGATCAAATCAGAATCAATTTTCCAAAATCGGTCGTAATTTACTAATTTCCATCGTTTTCTTAATAAGCATGACATTTGAATTTAATGTCTGAAAAGTTTTGCAGAATGTTCACATCTGTTGCAGTATGTAAAAAGATTTAGCGTTGAATAACATCTTTTAAAAGTTTGAAAGATCCTATATTTGATCTTGATCCTGATCCCAAAAACTGATTCTTTGTGAACACAGGGCCAGGCTATTCATACCATATATGAAACCCTGGGACTGACTGTAAAAATCTCATACTCATACTAATAATTATTGAGATGAAATCCAGCCGCTTGATTGGCTGCATGACACGTACCTCATGCAATACAGAAATTGCTGAGGAGTTACAGATGAAATTGAGGTTCTGAGGGATAGCTCTTCTCAAAAGGAGATTCCTTCTTTTTTGTTATTGTCCATTTCATTGGCCGAGAATTGCTAATGAAGATTCTTGCATTAAGAAGTTTCGCTTGACAATTTGCCAAGGGTATCATATAATGTTATGAATAGTCTGGGTACCGAGGTTGAAATAGCTTGCCAGTTGTTGAAAGTATCAGTGCATATGTATCAGGGCTGTAGAAATTATTTTCAAAGACACTTGTCCCGGACCAATGGAAATGTAAAATTTGACTTGTCCGACATAGGAAGCTAGTTGTCTTAGAATATCAAGTCAATTTAGTAACAAATAAACATACACAATGATAGCTCCACAATCTAAAATTAATAATCACCTGTATGTGTTTGTGGGATTCTAAGGTTTGACTTACAAATGAACAATTGCTGATGTTGGTTAGCTTTAAAAACAGACTTGTCCGGGACTAACTTCAACTCAGCTGTTTGGATTTCTAGAGCCCTGTGTATACATTATATTTAACTCTTTGTGCTGTTTTTGTTCAGCAATACAAACCTTGAGTTGTTGCTCTGGTAACTTTATCTTGTTCTGTACAGTCATACTGAGACCTGTGTTTAATCTCCATTGTCTCCTGAAATCAGCACAAACACATTTTTGTGATCTACTGAATAGCTAACCCGTAATAGAATGACAAAAATAAGCAGAGTAATAAAATATGTGTCGTAAAAGGCCAAGTGGTTGATGGGTAGAGTACCTGACTCTTGACATGAAGGTTGTGAATTCAAAACCTGCCATTGGCAAGGTTAAATCACAATTCCTGATTTAGGCATGTGTAGTTGGTAACTCAGGAAGTACCCCGGTAGTCATTGAGTGATTAATGTGAGGTGCAAATTGGTTTCAAAATTGATGTAAGACATAAACGCTTACACTGAATCTCTGTCAATAAACTCCTGAAATACACAATTTGATTAAATGATAAAATCAATAGCAAACAAGAGATAATTGAAAAAAATTATACCCCTTCAATATGCATAGTCAATACATGCAGAATTTTTTTATTTATATGATAACCTAGAAGTCAGTACTTATGATATATGGTACAAGGGTTTAATTCTAGATGGTCTAAAAGCTCAACAATTCTTAAGTTATCGGGTGAACAGGGATTCCCACTGAATGGTCCATTTGACCTTGACCTTTGACCCAGTGACCCAAAAATCAATAGGATTCATCTACAACCCGCAAGCAATCATCCTACTAAGTTAGGCCAAAGGGAAATCGAGTTATCCCGCTGTAACAGATTTCCACTAAATAACCTGTTTAACCCTGACCTATGACCAAGTGACCACAAAATCTATCGGGTAGCATTATTGCCGATCTGGCAGGAACGAACAAAATGTTTTTGACAAGTGCTCATTTTGATGCATTTCTGAAGAGAACTGTGCCAATTCTTGACAGATTTGCATAAAGTAGGCATGGTTTGAAAGAAACATTGTACATGCTTAGAATTCGTTATATTTCATGGATACATATTGATGCGTGAAGTGCAATTTTGGCCACAGAAAGAGGTCAGGTGTGAAAAGCTCAGTGGAGTTGAGTTTGTTTACCCTCGCCACCGGGATATCCCATATGGGCTCTTGACTCCTTGTACTATGCATACATATACCCGGTACTTTAAAATGCATAAAGGGAGAGAACTCATGACAATCTCCTGTGGTCTGCTATACCACATGCTTACAACTTGTCCACAAATTGTAACAAAAGTATCTTGAGTTTCAACAAAAAGGAACTATTGATTGGATGTGGAAATGTTCCAAGTCCTTATTCAAAAAGCTACTTAGATACTACGTATAAAATTCTTAGAAACAGAGCGAATTTTTCTCCTAAGGAGCTACATGCATACAGACAATGGTTGTTTTGATCAGGAGAAGACAACCTTGCATGTAATGTAATGTAGAGTTGAATGCTTACTGATTCACTTTGTTAGTTAGATCTGTCCTATAGTTGGATGTTTCAGCTTGTAATTCTTTAAAAACACCATCTTCTTGTGACACAGATGCTGAGAATGGCTTGAATATCTTGGCAACAAAGTCTCTGAAAATATAAATAAACACACATTTGTAAGTATATAATGACGGTTTTTACTTTTCCATAATAACATCCCTTTCTTAACAAGATTAAAGGCCACTAATCCACTATTCCAGCATAAAGCTCCTTCAGGAAGAGGTAACTGTACAAGTAATATTTCATTACAGTGTATACATGTATCAATTAAGCTTTTCAGCAGGGAGAGTGATGAAGGGAGACAACTTTTCACTTCAAATTATAAACATTGCAAGAATTACCTCCCTTTTGGAAATATATTTTACTTTAGGTAAATTGATCTTTTGCAAGCAGAACACAAAAGATAGGAATGAACCCAAAGAGATTAAGATAAGCTCAATTAACAATAATGAACTAAAGAGTTTTATCGCTTTCTTAAACTGTATCCCCATTGTCAGGGCAAATATTTTTGTCTCGTCAAGTTTACTAGTTATCAAGTTTGGCATCAAATGGATCAGGTCTTCTGTCCATTGAGTTAAACTGCCTAACAAACACTTGTGATAGTTTACCGCTAGACTTTACATAAGAATTGCATTATTGTTGGCTAATTTGCTTTAGCTATAATGGATAATCACTTTACAAACGAATGTCAGATCAGTCCCCCAAAGGAAATTACAAATGAAAGAATTGAATTTCTGTATGAAATAAATGAAAACTGGATATTATCACAAATATTTGGCACTGGTATGCAGTCAGTTATTTACCTGACCAGTACGTACTTGAGAGACCAAATCGAAGTAGTACATTATGCTTAATTAAGATAAGGATGTTAAATGAAATGTGAAACAGCTAATCTACGACTACTAGAAGGATTAGGTCAGATTTTAAGTATTTAAAATATGCAAAGAAGTTTGTAAATGCTAATAGCATGGAAAAATATTATGACGTGACATGAAGGATGGACAAAATGTGATATTTTGCTATTTTGTTGCCATGGGAACATTATATAAGCGAATGAAGGCCAAACGCAGTATTTGCATATTTTATGTAAAAAATAAAACACAAGAATATACAAGGCATTTCTTCATACTATATTTGTAAAGTTATTTGAAAAAAAACTGTAAATCCAAAGAAGACAGTGAGGTGGTTGATAAGCTAGCTGTACTTATGTTGTTATTTATCTTACAGACCTAAAATTTTGCAGTTTTATTAAAACGTGTTAATCTATCAAAATGTGACACTTGTTTTTGATAGAAACCTCCAATGGGACCATTTTGTCAAGGCTTGTCACATATGACCGTTCCATTAGGCACATACACAAAATGTCTTAATTAAGACCAAATGGCTTTACTAGAGTAACTGGTTCAAATGACCACAATTACTCCAGACAGGAACCTGATCTTAAAATGACCAGCTATACGTATAGTATTACAAGTTGTAGTTTCACAGAGCAGTTAAAAGAGTAATGTAGCATATTTAAACTCTGGAAATTTCTATCTAAGTAATTCTGAAAAAAAGTGGAACAAGAATCCTAATGTAAAAAGCCATAAAACTATTTCAGGGAATAAGTCTTGGGCCACAAATACATTAAACTGTACATACAGAACATTACCATGTACAATGTTTTCTCACATCTAGATCTGTCTGTAGAACAGACAAATAAATTTTTCATTCCATCGGTATATTAGGGAAATTCTTACAAAGATGGGTTATAACACCAGTAAACAAGGCCCAGACAAACAATATGCAACTATACATAAATAATTCAACATCTTTTTTTCCCAACACTTCCAAATTAGTGAGGGAAATGAATTAATGACGCCTTTTTCTTCAAAGAAGAGAATTACAGGAATTGTTTTATGGGAAAAATCATGAGAAATTGTTTTAGCCACCATAAAGTTTATCTTTTTTATCTTTATTATGGAAATTATTATCAAGAATAAGCCTTACTTAGATAGAGAAAGGATTGAGTAGAAGGAGAGTGAGAGGGGTGAAGAGGGGAATAAAGGAGGAGATTGGGAGGGAGAATTAAGGGGAGGAGAGGGAGAGTGAGGGGGTGGAGAGGGGAATAATGAAGGGGATTGGAGGGCGAATTAAGGGGATGGGAGGAGAGGAAGGAGAGTGAGAGGGGAACAAAGGAGGGGATTGGGAGGGAAAATTAAGGGGAGGAGAGTGAGTGGGGTGGAGAGGGGAATAATGGAGGGGATTGGGAGGGAGAATTAAGGGGAGGAGAGGGAGAGTGAGTGGGGTGGAGAGGGGAATAAAGGAGGAGATTGTGAGGGAGAATTAAGGGGAGGAGAGGGAGAGTGAGGGGGTGGAGAGGGGAATAATGAAGGGGATTGGAGGGCGAATTAAGGGGATGGAGGAGAGGAAGGAGAGTGAGACGGGAACAAAGGAGGGGATTGGGAGGGAAAATTAAGGGGAGGAGAGTGAGTGGGGTGGAGGGGGGAATAATGGAGGGGATTGGGAGGGAGAATTAAGGGGATGAGATGTAGGAGAGTGAGACGGGAACAAAGGAGGGGATTGGTAGGGAGAATTAAGGGGATGAGAGGTAGGAGAGTGAGACGGGAACAAAGGAGGGGATTGGGAGGGAAAATTAAGGGGATGAGAGGTAGGAGAGTGAGACGGGAACAAAGGAGGGGATTGGGAGGGAAAATTAAGGAGATGGGAGGAAGGAAGCAGGAATGGAGAGAAAGGGTGAATATAGTCAGATATGAACTGATGTGGAGGAAGAGATTGGGGAGGGGAGGGAAGAGAGGTGGAGAAAATAATAAGGGAAGAGGACAGGGGAGAAGGCTGAGAAGAGAGGGAAGGAGGGATGGATAGGGGTGAAGAGGGGTAGACATAAAGAGACTGAGAAACGAGGATATATGGAGGGGAATGTTTCAGTGGTGGAGAGGGGATGAATAGAGGAACAGACTGAGAGATTGATAGGGGAGAGGGGACTCCAGGCAGAGAGGGGGTAGAGTTATCTCAGAAACTGCAGCAGTTTTCAATAAATTTTTATTTGATTCCAATATTAAACAAACACTTCTATAATAAATCATCTCACAAAAAAACATAATCTCTAAAAAAGTTTGAATAAACAACAAAATACCAATTAACCTCCCTGTATGGTAATTCTGCAACATGTAATCAGTTTTTTAGACCAATTACTCTCCCCCATAAAATTGTTTCAGCAACATGTTATCAGTTTTTTAGTAAAATCAAGTTGACATGAATGGTTGTTACAACATCTCCAACATGCCAACAAACTAACATCCTAATTATGTCCTAATTAATAATCTTCTGCACTAATGGAACAGTGGGAGCTAATTAAATATCAGATACAATCTACATCAAATCTTACAGAATTCTCAGCGAGATGCATTTTATGGGAACATAAATTCAGCAGCTAAATGGTGGCATATTAAACCTTGAAAGCAAGGACATGTCAGTGCTGATGTGAGGTGGTAAAGGTGCAAGCCGCTCATCCTGGTGGCCGTTCATGCCTCATTAAGTTTACAGATACATATCAACATAAAAGTAAACGTAAGTGTTTATTCATTATACATGTAGTGTCACCCCTATTTAAAGGGCCAGCCATTACTGACTTTTGAGAAACCTACTTTCTGAGCACATTTACTGCCCAATTCCTATAGTTTAATGCCAGGCACCAGGCAGGTAGGCGGACGGTAACCATTATTTAACAAGCTGGCTGCTCACAAACCAGCCATATCTGAACGGACCCATAGAGGGATTCGGACCTTCGACATCCCGCTCCCAAGGTGGATGCCTTAACCACTTCACCCCGAGAGATGGTCCTAATAATAAACCTAAGAACTGTTTGATTTCATGAAATGAACAAAAAATGATTCAACAATTTACTTCACAACTGAACTAAGTTCAATAGGTAGAACTTCAACAGAAGCACAAACTACCATCAAAAGTATCGTCATTAATAAAATCTAAAATATGATGCACACAACATGATTGTTAAAGAAGACAACATAAAGAAGATGGGCGATGATAATAATTTAAATCAACAGCAGGCCTGAACAACTGGAGACAACAACTTAAAAAAATTTACTAGCCAATTATACACCAGGAATATAAAAAATGAACAATCAGCATAATGCCAGACAATCACTCCGCAGTAACTATGACAACCAGGACAACATGACAGACTAGGTACATGGAACAACAGCGCTCCCGGAACAGTAACATGGGAGTCACGTAAAAATGAACAAAACACAATACAGCATTTAAATTCTAAAAACCAAAGCTGAATTTCTCTAATAACGTTACTTGTGCACATTTAATATGCAACCCTATCCATTAGAAAACATTAAATGTTGAATATGTGTCATTCAGAAAATTCAAGTAATACATTAAGTCCGTGGAATTATCGTGTCTTGACACAAGCCTGTTACAGTATAATACCGACTTTTAACGCACATGTTCTGGGTGGGTGCTGCATTTTAACGACAATTTTAGCTTAACATTTCATGCGTATTTCATGTCATACAGACACTTAACGAATACTTAACAAACAATAAAACTAATTTTATATCATAAAGATTAAAACAAGTTTTAATATGCCATTTCTTAGTTTCACATTTCAAGAGAACTCTTTCAAACAGCAATTAAATTTCAGAAGGCATAAATTGAAATAAATACAGTTAAAACTACTGCAAGAAAACTCTTTATATTCAAAATGTAGAAGATTGGTCGTTTTCTTTCAAAGACTGGTTTACCCGTGGTTTTAGCAGTAAATTTGTTGTATGTTGATAGAAGTAGATAGGTGATTTTCAACAGCTTAACTTGCATTTTGTACAACCACTGAAAGCATTAGCTTAAATTTGAAATATTTTTATGCAAGGTATTTTATTAATTTTGTTCAAACTTGATATAAAAATGAAGTATTTTTAGTGACAACCTATTAAAAGATGGAAAATATCTCAAACATTTTTTTTCTGATTTTCTAGCATAGGAGAAAATTAATCTAAGGCAATCTGCATGTAGTTCCTTAAAATTTGACCCTTTTTTAATTACTTCCCTTGTTCAATACTGCATTTATCAAAATTTACAAAGTGTCAATGTCCGTGTTCAATTTCCTGCTCATATTTATAATCCTTCATTAAAATGTATATCGAACAATAAAAAGTAATAAAATATGCAATGCATTATGTACGGTGAAGCAATGAAGGTGCCAGGCATGGCCCTAGGGACTTACGTTCAAATAAAACATCAATAAATCAGAATAAATATCAACTGTCAATGTTATATGATGTAAGGTAGACAT
Source organism: Mactromeris polynyma (assembly GCA_032209605.1). NCBI lineage: Eukaryota > Metazoa > Mollusca > Bivalvia > Venerida > Mactridae > Mactromeris > Mactromeris polynyma. Next base: position 7,502,639 of record JASFXZ010000003.1, on the reverse strand, counting down.
AGAGTCTGTAGCGTATAGTGTCAGCATGCATCTACAGTTATATCAGCTTAATGAGTTTATAATGAAATTAATCACATTATACATAAATCACTGACATACAGTGGTACATTAACTTATAACTTTTATGGCAGTCATAATCTGTGACAGACACCACCAGCTAATTTCATAATACACTCCGCCATGCTTTGTATCACGCTCACCGAGTCAGGATCTCAGGGATTGAGCCACAAAACACAGTCAAAATATATTCAGAGAGGCACAGTGGTCGAGGGGTAGAGCACCTGATTCCTGATCTGAAGGTTGTGAGTTTGAGCCCTGCATTGAGCAGTGTTTGATCACCAACTTCACAATCCCTACATTTGGCACGTGAACTGGTTGGCAACTAAGCCAGGAAGCAGTCATCCAGAGTGATTAGTATAAGTAGCAAGAACTTGTTTCACAATTGATATGAAGTAAATACGATTAAACTAAAATATAAATGTTACTTGTACTATGGGTATAACTATGCTAAGTATTGAAAAGTCTCTGACAAAACTCTCTAACATGTTGTCTCAGTTCCACAAGCACGTCTAAATTTATAGAATCCTGACTGCATTTCGATTTAATGGGCAGATCAGTTTAATGGGAACTTCAACAAACAAATCATAACATTGACAACAAAATGAATTACAGCATTCAAATAGAAATTTATTTTCAACAAAAACTACAAAAATTTAACAATTAAGTTGTAAAGTTCTGTAATTAAGAGTTTATTTCCTTTTTTATAAATTACTTAAGAAATTAGCACTCATTTACAGTAATCATAATACCAAGCTAATAAATTTTGTCTAATCACTCTTGACATCAGGTGAATGCATAAACAGACCCCCAGGCACTCACATGTCAGGGTATAAGGTATGTAGTTCAGTTACATTGAAAACAATATTCAATTTTCTTTTTTTTGCACTTAAAATACACTGACGGTTTATTGTTTGTGATCCACCCCCTACCGTTTAGCCTTTCCTTTATTTGTATTGTAAAGGTCAATTACGTATTGTAAAGGTCTGTTTTGTATGATCGGGTCAATTTAAGAATGACATTATTATACTTTACTCTGTACTGGTGGCAAGTTGTCTGTTTAACTGTAAAGTGATCTCTAGTCAAAGGAATGCGCTTGCCAGGAGAGGATAGCTTTATTAGGTCAAAACTGTCACATAGGGGCGGACAATAATGTAGGCCAACTACAGGAAGAGTGTCTGGCAGATTGTCGTAGAAGACAGGCATTAAGATCATTTAGGAAGCTAAGAAATATTTTCTAACATAAGCTAGAGCTATAAATGAAAGCGATGAATACGCCCACAGTATTACCTTGTCAGACTAGGAAACAAACTATTTGACAATAACATTTACAAGTCATGGCGATGAAGTTTATTACCAGTAGAATCCACTCAAAATAGCGCAAGTATTTCCGACAAAAACCTTCCACGCACTAAAAGCAGTATACACATTTTGTAAAAAGACAAAGATGCATAAATTTCGTATTTGACTACAATATGTCGTGCCCACCTACATTCCATGGTGATTATGTGTATGAAGTTTCATTAAAATCCATTCAAAGGACAAATATATTTACAAGTAAATATTAACTAGAAATGTGTCCCGAAACCCAGGTGCGCAGCTTCACATACTGATATATACATGTATGTACATTCCTATAAAGTTTACAGTTCAGAAGAAATGAACAACACAAGTTTTATGGGATAGATGGACAGACAAGGGTCGAACTTGGCACCCATTGTGTAACTTGGGCACAAAAAAAGAACAGAGACTGAGTTGGTTTATCTTGTTGGCCATTATGTGCCACCAAGTTAGGAGCAAACAAGTAAAAGATCACAAACAAACATTTCCCTTATAGCCTGGACATGATGTTACCCTAAACCAAACATGACATTTTATGTATGTTTACAGCAGTATCAGATGTTAACTGATGTTACAATTTATACATAAATATATTACAAGCAATTAACATAATAAGTAATGAGTCATCTAACTACTATATTCTATGTTTAATTATCTACCAGTCAACAGTTATCAAAAGAAAATGAACTGCTTACTAAATCATCATGAAAAGAAGAGTATATCTCAGGATCAGAATCACTGAACATACAGCAGGGGTCTCACTAATTTTTGAATGAGCCAGGAAATCATCAAATGTAGGTGGGTTTCTAGGGGTTAACTCCTTTAATTATGATCACTCCTACAAGGAAAGTAGCCAGGTGACTGATGATGCTTAAGTTACAGGGTAATTGTACCAGCTTCCGGCTCTTATTGACGCACCTGATACAGGCTATAACGATATTAGCATCCGTTGTTACTGCATGCTCTAGAATGACGGAAGAAATTTAATACTGCACCAAATAGAAATTTTGTTACAAAGCGATCATAATCACACAATTCCAATTTCAACATTGATTTACTTGAACCGAAGTGAGCTCAAACTATTGCATGTCAGAAAAATGGATATAAATAGTAAAACCATCAAAACATTTCTATTGTCACACATAACTAACTATACCCCTGCAAAAATTACCATTGCTGACCATGGTTAACCGTGGCCTTTTTGGCCATGGTTAACCCAGGTTAACAATGGTTTTAACAAATACAACAATTGGCACTAAGGCTGACCATGGTTGGCACCACAGTCTACCATGGTTGACCACAGTCTACTATGGTTTGCACCATGGTCAACACAACCACGGTTGGAAATGGTTAACCATGGTTGTCATATAACCATGACGATGTTCAACCGGTAGTCCACTGAAAATACCATTGGTAATTATATTCCACGGAAACAATATTCCATTAATTAAAACCGCAATTTAATTGTAATTGAACGTAACATTATAAATGTTTCCAATATGATTGGACTGTCACCTTTTTTCCACTGATTGAAAGTGACGTAATTTTCCTTCAATATATATGGTAACTTAAAACACAATTAAAACTATTTTTAAATTGTATAATGTATGTTAAATTTAATTTTAAAGCAGTTGCAAGTTACAATATTCTTGGCAATTCTTTACTGTATATTTTTTTAATGGTGCTTTTAAAAAATGTAAGTTTCAGTCTTGGAAGTGACATAATTTGGTAACAAAGTCAATTTTCTTATGTTTTACGACTACAATGAACTTCATTTGCCATAAATAGATCATACTTTTGAAAGAAATATGCAAAATTGCATATTCCAATTTTATCATGTGTATTTAAAGTTTAGGTAGCATTTCTGTTCAAAATTACATTTTGCAAAAACCAGATGGTAAATGTCTCTGAAAATTGAGTGAAAGTAGAACATGCTTTGTTGAACTTATAACCTGTACACATAATTTTGTCTTGAATGCATTAACTTAATAAGAATAATTATTACTTAAGGATATAAAACAGTTTTTTATTAGTGAATGATTAACACAGACCATTAATTCAACCAAGGTCAACCATGGGCACAGTGGTTATGACCATAGCCAACCATGTCCATAATGTTTGTAACCATGGTCATATGACAGTCAACCATGGTCAGTCTATATTTCAAGACTGACCATGGTTAAACATGGTTTACCATGGTTAACCATAGCCAAACCAGACTCAAGCATTGTCAACCATGGTTGACAATGCTTGAGACTGGTTTGTTCATGGTTAACCATGGTCAGCAATGGTAATTTTCGCAGGGGTTAAACTCGGGCCAATGAAATATCCTATATTAGTGAAAATCACAGATTTGTTTAAAAAACATCACCATTCAATCAGCCCTGCCTGTAACATGTACAGTATTTCTTTAAATGGTGTTAAAATCACTAATGCATGCTTGTTTAAAGTAAAACGCGGAGACATAAATGAGGTTATTTTAGTGCTGATTTTAAGTTGTACCAGTTTAACTGCATCACTCTCCGAAATATCTTGAAAAATCAGATAAATCCATCTATCAGTATTAAACTAATTACAATGCAGACAATATTGTCGACAACAATTTAGATTCAAAATTTCCGCAGGGCAATGAAGACATCTTTAACATCAGCCTTGGGAACAAATGAAATAGCTTCAGATTTATCTAATGGTATGTACTTCAGATACAGACAGGTTATTTTGTAAACAAAATTCAAAAATGAAATAGAAATGTATAAATATTTAAGTTTCTGGAAGAGACAGTAATATACCAGACCCAATAACGATAGACGGGCGATGTCATGTAACTCAAGATATATTATAAACTATCGCAAATTTGAGGCAATAACAACTTTCAACAACAATTTGTGATCATACAAAGATAACCCAGAGTGTTCTCAAACTTTTGAGAAAAAATTACATTAAAAGGTAATAAAATGTTATATCTGTTTTGTAATGGAATGTTTTTTGTCTGAAGGGAAAATGGTCCTAAAAATAAACTTGGGAAACAACCCAACCCAGAGCCAAACAAATCCCGCCTAATTACTAGATGTCACCATTTGCTTAAGCAGACAAAACCCCTTAATTTTTAGCAAAAATGTCTGGGTGGACAACTCCCATCCAGTACCAAACTGATACAAAGTGCTTTAAGTGACTATATTACTATATGAGGCCATATTAAGTATGTGATGTTCTTATTATAGTATATATTTTGTTTAGCATGTTCAACTTTCAATCCAAGTAGAAGAGGTTCTGTCCTATGTGAAATATCAAATTCATGGAATGGGTTTTGTCCACCTTAGGACAATCCCTTGGACAGGATTAGTCCGACACTCAACCAAAGACAATTTGTTAGCCTCTGAATCATCGACATTATGCCAATAATGTTGCAATATGAGGAAATGGTTTCTTTACATGGATGACAGAAATATATGATTAATGATCTAAGTCAAGACATCTGGTCATAGATAGTATGCATCATCTAGCATTGTCTGCGATGATACACCAAACAATACATCAATCATTGAACATTATCCCTTCTTTTATATTCATCCACATACCAGTATATATAATGTATATACATATCTTCATCACAGATCCATATAGTCTATAACATTCTGCTATTATATAACATTGTGAAAACTGTGACCATTTGGCTATGATCATAATAGGTAACTTAGTACATATTTCACTTGGTCAACACACAATGCAAGATACCTGGAAGCAATTAGAAATGATATTTAAATTAACAATGGATTGAACCATATTATCTGTGAAAGGTCACTTAAATGATCAGTCAGTCCCTTTTGAAAGATGCAGAGCATTGATTAGTTTGATAGTGTTGGCATTTCTTAGAGTATTATGGACCTTATACAAAGTCAAATGATTATTTTGATGCAATTTGGGAATGTATGTTAATTCACCAATGTGTTTGCAAGAGACCACAAAAAGAAAGGGACCATCAACTCGAACACAAAATATGTAGCTTATTACCTAAAATTGGGGTATGTCATTGTAGTAGTATATATGTACACAACTAAACAGATGTAGGTATCTTGAGATTTATTCAATCCTTAAAAAGTTCAGTTACATTAAAGTTTATAACTAGGCTGCAAGTACCTTTAGAAGGTGGTCTGAAATACAACCATGTATTTTTATGATGAACATTATGTTGTATGTTACACCCATAGTAGACTGTATGTCCACATGTTTTTGTACACGTCATGTTTATCTATGTCATCTACAACAATATACTGTCCAGTTGATTGCAGCTGTCATACTTCATACTTTATATGAAAGCAATAGATTTCACTTGTCATACTCCTATTAGACCAATAGTCTTCAACTTGTCAACACTTAAATGTCAATCATTGCTTAGTGTGACTGTATTTTACAATAGACTACACTTATACTGCAGTATTAACCATAAACAGTATCAAAGCAGAGCATTAATGGTATCTTTAGTGTTTTGTTTCCAGTAAGGGTGTGTTCCTCTATAGTTATCAGTATTTTACATTTTGTAATCTAAATATGGCATGAGTAACACATCTTCTATAGATAATATAACAATAACACTGGGCCCTATAGGCCCTACCTTTGCTGATGTAAGAAAGAGGAGCGAAGCAGAATCAAGAAGTTAATGAGAAGTTGTAAAAAGTGATTTCATTCTTTCTGACTTCGGTGGCCACTCAATGAGGAAACCCTGAACCAACTGCATAAACCTGAGAGTTGATCTTGTAGTTAGAGCCTGAGAGTTGATCTTGTCGCTGAGAGTTGATCTTGTAGTTAGAGCCTGAGAGTTGATCTTGTCGCTGAGAGTTGATCTTGTAGTTAGAGCCTGAGAGTTGATCTTGTCGCTGAGAGTTGATCTTGTAGTTAGAGCCTGAGAGTTGATCTTGTCGTTAGAGCCTGTGAGTTGATCTTGTCGCTGAGAGTTGATCTTGTAGTTAGAGCCTGAGAGTTGATCTTGTCGCTGAGAGTTGATCTTGTAGTTAGAGCCTGAGAGTTGATCTTGTCGCGGAGAGTTGATCTTGTAGTTAGAGCCTGAGAGTTGATCTTGTCGCTGAGAGTTGATCTTGTAGTTAGAGCCTGAGAGTTGATCTTGTCGCTGAGAGTTGATCTTGTAGTTAGAGCCTGAGAGTTGATCTTGTAGTTAGAGCCTGAGAGTTGATCTTGTCGCTGAGAGTTGATCTTGTGGTTAGAGCCTGAGAGTTGATCTTGTAGTTAGAGCCTGAGAATTGATCTTGTAGTTAGAGCCTGAGAGTTGATCTTGTCGCTGAGAGTTGATCTTGTAGTTAGAGCCTGAGAGTTGATCTTGTCGCTGAGAGTTGATCTTGTAGTTAGAGCCTGAGAGTTGATTTTGTCGTTAGAAAATAAATTTGGTGATCATCCTCAATGAGTTTCAAAAGAAAAGTTGTATGATTTTTTATTCCATATTTAGCTCTGTTAATTAGTCTCTGAATGCAGTGGAACAGAACCACTCAAACAATCTGAGGACCACACAAGGATGATACATACCAAGTTTGGTGAACATCAATTCAGCTGTTCATTGAAATAAGTCATTTGAAGAAAGGCTTGTGGACAGACAAAGGCAGACAATGACACTTCTCCTTGAACTTTGCTCAGGTAAGCTATTAGAGGAGAATATGTAGCAACATAGTAGATAGAACAGATTGTTTTACATCCATTAATTAATTGACATTTAGCTCCTGTGTTTTTGCACACAAAACCTGCCAGACAAATCTGACTCAGTAACCTTACAACACAACAAAACAGATGTTGATATTTGGATTCCATTTGCTGGACCCAACTGTTTAATTGTGGCACGGTTATTTAAATTACCTGAAGATAGCAATTAACTGACGCAGTGACAAAAGCGAGATCAAAAAGTCAAATTCCATTTGTGGTGAAACACATGTCACTTGAGGTGAAAAATGACCATACCTGGACACAGGCATGCTAGGACCACAACAATGTAGTGAATGAGATCTTCAAAGTAATGTATGGAAGGCCATGTTTTGTCCTGGCATGTGGGGGAGCAAATGTTCCCATTGAAAACTGTGTTAATGAAACCTTTTCATTTCACTAAAACATGCCTTTGATAACGTTCTTTGTAATTGGATACCTGACAAAAAAATGTAAATTTTTACAAGTGATCTACTGACTAATACATACAGTATGACAGTGATAGCCTGTATCAGTGCTAACAAAATTACCAGTTTGGAAGGACGATGTTGGAAGTCTTACTACACCATTGCAATCAAGATACAGGATTTCTCATCTTTTTTAAATTCTTGTGTCAAGATTCTGTGACAAATCACAGTGTTCATGGTAAAAGTTACAAGCAATTGATGTTAAATGTTCTGCACTTGAACACGTTGCTGACAAATTAAAGACCAGATATTTAGGCATCAATATTTGAACCCAATTTTTTATAAGCCAACGGCAACTTAGGACAGAACATATAAATACAAATATCTTATAACAGTGAGTGCAAATCGAGGGTTCAGTGCAAGACTATACTAACTCCTACATAAATACATAGGAGTTAGTATAGTCTTGCACTGAACCCTCGAAATATACAAATATATTATAATAGTGATCGAGTGCAAATAAACTTATTCTTTAGTCATTTATAAATCCCAATAAATGAAGTAATTTCCAGTAATTCTGTGATTTTTTTCTTAACCCTTTCTCAATGAGGCCACTCATAGATACATATATTTGATATGAAATACTGAGAACCGAACTGATTAATTCTGATTCATATTTTGTAACGAGGTATCTTACAGACATTTATAACCTACACTAATATTGTGAATGTTCGGACAGAACTGTAACAATCAAGATCAGAGGAAGAGGAAGCAGACATTACAAGCTTTTGCAATCTTAACAAGCTGACTAACAAGCATTTATCACAGAGAGCCACCATTGAAGAAGCATGTCGGAATCCAGTCAAAACAAATGACCTGTCAGAACAAACATCCTGATTGGCTAGCTCATACAGAGAACTGTGGAGGAATTAAAGAGAGGCTGAGGGAGGTCGGCTCCAACAATCTGACCGTCTTATTCATGTCTTAATTGATCTTAATGATCAACAAGTGACCACTTTTCTGGGAAATATCACAGACATATTGTCTCGAGGTTGGAAACATTTATCCGGCTTCAGGCACCACAATCAGTCACAAACTGTTGAGAATTAATACAAGACCAGGAATTTAAGAGAGGAAATTACTGGCTTCTTGACTGTTGCTATAAACATTCTACATAAAAGACAGGAAACAAGTGGTTGATCAGGATAGTTGTAAATATATTTCAAACAAGAATGCACTACTTGTTGTATAGAGCTGTTATCGATAGAAATTATATCGATGTACCATTGACACTTTTCCCTCCATCGATTATCGATACATATTTTAAAAAATCGATACTCATGAATAATAAATGCATGCCTGAAAAAAAACAAAAAAAAAACATTGCAGTTGATTCGCTGTCTAAAACTTTGCCATATCTTTCAAATGTGTTCAGGGAAAAATAGATAGCGGAAGATAATTCGTATTTTTCTTACCAGTATTTAATTATTTTGCAAAAAAACCCACCTATGTCATAATGGTGAGGAAAGAACACAAATCAAATACACAAGCATGTAAAAGACATAACTAACATTGAAAATATATGAAATCATGAATACCAGCATGTAAATGGTAGTTTAGTAAACGATACTTGATATATTTTTCATCAGATATATAGTGATGTAGTTTTGCCAAATCACAAGTCTAGTGTTGTTCTGCCTCGTAAGTAATAATCGTTGACCCCCTGGCTGGTAGTCACAGCTCCAATGGTCAACCGTTCATATTATAAACTACACCAATCCTTTCCACAATATTAGTCTCTTTGGATGACCCCCGTAGTAATGCCATCAGGAAATTTAATTATTCACAGTCCTGGTGATGTAAGCAATGACATCTGCTCTGATGAATAATGAGCAGACTGAATACAGGTGCCAAGTAAATCTTTCAGGGGCATCAGACAGGGTTACACACCCATCATTCTCACTTGGAAGATCTGAGTCAAAAGATGCAATTTCGTTCATACATAATTACAGTCAAACTATGCTGAAACTTAATGAACAATAATTAGCCTGTAAGGCTGTCATAAAAGTTTTACAAGCAAATGCAGACTGTAATCTTCATTAAGAAAGCCAAAACTGCCCACTGGCCATAAAGAGGTATAAAAGTTGGTGACAGAGTGATTTGCCTCTGGCAATAAATCTCAGCAACCAACCAAAGGTTACATGTCCGTAGTAACACAACTGATAAGATAGAAAAGTGAAAAACATGAAACATTTTGAGGTGATAAAAGTTACATAGTTGATTCACAGGATTATACAAAGGATCTAAATAGCTTGTTTTGGGTGGGATATAACACTGAGGTAAGTACAGTAACTCTTGTCAACCTTTTATTGTCTCATTTTGTGTACATGTCCACTTTTCTTAGTGTTGGTACTAATGCATGCAGTACCAGCCGCACAATGATAATATCCCAACCCTGCATTTATATGGACCAGGGCTGAATATTCATAAAGCTCCTGAAGGAGAAAATGTCCCTTAGTTTTATAAATTTTTCTTAAATATTGGAAAAATTCTTAAGTGTTATTTTAAAGAGATATTATAAAGATAAGGAATTTCCATACTTAAAATCTTAGGAGCTTTATGAATATGGGGCCGGATGATTAAAAGAGTATATTTTCTTGACAAGAAAACCACGGCCTTCCTAAATCTCCGGAAGACAAAACCCTCTGTCTACTTCCTCACAAAGATATTAGGTGGATACAGGGATGTGCAAATTGTGATTTGAGCCAGACATGATATGTATCGGTATGAATTCAAGCTCTATCAGTTTTGTATTCATTAGAATCAATATCCACACATTATCAGTAATCTAATAATACCGTGAAACTTTTATAACAGTCTCTGTTTTCAGCCAAAATTCAGTTTTTGCAAAGCTTATACGTTTGATGAGTAATTAATTTAGTCTCATTTACTTATAATATATCAGGCATTTCCCTGACGCAGTAATCTTGAGTCCCTGACTCCCGTTTTCAACTTACTGTGCATCCAGTGGGACCCCTAATATAATTTTTTTGTCAAGTATAAACTTCATATCTGGGACCCTACAAATTTACTAAGGAACACCAATTTGTCAAACACGAGGGTCAATTTGGACCCCTGGCTGAAAAATCCTAGGGAAAACCCTGATATATTGTAATATGTGATGCGATATTGTGCAGTCGTTGGTAGCAGACTTATCGCGATATATTGCCATTTGCGGAATTTCCAACAGTACTCATCCATAGATGGATATATTCGGCTATCAGATTTGTGAGGATTATCCTATATCTACTTGAAATTCTATAACTCACTCTTTTGAAATATCATACATTAACTGATGCTCACCAAAAGAAAATGGCTGACCATGAAATCACAAATTGTGGCAGTAAATAACATCTTGCATATTTCATATCAGCATTTATATGTACCTATTGCACACTGTCGTACAAAATAATAAAATGACAGTCACATCAACTGGAACATCTCTAAGTATAATTTTTACATTTCGAGGATTCAGTGCAAGACTATCGTAACTCCTATATAAATACATAGGAGTAACAGTAAGTCTTGTGTTAATTGAACCCTCGAAGTGGTGTGTTAAAAATCTACCATATTATTCACCTTGGTTTGGTCATAATTGCAACATTAATGGCGATAAAAACTGCATATAAGACAGCATGAATGTACAGTCGGCAGTTACTGGTGTGTTACGCTGTTAATCTTTTCACTGCAACATTTGGTAACTTTAAGTGTCACCAACATTATTTCTTTTTAATCTTATAATTTAATTATTTATGTCGTCTCTGTAAACTAATTGTGTGGGCACCAAATGAGATTTTTATAGTGTAAAGAGAGTAGAAAGAAGGAAATGCACGCAAACATGTGGGACGCAAACATGTGGGACGATGGTGTATTGAAATAAGAGCATTTATTATGTAAGAAACTAATAGACCTCGCCACAATTCAATAAAATCATACTTAAGTACCAAAGAATTGCAATTATATCACAGCCACCAGACTTGAGCTGTCAATATTATCGAGTATTTAACAACTACTAACCAGGTATAAGGACACACAATAGACTACTTAACTTTATAACTTTTAATCTCGGGCTAAGTCTTGTGTTGAGATCTGACCATACTGACCACTGGACAGTTTGGCACCAGTATCTATCAACTATTAGCCATGTTTGTCACATTTCTCTCTGATAAATGAAGTAAACTGTAAATAATCATATCTCCCAATCCATTAACAGTCCAGTCATCTGATTAAGTGTTCTGTCGACAGTGTTCCCTGTCAGACAGCCTGGCAGTATCTCAATATGATAAAATCAGTCGCAAGTCTAATTTCATTGCATTGCATTGTATAGCTATTAATGAAAACCTCATGTCATTTCATATATATCGCTTATGGCTATATTACAGTTAGATATGTTGGCATTTCAAACAGTATAATAGCTGGCAACATGGATTTTATATGATTTTAAATACACAAGCATTTAGTTACACATTAATAAGCAAATTTATAAAAAAAAGCGATATAAAATTTATCGTAAAAACTATAGGATTAAGACAGACAACTTAATACATAGCAATAATTCAATGAGATGAAATAATTATACAATGGAGGGCATAATGCAATGATTGGGGGGAATAAAACAACAGTATAAATGCATTTCCATAATGAATTCTGGGGAGAATCTCATATGAAAGCCGTCATGAGTAATATAAATGACTTTTGTATCCCTGTAATTCCAGCATAAGCCAAATGTATGACACTGAGTCCTCGTCGTTCATTATCTGGAGAATGCTCAATTGAAAGACCATGAAACAGAACAATCAATGGGTTTATTCCTTATAAGGTATTAATGACATATATCAGCCAAGTGGTATGTTGGGAGCATTGAAGATAAATCAATGAAGGAAAAAAACGATTGTTCTTCACATAATTAATGAACATGCACTTTCACATAAGGCATTGTCTTTGTCATATTCAGCATTAAATCAAATCAGTGCACCTTTCATATCTGAATATAACCTGTAATACATGCATACATTTTATTAAATTCATCCATTCATCTTAATGGTCATTAGTATTCAGCTCATGAGCATGAAAATATAATCATTGACAGCGCTGACTTAACATCAAAGAAATGAAGAAAAAAAAATCTAAAAAAATCTTTCTATTTGACAAAACATTTTGAGAAATTTTACTAAGTGAAATTTCACTGCATTTTTAAATATAAACTAAGTTCAATAATAAAGTAATAGAATAAAAACATAGATCTCGAAATTTTAAAACTGTTAAGGTACAAACACTATGTAGATTGATTTAAAGTTTAAATTATTATGAAGATACAAGAGTTTCCAGAACAACTACCACAGTTGGCCCCCAGGAATGCTTATCATCATGAGAAAGCGAAAAATAAACAATTTTAAACTTTCCAAGTTAATTTTTTGTCTCCAACAAAACAGCATTTTTGCATTACAACTTACAACCATTGAGCAATACTTTGCTTTTTTCCTGTCACAAATTGATGTCAACAAGTAAAATAACTAAGAGGTAATGCTTATGATGATAACATTACATTATTTCTAAGTTTCATACTTGTTTTAAAAGTTTGCCTAATACATATGTTAAATATCCCCACAAGTCTTTATAAAGGACATTGTTAGCAAGGGGCCAATTTCGTCATCCACATGTTATGTCTTTTTAATGTGTTTACCAGGTTTGAGAGAAAGTTTTGCTAAAGATAAAACATAATATAACATTGATAAACATAAAAATGATTGATTTGTTTAGCAAAGGGACATTATCACTCAATAAATTGCCGAGACATGTTTTTTCTTTAGTCAAACATTCATGTCATATACCTCATACAACGTTTGAATCCAGACAGTAAATTGCTGCCAAATTACATAACCTAGGTATTCTTTCTAATTCGCATTTTGTATCCAAATATAGGGCAATACAAAGTCCCAAACATGCACAACCCGAATTCATGCAAACATGAATTTTAACCATTGATCCACAAACTCTCTCATGAAAAATCAATGTAAATTAGGCTCGTTAATTTCAAATGAAATTATGATTGCGCAATAAGTTACAAGCATGGGCTGACTCATGACAGTCCTATAAGCTCATAAATCTCGGTTTCATCATTTCAGGCAGTAAATGCCGTAATATTATAACTGAACACATTCAGCAATGTAACATCAAGCACTACATTACATGACAGTGATGATGTTCAGCAAAATGAAAATTTCTGTCATGTATATAGTTCATCAGAGTGGTAGAAATGTTCGGCCTGTATTTGATGTAAGTTTAACAGTAAAGTATATCAGACAATGGTTCTGTAACAAGAGTGTCATCATGACCATGCATCTCTACCGTGAGAAAGTTATTGACGGTTATGCCTTGTTTCACGGATATTGCTCTAGAAACAAGAGATGTTTGTAAAACATTATGCCCCCATGACCTTGATCCCATGACCCCAAAATCAATAAGGTTCCTCGGCTACCCAAGATGAATGTGTGGACCAAGTTTGAGGATGATTGGTCAAAGGGTTCTTGAGTTATTTATCTGAAACGAAAAGGTGGACCGACATGTGCAAACTTAAATATGCCCTCTCTTCTTAGACAAGGCTCCTACTGCATTAACAATGTAAAATGTGGCAATGTTGACTAATTCAAGGGCCATAACTCTAGTGTTCATGAAGTAATCTCCCCCATTATGTAAATTATGTACATTCTGCGCAAGTTTCATGAGGATAGATCTAGAAATCTGAGTAATGTATCAACAATCATGTTGTATAAGTATTTTTCAAGGGCCATCACTCTGGTGATACTGATGTAATGTCAGACATTGCATCCAAAAAACTAATCTCTGTCAATGATTCCTTACATACCAAACTACAATTTACCAAGCATTGTCAGAAATTCAATCCATACTACCACACACATGCAATAATGTCAGACATTGATTGTGTCAATTCTGACATATCAAAGTATGTCGATCAGACTGTAATATTAAATTATAAAGCAGCCAAATTGAACATTGTCTGCCATTGGTTGTAATTGGTTAACAAATCCAGCAATATCAGACACAGACTTTGAGGCTATGGATAGAACAATGTCAGACACCAATTCCTTGAACCATACAATTTTTATTTAACATCAAACTAATTTAACTTCAGACATTGATACTTTAGTATGGTGGCAAATCCAGCATTGACAGTTATAGGCAATATAATATACAGATAACTTATCTGAGACCGAAAGAGGAGCATTATCAGATAAAATAATTCCTAACAGAATCCCACAAATTGCAGCCATATATGTGAATACAAAGATATAACTCCATATTATACCATTGTTATTGACTTTCCATTAATATCAATGTACCAAAAAGCTTATTAACTATACAGCTATATAGCCAGGAAAACAGACATGATTACAGAAGTTATTATGCTGAGAAATATAACGATGTTTATCATCCAAGACATAATTTGCTATAATGATAGATACGAGAAAATGTTCGATCATACATCCATATAAAGCGTATTAAGATCGAGCAAACAGTAGGAAACAGTTAGCAAGCATTATCACAAACATGAATTCTATGGTATATTTAAGAACATCAATCATTTCTGTAGAATGAGATCGATCTTATACCAGTGAACTACTATACAAATATAATCCCTTTAAATCTGGACAATAGATCATCAGTTTTTATTTTGATTATTGTTTGAAAATATAATATTTGGTTATTATGAATTATTGGATAGTTTGTTCTTAGGTTATTTTGAGCACAATAAGGAAAATAAGTATTGAACTTGATCTCAGAGACTGAACTCAAGTTTAATGTTCTACATGTAGTAGTGTTTGAGTCATATTGTATCAAACCAACATACATGTACTATGATGAAATAGACGACATTGCAAAGGAATTAAATGAATTGTATTTATTCTGGAACACTTAAGTACCCCCATGCAATTGAGGCCTAAGACTAGGTGTTAAAGATAAATCTCAAAAGCTTGTTTCATTTTAGGAGAATGTCAATGAAAAAAAGAAAGATGAGTTTATTATGACAAAAGAGGTATTATACATTTTTATGTTGTCATGACTTTGCTACAAAAAAACTGTTTGAGGTCAAGGTTGAGTTTGTGCGACCCTGCCATGCACTTTGGTCTTACTCCATTGAAATAGGTAAATTAATGTTTCTTGAATTATGAAGGTTGAAGTCAAGGTGATATGTTCATGGCCAATAAACAGGTACATGACACACTTTGTATGATTTAGAAACACACTGCAATTTGAAGATTATACTTCAAGTCTGTTTATTTGATAAAACAGAAATTTGCAACAAGAAATCCAATTATTATAATGCTTTCAATGTACATTGTATGGTTTAAAAAATAAACAGTAGAAAAATAAAATTCGACAATGTCCCAATGACGTACGTTCGTTCGATCGCTCGCTCATATATTACATCAGTCTGTTGTTAACTCATTTTAACGCCTTATAATAATTTTGACCATTTATTAACATCACAAATGGCTGAACACTGCCAAACATACTTTTTTCAACATCATCCAACTGTAGAAATATTGCCATCAATATTCACCCATGTATAAATTCTGATAATAAATGGACTGGACATAAAAAATGTAATTTCGAAAAATTAATTTTGTCGTAGATTCAAGCATGTAATTAAACAGAGTACATAAGTAATTCACTCAAATGATAACTATTAAAACTCAGGTTAGAAAGTAACACACATTTAATGGCTAGAGTCACGGAGAAGCAACATTTACAACAATAAAAAGTGAATAAAGTTTCTGATCTTGCTACAAATTTCAATGTACTAACATTATAATTTATCACCATTAAAATCCCATTACGGTCATTAGTTATATATATCTCATTCAATGTTAGATTTAGTACGTAGACAAATTTATGGATGAACAATTGTTAGTTAGTATTAAAAAGTAAATTTTAAAGTTCAAACAGTAAAAAAAGTTTTACTTTGGTAAATTATAGAATCATGCACATATATGGACATGGTCAGGTTCGTACCTTTCACCTGAGTAATCATGCATTAATTATGTACCCTGGTGGCAAAGAACCCAAATTTGGAGAATGGTCTCTGGGCTATACTTTCCATTAAATAATATGCAATTCTGGGAATTCTAGTTAAAATGATGAAAAAGTGGTTTTTGCCAACTGGGTTGGTTTCCGCAATTTTCTTGCAATGTGATAATCGAAACTAACGCCTACCCCTGGCCACATTAAGGAACAAGCTATTTTTATAGATTTTGTTGCCGTTCTCACTCACCCGACCACACCTCTCCTAATTATTTTAATAGAGTCTGCAGAATTTAGATAAAATGCCTTTCAAGTTTAATATACAGCTATATAGTAAAAATACCATCCTACTTAGTGTCAGCATGATTTTCAACTGAATAAGCAGTTTTATTAATTTTGCTGAACAAAATTTCTGCTAAATTATACTTTCATAATTTTCAAGAGTTTTTTCGCTAATATTTTCAATGTTTCTCCAAATACAACAATAATTAAAATACACAATACGTCCTGCGACCAGATAGTTCAATAATGTTATTCCTAAAATCAGACAAAAATCTCAACAACAACAATTCTCTTCGAAAAATTATCAAGTTTAAGTTTTTTTTATAATACTCCAAGGTCACAATTGACCTGACCTTTGACCATCAGAACCATAGCCTAAATTTTCTCCATGTAACTTATTACATAAATAATCCGTAATTCATTTTACTTCAGATAACAAGACATAAATTTCAGACCTAATCATAGTCAGTGTTCATTTGACTGAAACAAGAAACCAATTAATTACTTCCAGATGACCCAATAAAGTCGGCTATGATCCCCCACCTATATCAGCCCAGACAATCCAGACAGCATGGAGACACAGAAATAAGTATAATTGCCCCCAGAACAATCTAAGTTATGTTAAACACAATAATTACTGTACTTAAGAATCTATCCTTTATCTACCAGGAGTTTATAAATTTACAGCTATCAACATTTTACCTGCTTATGATAGATTGAAAAGGTTAATTACTGACAAGTAGTTATTTATCAGTTTTGATAGGTGCCGAATCGTTTGATAATATACCTGTACCAAGCTGCATTAAGAGTCGATGAATATAGAAATTTGTTTTCCTATCACTCAGACTATCAGATTGCAGTGTCAGTCATAATTTCAAGTAGTTCACAACATATCAAGGCTAAGTCACAACCAATTGCATAGTCACGAATGTCAAAATCCTCTGTTCACAGTTTAAAATGATTACATTAATAAAGTCTTTAAATAAAGTTAATCTACCATTCGAATCTCCTTAAGTTTGCGACTGTATGTCTGATTATGTTGTCAAAATTTGTAGAGTCGAGACTGGCAGTCTTGTTAACCGGTCTGCTTCATAGGGGTCCCACCCCTCATAGAAAATTTATGTAAGCCATAATAACTTTATTACCTTCAAATGAAAAACAGCCCCATGTCGGTAAAAATGTTCTAACAATGCGTTAATAGCCGTATCACATCTCATTGACTTAATAAACATAAATCAAAGAACATTATGATTTATGAAAAGACCATTAAATAATTAAGCCAGCGCATCAAGTATTTATCCATACAACTCCCCCTGTCGAAAACAATTCACAAAATTTGCAAGATCTAACAGGAACTTTCCTTTATTTGAATCCATGGCAGAACAAACCATTTGTTTATGAACATCAAAACTGTGCACTTGCAATGAGGTTACAGACGTTTGATGGAGCAGGAAGAATCTTACACATACTAGTACCCGTTCAGTTTATTACCGCAGGTCTATGATTAATACATATTACCATGTGTATACTTAAAAGGTGATAATTAAACCAAATTTATGATGATGATTAAACATCACTGCTGCCTGGAAATTATCAAATTGAAAACATATTCGGGGGGGGGGGGGTGCACTCCAGTGCAGTGTCTTACAAATTACAAATTTAAATCAATTGGAGAAAAAGGAAGGTCAAACCGGAAAATACTGGTAGCATTTATACAGCCAGACCAAAATAAATTTTAACACTGTGGGTTTTTTCCCTGAAGTTATTGGCAGAATCATTTACAGTGGTTTTAAAGGTCTGATGAATTATATTCTTAAGCCGTTTCTGGCTAACTTTGTGGGAAGAAATTAATCTAACTTGAACACTGCTTAACATCACTGCCTTTTTCTTCCCTTGTGTATTGTATAAGATCTCCAACCACTGACAACCAATTACTGACAAGATCAGAGAAACAGCAAATTGAAGAAAAAGCACCACACAAGAACAATGACATGTCATTCCTTAAAGGTAATATTACACTGTTCAGCTGGCTGTTTCCGATTAATTAAGCTTTTTGTTGCACACTTTTTTTAAGTTGTACAGCTTCCAAACTACGAACCATATTGCTTTTCCCTCCATGATGTTAGTCACCATGAGAACCAAAGAAGACCATGACATTATTCTTAAATTTGTTTGTTTACTGATAGCTGTGATTCAGGACCATCAAAAAAGATGGGAGCACTGTTGTTTTTCACACTTTTTTAACGGAGCATGGTACATAGAAATAGAAAACCTTTCTTAGAATAATTTTGACCTGAAAACATTCTAAAAATTAGCTTTAATCTCGTGTTCATGCCTTCCATTGTCCACCAGGGACCAGTTTGTTTTTCTTTCAAACACCAACATCCACAGCATCTATTCTTTTGTCCTCAGTAGATAGCTACCCAATATTCATACATAGCCATAGACTGTGCACCATCATTTTGCAAGGTGCTTCTGTTGATAGAGGTCATATTTTGTTTTATTTTATTTTCAAAATTTCCTGTCATTTGTTGCAGTCTTACATGGACAATAAGCAGACATATAGTGTAGCCCAATATAATAGCTATCAAAACCTATGAGAAGCACCAATAATGACAACATTTTACTGAAACTGATTTCACCATGTGCTGTTCTTTTATTTGATTTAATATTCCTTTTTTCTTCTTCTCCCCTTTCAGCCTATTATCACTGACTTTCTTGATTTGTTCCATAAAGTATTCCATAATTTAAACTTTTCCCCCTTGTTTTCCCCTTAATTATCCTTAAATTATTTTCATGGTCGGCTATACCATTCCTTGCGCCCCTGCTCCCATGTATGTTTACCCTTGCACATCCTCAGTGCCTGATGTTTTGTAAACTGTTGTTTTCCCCGGGGAGCTGTGCAGGGAGGCATTGTCTTGTGTATGTGGCGTTCCCTGATACAAATAAATCTCCCTATCACTTGCTGTACAGACCTTTTTATCATCTCCGTAAATTGTTTATAAAACAGGTTGGAATGTATTTCTCTTTTTTTCCATTTTCTCTGTAGCATGTCATATCCAATAACATCAGAAGCATGTTTCACTGCTGTAAGAATCTGGTTTCATAATTACCAACCTCCAACTGAGAAGTCAACTTGCCACAGTGAGTTGTACTGTTTCATGTCAAGCATTCATTTAACACCAGGGTGCATGTAAGCCCATGTATTCTGGATGAATAAATGCACTTTGAAAATTGCACAGCAAAAATATGTGTCAGCCTTGTCATGAAATTGCCAACATAATCTTAATGGTGTGCTTCTGAGTGGTTTCCCTATTTTTTCCCCACATGTCATACATTTAACACTGTGGTGAATGCATGGAGAAAACAACACAATAATTATAAAGCTGTATGCTTCATATTATAATAGCATAATTACTAATAAGAGCATCTCAATACAATCTGGCATAAACTATAGATGGTCAAAACAAACCAAATCTCAGACCAAGGCATGATAAGTCTGGCTCTGGCAAACCAGGACATGTATTTTTGAGTAACAATTTGAACAAAACTCTTCGAAAAAAAATCAAAATTTCATAAGTGCATAAGGCCTTGAGTATTTCTTTAAATTATTGCAATGTCCAGGTGTAAGACCTGTTGATCACCGTATCTGTCAGACAGATATAGCTCCTTTGTTAACTATACACTCATGCCCACTGAAATTGGATAAGCACTTGGGCAACAGGTTCTATGACATAGCACCTACCACACCGACCACTAAACTCTTCTTCTGGCACCTACAACAGCAATGAGGTAATGCAATTCTTATGGCAATTAGTTAGGACCCTGTTCTTCCAACATCAGGCCTATCTGTTACAGTACAAATGGCATTAAATATTGAATAAGGTCTGCAGATATGGTCAGGTGGCAGCAACAGAATAAGGTTGCATCTTGGCAGCAACTCTGTCCAGCTTGCATTATGTACCAAGAGCACAAGTGTGATGGCTCATCAGAATAACAGATTTGTGGTGCTGTCTAGCATTTTTAATAGCGATAAAGCAAATATGTAGCATGGTCCAAACCTTTTTGACAAACTATACAAACTAACACTCAAAGACTCTATGAAGACAATAGTTAAGTCAATTCTGCACCTGACAAGCAATCCTCTGTTATCTGCTATCACAGAAGTCCAAACAATTTGTCCTTGTTTGAAATATGCAGACAAAATTCTGCAATTTCACAGAGAATTTACAGAAATATTTGACTGATGGAACTGCCAAGTATTGGCATACATCATCTACAGTGAATAACACTTAATGAAAACTGATCGGGTATATAAGAAAAATTGAACATAATCTCCTTCATTGTAGCAAAAGTATAGGCAAACATTCTGAGACAAATAGATGGGCTGCGTAAGTGTATTAGGGAAAGTATTTGTTATCACAAATTCTGAGACTTCGGAGTGGTGAAACTTGTCCAACACCAGCCTGTCTGTGCCAAACAAGACAAGTTTCGTAAAGGAGAACATTCCTTGTAATGATAAATGCAGTCTGTATGATTCAAAGCTTGTCGTCTTTCAACACGAGCAATCTGAAAAATTCGAGGAAAGTGGAAGAAATAAATGACTTTCTAGCTCAGCACATTTGGAGTGTGTCAGAGATTTTCGATGGTTGAAGAGGTTCATGGGAAATCAGGTGATTAATCAGGATCATTGTTCTCCTTCTTCATTTGAACTCTCAACGATAGTAACATTGATCTTGGTCATTGAGAAGCATTATTCTTGTAGATCAATGTCATAAAAAGCTTTACTCCCAGACTGTTGGTCTATAAGGAGAAATACATTTGTATAAGTGTATATAGTCACAATTGATTGCCAACAACCAGCTGACTTGCAGCAGACTTTTCCCTTTCACTGAAGCATGGTATAGTCAATTGATCAGACTCCAGTTATATCCAGATTAACTGAGACCAATTCTCTGTCACAATACATTCAGATTAACAAACTAAGCATGTAAACAGCTGACATTGGTACAGTTGGAGGGGCTCCATGTAAAATTCCTTAGAAATTTGGGATAACAAACATCATAAATCACCATGGCAGATTGTCCCCTAGTTTTGACTTGTGAGAATAATATGTAGCAATCAAGTTTTCTATAACTTCATGATGTATGCACGTAGCAAACAGCATGAAAGATCTGTGAAACATTAAATCCAATGGTATAGACATTTCAACAAATTTACTTTCATGTCTCAGTGTCGGCCTCATCTTCAATCATTATAAAACAGAAACCACTCTACAATTCCCAATTACCCAATCATCACTCTATCATATACTGTTATAACAAACCTTTATTTGAAGAAACCATATTGAACTTGGTTGTTTGGCTGTAAAATCCTGTTTTATTGCGTAGACAGTTCGAGGACAAAAATAGAACCATAGGTCTGTCACATGAAAACTTCACCAAGACGGTAAAAAACTGTTATGTATCATATAATGAATAGTTTTAAATAAGTTTTCTCTACTTCATCTCAAGACCTATAGAACACAAGGATAGGACTTGCCTGACACACTAATATACACCAGACAATTTATGATTATTTTTCATCCATGTAATCAAAGAAAGTATAAGAGATTGGAGCCTGACATGCAAACTGTCAGGCCGCTGAAGCCAATATCCTAATATAGACACCAATCATAGCGTCTCAGATTTGATTGCATGTCTGAGGAACTGTGACGTTTCCATAAACTCCCATACCTGTCTCCATATATATACTAATTAAGGCATCAATCATTGCGTCTCAAATTTGATTGAGGAACAATTACAATAACCCCCATACCTGTCTCCATGTATGTGTAATTCTCTGAGATTTTTGGCCCAAATGACAAATCGGGGCAAAATTGAGTTATCAATATTTCTGAATGCAGGAATATTTTGTAGGTCAATTTTTTTGGAAAAATGTAATTTTTTTCAGGGAATTACAGCACTTTTAATATGCTCATCAAGACTACAAAAGTTCCACAAATTTAAAAACAGAATATATGTTTTCAGATACAATGATATTTTACAAGTATACGTATGTTTATTATTCTTTTCCTTAAGCAAAGGGGCTGTCTCAATGTTTACCGATAATTGTTTTGCTTCTGCTCTCCGCTGAATCATAAATCTTTTACTAAAATGTTTTCATTAACCCTTGCAATTAATGTGAATGTGAAAACAGGACGTCATCTTTATTGTGTTTTCTCAGAAAAGTGGCTCAGCGCATTTGGGCCAAAAATCTCAGAGACTGCCACATATATACTATATATTGTGTCTCAGATTTGATTCCATAACTCCTATACCTGTCTCCAGAAATGTCTGCGTGATGACATATTGATAATATATTTTTCTATTTTGTTCTTCAATATTGTCATCTTGAAATACAACAATATGATTAAATTTCAGTTAAGGAAACAGCATCATGCATCACATTTAACATGAATAGAACTAATGCAATTGTTTACTCTTCCTCCGAGAAGTTGCCGCAGTTTCTTGTCTGTTTTCTAATCTTATTACAAAATGTTCCATTTCACAAGATGAGAGCAGGCTCAATTAAACGGCATGAAGTTTGACGGTGCAAAAATATAACATGCAATTTATTTCATTTAGAATATAGTGCTGGCTTATAAACACTAAGGTCAATCAAGTGGAATATCAGGAAAATGTAGGGTGACGTATCAAAACTGCTAGCAATAGGTAAAATGAGAACAGAAAAACAAACAGAAATGCTAGGGTTTTCGAAAGAAATTTCGACTTAGATCTTTATAATACAATAAAATTTTCTGGGCTCAACACTGAGTTGTTACTCAGGTGCCTGATGATTACAAGAATGATGCTTTCATTGTTTGCAGACCATGGTCATATGTTTAACAGTGACCCAAGCATGACATGGTAACTACAGTAAACTTAAATCTATAAATATTTATCTAGGTACTTAAAGCCCACCTCAATATTTAGACCACCTCAAAATTAAGAACACAATTTTCAAGTCCATTTTTACTGTTTTGCTCTTTATTCAACCTCAATAACACCAGCTTTCAAGGGTCACTCAGGTCTTATTATTGAGATTCTACTGTAGTAAGTCATTGATTTGTGATGAAAAAACTTCCACTAAAGCTGACAAAATTTAAGATGTTTTAGTCAAGTAATTATTGCTCAATGATGAATGTGATTAAGCATGAAGATGACCTCTGACACTGCAAAATATGTTCACAACATTTATCCATTAAGAAGGCGGGTAAGCTGTCATGATCTCTGACCTTTGTTGACGTAACAATACAAATATAACATAAGGATGAAAACAAGTAATTAGCAATAATTACTCTTGTATTATTACCAGGGATTTAAGATTGCCAAAGGACTTAACATTAAGACCAGCTGTTGCTTATGTGAACAACAATATTATACTATATCACATTTACAAAGACATTGTCTTCAATATGTTAACTTATGCAATGCAACCTCTCTATAGCCCCACCCCCCCTCTCTCTTAACCAACATTCTCTCTTACACATTATTATCTATGTTCTCGTAGTAAAATACAGTAAAACCTCACTTAAAGACCACCTCAAAGTTAAGAACACAATTTTCAAGTCAATTTTCCCTGATTTGAACCTCAATGTTACGACCACCTCGATATTAAGTCCATTTTCAAGGGTCCCAATCATGGTCTTATTATCGAGGTTTTACTGTATTACAACCAATTAATCTCTCCAGAGAAATAACCTCTCAAATACAGCCAAATCTGCATTTCCAAAATGCCGTTGCTACTGAGAGGATGCACTGCGTGTGAACGTGCCGCACTCTGCACTCTAAGTACAACTTCGGTTAAAATTTCTTAAGTTCAGAAATATTTTCTTAAGTGCTTCTAGCTAGACATGTAAAATGAATCCTAATTATTGCTACATCTATGATTTGACAGACAGCCATCTTGAATTTAGATACAGGTTGTTATCTCGTAGAAGCAAGATAGGTTGTGCTGATCAGGGGAAATTAGCTTAAAATTGAGCTTATTTTTGAAATGAAATGCTACCAGCATGTTTTAATAATATTCAAACATATTTCCATGCAGGAAATGACTTAATAATCCTGTGAAAATTTTGAATTTCTGATGGGATATTGTGATGATTATTTACATTACTGACACAAGTCTGACACCTCATAATCACAACATGAAGTGAGTTGGTTTCACTTATTATCTATACTTAAGCCAAGATTTTGTGTTTTCGTGTAGTTGCGTAACAGCATGCATTGACACTATCGTAAATAATATAATCAGACAGTAATACTATGTAAAATATTTACAACATAAGTATAGAAGTAAAATCATCTGTTTTGGGCTTAAGGATCAGTAGCCAAAATGTGAATGTTATTAAAAGTGTCTGTGGGTCATAATCAATCTCTAAATGTAGATGATGCATTACTGCATTGGTGAAGTATTGAGATATAGGTCTGATAAAATAGACAGGGCTATAACAAATCTATGGCATCTATTACTGTCTTGTAATATTGAAGCTTAGAGACTATTTTGTAATCTTTCTAAATGGTACATAGTCTTTGTCATGATCGAGTTATTGCTGACAAATGATGCTTGACAGTGACCGACAAATCAGTTCATTAGCAGATATCTTATGTACTATAATGTCACATGGTAAGCCTTGTGGTAACTAGATAATGCTTTTAGTGAAAGCAGAAAGTCTCGTCATACCATCACATTTTATTGGACAAAGACTTAACTTTGTACATGTAATGGCATTGAAATGAAAAAGCTTTATGTGATACACAACAAGACTTGTTTTGATATATTCCACAAAGTTTGGTGGAAATCTATATAGAGGTTTCGACAGGGTGAAGTTTTTAGTTTTTTTGTTTTTGTTAACCAGAAAAATTGCCAATACACTCAATTGGGCCGAATGTTGATAGTTTCCACCAAGTTTGGCTGAAATCCAACCTGTTGTTCTGGAGTAACGCGGACAAGCTTTGAGACAGACAGACAGACAGACAGAGACAGACAGACCGATAGACAGGACAATAATAAGAAACATGATGCAGAATCAGACAAGAGGAAATCCTCATCATTCTTTACTTTCATGCAGGATATTAATATAAGCTTTCCCCATCAAACCATACATCCTCCTGGCACCTTCAATGTTACTTGAGAAAAGAACAGAATTACGCAATCAGCTTTTAATCCTACAACATTGACAAATTGCTACCTACTCTATCAAACCAGCATGACAAGATGGCATCTCCATATAGAGTCTGAATTCAAGAAACAGATTTTTACATGAATCATTCTCAGATTGCTATTGCTACGGGGTATTAAAGCTACTTACTCCTGTTAATACATATGTAAATAGGTTTGTCTGTATCAGACGTACCCATATGGGGAATCTTCTACACTTTTGATTAATAAACACATTTAAATACCTTCAGGGGATTTTCACTATATTTTAACTTGATATAAATAACACAGATACATTGAGATGAGATTTTTTTCTAAAACTACAGGAAAATTACCCATAAGGCATTGAGTGCCCTAACTGCTGCTCTGAAGGTCGTCAGTTCGAATCCCAGGTTGGGCGTAAATGAACTGCCAACCTCACAATCACTGACTTAGGGGAGTAACACAGAAAGAGGTCATTGGAGAGTGAATAATATAAGTTTTTAACTTGTTTCACATTTAATTGAAATTAAGTAAGTTTAAATTAAACTATAATTTTACCCGAATGTGACAGCACCACATGATCTGCACTAAGCAACCAACTTTCATAAAAAGCTGAATCTGTGATCAAACAACTGAGACTAGATATTCTCACAGACTGGGGGGGGGGGGACAAGAGCAATAGAAATGAGACTAAAATCATCAAAGTTGATTCTCAACAAAGATTTTCTATTTTTAAATCAAGACGAGATAATACTTAATTCACACGACTGTTACACTTCGCTTGATCCAGCCGTAGCCTAATTTACTGTAAAATAGAACAAGTACATTGTTGAAGATCTGGCGATAGCGGGAGCTATTTAACCAATACATTACCAAGCAAGAGATAATGTCCCAAACTATTTGTCTGAAAAACATAAACTGAATGCAGGAACCAGATGCTATCAACAACATGAAGCCTCCAATCTGGCTCCCCGAACATATACAGTAAGTGAAACGCCTGTATAATATTACAACAATATTGGAAATGTTAATCAAAATGTCAATGATGTCCATTGTTAGTTCTTTACTGACCATCTCCGACCATAATCATGTCAGATAACGACATTTACTTGTCTATGGTCATTCCATTAATGGACATCCGCAGTCTATAATCAACTAGTTAAGAGGAAACTAGTCTGGATCAAATGTCAGTATGTATAAGAATCATGCCAACTCACAGAAATTGAGTTTTATACCGACTTGCCAGATTACCACAATAAACCTACGATCATAAGTAATGATATTGTCACTAGTAAAGGAAGATATTCCCTTAACTGGACTGTCCTGTCTGTGACCTTGACCTTAGAGGTACAGATCTGACTCTTGCCCACGACCACAAGCTTATCATTGTGTATTTTTAAGCACTGTCATAATTTAAACATGAACATAAGTGTTTAAAAGAAAAAGTCAAGACACTAAGTGTTTCAGATGGACAGACAGACAAACAAACATGCAGACTGACTGAGCCATTACTCTCTGCATCTCTTCATGTGTAAGAAAATTATATGACTAGAATCCTAATCATCAGACAAATTATTGGTTGCAACAAAAATTGTCTACTTCCGTGACTTACTACCATAGCAGAATAATTGACCAGTCCATACTGGTCATATCCAACTGAAATATGACCATTGTAATAGTACAGTGACTGGCCGAACATATCCAACTGAAATATGGCCGTAGCAATAGTGCAGAGACTGGCCGAACATATCCAACTGAAATATGGCCATTGTAATAGTACAGTGACTGGCCGAACATATCCAACTGAAATATGGCCGTAGCAATAGTGCAGAGACTGGCAGAACCCTACTGGTCATATCACACTGAAATATTGCCATAGCAATAGTAGTGACTGGCCGAACCCTAATGGTCATATCCGACTAAAATATTGCCATAGCAATAGTAGTAACTGGCCGAACCCTAATGGTCATATCCGACTAAAATATTGCCATAGCAATAGTAGTGACTGGCCGAACCCTAATGGTCATATCCGACTAAAATATTGCCATAGCAATAGTAGTGACTGGCCGAACCCTAATGATCATATCCGACTAAAATATTGCCATAGCAATAGTACAGTGACTTGCCGAACCATACTGGTCATATCCGACTAAAATATTGCCATAGCAATAGTAGTGACTGGCCGAACCCTAATGGTCATATCCGACTAAAATATTGCCATAGCAATAGTAGTGACTGGCCGAACCCTAATGGTCATATCCGACTAAAATATTGCCATAGCAATAGTAGTGACTGGCCGAACCCTAATGATCATATCCGACTAAAATATTGCCATAGCAATAGTAGTAACTGGCCGAACCCTAATGATCATATCCGACTAAAATATTGCCATAGCAATAGTACAGTGACTTGCCGAACCATACTGGTCATATCCGACTGAAATCTGACCAACGTAATTTGTACAGTGACTGGCCGAACCATACTGGTCATATCCGACTGAAATCTGACCAACGTAATTTGTACAGTGACTGGCCGAACCATACTGGTCATATCCGACTGAAATCTGACCAACGTAATTTGTACAGTGACTGGCCGAACCATACTGGTCATAATACCCAGTCAATGAATTCCCACTCTGCATAATATACCAGTACAAGATGATGATGACTATAGCCATATGCTGATGCTGTAGTCATGATATACATTTCTGTACCAAAAATAGATAGGAAAAACCAAGGGAGACAACTCACTCTGTGGTACCATACAGGTCTTGATGAATAAAACAGTTGATGAAATAATCTAAATGACAAACGAGAGAAGTTAATTCTAATCTTTAAACCACAAAAAAGTCAGCAGGGTTCAACAGAGACGTAAATGATCTTCGACTTGGATAAATATAAATGTTTGTATGTATGTCAATGATAAATGTTTTAATATGGACAATTTACCAGCAGAAACTGCATTAGCTTTATGAATTCATCTGATATAATATCCAGTCGAGTCAGATTACAGAAATGTATTTTAAACGATACTGATATGAAAGTTAACTGATTTATATTCTCTGCAGCCTACAGATAGAGAGCACTGGGACGCCAGTATTACATCAAAGGACTGAAGGTTCTGGGAGGCGCTTCCAAGGCAAGACATTATCCTATTAGAAATTAATACACGACTATTTGGGTAAACTTATTCGTCAAAAACGACACAAATAAGCCAGATAAGCTGTTTATATCAAGACTCCTGCCATTCCACTTTTAATATATATCTCACAAATCAGCCTTTATACTCGTCAAATATATAATAAAATCAGGACTTTACATGTACTGTATTCTTGAAACAATGGATATGGCTGTACATTGATTAGATCATCCGGTTGACAATGAGAGCAATAAATTACCCTGCAGATTCTTACTTATGCAATACAATAATCACCTTGCAAAGACATACTATGTTTTACAAAAGTACAAGGCTCAGTGTTAAAGGGGTGTCATTAATGACTAGGGGTTTCACGATATAAGGGGATATTGCTATATTGCAATATGCACCCAAACTGCAGTGTACCTTGACATGAAATGAACATACTCATGTACTTGTTTTTGTACGATACATATTTTGTGCTGTCTGCTAGAATGTTACTGACTACAATCTATTGATGACACTCTATTGATGATCCATAAATTGAGTTAAATATATTGACATTATATTGGTATTTGTACATAGAAATAGAAAATAAGAAATAGACTTGATGTGTCCAAGGGACACAGATGCCCCTACTATGGGCTTACAGTAAAAAAAACAGCCACAAAACACTGATTGACTGAGGTAACAAAATATGAAAAGGTTATAAAAGTGAGTGCCATTGGTCTCAGAATGAAGCCTTGCCATTGGTCTCAGTCTCAGAATGTAGCCTTGCCATTGGTCTCAGTGACAGAATGTAGCCTTGCCATTGGTCTCAGTCTCCGAATGTAGCCTTGCCATTGGTCTTAGTCTCAGAATGAAGCCTTGCCATTGGTCTCAGTCTCAGAATGTAGCCTTGTCATTGGTCTCAGTCTCAGAATGAAGCCTTGCCATTGGTCTCAGTCTCAGAATGAAGCCTTGCCATTGGTCTCAGTCTCAGAATGAAGCCTTGCCATTGGTCTCAGTCTTAGAATGTAGCCTTGCCATTGGTCTCAGAATGTAGCTTGCCATTGGTCTCAGTCTCAGAATGTAGCCTTGCCATTGGTCTCAGAATGAAGCCTTGCCATTGGTCTGTCTCAGAATGAAGCCTTGCCATTGGTCTCAGTCTCAGAATGAAGCCTTGCCATTGGTCTCAGTCTCTGAATGTAGGCTTGCCATTGGTCTCAGAATGAAGCCTTGCAATTGGTCTCAGTCTCAGAATAAAGCCTTGCCATTGGTCTCAGTCTCAGAATGTAGCATTGCCATTGATCAGTCTCAGAATGTAGCCTTGCCATTGGTCACAGACTCCGAATGTAGCCTTGCCACTAGTCGATGATTTGTCTGAGCTCAGAAACAACCAGCATACTTCTTGACTAATGAGTCAGATTTCCAAACTCCCATGTCTACATTCAGAATCCAAATTCTTGCAAAGGATGTAATTATCTACATTTACCAAATTTTCAACTGAAACATAAATATCCAAAAAACAAATAATGTAGCTTTAAATACTATAGAGTGTATGTAATCTCTGCAAGCTGGAGACAGAATATCTAAATAATGCAATTACAGAATTATAGATTGAAAACAACCTAAGTCTGCACTTGCTGTTCATATTAGCAAGATAAAAGTCTGACAATCAATTGACTTAAAATGGATTTATTAAACTTCAAAGCTGGACTTTGCAGACATAATAAAGCCACGATTTCCAAGAATGAGAACAAAACAGATGCTAATTCCCACTGGACTAAAAGTGACAAGTTCAATATGTATTCAGTGTTCATATACATCGGTAATCTGACAGTGAGATAGCGTAATTATATCCAGAGAGACATAGAAAACAGGCGAACTTGGTTTAGTGACAACATAAAAATCAAATAGTGCATTATATACATGTATATCCTAATTCAAACACAAATTCAATGCCTCTGTGAAAGTTAAGCCATTAATCATGCACGGCCATGTTCAACCACAGACCATGGTTGACAATGTTTTTACCACGGCTTTTATTCATGGGCAACATGACCATAGTCAGCAAATATGACATTACCATGGTTTAAAGTATGATTTTTATTGTAATATTGAAAATTACCATGTTTTCTAGGTCAAACAGCCATCATGGTTGACAATGACTAAAATACCCATGATTAAACCATGTTTCAGGTAACTTAACTGGAATCTCTCTGACAGTACACTGGAAGTTGTAGCCGAGACACAGGGTATTTTGGACTTATGACCCACTACAATACTGACTGTGATAACATGAATTCAAGCCCCCTTTCTGGTCAATAAAAAACAAATTCAATCCAAAGGTTGAATTGTACCGGTACATATATTTCTGTCATCATAAAGCAATCCTGAAATTTCTGAATCTATTTTGAAAGTTGGTGTGTATAATTATGAAGGTACCATGTTTATATTCATGACTAAACGTAAGTGCAGCTATTTTCATCTTCACATATGGCAATTGTTCAAGCTTATTGCATCAAATGTTCAAATCTTTTTACAACACATTTTGATGAATAATAGGTTTGTTATAAATATAGCACAACTAAAATAAACTTCAAACTGTCACATCATTTATCATTAATAAAATCATCCCATTACTAATTAAAATAACAAATAAATCTATGATGGTGCAGATATTTTATGCAAATAGTTTTATAATGGGGCAGTAATTTAAATGTAATTACATTTAATAATTTAATGCATTTCCACACTAACTACCTGACTTCATTATCTAATTTACTGATATCTTAACATTTCCACACCTGAAATTTTTTGGACATAATTTGAATTTCCTCTCTATTGTAAACCAAGGCCAATTAAAAGCAGTTTTGTTAAAGGCAATTAACACCACATTGAAATTCAGTTGGTTTAAATTCTTAATCAGAGCATTAATGTATGTCTTTTTCACAATCAGACAAAACTGACATAAAGAAAACTGGTGAATCAATTAAGTGACTTATGAACACAAACCAAACAGTTTTACATGATCATCATTTTGACGACACAAGCCTCGAGGCAATTGTATAGTGAGTGTAGAGGTGGCGCCAGTCATATATTTACTAACTCGCACTGTACATGAACGATTATTTGTTAAACATCTCTCCGCAGTGTACTACCCTATTACTACAATCGTAGTTCGGATACAAAAAAATACAAACTTTTAACTTTAAGAAAATGTGCTTGAGGTTTAAAGTGGAGTGATCAATATAAGGTTTATGATAATACATGCACTACATTGTTTTCTTAGTGAGTTTACAGACAAGTAGGATATTATAGTGGAGACGAAAATCAGTTTAAATCGGCTGAATAACTGAAAGTTTGTGGGAAGTGTACATGGATGTATGTAAACACAGTGAATAGTTGTGAATACGAAATACTTGGATTTATCCTAATTTAACTTTAAGTGAATAAACAGGTAAAATGTTAACAAAAAATATTCTTTGTGAAACATTACTTAAAACGACTGTTTGAACAGTATTTTGCATTGGTGTAGTATATTGAGTCACTGACTTAAAGACAAAATGTCATATATTACACCAAATATGATATATTTCACCTAATTAATCTTATATAAACTTTTCAGATAAGGCAATACAACTTGCTGTGTATAGTGTTTACCATACTGTTAAAATCACATTTTCTAATTTAGAGCTTTTGTACAAATCCCAAATGGGTGCAATTATTTCATTGAAAGGAAAATGCTAATGAATTTTGCATTAATAATTAAAATAAATCATCCAATTTTCTAAATAAGACTTGATATCAAATTTAGTTTAAAATATCTCCATTTCTTAATCAATTTCAAGACAAAAATATTATTCCCCTGCTTGTTTTGTAAGGTAAAATTTCACTTTTTTAAGTTTTTTCTACCTATTTCAAAAATTAATTTATTGTAAATAAATTAAAACATATTTTTTTCCTATCAAACTATTTGAATGTATTACTTTCAAAGCCCCAGGGAGGTAAGATAAGGATAAAATATTATCATACTATAATCATGACAGTTGCTGAAATATCATACATTTGATAGTTAAGATATTTGAGATTTATACAAAATAAGATGTCAAAGAATCAAGAATCTATGTAATAGCTCAAATTACTGAGATACAAAGCTTACATTTAAACGTCAGACAAAAATACTGGTAGATCTTTTGATGTGGGGATTTCTCAGTAGATTCAACCCATTCATCATTGATTCTAAGAGATTAAGTGTAAAACCGTCTATTCAGATTTTTCTGTAAAACACCATATGTATACTGGCAATACTCGGGATACTTAAAAGTAAAGAATTGCGCACAATTTCCAAGAAGAGCTTTCCAGCCCCTAGGGTGCTATGAACTGTATTAATCAATCGAATATAATTCTGAGATCAATTAAAATCTAAAAGCTTATTATCCATTTATTTGATGAAGTATTGGGGGTAATAAGATCCAATATTGCACTGGGGTAATAGGAATATAAAACACACAGGGTATCATGTTGTATACAAGTAATACATTGAAATGTTACAGAATGATGAACAATATTCATTCTAAGCTATAGAAGCACAGACTACGCTCCCCTGGGTGAAATGTCAGAAAATATCTCTTCATGTTCTCATTAAATATCCAACAATCAAACATTGAGAACTTTTAGATGTGTCTGACCTTGCTGAGTCTGACCTTGCTGAGTCTGATATCACAGATAGGCAATATCAATCGGGACCAAAATATACAAAGGGAACACTCTTTTCTACTTTAACAACAGCATGATTTCCTGGATTATCTGTTTGGTATGATAGAACATCTCATACTGACATTCAGATAACAGAAATATTCCAAGGAACCTCTATAATTATACTGATAACTTTGACTGTTAAGTTCCATAATTTGTTAAGAGAAAAATATTTACGAAATGTAATAGAGGGGGGGGGGGCATGGGCAGATATGTTAATGACCAATGATTAAGGTCAAAGGTTTGAGTCTGGACTCAGCTAAGTAAATGACCAAAGACTAAGGTCAAAGGTTTGAGTCTGGACTCGGCTACCTGATGCCATTGAAATAATGTACTTATAACACCAGTAAGGATTAAACACCAGCATATAGTATGACTTGAATCCACTGAAATACATTACTTATTTAAATATATGATCCAACATTAAATTAATGATAAATTGGTGAACGTTTCAACAGCTGAAGGTATTATATAACATAAACTAAATCAACAAAAATGTGGTTAAAATTGTGGAAATTGCATACATATTTAATGCAAATATTTATGTGAGGCAAAGTGATGGATATTTAGATAAACAGTTTTACTTGAAAACAGCATTGTGGCAAATCGTCACTAAGTCTATAACATGATTGGTTAACAAATCAAATTAGGTGTATTTCTCAGGATTTGAATGAAAGCAATGAAACGAAACATATGGTGAATGTAGATTTTTGTAAGAATACAGAAAACCTAAACCCTAACATTACTTTTTTACCTTCACTTTGAAGAGCTTAGACCAGTGTTGCCAATAAATAAACATAAACTCACCAATAGATTACATTGCATAGACAGTTGACAACCAGAAGCAGGTAACCAGACATTATATCTGATAATTATGTGGGTAATATATAGATTACTGCTGACAGGAGACTAATGATAATTATTTCCACTGTCGTCTGCTTTTACTTTTCCTATACAAAATGGCTACAAAATGGCTACAACATGCAGTCATGCTATAACAATAAATTTTGTGTCTTGCTTGACAAAATGGGGAAAGAGTTGATGGGTTTCGTCTCTTAATTAGCCAACAATGTCACTTATGCTGAGAATTAGCCATTATATGCACAAAATATCCATTGATTTAATTACTTGTTTTCAAAGAAATGCCAACCCATTATCAGCTGTATTACCTTGATTTACAAACCAAATGTTTAGGGGAGGTTTAGTATTATTTATACACATGATTACAAACTCGTGTGTTTACTTCAGAAAAAAAAATTGTAATTCAAGATAAGCCTTTAAATGTTTGAAAGTAAAAGCCTCCACATGCAAATTTGCACCCCGAGTTATTGACGGACTTTTCCGTTTAATTTCCTCCCCAATGTCAGTATATTGTGCAGCTTGTTTGAACTAACACAATCAGAAAGTCAAACTGGTTAATTGTCTGTAAACGTGAATAATTTAACTTCAATTAGGCTGTCGCCACTTTTTTATAAAGGTTTAAAGTTGCAACTTAATAAATTACAATCGTTTAAATCATATTTACATCAATCAGAAAAAATACAACAGTCAACGACATGAGTCGTAGTCTTTCTGTCTCTGAATTTAAAACAAATATTGATTCAAGACATTAAAACACTGATAATAAAATAATGTTGGATAAAACCTTTTCAGCAATAATTTGTGCATTAATATAAATGTCTCTCAGCCCATTCATCATTTTGACATTAGATACAAAACTTATTAGAAGGGCAACGATAAAAAACACAAATATAATCTTGTTTGTAAAGTCTTACAGTGACGTGTATATGTAAAACACAAGCTTGTCCCGACATTATGGCTACGTTATAAGTCATGAAACAAACCAACGAACATGAAAACACGACATTCACTCTTGTATCTGATGTAGTTTTGTAAAGAAGCTTAAAATTCGCTAGGCTGATAAAATGCGTTTTCAACAATACCTTGAATAGTGGCACATTGGGACGTAACTTAATACAAGTGAGATTTGTTTTTTTTCTGTAGTGTCATTTTACGGAGACATTATAGATCAATCTGAGTAACCTCACAAAACGTCTTAATGGATAAGCATAAAACGTGTGTTGTGAAATAAGGTAAATATCTTAATTATTTCTCATTCAAAACCGATCCAATGTCACCGAAATTTAAGTATGATCCATATTCAAGTATTAAAGTGGAACTATTTAACTGATTTATATGCACAACGTAAGAGATTGCAGTCTCTTCATATGAAGTTTTCTATTATTCAAATGGCACAGAAAGATGTCTCCCAATTGACTATTAAGGAAATATCTGACAATATGACTACCTGGGGACTTATTGTGTTAAGATGAGAGATGATCAGATTATCACCTATATAGACATACAGTCTGTCGCTGAAGGTAATGATGTAGTTAGGAAAAAGGTTAAGACAAAATAAATATTAGAATAAGTTTTATACTGGTTTGTACCAAAGGTAGTAAACTGCTGGCCATGGCACAGAGATTTGTTCATTAACGTTTTTAGTTAACGTTCTGAGACTCGTAATATCGAAGAGACTAACAACATGATGTTAACATGGTCATGGGTTCGGCACAACACTGTGTTCAGCTCTCTGTCTGTTTTCGTATTTTTGTCAAATATAAATAATTACAACACAGAATGTCATTTAAGAATGTTGCTATAAGTGTTTGCCTACTCATTAACAATTTGAAGTTACACAAGAAATCACTGTAATTAAGGAAGTATAGAAGCAAGACTGAACTCATGAACAAATGTTTAAAGTCAGATTTTCGTGACCTAAACAGCAATGATTACTTTAATATTTAACAGTCTTGCCAAGCTTTTAAAAGCTTTTATGAAAGACATCTAGGCATATCTTCATGACCTCCAGTTATCTAACATTTAAGCGAAATGTTAAGGAAATACATTGGTGAAATATAAAGAGCCAGCCGAAGATTATCGACAGTTAAGTGCAGGTTAATTCCACTTGTCATCAGGCTAGTACCGTTACTGGGGAACCAATTAATGTGACTTGTGACTCATCATATCCTGTCCGATAGAACAATACAAAATATGTTATTACATTCCTTCACCCCGTATGGTGTGTTTTACATTGACATGACAGATAGGACGTTACACTTGTTATGATAAATATGTTAAAGAGGTATTTTAAGTCTGTGTAATTTTACACTTAATTTAAGATATGTTCCGCTTTAGCTTCATTTCTTTATTAATTCAAGATAATATAAATGTGTATTATTGTGGTATACATAATTGATATCTTTACTTCATTCTAGACTTTAATAAATAAATAAATATACAGATAATATATATAATGTATATAATTATACAAAAAATATCTCAGGTACTCGACAAACAGACGCTGCGTATTTAACCTACTCCATAGTCCATAAATATGTTACTCTGAACACAACTCAAATCTGTTTTAAACGGCCACTTGTAGCTCAAGTCTATCTCAATTTAAGCCTTTCCAAATATGATGTACAATTTACAACAAAGGGGTTATAATCTCTCTTCGCAAAATGGAAAAAATGACCCAGGTTCACAATAACACAACTGTTTGCAAATATATTTAAATCTAATCACAGTTTTCATGCAAAAAATCGGCTCTAACATTAACTAAACAAGGACGAAATGTATTGAACATGACAATCACAAGTATAGCACGGATCCAATCATCTGTCATAAAATGATTCATGAGTTTTTCTTCAATGAAGACAAATTACTCTGCACAACTTCAAACAGAACGATTTCTAACAAAATAGAACTTTTATGAGAAACAAACTATGTTCAAGTAAGCAATTAAGTATAATACAACCAAACAATTTGATTTATGACTGAAATATTTCAGACTCGCATTCAAGTCCCTGTTAATTGCTTTCAAATTGCCAATATGAACAAGCTGTCATTATTTTAAATTTGTGTTACAGTATATATAAACAGCCACAGGTAATATAAAATATACATAAGGTCTGATCATTTATCATAAATAAGCAATACTGATCAAAATTTAACAATAGTGTTCACTTTGAAATCTCGGCAATAAAATTGTGAAAGCTTTTTCGTATTATACTGTTACACTGTATATTATATACACTCAATGTCTCCCCTTTTTTATTTATTTTATAAAAGATGAGACTCAATCCAGGAGGAAAAAATCAAATCTTTTTGTTATGTTTCAACCCATTAACTTGTAAATTAACCATTTACACATTTCGGTCAAACATTGCATTTGTGGCATTCTTTCTGTTGACATT
This sequence comes from Mactromeris polynyma, assembly GCA_032209605.1. Classification (NCBI taxonomy): domain Eukaryota; kingdom Metazoa; phylum Mollusca; class Bivalvia; order Venerida; family Mactridae; genus Mactromeris; species Mactromeris polynyma. Next base: position 7,464,427 of record JASFXZ010000003.1, on the reverse strand, counting down.
TTAGGTAATCCAGCTTTCAAAGTTGAAGATATACTCTCGTTTGATAGATGGTGAAACCTACTGTGTTTACACTCATTCTCACAGAACCCTGGGTGTCAACACAATTATGTACAGTTTTTGCTGTTCTCTACATTTTTGTAGTAAAGTAGAATACTTATGTAAGATAGTAAATATATCTGTCTGACGAAAACACACTTCATATCTCAACTTACAAGAACCATAAAAATTTAAAACATATAAAAACTGTATTGTTGAAGTGATGAGGTAATTACCAACCCACAGATGTAATTAACATGGTAGCAAAAATGTACAAAATTTCATGAAACTAAAAACGAAATGAGAAAATGTTATTAAGATCACATCAACCACTCATACAAGTCGTTGCTCAGACAACAAAGCCTTTTCTGCTTCTTCCAAAAAAAATGGTATTATAATACAGCGCAAGTCAAACAAAAATTTGACAATTCAAACCCCTCCCATTGATTTTTTGCAACAACAGACAAAACTGTATAACGTAGATGAACAAAATCCGTCCCATGATTTTAAGCGGGTAGAGGACAAATATCTAACATTGCATGCAATTGCTTTAACTAGAGCTATCACTGAAGGTGATTAATACCCCGCAATACCGCTTGAAAAACCCAAAGATGACCATCTTGATTGTGATAAAAAAATGTAACACACAACAACTCATCAAGTAGACTATTTGTGTGAAGTTTCATGAAAATCTACCAAAAACTGTTGAATAAGGTAGTTTGCTCCAACCAACCGAGTGACTCCAGTATACCCCCATTTAACTTCGATCTGGGGGGGGAAGCCTTATTATCCAACAAATGACATAAAAGTCCCAATACCCGCCAAGAGGATGCAATACCAAATATATAATGCTATAAGTAGTCAGCTCACTAATCAATATAAAACTCGGACACTTGGAGATGGTCAGTCTCTGGCTAATACCAACAGATTAAATCCCGAGCCATACAAAATTGGTTTCATGCATCTAGTGAATTGGTAGAGACATAAGTAGTGTTTCGGGATATCCGTCACAATGATGTAAGAAAATAACCCAATTATAGCACTATGATCTCCCGTTGTTAAGTGGGGTGGCCTGACAGTTTATTGCGCTCCGGGGACAAAAGAGTTCATTGAATTTATCTCAGTTTCTATGGCAGCAGCATTGTAGAAAGTATCATTAGTTTTCTTACTCATTTTCAGTGCTTAGAAAGGCTTCTCCAGAAACCCTAAGACTACATTTCTATAAAACCATTCAAATATATTTCTAGCACAATACTCTCATTAAATATTTTATACATGTTTTCACCATCATTGATTTTTCCGAAACAAGAGGTGAATGCTAAACTAGTTTATCCGCATTTACATTAAGAAGCAGATAGGATGGTTTTGCATTCACCACCTTGAAAGTATACTAGAGAAATCTTTTTTGATTCTTGAAATACCAGTAAGATGCAAACAATAGGGTAAGACTATAATATTTCCATGTCATGTAAAGTCTATCAGTAAATAGGTAACCATTAAACAAAGGCTAGATGTTTTTAATTGAGGTCATTAAGTATGTAAGCATGTTTGATTGTACTCCGGATTCAAAGAAGAAACCAAACATGTTAACATCCATTTACTAAATGTTACACACATTATAACTAACCTTCAAAGTGTTATTGAAGCAGATATTACAACGATGATATACAACTCATTCAAGTCGACATTCAGACCGTTTTTATTAATTTTCAAACATACCAGAGGTCCTTAACCCCTAATGCTCCCCACAACTATCAGTACTGATAGTAACACTGCAGTCTCGGCTAAGGGGCACTACGCGTCTCTTATCTGACGTGGAGCTAATACAGACTACTGTATTAGACTGCTTGGCTCATCTTTTCCTGACTAAATATTTACAATACTCAAGTGGATAAACTCAGATTAAGTTAACAGTCGACTCTTGTTTTAGTTTTCATTTTATAATCATTAAAACTTTAGCTTACTGGCATAAGCAAACACTTAATTTACCCGGCCATTAAAAGGAAATTATTAGTACATGGAGCAAGTGGACCCCTTTTAACAACTAGACTGCGTAAATCATGTTTGACAGATATAGGATGGGTTTTTTTCTCATGGAAGGTAAATCTGTTTTGAAATCAGTGATAAACAAAAATCTTGGTGTGTTTTGGGTCAGATGAAATATTTATATGAATCTTGGAGTCAGAGATTTATAACTGCATCATGTTAGCAGAGTTCTTCAAAGAAAAAATATGCTTCTGAGCAGAAGACTGGAGTTAATTTGATATCCAATTGGATTAAACTTTTTGAGCTGAACTACCTCCTAGATCTAAGTGGGTCGTACATTTTGTAACATACTGAACTGCACTGTTGTGGAATAATTGGTGTAAACAGGATGGATAAAATGATTTAAAATTTTAATTTACTTCAACAAGCTATATTTAATTTGATTCATAAACATTATTATGAATATTTCTAAAGGATTATTGACATAATAGGTTTGTCATATTGAATTTTCATATTAAGAGTCATAACTCCACCATAGAGTAATTCCATAAAATTGATCAATACAATTTCAGTTGTAGTACTTAATTTGTTCTTTTTGTCCCCTAACTTTCTGATTCTTAAATAAATCATATTTTTCAAAGTGTCTAACAGAAAATTTTAAGCTTACATTGTTGTCTGCTTTACCACTCTTTAATTCATAGCAGTATACATTTTGTATGAGACTGTTTCCTCTACTAAGCCTGTCAAGTCAATTAGTCAGCTCACTGAACTGTGATAAATACTTATAATGGTAGTTTACCCATAGATTAAATTAGGCTTTCATTGGCTTAAGTGAGATGAGAGGTAAAATGCATTGGTTATTAAGTACAACATGGAGAACATGAGTGGACAGTGGCTCCAACAATTAAGAGGACTGTCGACAGGTTGAGATAGACGTGACTGATAAAAATAGAGGATTGCCAAATATGGTCAATGACAAATGATGATAACATTGTTTTGCTGTGAAATACAAAATATCCACCAAAGAAAAGAGAAAATACTGCTTCTGTTCGTGAGCAGACGACACTTTCAGGAAATCGGGGTGATGACAAAAGAGATAAATAATTTAAAACAAGAAAATCCTCTTTAAAACATCAATGACAATGTTTTAGTAAGGTAGGGTTAAGATTTACATTTACATCATAATGAACCATATTTATGCGCACAGAGAAGTGTTCACAAAATAATTTGAAACTTAACACAAAAATGCTATTTGTCAGGTGTGTAATTCGTGCTAAAACCTTTTATTTTTCTCTTTTCAGCAGCATTTATACACACAGTGGGTGGTTCAACACAATAACTAATCATACGGAACTTGAGCAGACGATCATCGGAAAATTGTACGGCAAACTGCAGGATACAGCTTCACTACCCGAGAGACAAAAATATTCATCAAGCGAACACAGCAAATACATCAGTGCAGTAGTTATATCATCCATATAAGTAATCGGACTTGCATCCCGGCTAAAAGCTTTTTTTGCTACAGTTGATAACAAATGCTTCCATCTAAAATGATCAATCATTAGTGACTCGGATACTCTGGAGTTGAAAGCCATTACGAAGCAAAGTTCTTTTTCTGAGAAAAAAATATCGCGAGTTTCAATTAAAATTGTGCTGCAAGCGGAGAAGTAAATAGTTCAGTAGGATTCTTGAGAACATACCATTAATGGAATCTTGCTGGTGATCATCGTTCATGACGTTTTCACTTTTTTGGATATAATGTTTGTTATGTCACATGAGAAATCGTGACCAAATGAGGGTGAAAAAAGGTTTATTCCAGAATGCCAGGATGAAAAGATTTAACCCTAGTGGTGCTAGTTACCCAGATCCTTCGAAACCACCCGACGGAGAAATACAAAGTAGTGTAACAGATGGATCGAAGAGAGTTAAAACTTCGCAGTCGTTCGAGAGCTTATTTGACAATGAGACTCTCAGTGACTTGATTGTTAGCGTCAATGATGGTCAATTTCTGTTCAACTCCCATAAAATGATTCTGGGCCTAAAAAGTGACGTTCTGGCAGCCATGTTGAATGAGCTTACGCCCGCCTCATCGGAGGGCGAGAAGCCGACCCTGTGTGTTCAGGAATTACCGGAATGTGCTAACGTGTTCTCGCGATTTCTATACTTCATATATAGTGGCACGGTATGGTTACACAGGGATTATGTAATTGCCTTGCAAAGATTGGCTGATAAATATGAAGTCCAGCCTCTCTTACAACACTGTGAGAATTATATCACGCAGATTCTGAACAATACTTTAGCTGGATGTGACATACCAACCCGAGGATTTTCCGTCGAAACCGTTTGTATGCTACAAGAAGATCAATCACAGTCACTGGAAGTTAAGGATCTTGCATTTAAAGTGCTGTGCTTGTGTTTTCGTGACTTTGCTACATCGGAAAGATGGCCGTTGTGTTCCTGGCAACTTGTCTGTGATCTATTGAAGAATGAATATTGTCAAGCAGAAGAGAATGTGATTCTAACGTCAGCTACTGATTGGATGAAAAAGAATAATCTCAATGACAAAGCCAGAATTGAGGATATTCTCATTAATATAAAATACCCGTTACTTCACAAAAGAGTGCTATATATGATGCAGAAAAATGGTGCATTTAAAAACTTTCCACGAGTGCAAGAATTGTTGAACAATGCAGTCAAGTATCATTGTTTCAAAGACATTCCAGAGGCTCACGACGATTTCAGTGGACCTCAGTTCACGCCGAGACGCAGACTGCCTCCAATATTCACGCTTGAGAACAATAATTACGCTGTGGAAGCCAGCCCCACATCTATGAGATACTCGGATACGTCTAGTCGTGAGGATGTGTCCTATCTGAGTTCCGCCGACGCGACACTCATGAACGGTGCCGAGCCTCCTGACGATATGGGATTATTCTATGAAAATAAACTTAGATGATAAAGTTAATATATCAACATTGGGAGTTCTGTAATGACTGGATTATAAACTGATTCGAGTGAAATATGGAATTATTTGTGTAAATCTAAGCATCATATTTGTTCAGTTTTTCTCTAAGTGTGCTTAGCCATAATGCATTGTATACTTTCATCATTTTTCAAATTTTGTCAACAATGAAGGAAGACTGTGAACATTTTAAGGTCAAAGTGCATCTGTACACAGAAACAAACAAGATTCATTGTTTACCAATATATACAACTTCTTACTTCAATGTTTTTGTAAGATATAACTTATGAATGTTACATTATTACAAGACTTGAGATAAAAAAATATCTAATGTTATTTATACAAACAACCATAATATGTACCAGACTGATCTCTTAGATTTTCATATTAATGAAGATTTCTATATAGATACGATGTTTAAAGTTTGACACATCTAATGTTAAATAAAAATCAGTTTTTAATACCAGTATAACTATTATATTTCAATGTTGACTTTAAATATTCACATTTCTTGAAAATTGTGTTTCCATGTCAACTGTTATTTTATTTCTTGTTAGCTTGCTCATTATTTCACATTTGTTATAAATGATAAATAAATACAAAAATTGAAGTCATTATTATGTGTAAGTTATGATAATTCACATAAAACCAATATATACTAGTCAATAGAGCTAACCCGCCATTTTGTATTTCGAAAATCTTCACAACATTAAGACAAAAAGATATAAAATAATGGACATAATTTTGAGCCTGTATCAACTTTTTTGGAATCATAAATTTGATAACTTAAGTGTGACCAGAACTAGCAGGAAATGTATCCAGTACCCTTGTTTTAGAATCTATGTGAAAAAGTACAGGTGGGTTAGCACTTTTGTCCAGTATATATTCAGTTATACAGTGAAACTGCAATATTAAGACCATCATTGGTTTGGAAGAAAATCATTCTTCAAGTGTCCATCTGATTATCTGTTTAAAATATTATATGAGGTGCGCCATGACAAAACCTGTATTAGTGATCAAAAGTGATCATGAAGCAGATAGATTTACTATAGCTTCCATTCCTGTTCAAAACTGTTCAACAAGCTTTTGATTTATTGACCAAGTTGTTCTTACCTAAATGTTACATTGTATACAAAAGTCACCTTGATGTGATTAAAAGTACATTGTTATCAGTCTGACAACTGGCTTAAACACACTAGTTTAACTAAATACACAAATGTAATATTATTAAAGCTTACTTATCAGTAAATATATCAATTTTAATCTTTAGTTAAACACATTTTATCAAAATAAGACACAAAAAAATAAACAAATGTTTCTGATAAAATACAGGTACAGCTTTAACAATGTAAACCTTTTGCTTTTAAGCCAAAACAAACCTTCCTACATTTATTTATTATCAATTATCAAATTTTTTACTATTCATCAATGAATTGTCGAGTATAAACAATTGTTTTACCCCTTAACTCCTAACTATACTCAGTACATTTAAAAACGCACAATGTTTTACTAACTTCTTTAAATTGCATTTATTAATTACTTTTATAACTTGTTTTATTTATGAAAATATGTGTCGATTGTCATGAAATTTAGCTAACATGTTGCAAACACATGCAATATCGTGTCAAATGTTTTTCTTGTATCCTAAAAAGTCAGTCAAATGAAAATTTCGAAATCCTACATTGTGTGTTTTTAAAATTTGTACTGAGTATATAATGCATCCAACTATGACCATACAGCATATCTGTACATATTTTCATTTGTTGCCTCATCAGCATTTAAGTTTTAGAAGAACCGAACCAAGCAAGTTTTCATTACAACTGCAAAGTAAAAGTTTTACTAAATTTGAAGCACAACTGTAACATACAAAACGGTCTTGTAGCATTCTGAGATGAACAAAAACTGATATTTCACTTCGAGACGACAAAATACTGCACCAAATTAGCCGTCATCTTGGGAAATTGCCTTTACTATTAAATGCTGAGTGGTTGGAAATAATGTGGATGTAAAATAAGGCTGCAAAATGTTTGTACAAGAACTGGGTATGTCACCAGGGGTTAGGTGTCCTTAATATGTAAAACAACTAATGATTCAGTAGTAATTACCTAGTACGGAGCCAATGACATTTGTTTGTTAGTTTTGTTAATTACAGACAAGAAAGCTTAGTATTAACACCTACAGTCTTGCAAATTGCATGTTATGTAAATTATTTCCGCAGTTTCTTTTAACAATATTAGGATATCTTATCATGTATTCATACAAGAATGAAATTCTCAAGGAATAATTCACTGATGACAATCTACAAGGCAATTGTCAGACATGCTCAAACCTGCCCTGCATTCAGTAAAGGTGTTTGCGGCTAACGTTTTCGTAACGTTTGCAATTTGGTTCCCTGTGTGCATCGAATGTGATACGGTGGGTCAAGTATAAAAACAGTTCCGTAACATTCTTAATTGTCAGCCTACCTGAACACAGGGCTGTTCCAGTAAAACCTGAACTCAATATACAAATTACAGTTCACATGCTTGATATGTGTCAATAAGCCTTTTTCCATCCGCATCTCCTTGTAGGTATTAGTGATAGATTTCATAACATACACTCAGCTAAACAGACACCATCAGTCAGCATTTCTGAGAACAACGACTGAATACCAAGGACTCTATCATTGTCAGATCACACAACGCATGTTATACCTCGTTGAATTTCATTGAAAGAAAACTTTGATCTCACAGCATCCATGCAAGAACCTCAATTAGTTAATTACTTTTATATTTTTTCTTGGTAAATTCAGTTGCAATGTTCACAATGACTGAAAGAGAGATTAAGTTGTTACAGGGAATGCCACATACACAAGACAATGCCTCCTCACACTGAACCCCCCCCCCCCCCTGCCTGGAAAGCAACGGTCTACAAAACATTAGGCACTGAGGAGGTGCAAGTGTTAACATGTATGGGAATATGGGTGCAAGGAATAGTCTGGCCGACCATAAAAACAACTAAGGACAATTTAGGGGGGCCAATAATGGGGGGGGGGGGGAGTTTAAAGGATGGAATGCATCACGGAACAAGCCAAGAAAGTCAGTAATCACAGGCCGAAAGGGGGAAGGAAAGAACATGAATATTAGAATATTATATCAAGTAAAAAGAACTGCACATTGGGCAAAGGGAACTTAACATACATCTGTAAGCATAAATAGAAATAATAACCACCAACGATTTACAGCATTGAAACTGTCAATAAAATACCGAGTCCACCTGGTTTAAGCTCAGTCGGTAGAGCATTTAACTGCCCAACTAAGAGAATAATCGCAAGAGTGTAAGTTAATAGATACCTGAACAAATTTAATGAATATAATATCATTGTCATACTTTCATTATGTTGAAAGTGTCAAAGGTGTAATAAAAATGACACTTCTTGATTAATTTTCACACTCAGCAAAATTTGATGAAAACAAAAACACCATAGTTTCAAATTTCATTTGAATAATTCAGTGTATTATAATTATCCCTGTGTGCCCTAAAACATAAAATCACAATTATTTCTCTTGCGACATCCATAATTAAACAGTTTTGCACCACTGTTTTATCAACAGATCAATTTCAGAACAATAACCGAAAATAGAATAAATGTTTTTATATAAAATAAACATCCTGCTAACAATTGGAAAATATCCCATAAAGGTAACAAGCTGCACAATCTGTGATATTTTGCATTCTAAAATTATTAAATGATAAAAGTTGCAGGTTGCAGTTTACAACAAGATACTAAGTCTTGAACTAAAACCAGTAAAATTAACATCGCTACTGCTTTAAACAAAGCAAAAGTCTAAAGACAGCAAGACAAATTAAGCCAATTACATTTTTTCCCAATGTTGAGTTAGTTCCAAAGCATGTCGTAATTAAGTAACTATTGGATGTTTTAGTCAGACAACCCAACATTTATAACAACACTAAACATTTTACTATCACTTTCGCAGCCTGCAATTCTGTTCCAGAAACCGATCGGTAACATTTTCTCAGAAGGCATAAGAGACTTTTTTATTGCACTTACAAACCCACATTTGCATTTTTACATTTGCAGAATGCCAGAATAAAAACATACATCAGGTTGCCAAATTAGGGCAAAAAGTCCTAAAGTCTTGAGTCATACGTTGAAACAGTAGCAGGTGATAGACGTAATACAGTCATTAGAATGTTAGAGTCATACTGAAGCCCCCAATTTACATCCTAAATGCTCATTTTCTTCCCAGAAATCACATCATCAACACCTTATGCAAATGGTTGTCTTGAATAATAACCCAATGTAATTGCTCCCATAAAATGGTAACAGAATATAAAGTAGCATTTAAACAAGACCAGCCCACATATTTGTAATTCTGAGGAAGTTTTACTGCACACATCAAATACATTTAAGCCTTTCCTGGCAAAATTGGTAATACCACAGAGAAAACAGCTAAACAGAACATGGTGAAAAACTGCGACCCAAAAATACATTTCACTGCATGGTAGTGATAAGGACTAAACTCCAATAGAACAAAGTGCAGACAAGTGTACTGAGGTGTCTGCTACAGTAAGAGCAGGGAGCCGGTAAAATTACCCAGTAACTTAAGCATCATCATCAGGTTACTTTTCTTGCATGAATGATCATAATTAAGGGGAGTACCCTCCAAACCCCCGCCTACTTTTTGGTGGTTTCCCTGCTATTTCAAGAATTAGTGACACCCCTGAGTGTATAGTGTAACCTCTACAGAGTGGCCTTCTCTTGACAAACAACCAATCTTCATCAACAGAATCATTTTTTCCTGCATTAAGAATTCGCAATTCATTTAACCTCTCAAGAGGAACAACCTTAACAACATCAAACAAGAGCGCATACCATAGAAAAATACGTCAGTTATAAAATTTATGTCACTAGAGTTTAAAATAAAGCAATGTAAAAATGACTCATCTCCTATGACTCCACCTTTAGTGACCTAGGTTTAAACCTGACTTGATCCATTTGCATAAAGTAAACCCAAGTACTTCTGGGGAAAATATTCCAACAACTGTTTTCGAAATGTATGCAATGTATTTAATAAAAATAAAAATTGCTCTCTGACCAAGTCTGGTCAGACAAGACCAATTTTAGGTAATTTCTCTTATTAAAGGGCAATAACTTTAAAGTGACAAGTGCAATACGGCTGATTATGGAACTTGTCCAAGATATTATGCCGATACACATTATGATCAAGTCTGGTGAAGATTGGACAAAGAATTCTTAAGTTATTGATCAGACAAGACCAATTTTAGGTAATTTCTCTAATTAAAGGGCAATTACTCTGGAGTGACAAGTGCGATATGGCTGGTTATCGAACTTGTCCAAGATATTATGCCAATACACATTATGACCGAGTCTGGTGAAGATTGGACAAAGAATTCTAAAGTTATTGATCAGACAAGATCAATTTTAGGCAATTTCTCTAATTAAAGGGCAATAACTCTGGCTGCACAGGCTGCACTGAAAAACTAAATGTGTCCATACAAGCACGGATACTCCTGCTATGGGTTTTTAAATAAAAAAGGACGATAACTCCTCCAAATATTTGTGGATTGTAACGGAAATCAACTTGACCTGTATTTCATTATCCTATGGGTTACAATGTGCCCAATATGAATTGAATCCATCCATCCTTTCAAGAGTTATTAATCAGAAACCAATTTTTTACACGGACGCCCTCATGGGCAGGGGTAAAACTTTCAGCCCATTCAGCATTCTTCAAATGGGTGGTGTATAAAAATATAAAAAATTACTGAAGACAGGCAGCACACTGATATGTTATTTTGGATAAAACACTAAATTTGCTGAGACGGACTAAACATATGTTGTATTAAGTATCAAAACAATTCTGCTTGCATAATGCTGATTAAAATCAATAAGCAATTAGAGACTGACAATCTGCCGCTACAAATCCCAACATTTCTGTACCACAGACATCACAATAAGAAGTTACAACGAAATAATAATCAGAATTCTAGATATTGAATAATAATGTAATAATGGCCACATTTGACTGATGATGTTTATGACTGAGGATGACGACACCCTGTGAAAACTGGCACAAATAGCTTATTGTCTCTAGGTAGATTATTGTGAAATTCAATTTGCCTCGACCTTTAAAGAGATTCATATTCCAAACTCTTGAGACAAAATATTGACACTGTAAATTGATCTTATCCCAACAGACAGTGTTTAAAAGAGTGACACAAAGTAGATAGTGCATATAATCAAGGGCCATAACCCTTACTTAATTACATAGCTTACACAATCAGGGGCAATAACACAAACTTAATAGATAGTGCACATACATAAAAGGCCATAACTCTTACTGTGTAATGTTACTTGAAGCAGAATTTTACAGACAGCGATGAATGGTGGACAAATACTGAGATCTAACACAGCTTATGTATGAACCTTTCACCCGGTATCAGCCAAAATTGTGTTTAAAACCCTCAATTTGTTATCAAAGAAGACAACTCAATAACCTAAGACAATGGTCCGGAAAATTGAATGAAAAACATGAAAGTGTACAAAGTACAACCATAATTATAACATTAAATGAATCTTAGATTGCATTTTTATATAACATGAAATGAAAGTGAGAATGCATATTCATATAGTCAATTATAATTTCCTGTTTCACCACCACATACTTCCCGTATCTAATTATTCACAACAAAACTGACAGCAGACAGAATTCTCAGTTTGCAGACTCATAAATAATGCATAAATAATATGACAGTGGTGGAAATGAATGTGAGAGTGTGGTTTAATTTAAGCTATATTTTCATTACATATGAGCATAAGTCATAAAATATGTAGCGTCATACATCACAATCGGTAATAAAGTCTGTCATATGTTGGTTTATGCAGCAACTAATCACCAAATTAAACAAAACAGTTGGTTCTTATACAGCATACAAATGTAATGAACTGGAAGAGCGTGCATATGTATCATAGGAGTTCTAAGAAACGCCTTTATGTCACAACATAATTCTGCATGTCTATGGTGGTTCTTCATTTCATTATCCATGAAAATACAAGAATGGATAACCAACGGAAAAGTTAAAATTTCGTATCTTCAACACCACATACAATTTTGTTAGTGTCAATGGTATGAGAAAGGACCTATTTTCTTGTGAAAATGTACAACTAATGTAATGAATTTCCAATAAAACTCAGAAACTGAATTATGAATGACACCAGCTATTGACAAATTTGAAAACAACATGTGAAATAGTCTGCTGGAATGTTTTATATATTTGTTTCAATGACAACCCGTATAACAACAACCAACAGACTACATGTGTCCACTATAGGACATGGTATAACAACAACCAACAGACTACATGTGTCCACTATAGGACATGGTATAACAACAACCAACAGACTACATGTGTCCACTATAGGACATGGTATAACAACAACCAACAGACTACATGTGTCCATTATAGGACATGGTATAACAACAACCAACAGACTACATGTGTCCATTATAGGACATGGTATAACAACAACCAACAGACTACATGTGTCCATTATAGGACATGGTATAACAACAACCAACAGACTACATGTGTCCACTATAGGACATGGTATAACAACAACCAACAGACTACATGTGTCCACTATAGGACATGGTATAACAACAACCAACAGACTACATGTGTCCACTATAGGACATGGTATAACAACAACCAACAGACTACATGTGTCCACTATAGGACATGGTATAACAACAACCAACAGACTACATGTGTCCACTATAGGACATGGTATAACAACAACCAACAGACTACATGTGTCCATTATAGGACATGGTATAACAACAACCAACAGACTACATGTGTCCATTATAGGACATGGTATAACAACAACCAACAGACTACATGTGTCCATTATAGGACATGGTATAACAACAACCAACAGACTACATGTGTCCATTATAGGACATGGATGCCCCTGCTATGGCTTTTTTTAACAGAATTCAAACAGAAGGGCCATAACTCATCCAAATATTGAAACCGAACTTGATCTGTACTTTTTTCTCCTAAGCTTATGCACCCAATGAATTGAATCCATTCATCCTTTCAAGAGTTATTTATCCTTTTCAGGATTTAAGAGTGGGTTTTAAATGTCTTTTTCTGAGATACAGCAGCTGCCTTAAAACAGATTAAAAGTACAGTAAACACAAACAAAAGAACAACATAAATATTGTTCAAAAATAATGTACAAAAAATATAATTACTGTATGTAGTTCTTTTGTCACCATAAAAGTGATAAAATGTCTTTTTCTGAGATACAGTAGCTGCCTTAAAACAGATTAAAAGTACAGTAAACACAAACAAAAGAACAAAATAAATATTGTTCAAAAATAATGTACAAAAAATATAATTACTGTATGTAGTTCTTTTGTCACCGGAAAAGTGATAAAATGACTTGCAAATATTATTCTTTTAAGAACAGAGACAATGAAGAAATGGAACATGAACGGTTAATAAAGTAGAGAACAGAATAAGACGTATGTAGTTGTCATGTATAATTCATTATGCAGCCGTCAGTGTTCAGCCCAGTCTATAACTGATTAATTTAAGCTTACTGCCTGTGCAAATAAATTTTCTCCACAAGAATATATTGTCTGAAACAAATGAACAATGCATAGCCTTCAAGCATTTGAAACATATGAGTATAATGTTGTTCTATTTACATGCACTGTCAGACAATAGCCAAGTAAGAAATGTGTACTTTTATTTTATAAGAAGCAAACACGTTCAATTCACATTGTCTGACATGATTGATTCTATTATAATGTTCCATTCATAGCTTCATTCTTAGTCATTTTATCAAGAACAGCCATTTTATTGGTCACTTAATTATTCCATGAAGTTTTTTGGACCAATCACAATAATTGTTCCATAAGAACTTCGGCATAATTACCAAAATGGCAATGTTCATGAAGGAATGGTATTAATTGGTTTGCGGGAAGTTTAGTCGTGAGAAATTTCTTGAATTTCAAAGAACATTCACATCAAATTTTTTTCCATCAGTACAGATTTTATAACACAGAGCTAAAGAATCTTCAATTCGTACGCAGCATTTTGATTGGTCAAAATTCTAGTTCATGCAGTAAAATGACCAAAAGCTAGCCAATTAACCCAAGGTTGAAAAATGGAGTAAAATGTAACAATGAACACTGGGTATCCAACAATGTAAATTCAGGACAGAAAATCAAAGATAAGCCCAAGGTCCACGCCATAAGACACCCCTGTAATTGACAGGCCAATCTAATAATGAGATGAATAATTACAATTGACACTATACCTTCCCTTTCAAAACACCATAAATTGAACATTTCACTCTACCTTAGTTTCTAAATTACAATCATGTAAAGCTATGTTGTTTTTCTCCTGTACAAAGTGATTGTATTGATTATCGACATGATAAAAGCATGACATGCACAATGACTCATATTGATCAATCTAATACAACAGTAAAACATCAAATTAAACTAGTTCTCCGAGTGCATTATTACAGAAATTCCATTACATTAGAACAAGGACCAGTATTAATGATGTTCAGTCAGAGAAAATGTGATTTTTTACACTCACACTTTCTTGCAATGCCCTTCATCAAGCGCAGCAATGTCACACAGGAGAACAAGAACATGTGGTTCCTACACTGGTTCCAAGAAATGGAGTTATTTTCTAAAGGTCAAACAAGGCCGACATATGTTAGTCTTGTACCCTGTAGATTATTGTAGAAGATTTTACATAAGACCGGAAATTGCACTGTAAGGCACTAAACTATCACATTTATGGACACACCTGCCACCAATGTCAGAAAGGCATGGCATAGACACCATATTTCTATCAATATATCAGGTGATGGTATTGATATATTGACACCAAACACACTCTAGTCAATGTCTTAATGAATAGTAACAGGTGCCTCAATGTTTCACCTGGTCTTAAATCAAGTTAAGTAGCTATAATATGACTTTAAAATCTCAATCATACGGTCAAGAACAAAATTAGGCTTCACTCATCCTATAAAAATGTATGTTGGAAATTAGTGTGAATTTTACTATTGTAATTGTTTCAAGTATATGTTTTCAGGTTACCTTGTGTTTTTGAAGTGGCTGCAGTGACAAGCTGATGGTGCCCTGTGAATGACAAGCTGATGGTGCCCTGTGAATGACAAGCTGATGGTGCCCTGTGAATGACAAGCTGATGGTGCCCTGTGAATGACAAGCTGATGGTGCCCTGTGAATGACAAGCTGATGGTGCCCTGTGAAAGACAAGCTGATGGTGCCCTGTGAAAGACAAGCTGATGGTGCCCTGTGAATGACAAGCTGATGGTGCCCTGTGAACGACAAGCTGATGGTGCCCTGTGAATGACAAGCTGATGGTGCCCTGTGAATGACAAGCTGATGGTGCCCTGTGAATGACAAGCTGATGGTGCCCTGTGAATGACAAGCTGATGGTGCCCTGTGAATGACAAGCTGATGGTGCCCTGTGAATGACAAGCTGATGATGCCCTGTGAATGACAAGCTGATGGTGCCCTGTGAATGACAAGCTGATGGTGCCCTGTGAATGACAAGCTGATGGTGCCCTGTGAATGACAAGCTGATGGTGCCCTGTGAATGACAAGCTGATGGTGCCCTGTGAATGACAAGCTGATGGTGCCCTGTGAATGACAAGCTGATGGTGCCCGGTGAATGACAAGCTGATGGTGCCCTGTGAATGACAAGCTGATGGTGCCCGGTGAATGACAAGCTGATGGTGCCCTGTGAATGACAAGCTGATGGTGCCCCTGTGAATGACAAGCTGATGGTGCCCTGTGAATGACAAGCTGATGATGCCCTGTGAATGACAAGCTGATGATGCCCTGTGAATGACAAGCTGATGGTGCCCTGTGAATGACAAGCTGATGGTGCCCTGTGAATGACAAGCTGATGGTGCCCTGTGAATGACAAGCTGATGGTGCCCTGTGAATGACAAGCTGATGGTGCCCTGTGAATGACAAGCTGATGGTGCCCTGTGAATGACAAGCTGATGGTGCCCTGTGAATGACAAGCTGATGGTGCCCTGTGAATGACAAGCTGATGGTGCCCTGTGAATGTGGCATTTCCTGATCTACTTCTTCATTTGTTTTTGTAAAACATTACTGAAAGAAAACTTTACTGAAATGAACCAAATATGAAGTAAATATTGTAGACAAACTGGACGAGGGAGTCTTTAAATGATTCATAAGTCAGCAGCAAGTCCTAGCTCTCACTTGACCTCTTTTGCCAGAAGAACACTGTTATGTTACAGTAATAGACAAACAAGAGCAAAGCTGAGACTATGCCTCCCACTTTGTGGAGGGGCAAAGAAAGGTCCCAGCAATCTATGAGTATCAACATCAAATTTCAATCATGCAAACCTCAGGCTAGACTTCGTGACAACAAAATTAATGGGAGTATCACACCTCAATTTTTTATATCAGCAATTTACTTTACGTCAGAATATGAATCAGATTTCAATCTCCCCCCACAATCGATGGCTCCTACAGACAAATAATTTCTTCCATGAGAACTTAATGCCAATCTCACAAGCGATACAAAAATCATTTGTATATCAATTGCAACAAAAGCATTTGAATAACATTACTCCAATACACATATAATAGAAGCTTACCAGATTCGGAATCACAGAGGAATACTATAAGAATGGAAATGAATTAGGAAATAGAATTTCTGGAAATACTCATATGAGATTGCATTTCTTTATAGATATGTATCAAGCAGACTGCAATCACTGAAACCACCGATGAATTGAATTCTCACTAGCCATCAATACAAAATTCAGCGTACCATGTATATACTTCGAGACAACTTCACATCAAATTAGTGATAGGGTATAAGGGCATGAAGCAGAATTTATGGGACCAGTCAGAGTTGATATATGTACATCAGAATCTAATCTAATCAAATAATATGGGGATTTATACAATGCAGGTCAGTTTTAGGTCTCTATCAGTCCATAATAGACATTATCTGTTGATTGTTTAATGGATTTTTACACATACACATAGTGCTTCTTTGAACTTCCTGTTCTCCCAGAAGAGAAAATGCAAATCAATGTGCAAGGTCGTAACTGGAAATTAGTTTTCATTCTAGAAAAACATTAAGACCCAGGTTACACTTAGAACAATTTGAGATTCCTTGAATATGTTGTGGTATTGTGGTGAATGAGTTCATCTTGCATCGTATTTCTTGTTTCATCAGTTCTTGTAAATCAGGCTGATATTGGGCCCCATTCCCCAGAGAAAACAGTATACATTTTTCCCCTACTTAAAAGGAAAAGCCCCTTCAGTTAAATTACATAAATTTTTGGCTTTATATATACCCAAATTTTGTGATTCATGATGCAAATTTTCTCTGTCAAAAGGACCCGCCATTCTTCCCCAAAAACTGAAAAAAAAATGGCTGTAATTGTTTTACTTTGTTGCAAATTATGAAATAAAGGTAACCACAAAGAACTATGATTATATTTAAACCTATGTACTTCATTTCAATCAAATTGTTCGTTTCATTCTATCGAAATTGCACTAAATTGGTAAAATTGTCAAAAATTCACATCACTTTGAACGTTGAATTTATCTGACTTGAAACAAAATATCTGTGCACAAAGTACGCTGATCAAAGGATGTAATATACTGAAATGTTGAAACATTCCTCACAAAACTTCTTGTTCACATCTGTAATATATATAAGCTACAATTTTTGCACAATGGATTTATAATAAGTTTTGAAAATCATTTTAAGCACTAATCAAGCACAACATCTGCTTTGATATATCTTGTAAAGTAAATGTCATATCTGCTTAATAAGATAAATTTATTATATATATAGAAAGATAAAGATGGTCATTAATTTTACACCCCATTCATCACGTACAGAAATAACTTTATGTCCAACTGTTTTATCAAGAGTCATTTAACTCACTCAGATAATCAGGTGACTTACCTTAGGCAACAATCATTACAATAATACATACATACACCAACTTCTGTACTTTATTAGTGTCTTTGTAAATAAATCATTAGTTCCTTATATGAGATCTACCAGTATATTTGTCCTTATATAAACGCAATATTGATCAGCTCCCAATCAAAATGGACCGTGTTAAGAAAGTTTGTTAACAATGTTTGAATTTTAGTATTTTGTTTATCATCCTTAGTATAATGTATGTCGCTATATACCAATAGCTTACTCCTGCAAGAGAGTTCAATATAAATCAGATATTCATGAAAAAGCCAGCAGTTTTCATGATGCGAAATAAAGATAGTGTACACAGCATTATTTTCATTTTATCGACATTCAAACTTTGTGAACAAACTATTTTAACACAGTATATAAGTCATAGTTTGCATAAAACTGTTATAGACAAATTCAGAATAACAGAAATATTATTTTTGTAATTGAGTTTTTAAGTCACATGAACTGCCAGTGTCATACAGTCTGTCCCTGGTTCCAGCTATGATGGTGGAGGAAGACCCTAGGTGCTCCTAGCATCATTCTAAGCAAAGGCAGTAACCTTGGTAGCACTACTGACCTTCTGTTGTAAGCTGGACCTTATAGCTCCCTCACATATACATGGTTTTCCATAATTATATTCAAAGTTCCAATGTCGCTTATTAAATTCTATATTGAATGATTGTGTACATCATTTTTAAAAAATGTTTTGGTGTATGTATATAAATGAGACAGAAATAAAGACATGAAAATATACATATAATTTTATATACATCCAACATACCGCTTAGGATTTGAACAAGCTACTGTTAGGGGCAAATGATTTAAAGTCAGTGACCATAACCACTCAGCCTCAGATGCCCCAGTTATAAATATACCACAAAGTATAAGGCAACAAAACACCAAGAGTTAATGTCTTGCTAGAATTAAATCAAATCAATCATTATTCATCGATTGATTCCTGCCATTACAAAACAAATTAGTCATTCGAAAACATGATGTCAACTGACAGAAAATGAGATCACTAATTGAATCACAGAATTTCATTTCCTATTTAATATCAGACTTTCATCAAGTTTATTTGACCAAGTTCTGGTCTATTGACTTAAACCAGGAGCATGCCACTGTACTTTATGACGAAATCAGTCACTTCAATGTATATGAATGATAGTTTTATTGATCAGATTGTAATCCCTTTTATTATATCACTGATGACATAGAATTTCAAAGTGAAAATGTTACATGAAAGTCTGGGGGGGACATTACTCCTAAGCCTATCACCACTAATTGTTCCAATTATGTCCAGAGCTCATACATTCAACCATGGACTGTTTAAACAAACATAGAGCAGATGATCGAATACAAATTGAACACTGTTACCTAATGGAGATCATCAGGAGGTCTTTTTAAACCTCTAACTTCGGCACGCCCACTTCATAGAATGTACCGTTGCATTGTAACAAAATTCAATACATTAGATTTGTCATCAGATAAATAAGAGACGTCAATTTAATTTCAGTAAGTTTATGAATACATGTACAATTATTTTCGCCGCAGCCGTACTTACATGGCTTTCCTATTTGCATATCAGTGTTGTGTAAACCAATCAAATCTTAAGTTGACCACTTAAACATTACTTCTCTTCAACCGAACAATACTTGTAACCTTGATGCGGATTACCTTACCGAAATCCACTGTTTGGATCTGGAGTGCCCAGCAATCGTTACATCTCAGCAATTTTTTAATGATGTTGCACAACAAATCTTAACCTTCAAATTACGCCGACCATCTTTTTTCAAGATATTTCTAGATCATCACTTGTTTCATGTTGAGATTTTTCTTCTGTTAACATTTATTACTAAATATTATCAATTCCTCTTTGAATGGTACATATATGTTTCCTTATCAGGGTGACAAATGTTCCTTCAAAGTAATATCCCAATTATAAAGATAAATTGGTAATAGAACAAAACTTATACAGTATCATATGCAAAATTTATCTGTTTCATACAAAATTGAACGCAAAATTTATCTGTTTCATACAAAATTGAGTTTATTATTCATGTCATTAAAATCGAAGCAATATTTAACAAGCTCAAGATGCCATCATTAAGTTATGAATTAAAAGTGGTTGGCTCAACAGAGGTGGCTGCAAATTAAAAATAAATCTGGAACTGATTTCTAAAATCAAATATTTGAAAGTCTTTTATACAAGAACAGGGAAGCAACAAGTTTTGCACTCAATTTAATGCATCAAATACCCCACGGCCGTTTGCCCAGACTGGATTCTTATCAGTGGAGACAATGTATTTGGTAGTTTCAAATTATGAATGCTTTTAACAATATTATACAAAAATAAAATTAATAAGGATATTTTTCAATCTGCCCATTCCTGGTGTTCTAGCAACTTGCCAGCCATTATTGTACATTTTCACAACACAAACCCATTAGTTTTGAATCAATTCAGCAGAAAATTACAAGAAAGAAGCAAAAACATTTCGCAGACATTTTTTGCTCACCCAATTTCCTTTGTCAAACAAAAGCAAGAAGAAATTCCAATAGAATCCAGATATTAGATATGCCAATAAATAATCGCAATTAATCATGGAATTACAGCATCCATCACTTATGTTGAAATATATAACATTGTGCATTTATCTTTTAAGCCAAACCTTGGTTTCAGTTTCAGAAATGAACTGTGTACCGGCTTGAACTTGAAAAGAAATCCAAATTTGGCTTAATCATGATCTATTTTAGGAGTGACAAAATCCAGAGGCTTATTGTTTCAGCTTCCAGTTTGTTTCCAGAATTAAAATTGTATAATGTAACAGATATGAGTCATGAAACAACAGACCAACATACGTTACAAATGTTACAATTCGGTGAAAGTAATAAATATGTATGGCAAAACCTCACGTAAAGACCACCTTCAGTTTAAAACCACCTCATTAATGAGACCATACTGAGGGTTCTACGCAAGACTATCCTAACTCCTATGTATTTATACATTAGTTGCAGTAGACTTGCACTGAAAGCTCGATCTCTTCATGGACCAGTTTTTTAAATTTTCTTCCACATTTGAACTCAATTTTAACTAGACCACTTCAAAACTAAGATTATCTTTCTTCAAAGCCAATAGTGTTGTTGTTATTGAGGTTCCATTGTGGACCAATACATACTCACTCTATAGAAGGAATATTAAATATGTACTTTCATTCTTGAAACCAAAACAGATTTCACAAGTAATTGTTGGTGAAACTAATCACAAACCACTGTTTAAAGTGGGGGCAGCTGTTTCGTACAGGTGACAGTGCAGTGAGGAACAGGTTTGAATGTACCTGCATACAATCTCAGAAACGGAGATAATGTCTTTAGGCCAACAAATCAAGGTTAAAACGCTACATTTACTTTAACTGGTGAACACAATACAGACATACAGGCAACAAATACATCATGGACAACATTTTATCATTTTCACAACACAGCATTGATTACATCTTTCAATTAAATGCCTTCATTGAAGTAAATTAATCTCAGGATGTTGTCCGTCAATTGTAGACTTTGCGTAGCCACTATCAACAATGTGATATGTATCATTATAATTTTTTAATACATAATGAGTTGCATTTGGCTAACCAAGCCGCCAACATGCCGACAATGACGGCACCAAGAGACTGTTTTATACCAAATGCGTACAACCTTGTGAGAAATTAACATCTCACTTAGAACAGAGAATAAAACACAGCATTGTGATAACAAAATTTGAAGATAAATATGTTTTGATGATGGCGAGACATTGTGACGAGTAGGCTTGACTTGTTTTTCCTTGACAGGGTAAAAATATTATCAAAACAAAAGGCTAATATGGCACTAATTCACCTTCCCTAAGTACATGAAACTGACATTTACCACTTAATTTGCCTTCAATATGCAAAATGTATGTTCTCTATAACAATTTGACTGATGATTATATATCTACAAGAACTAGTCTTCCACCAGTTGGAGTCATTTCGGAATATAGTCCGTAACAAGAGTAGCAAACTGTCACAAACAATGCCCGTCATAATTAAGTCAGAGCTGCAGAGTTAAAACGAGACAAATTTTAGGTAATTTATAAAATCAAAGTTTGATAACTCCCGAGTGACTTGAGCGATATGGCTGGTTATCGAACTTGCCGAGATATAATGCCCACAAACATTTTCACCAAGTTTGGTAAAGATCGGATGAAAACACTTTGACTTAGAGAGCGGACAAGGCTAATTTGGCCAATTGTGGATAATTCAAGGGCCATAATTCAGAAGTGCCTGGGGGCGATGTGGCTGGTTATCGAACTTGGCCGAGATATTATGCCAACAAACATTTTCACCAAGATTGGTAAAGATCGGATGAAAACTCTTTGACTTAGAGAGCGGACAAGGCTAATTTGGCCAACTTTGGATAATTTAAGGGCCATAATTCAGAAGTGCATGGGGGCGATGTGGCTGGTTATCAAACTTGGCCGAAATATTATGCCCACAAACTTGTTCATCAAGTTTGGTAAAGATCGGATGAAAACTATTTGACTTAGAGAGCGGACAAAATGTGGATGCCGCCAACCGCCCGTCCGCCACGGGTGTTCCCATAATACGTCCCATTTTTGAAACGGGCGTATAAAAATGCTTATGGAAGAGATAAGCACTGGTTGGTATTGCAGGATCATGGTAGATTAAGGTCGACTGACCCCATTATCTTACTGAAGTACCACTGAGAAATCGCATCAAACTCTAATTCAATCGCATAATATTTCATATACTGTATGACTGAAATGGTAAAGTTTATGACTTGGAAATATTAGTTAACTTCACGATTTTTGAGAACATTTTGACTTGCAAAATTATACCATTCTACAGAGTTGAGAAGATCATCAACCTCAGAGCTGTCATCTGAATCAATTCCTGTTATTCGGATCACTGTATTATAGATTTTATGTTAGTTAAGTTTGCATGCACGCGAGCATGGCACACAGTAAAATACTTATCACTGAAAGTATGAATGAAGAGGTATTAACTTACACAAACCTACGAAGATAATTACACAATTAAATAATTTGTAGCAATTAAAATATGACAAATTACCAAAGCAAAAAAACATTCACTAAAATATGTTTAACCCTATAGGCTGATTACAGTAAAACCACAATAATAAGACCACCCTTGGGTCACTATTGACAACTGGTCTTAATATTGAGGTGGCCACAATATTGAGGTGGTCGTAATATTGAGGTGGTCGTATTATTGAGGTGGTCGTAATATTGAGGTGGTCGTAATATTGAGGTGGTCGTAATATTGAGGTGGTCGTAATATTGAGGTGGTCGTAATATTGAGATGATCTTAATATTGAGGTGGCCGTAATATTGAGGTGGTCGTAATATTGAGGTGGTCTTAATAATGAGGTGGTCATAATATTGAGGTGGTCTTAATATTGAGGTGGTCGTCATATCAAGGTTGAATTAAAAGACTAGGTGGTCTTATTATTGAGGTGGTCTTTAAGTGAGGTTTCACTGTTTATTGTTCGTAATAAAGGGACATCGTCAAATTACTCAGCAATTCTTTCTAAAGGAACAAATATCCACCATCATACCATATCGTCATATTCAGATATACATAAAAACACGTGGTTTTCAATAATTGTTCGAAGGTTGACAGAATCTAGCACATAAAGACCTCGCGGTCGATTAACTAAACCATCTGTGCTTCCTACAAGCCTTATCTTCATGAATATAAATATAGCAATCGCATGTCAAAGCTTCTTGAAAAGTATCAATGGAAAATAAGAACGCAAATGTACCAACCAGTGCATTACAGCAAGACAATTTCTGGTCATCAATATTTATTGATTTAAGCTAAAACTGGTTATGAAAAATAAATTCTAGCAAGAATTAACTGCAAGGACAAAATTATAGTTAACAAAAGATAAAATATATCAATTTAGCATAATTAAAGTATCAATTCATCGACAAATCTAGAACATATATTAACTGTTACAATTTACTTGATTCTACATTATATTGTGTATAACATTCCATCAACAAAGAAAGATAACCATGTTGAAAGATCACCCTGTTTTAAACAGTCATGATGTACCATGTTGAAAATTCACCTGTATTAAACATTCATAATGTCCCTTGTTGAAATTTCACTTGTATTATACATTCATGATGTACCTGTTGAAAGTTCCCTGTTTTGAACAGTCATGATCACCCTGTTGAAAGTTACCCTGTACTGAACCGTCATACAAACAAGTAACACAGACATACAAATTGATATGAAGATCATTTACAAACACACACCGCATTACTCAAAGCTTCACTGTGATAAAAGCTTATCTGAAGCATTGTTGAGATGACATTCTGGAAAACAGAACTGGTGTCGTATAAGGTAGTATGGATGGTTGTGTGGCCAACTGACATAATTATACACCATAAGCTCATAATGTTACTTCTAACCAGAGCTGACAGTGTGGGGTTTTATACAATACCATTTGAAAGAACCAAATTTATTGTGAATCAAAACCAAAATTTTAACATAAGTCAGTCTAGATCTCTCCTAGCTGATATGTTATTCCAAATGCTAATTGTCCCAGCACCTATACCTAACAGTGAAACAATAAGACCTGTGAGTAAGTATGTAAGAAATCCACAACTACATGTTTACACGAGGATTTTGTTTTTTATTTGAACCCCCTGGAAAAGCCATCTAATTTAATGGTGATTGTAATGAAGCATTTTATGTGAGTTTTATATCTTCCTTCACAACCATACTGGTGCCATACAGCATATGAGAATAAATATACAAAACATATTACAGTGTATCCTCTCAGACAGCTAGTATTTCACTTTACAAAACATTAGCTGCACACTGACAGACAAAAACATTGTTGTAACAGGGATAGGAGACAATTAGAAACGGGAAGCTTTGTTGAAGAACTGTTCTTGCTTTAAATCATGTATCATACATTGTTGATTATCCTTACCAATATACAGAAGGAAACAACATAATGTTTGTTTATTCAGTAATTAAATATGATACATTTCAATTTTGAATAAATGCCCCCTCCATGCCAGTAGTTAAGTTTGTATAAATGCCCCCACCATGCCAGACTTTCCAATAGTTTGTATAAATGCCCCCACCATGCCAGAAGTTTCAAGTTTGTATAAATGCCCCCACCATGCCAAACTTTTCAATAGTTTGTATAAATGCCCCCACCATGCCAGAACTTTTCAATAGTTTGTATAAATGCCCCCACCATGCCAGAACTTTTCAATAGTTTGTATAAATGCCCCCACCATGTCAGAACTTTTCAATAGTTTGTATAAATGCCCCAACCATGCCAGAACTTTTCAATAGTTTGTATAACTGCCCCCACCATGCCAGAACTTTTCAATAGTTTGTATAAATGCCCCCACCATGCCAAACTTTCCAATGGTTTATATAAGTAACTCCCCTTTGCCAGAAGTGTTAATGGTTTGTATAAACAGTTCCCATTGGCAAGAGTTCCCATTGGCAAGAATTTTCAATGGTTTGAACAAATGGTTCCCACTGGCAAGAATTTTCAGTTGTTTGTATAAATGGTTCCCCTTTGCCAGAATGTTCAATGGTTTGTTTAAATGTTTGCATTTGGTCAGAATTTTCAATGGTTTGTATAAATGGTTCCCCTTTGCCAGAATTTTCAATGGTTTGTATAAATGTTTCTCCTTGGCCAGAAATTTCAATGGTTTGTATAAATGTTTCCCCTTTGCCAGAATTTTCAATGGTTTGTATAAATGTTTCTCCTTGGCCAGAAATTTCAATAGTTTGTATAAATGTTTCTCCTTGGCCAGAAATTTCAATGGTTTGTATAAATGTTTCCCCTTGGCCAGAACTGTCAATGGTTTGTATAAATATTTCCCCTTTGCCAGAACTGTCAATGGTTTGTATAAATGTTTCCCCTTTGCCAGAATTGTCAATGGTTTGTATAAATGTTTCTCCTTTGCCAGAATTTGCAATGGCTTCTATAAATGTTTCCCCTTTGCCAGAATTGTCAATGGTTTGTATAAATGTTTCCCCTTTGCCAGAATGTTCAATGGTTTGTATAAATGTTTCCCCTTTGCCAGAATTGTCAATGGTTTGTATAAATGTTTCCCCTTTGCCAGAATTGTCAATGGTTTGTATAAATGTTTCTCCTTGGCCAGAAATTTCAATGGTTTGTATAAATGTTTCCCCTTGACCAGAACTGTCAATGGTTTGTATAAATGTTTCCCCTTGACCAGAACTGTCAATGGTTTGTATAAATGTTTCCCCTTTGCCAGAATTTTAAATGGTTTGTGCATCCCCCCCCCCCAGAATTTTCAAAGGTTTGAATAAATGATTCCCCATTGCCAATGTTGCTCACTTGTGGAGAGAATTATAAGCTCTCTCAATAAGTTTTCAGTTCAATTCACATATCAAGATAATTGTATATTTATTTTATGCGATGGATCTCAGACTTGTACATATATCTTGATAAATAAACATGCTTTAACCAATGTAACATATGTTCTCATACATCTTGCATAAGCAAGACTTGAATAATAGCAAAAACAGTTTTGAATGCCATTTCAAAAAAGTGTCAACTAAAATCGAACTTGGATACCGTTATACATTATTACACAGTTTGCATTCACTTCATCAGGCAAATACAATACCGTCCCTAAGCCATCAGAGAGAGTGAGAGAGTGGATTCTCTGTCTAAACAATAGAACTTTAGAATACTACAGTTTCCAGAACATGAACTGAATGCCATTAACAAAGCTTCTAATTACAATTCATGTTGACTATACCTTCATATATTATTTGTATCTAGCCACAAAAAAGTGCTATTCACACATTATGGCTAACAAAAGGGTGTGATGTAAAGATATTACTGTAGTCAAACAAACGCTATGATCATCAAATAGACACAATACTGAATTAAGCAACAAAATTCAATTGTTACATTAGCATCGCTTCTGTAGTTAATGTATCAAAGTAACACTTTGTTGTATAATAACAACCAGCAGAGTGTGAAGACTGTATTAATATTGTCCTAGGCATCATGTACACTTTGTCGTACTGCAAACAGCAATGAAAGGTCAGATTAATTGGGGTGATGATGCAGAGCAATGCAGTAAGGGAACAACCTGGTAATTTAGACATTGCATATACAAACTGTTCCTCCGCTCTTCAACAACTGGAATGATCCAATGGATCACATGTAAACAAGACTTTAACTCAACTGGGATTGTTTTCATCAAAGAGATATTAAGTTGTTACAGGGAACACAACATACTCAAGACAATAAACCAAATGGCCAACCAGTTATGAGGATAATGTAAGCAAAAGTGTTATATGTCTATATTGTCTAACAATACACTATTTTATAGTCACTGTACAGCATATATCAGAATATACAGCAGGTAAAACAACAAGGAGCAATGAATGTAAATGTTGGAACATGTCAAACATCAAGGTACAGTACAGTGCAAACTATCCCCAGAGTGGTCGTCAGTGAGTAACAAACTCTCCCCTGAGTGGTCGTCAGTGAGTAACCAACTCTCCCCTGAGTGGTCGTCAGTGAGTAACCAACTCTCCCCTGAGTGGTCGTCAGTGAGTAACAAACTCTCTTCAACAACAGTATCAACTTTTCTTGTAGCAAGAATTCACTATGAATTTTACCTCTCTAGAGCAACAACCTTTCAACAATAGCAGAAATATGCTTCTGCCAAAGGAAATTGCCCTGAAGAAGTTGTCTGTATTTCTAACATGCATAAAGTAACAGAAAGATAGAAAAACAGCATGATTATTGGCCCTAGACAATATAAACTTACAGAACAGTGATGGTATAGACAGCATGCATTTTTCAATTTTAAATCAAGCAAGTTATTCCGCAAGACAGATTTCTCATACAATATATGTCAAAATTGGCAAATTACAACTTCACCATATATTTTAAATAAACATTAATAAGAACAGTCAGACCTCGTTTATTCAACAATCTTCTATCAGAATACTTGGTATCATCTGAAGTAAATATCAGGTCCCGTCATGTATCTTCTCTGAGGCACACCGAATTAAAATGGGCTATTAGAAACTAAGTATTATTCGGAATAAAATTTTGAACTTGAATGAACAAGGTCCTATTGTAGAAAAATGATTGCCACTAGCTTTAAATAGGTAACAGTAAAAAACATTCATCTTATTTTTTGTACATAATAAATTTAAAGAAATAATAGAGGCTAACAAACTGCACTAAAATTTGTGTCATAAATTGCATTTCCTTAAGTGATAAACTAGATAAAAGTGACTTTGCCATGACAGTGACAGTGATTGTGATTATGCAGTTCAACAAACTATTAGAATTTTCCGCCAGAGAATTTTAGAACCATAAAATCTGGTTTCTCACGCCAAATTACAAAAACAGCTAATCAAAATGAAGACAGAGACAAAAATAAAATGCTTGTAATTACACGAAAAGAGTACTTGAATCTCATCAAAGTCAATCAATGCTGTAACAGCTTCAAGTATCAATAAAATGTAAATTGAAATAAAATTCTAATTTGGAAGAATTTGTCGTACAGTGAAACTCGGAGAATGCTAGGTATTTGAGAAATTAAGTTGTTACAGAGAACACCACACATATAAGACATTGCCTCCCCACACAGAACCCAGGGAAACAAATGCATGGATGTGCAAGGGTAAAACATTTATGGGAATATAGGGTGCAAGGAATGGTCTAGCCGACCATTAAAAACAACTACTGTAGTATCATTTGAATTCGTGCAGGTCTAATTTTCGCGTATTTCGCGCTAGAGACTAAGCGCGAATTTAAGTCCGCGCGATTATTAAACTTCTGAAACTAACATGGCTATCCGAATTTTTGATTGTCCGAAAATGTGTGTATATGCACTTGTTTTTTCTTTTCATAATTTGTCGCTGTTTTTTCTGATAATCTGTGTGGAATAATTAGGAACATGGAATATTTTGACACAGTTTGATTACTAGAACGTAAGAGTGGTTTAAATGGAACATTAATTCATAAATTGATTTTTCTTTGTTTACGATGTTTATATAAAGAATACACGACTGCATAAAATCATTGTCATCGGATTGCACGCACTGCAACTTTTTTCTTCATACTTAAATTCTTAAACAATTCGTACAGTCGTGTCAATTAACGCCAATTAATCGTTGGACGTGTCATATTGTTTGATTGTTATGGGGAATGTTTTAATTCGTTCCCGACTGGTTCGCTGAAATAACCAGGGAATCAAGCGCTTGGTGACACTGATCAAAATAGGACGTTTTGCTGTTTGCGCGAAATTTCACCCCCGCGAATTTAAGTGATACTACAGTATGGAGAATTTAGGGGAACAACAAGAGGGGAAAAATTACATTAAAACATGAAACACCATTAAAACAAATTTTCCATTCTATATTGTACCATAGTCTAAGCAACTGAAAACTGAAAAACCGGAACCGAGAAATAGTGAATAGCTGAAATAAACAATTAAATCTGAACATTGCCCTTTAATGAAAATAGAACAAACATACAATCCACTTACTTTCACTGCCACAAATTAAAACAATATGAAGAAGAAAAACTTTTCCAGTAAAAACTTGAAGGTCATCTTGACAAATTTTTGTCTGCAAAATGATTAAAGTTCATAAAATTCCTCTAGAATTCAAGCAGAATTTTTAGTGCCAGATTTTATGGGAGAGGAAAACATTAAAAGATCATAAAATGAACGGAAATAGAGAAAACACACACAGATTCAAAGAAAAAAATATAAATTTTATCGTCTTTGTACCATGTTATTGTGCCCTTCATTTTAATTACAGTCATTGCATAGAAGTAAATGTCATTTCATTCAAGAAATATAATTTTAAAAAACAATACCTATATATAGCTCATACCATAATTGTCATTCTTTCACCCTTTACTTTCAAATGAATTAACTATAATCAATTCTAAATGACCTTGACTTCTTAAACTTAGTTCCACCACGGACATATAAACCATGGATGGGAAACTTCCTACTACCGTATATTACCGGCCATAAGTCGAGTTTTTTTTACTAAAAAAAATCACCAAAAGTCACTGGTCGACTTATGGACGAGTAACAGATGAAAATAAAACAAAATACGATCAGTTGGTAACATAAACTGGGCTTAAAATTAAGAACTGACACCACCGTATCACTGCTATATTGCCAATACCATGTCATGTCTTCATCCATATTATACGCTATTAATAGCTATATTCTGCAATTTAAATCATAATCTGGGGGTAATCCCTTTTTAAAGAGTCGCCAATTAACACTTTTATTGCCAATTGTCATATCTGAATACAATAGAAACGTGTGAAACTTGAATAAACAAGATGACATGTGAGAGTCACATGGTATTTTGGTTTAGAGATTATTTCTGTTGACAAGTGAGAGTCACATGGTGTTTTGGTTTAGAGAGTATTTAGAGATTATTTCTGTCTGGTATCCCGATTTTACACTTTCGGTTATCAGTTTGGCAAATAATTGCAGTGAACCAGTCTAATTGCAGTGAACCAGTCAGAAATGAACTAAAAAATACCCCATAACAAAAGTTTACAATGTTTTCTTTGAAAATCGGGAGATCGTGAGTTGGCTGTTGATTTTGGGAGTCTATTTTCATCCTGCCTAAGTCCCCCCTCGACTTATGGAAGGGGTAAGCCTAAATTTCCCTTTTTACAGACAAAACTACACCCTCGACTTATGGCTGAGATCGACTTATGGCCGGTAATATACGGTATGTCTTATATGTAGATTGGTTTGAACTCTCAGGAGCAGCGAGATTCTTATGAGATCAGTTCCCCACGATAAAAAATCATCTTGTGTCTGAATCAGGAGAAGTAGACATTTTGATCAGCCGTAATTGTCATATTTAAACATTTCTTTAGTCTTAATTAATACATTTTAAGTTACTACATTTAGACAATTAAGAATTACACAGATCAATAGGTAATTACAAGGACATTTAAGTGCTAATCAACAGAGCCGGCAATGGACGGAAATGAACAGATTGCCCACTATCACCGATCAAAAGACTGGTGGAAATTCACCATACTTAAATTACCAAGCACAAGCTAATTAAGGATTGTGGGTAAACTATTTCTTGTTATCATTTTATTGATATCAGCCAGTTTCCAATCCACGGTTAATATGTCCGTGGTTCCATACAGAAAATGTAAGTCATATTTGAGAACCTTATGACTTAATAACTCATATTTTGCGATACTAACATTAATATGAATCAGTGCTGAAAGTACTTTCATATTACTTTCTCTTTATCAACAAGCTAGGACAATGTTGAATGTTAACAAATTTAAAACTTTATAATTCCCATCCATTAACTGTAAATATATTTTTGTGATGCTTGACCTCTGCCAACCCTGGCATCCACCACAGTGGATCAGTCCGTAAAATATGTATAATGACTTAAAACTGGTGACAATGTTAAACTTCTGCCATTTGAAATTCTAAGCAGCTTTGTACGAGATATGTGACTTTTCATCCAAACAATGGTAATACAGTAAAACTTCACTTAAAGACCACCTCAATAATAAGACAATCTCAAAATTAAGAACACGTTTTCACTGTTTTACTCTTTATTCAACCTCAATATTAAGACCACCTCAATAAGAATACCAGTTTTCAAGGGTAACAAGGGCTGTCTTATTATCGAGGAATAATACAATATTGAAGTCCGAGATGCCCAGTATCACTCACACATCTATGCACCTGAACAGAACAGAATTGGTCCACAATAGACTTAGTGGCTGCATCATGCAGGTTGTACTTTGTTAATACAGCTGATTTACTATACATCAAATTAGTGACAAGCCAAGCGTCATAAATTCCTACCAGAGCATTGATGCTGAAAGTATTCTCTATCAAATCTACACATTTTATCTTCCTCTCCCTAAGATTAACCAATGTTCCATGAACAAAAAAGTCTTTGATCAACAAAACAATAACAAAGATTGCCTGTCATTCAGCTTCAATCTTAACAAATTATCTATAGCTTACCAAACTCATAAAACTGATGTAAACTTGTGATGACTGACAAAGAACTATTCACTAACACTGGGTTACTATGACTTTTGATTGTTTGAACAGGATGCAGTATTGACATATATATATGCTAGAAATGTGTCCTCTTTAATGCCCTCCCAAGGTGTGAAGCTACAGAATTTTGTGTCCCAGCTGCGCATCCATCGTGACACTTTGACAATAACGTTGATATTTGTTCGCTATGATCTATTTATAAAGACAAAAGGACTATGATGGATATCATTTCTATGAAATTATCTACATTTTGTAATTAATTTCAGAGACTATGATGTTTTAAGTTTTATACAGAGATAAATAACAGAAACAAGCCGTAAATAACAGAGCTTTTAGAAAAACACACATACCAACCAGAATAACCTGTCAGAGGTAAGTTAATCACTGACCATGCAATATTTGATCTAGTGATTCCCCCCCAAAATAGGGAGTCATCTTAAACTGACAACAGACAACCAAACTATCTACTGACCACAGGCAATCAGCATACAAAGTTTGGCAGCCTTAGTCCTAAGGATTCTTCCTTAACTGGTCTGAAACCATTCAGCAAAAGGATCACTGTGACCTTGACCTTACACCTACTGATACCATTAGGATCACCTTCCCAAAGGCAAAAATCCAATGAAGTTTGTAAGCCATAGACCACAGTGTATTCCAGCTATAATGAATCAGAAACCCTTCTCAGTGTCAATGTCACTGTGACCTTGACCTTAGAACTGCAATAGAGGTCATCTGCTGACAACAAGCAATCACCCCAAAAAGTTTGATTGTGTAAAGCCACACCTTCTTCATTTATTTATAACAAAATGGTCAGACAGACAGACAGACAGACAGACAGACAGACAGACAGACAGACAGACAGACAGACAGACAGACAGACTGTGAGATGAACAAACATGTGTATATTATGTCTTAAAACAGGGCATAAACATGTGTAAGTGAAGCATGAGAAAATAAACATTCTTGTCACATTCCATTTAAATATTGTTATAAAATGTAAATGTCAACCCCTAGTTTTCATGGATTCATAAGTACTACATTTCAACAGCATCATTCATCAAAATGTTGCATGTAGCGTATTACACAAGCCTCCCAGTATAGATACAACTAACATCTAATAGAGGTTCAAGAAACTGGAAACGTTTCAAATGTTGCAAGTCAGCAATTCCCTAAAGATTCCTGTTTTGTTATCTGCAGCTCAAAGTTAATTACTGGAGCATCCAATTGAAGTAATCAGCATTAATTAAATGATACAATGAAAGCAAGCATATGGGTTGAAATTACTAAATATTACCAAGGCAGTATTGAAGGCACATAACCAGGCACCATTAGCAGACATGCAGTGTAATAGACATGAATTACAAACCAGTATCAACTGCCAGTATCAGCAAATTATAATTTGAGGGTTCAACACAAGAATCCCGTAACTCCTATATATTTATACAGAAGTTGCGATAGTCTTGCACTGAACCCTCTTATTGGTCTCAATAATGTCAGTAGCAGACTTCATAAACACACATAACCCCAGTACAAATTAGCGCTAAATGCAAAATATAATGTCACACATGCATTAATCATACACTGTCTCACTGGTGCCATAAGAATATTTTAAGGGATGAAACTGTAAGTACTACAGTAGCCTTTCTATGCAGAGAGACAAGAAAGCTTCACTTGCCACCATCCCTTAACGCTATAATGTATAAAATGGTAAAGTTTACGAGGTGGTAAAGTTTACGAGGTGGTAAAGTTTGCGAAATTTCACAAATGCGCAAACATTTTCCACAGCATAATTTTCCACTTCCACCGCAGTATATTTTTCCTACGTACCGTATTGCCGTTACTTGGGGAGTCTAGTACCCCATGGAGTCACATCTAGACACTGCATGGCTTATAATACCAGGGAGTTATACCTTCACTTTGGGAGAATTAAATAAAATTAATTTACGATAATTTTACGACGTGTAGACATTATAAACCAGCTGATTACGAAGATTTGCAAATATTTCCGCACGCAAAACGTCTGGAATGGGATATTATCTACTTATACAGTATGATAGATCTTTATACCTCAACCTCATGATTATTGCAAAACAATAAGTCATAATAAATGACGATGTTTTAACATAGGAGATCACCCGGTAGCAATGATATATGAGGAAATATTCAATTTTAATGCATTAAATGAAAAAATACGAGCACAAGAACGGAACCATTCCATTATTCAGACATTTCTGATGTTCACTTCCATGTTTCATATTTACATACATCATATATCATGCATCTGGCACATTTATTAAATTGTATAACTGCCTCGTTTATCCATAAATGTCTTAATTCTCCCAGCCTATCAGGCAGTAATGCATCATAAAAAGGGCGACATTATCCCCATAACCTCCAGCTTCCATATTTACCTGAAGCCTTTTTCTCTATCTCCAAAATAGACAATTATCTGCTTCAAGAGGCTAAGTGTCTGCAATATTTAACAGTAAGAAAGCCTGGGTCTGCTGCTATGAATTTAAGACAGACGATTATAGGCAGACAGTCAAGTAGTTAGAATAAAACCACTCCATTAGATGTATAATTCAACATGGGACATCTAAAGAACCAGAAGTATACATCAAAACACACTTCACAGACCCTCCAGGAATAGACTGCTTGAGAGTTGTATGTAATAGAAAGCTCCAGTAACAAGTGGGCTATAACAGACTGGTTCACTCTCACAGCAAGCTTCCCACAGTCCATGTAGTGTCTCTCCTTACTCCCTGCTAGAACCAAAGGCTCCCGATAGTAGATAAATAGCTTAGATAGCAGGCCTACACAAATCCTATTTTCTACCCCATTAACTAGCCAGATTATAGCAGGGTTTTTTACAGCCATGCTTTTAAATATAGCAGATGCAAGTGTAGGATATATACCCAGATTTATTGAAGCACTGACAGTGTTTACCTGATGCGACATACACTTATCATCATCAGTAACCATAGTGATGAATGATGTATGCTGGGAAACAAACGTAGGGGAGGGTCTCTGGTGATTAACAAAAAAAGGAGAAAATTATCATGAGGCACCGGAATGTGCCCACATTATTCCAATGTAAATTCAATTTTTGCAACTACCTGACAGTAGAAAAATAGGTAAAAGAGCAAACGTAAACGTGACATATCAAAATTGAACTGTTTTCATAAGTCAGCGTGACCTTCAAATCTATCATTTTCAAAATTTTCCCTTTCAACACATTTCTTTGTGCTGTGCGCTGTGAATGCGACGTTTCCCCACTAGACTTCTATATTCACTTCTGTTTTAAATCAGCAAGTTAACATCAGTTAACTGAATTTAATAAGAAACTTTCTTAATTAAATCACACTCATTCACCTAAAACAATGGACTCCATAACACTACACTATGACAACATTTTCGAAGTGCAAAAACATAAATCAAGTCACAGTACAAGCAGAAATCATGTGATGACAAATAACCACATTTTCAATGTTTATAGTTATTATTATACATTAAACATGACTTCTTTCATGTAGGTAATCTCATTATTATAACAGAAAATAAAAAAACATGTAAATTGCAATAAAAAAACTCCCCATTTTTAACATTATTAATCAGTCTCGTAGGTGATATAGAAATAAAATACTGGAGAAATCCTCCACAGAAATCCATTGAGAATTTTAATGGGGTATGGTAAAATCATAATTATCATATTGATGTAAAATATAAAGTTTTAAAAGCAATAAATTCATGACTTTTACTATCTTTTTCTCTATTTCAATCTTACCAGGAGCAGCTCTTTCTTTAGCACCTATTAACCTCTGAATTACTGACAATTAAATGCATAAATTGCCTATTGTATAACATTAAAAGGGTCGATGGTGTTAAATTAAAGTTACCTGCAAAACTTTAACAGGGAATTTCCACCTTTGTAAATTGTCGGAAAATTCCTAGATACTTAAAAGATAAATGTAACTCAAACTTATGTTTATGTAATCTGCAATAGAACAAATCACTGAAAGTAACTCTTCACTCATAGAGGAGCAAATAGCGGGAATTAATCATCATGTGCTGAAACATTAACCCATCTAATCATCAATCTGAGAAGATGAAAGCAGAACAGAATTAAGTCATGTTACTATGTGACCTTTATTGTGAAGATTTCACTTAGAGATAAACTTTCAACATTTTTATCATATAATCAATCATTGAAATTTCAAAGAAAAGGTGAAAAATCTGGCAGTTTAAACTGCTCCAGTGTTAAGCTGTTATGGCATCCACAATCTGATAATTATGATATAATTCTGCTGCTCAAGAAAATGTATGCAAGTCAAGAGCTGTCATAAGGGTCCTAATTTTTTTTTCTAACCCAAATCACTTTGATAGAGTCCCAAGATTTGACCAACATAGACTGATAGTCATGTGAGACAAAGCCTGGAACTACAGATGTTTTTGTGAGCTTTGAAGTAAAATACACAATGAAAAACCTTAACCAAGATATATAAGTATACTTATAAGACAATCTTTCTTCATTAATTATAGCAACAAAGCAACAATGCAAGAAATGCAAACTTGGCTACAAATTTCTGTAAGATTTTCAACCTAAAGTCGAGCAACTATATGGATGAAGTTTGATCAGAGTATGCCCAAATCTAACCTCACTGAAAAATAATACTTCTCTCAGTGCATTACAACATTTACCAGAACACCAGTCCCTAGTTTCAGAAAAGTCCTTTAAAGGCAAATTATCAAGAATTTACATTTGGCGTTATTACTTAAGAAAACAAAGTCAATCAAAAAGCTGGTGATTCTGACATATTTGTGCCACTTCTGTTAGTTGTTTTCATTCCACAAGAAATGACAAACTGATATTTCATTAGTTTAAAATCTGAATTTGAGAAATTCTGTGAAATTGGGACCAGGTGGCAAGACACACAGATACATAGCAACCAATTGATGTAATCTTATTGTACACCAATTTTATCTCGAAAGGTAAACTTAATTCTACACCCAATATCAGCAGAATTATTCTACATGGTGAAACTCGACAAGACAACACCTACTGGTTCTGAAGGAATTCTTATTAATCAGGTGGTCTGAATCTTGAGTTAAAACTGGTCATTCAGAGTAAAGTCTTATTAATATCCCAGTAACAATTTTGAGGTGATCTTTAAGTGAGGTATTACCGTATATACAGTAAAACCTCAATAATACGACCACCCTTGGTACTCTTGAAAACTTGTCTTCTTATTGAGGTGGTCTTAATAATGAGGTTGAAGAAAGAGCAAAACAGTGAACATGGACTTCAACATTTTGTTCTTAAATTCAAGGTGGTCTTAATATTGAGGTGGTCTTAATATTGAGGTGGTCTTTATGAGAGGTTTTACTAAACATTGAAGGATTATTTATGATTTACCTACGGAGAGCTCAAGGAGTGCAAACCATCATGGCAACAACAGAGCTGTTTTTTTACATCTGTGTTTCTTCTAATTCTTGGAACACCATTATACTGTTGTTGATCAATGTACAAGATACCGTGTGTCTTTGATTTCTGTTCTAACCCTGATAAGCACCTTTAATTGATTGTTATTTATTCAGTTTTATCATCCAATCTTATGCAAGAGAAAAGTTCTCATCAAATCTATCACACACTTCATTCTCCACTCATTTAATCACCATTTTCTCCTGCAGAGATTTAATACATTTGTTTCCATAGAACTTGGTAAAAACTCTATGGTAGATTTCTTTAATCTCGCAGTAGGAAACTTTCATTAAATCTCAAGCAAAAACAAATTGCAAGGAAAAACTCAATGAGCTGTCATTGTACCTCTTGGAAATTGGGAGACTTTTGAATAAAGCACTCTGCCTTCTAGAAACAATTTCATTAGCAGGTTTTTGTGGTAGACCAACTTTAGTCAGATGCAATTAAGATCTAGGACCAATGTCATAAATTGGGAGTAAATTAATTTACTGAAGAATTAATATCTTTGCCAATCACATTACAGACATGGTTTGCCCATGCAAAAGAAATTGAACCATTATGGCAGGATATTTTGACCAATACTTAATACATTGATAATTATTTTTTAAAAAGGTCAAAATGAATGCAAAATGAAACATAAATACCATGATCCTCAATGGCACTAACCATAAAATTTTGATCATTGATAATAGAAGTCCATGCTCAATAGAGTAGAGTCCTATTGATTGACGAGTATTTGAAATAAATGAGATATAGTATCTATATTTAAGATGCATTTTTCATCATTGATAATGTGTTTCCCCATCTGGCATAGAAACATGACAAGCATGAACGTTACTGTCTGTCACAGATCATTCACACAGACCTAGTAACAAGCCAATAATGTTAGCGCAGCAATTGTAGTCGATAATTACGGTAATCTTCTGCATTTTGTCAGATTCAATTCCAGATGCATTTTGTCGGAATGAATTTCAGATAAAGATTATCGCAGACGGTCCATTTAAAGACAACAATTTAATGGATTGGTGCAGAACACATCTAACTACTTCTTTATCAGAACTTTGTTACAATAATTTTCCACCAAACCCTGTTATTACAACATACTGAATATCAGTAACACAGAAATCATATCCATCTACAATGGAACTTCGGAAAATACCCAGACTTGTACTCGTTCTCGAAAAGTGTCAAATCATATCCATCTATATGCTGTGGTTGGTTAATTCTTAAAGGAAAGATTTGCTTGTTTATAGACTGACAGATAGATAAAACTGTAACAGAACATTCAAAAGAAAAACCTGTACATTGAAACCTTCTAGTAAGATATTCCTCTCATTAGATTCAGTTGCTTTCTACTTCTGACCTTAACTCACACAACATCACTCCCTGCATGTAATAGCAGTTTTTTTCTGACAACGATTTCATTACATAATTCACATTGTAAGATAACTCAACAGTAAAACCTCTGCTAAATGCGAGACGCATTAATATATTTTTCCTAGTATTCATAAGAACAGCCCTGTGTTCAGTTACGGCTAACAGTTGCGAGCATTACGAAACTGTTTTGATTTGTATCCCTAATCCACCGTATTACATTCACTGCATACAGGGAACCAAATTGCAAACAATACGAAAAGTTAGCCGCAAACACCTTTCCTGAACACAGAGCAGGTTTTACTGACTTTCCGGGTCAATAAACTTCGTGTTTTGAATTGAAGAACAAGGACAGACGAAAACTGACTCATTGAGAAAATCTGTTACATTTCATTCCACTTATTTCAACAAAGCTAAATGTAAAATGTCTGTAAGAAGTCAAAGCTCATTTATACTGACATCATATGACACTTGTATTTACATAACGAAAACAAACAAAATGAAAACATTACCAGCATATGTTCTAGGAAAAAGAATGTCTTTGAAAATAGCATTAACTGATGCATTCATCAACTCAATGCAGTTTATGTCATTCTTAACCCAAGTTCTGATGTCAACAATTTGAGTTTTATTTTCCTTTTTTTATGACACAGAAATTTGCTTATATCAACATTAAAATTCATGAGAGGTGAACAATTAACAACACTCACATTAAGCTCATTTATAATAATTTTAAGACTCTGCCTAGTGTTCTTCATTATGTATGAACAATAAACACAACTCTAAGATTACGTATTCTAAAATCAGTGCAAAACACACCTATGTATTCTAAAATCAGTGCAAAACACACCTATGTATTCTAAAATCAGTGCAAAACACACCTATGTATTCTAAAATCAGTGCAAAACACACCTATGTATTCTAAAATCAGTGCAAAACACACCTATGTATTCTAAAATCAGTGCAAAACACACCCATGTATTCTAAAATCAGTGCAAAACACACCCATGTATTAAAAAATCAGTGCAAAACACACCCATGTATTCTTAAATCAGTGCAAAACACACCCATGTATTCTAAAATCAGTGCAAAACACACTAATGTGTTCTATATCAGCGCAATACACACTCATGTGTTCTATATCAGTGCAAAACACACTCATGTATTCTAAACTTACCACGAAATACACACATATTCTAAAATCAGCGCAAAACACACTCATGTATGTTTATATCAATGCAGTCATTTCTAGCAACTAAATTACTGTAAGATGAGCAAGACCTACATATACCATACACGGCTAAGTATATTTCAATACCATAAATTGAGGACACATCACAAAACAAAGATAAATGTAGCAATGACTGAAAAGTAGAAACAGGGTAAAAATAATAAAAAACTTCAAATTATACATGCATTATGAATTCACATTTTTGTGCGTGTAAAGCAAAATTTCCCACCCCATATAGATAAAAATATTAGCATACCACATTGTGATATTGTATAATCTACACATTAAAATTGACGTATTTAGCAGAACAATAATATTCCCATAATGATACTCGCTAAAACATCTATACGTGTCTAATACCATAACAGTAATAGCTGTCTAATGTCTAGTTTTCAATTTCCAGGAACTGGTGATAAGGGAATATGTGAGCAGACAAATAATTCCCCCGAAGCAGCAACATCAAAACCATTTAAAATTATATGCTTTTTGTTAATACTCATCATTCAACACCATATATCCATCGAGTCTATTCATCCTTATGTGTTTATTGTTATACCTTATACAAGTATCCATTAACAGTTAACAAAATGCAGACAGCAAGTGAAGATGTATTAGAGATGTTTTATAAATAAAAATACTAGAATTCAGAATGAAAACAGGACACATTAAGGAACAGACAATGTACGTCACTGATTTAGCTTTAACACGACACAATGTCCAGTCACATGATCAGCAAACATTTTCACAAGTCTATAATGCTAAGGAATTTTAAATATCATAGAGATTTGTTTGGACATGAAAGTATTTCCCGTTTGGCCCAACAGGAGCATCAACACGAAGCACCATTAACAAGACCCTGGTTTACAGAACAACAACAGAATCAGATAGGGCTTCTACAAATAATATGTGATTTTCAAAAATTCAGTGTAATTTTCCTTGCTCATAGAAGTACATTTTTATACACTTTACTATTGAATTTTACGAAACTCATTTGGGTGGTTCACAAACATTTCTGCACACAAAACATGTGAAATTGTCAATTCAGGAACTTTTTGACTTGCCAACTAGCCACTTAGCCAAAACAACATTCTCTGTAACAATGCAATGATAATATACCTACAGATACATAATTCAGCAACACTCATATTTCAACCTGACACAACTGGCTCTATACACAAGTTAGATCACAGCACTTACAGCTTTTAGTATGGGCATGTATTCAAAACTACAAAATGAAATGTGAAACCGTTAAATAGACATGCATTCACTAATACAATTATAACCATCATTTCGAAAGCCGAGTATTTCTACTATAGTATGATATAACGTGATGCTGGTATCAATTTATCAAACCTGAGAGAATGTGCTACTTGTCAGCGTATCTATAGTTTTTATCATAAATATTTTAAACTGATGAATTATTCAGTAAATATATTGCCTAACAATGACATAAGCAAGTAAAATGGATTCTACAAAACGATTTTCTCAACAAATTCTGTAAGCATATTACATGAAGGAGATGAATTTAAACAACAACACAGATAGGATCATCAATTAGTCAGGGCTGGCCCCAGATGTATAAAAACAACACTGGGGCAATTACAATGATCTGAATCATGGATGATACAATCTGTCTATGACGGCTATGATGGTAAAGTAAACCATACTCTTACTTTCATTGAGATAATGTCCGTCATTAATGAAGAACAAAGGATATAACATTATACATATGGGAGAATGAGACAGAGGGGTGGACATGAAGTTCTATCTACTGGCATGATTGAAATTTCCATTTCAAACACTATAATCTGATCAATATGCTTTCCAATTTGTCTGAACCGCTATGTTTGCCATAGTCGGGATTCATTAACTAATGGAGGTATTAAATTTATTTCACACATAACTACGACTCTTTTGAGAGTTTAAGATCAAATACTTCTAAAACATATGGCACAATGTTCAGTCACAGACAACAACAAACAACTGACATACACTACATTAATAATACAGTGTAACAAAATATTTGGGTTTCCTGGCACCGTTTTGTTTATCTGGATACGCTGCAAAGTCAGAGACTCTCATGTCTTCCACTTGTATGTCTAGGTCACCTAGGTCACCGTGCTCAGTGGCAACATTCATCAAAAACTTTCATCGATATTTATAAAGGTTGGAAATATTAAATAAACCCAGCAATGTAACTGAAAGTGAAACTAAATATGCAAAAGTTTTTTTTGAATTTTCTAGAGTTACTGAAATAAATCAACAGAAGAATATTTCCCATCATATACTGTATAACGGGTTAAATAGGTGTGGTGTTAAATTTGGAGTTATTGAGTGTCAAGGTTTAATCCACCAAAATTAAACTTCGCCATAAAGTGTAACTAAAATTAAAGTAACCTTTCGTTACCCATTTGATAATTTGAAAAATGGCCAAAATTAAACATCGCCAAAAAGGAAAATTTGGCACCGCAGAAATAAAGTGCTATACAGTACTACCACAAACATAATCTCAGTGCAAAAAGTTGATAAGTACCATTGAAATGCACTGCACTTATTCACTTTTTGCATCAAGGTGACGATATACTGTTTGCTTGTATTTTTCGCGGAACTTATGCAATAAGGTAAGGGAAGAAAAACTTACTCCGATTTTCTTTTGCGTTCAGTTTCGTTTTTTTTAAATATTTAACAGTTAATTAGTGATGACAATATCATTTCTTTTCCGTATTTTTTCCTATAATGCCAAATTGTTTCAATGCATGTTGTGTCAAAATAACAAAATACCGCGAAACCGGAAGTAACGTGAAAATAGCAGCAAACACTACACAGCATACAACAACTAACCTGTAAGCCTCGACTGGTTTCTCTATCATCCTCAAGGCTTCTGATTTATATATATCTAACTCTTCTGACTCCATGTTTGCTTCTAATGCAGCCAAGGCTTGTTCAGGCTGTATCTGTAATAAGATTGTGAACCACATCTCATACTGGTCTATAGTCACCTGTATTGAACTACCGTTCTACTAGTGTTGTCCCGATAGTCGCGCGAAATCGAAAACTAATCGGACCATCCAGAAGTCTGCGACAATTTTTGACAATTGATTTTTAGTGGTCTTACACCGCATATGTCCAAGGGGACTGTTACTGTTAAATGGGGAGAAAAAAGGCATTTTACAGTGCTTTAGCACTTTCAGTATTTTGGAATTATTGTCAAAATTGTGTTTAATGATAACATCATAATACATGTAGATTGTTGAATTTTTTTTCTTTGTTTGAAAATCAGAATGCTAAAAATAGGTTCTTCCACAGTAAAAATCCGGTCAAAAAAGAAACCTTACTAACTGCTTTTACTATCGCTAAACAATCGATTGTGGTGTTCCGATTATCAATTGTGATTTGGAATCCGATACCTAACACTATATTCTACACCAATACAATCTGTTTACAAAACATTCAACATTCCAGTCATTAAATTTGAATGTAACAATCAGTCACTTTCTACTTTTAATTATTCTTAACTACATTCTTGCGGTCTTCTAACAATAGGAATAACTTGGAAAATCTTATTGTATCTTCATGAGAATGTGTCAACCATACATGTCTCCAAATGTTGCTGTTAAAACTAAACTCAACATGACAATAAGTTACAAGAAATTGTAAACATGACTTCAATGTTTTTTCTTAATATTTTAAATACAAAAATTCTCACAATAACTGCTTCTTTGAAAGGCCTGTTCAAGACAAGCCACATCGTATTCGTTTTGAACAGTATTATTTGCAAGGCAATATTATACACTTCATTGGTTAACGTACTATAAGCAATAGCTTTGTTAACAAATTATAATATTCCTAACTAATAAACATGACACAAGTTAACCTGTCCATTGATTATAAGCAGCAGTAAAACACCAAGTTGCTACCATGACAACATACATGCTTCAACCCTCCAACCCCTTTATTTGAGAAAGACAAACATTGGCTAAAATTCCGAGGTAAAAAATACAATCATAGAACCCTCTGTCATGTAATCATTTTGACGGCTCAATTCTCTTTAAAGAATCTAAGAAAAAGCTGCAAATAAGCATACAAAGATTTCTGCTAGTGGTTTGTGACACTCCATATTTCTGCAGTGACATGATTTGGTAAAGTTTTGAATCATTCTGGATACACAGCTACATCATAGTGCCACAATGACCA
The DNA here is from genome assembly GCA_032209605.1 of Mactromeris polynyma. Classification (NCBI taxonomy): domain Eukaryota; kingdom Metazoa; phylum Mollusca; class Bivalvia; order Venerida; family Mactridae; genus Mactromeris; species Mactromeris polynyma. The sequence continues at coordinate 7,419,975 of JASFXZ010000003.1, read as the reverse complement.
ACTTAAGGTATGGTTGTTTGATAACTTATATGACATCAATCAACCATATTACCAACACACTACATACACCTACTGCCTATCTACCTTATATTCAAACTGCAGTCATGAGCTGACTCTTTTGTCAATACCACTATACTTGAATTTCATTCCGTATGACATCATATGAGTGACACATTCGCTGTTGCACAGAGTAATTGATTGAACATAACGAGAAGTTAAAGGAATGTGACACCTTAACCTAGTGAAATATTGATCATTAATGCATTCAATATGGCACAGAGCAAAATTTGTAGCAGTAAGTTGCCATTGGTACACGTTTACCAATGTTCATCAACTTATGAGACTTATGGACATATGGTTGTGAATATATGGTGCCAAGCAGACGACATATATAAAGATATAAATCGCTTGAATCTCTACCTAGAAATCAGATAAATTACAATTAGACAGATGCTTTGACAACAGTCACAAATGATTTTGCTAAAAATGGAAGTTGTTATCTTTTCACCATACAGAATGAATGTTTGGATTCTTTCGAGAACCTCAGAAATATTCCAAACCCATCATCCGCTTTTGTCTTTCTTTGTATTTGAGAATAACATTTAAATTCTATTAGGTTTGAACACATCAAGAGCTTCAAAACAGGAGTTTAATCTAAACCAAAATATGTTCTTGTCTTGCATTTGACAGCATCAGTAAATGTTTTGTCTATAATATCCTAAGCATACATCACCACTGTGAATCTGACAGACTCTGCTGAGAAGCAGACGCCCCTAAACTGCTATGTTGAATTTAGAATGAGTTTAAAATTGGATTCATGATTCAGTGTTTATTTTAAAAAATGCAGCAGTGAATGGAGATACAACAAGAAACAGGAACACCTTTCTACCTGAAAGAAGTAAAAAGAAGCTAATCCTGGTCCAGCCACTCTTCGTGCAACGAAGCCATCGCTCGCTGGTACTCGACCTCGACTCTTGATCACAATACCATATATACATGTATCCCAGAATCCTCGTAAACCTCGACGCAGCACACCAACTATAACAGAAAATTTACTTTCAGCCTATATGCGGTAATGTTATCACTGAACGAGATACATAAAACCACAGAATCACTTCTCATTGAAGGAAATATGGTGTTTTAAGTTTTTTGTACAAAACAAATAATTCAAGTCTGGTTGTGATTAACCACAGGCACGTAGCTGAGCCCAAATTGACTTTACACACTCTGCTAGGGGGGTCCGGGGCATGCTCCCCCGGGAATTTTTTTGTAATTGGAACGGTCTATGGTGTCTTTTCGAGTATATTTTACAACATAGACTGTGGTCCTATTTCACCCCCCTTAACTCCCAGTGTACATTTTTATTGCGTTTTTCGCATTTATTTCATTTTTATTTTTTCGACCCGTCTAAAATTATTTTACGCACGTGCGTACGTGCGTAAGCCTAGCTACGCGCCTGAACCATATACATGGTTCATACAGAACTTCCCAAAAAAATTCAAGTACTATTCAAGGATTTTTTAAGTACTTTTTCTCCATTTTCAAAGACTAAAAATGTTGAGTTTCTTGGTATTGAGAAGAAGGGATCCAGTGCATTTTTCAAGTTTATCCCCCTGAGATGACCTTTACTGCAGCACGGACAAAATTACAGTGTGAGAATTACTTTAAGACGGCATAAAACATGTTGACCACCGTACCATACTGTATTACCATACTATCGCCTACACGGCGGTAGGCCCTATCAATAATAGCCCTGTTATTTTGTCGCATTTTTTTATTATTGTTGGTTTGTTCGTCATTTTGTATCCTTTTTCTACTAGCAGCAGAAGAATTCAAGGGCAATTTACCCCCAAAAAAAGGAGTTTTTGGCTGTTACAGATTCAAGTACTTTTCAAAGAGTAGGCATCAAATTCAAGGACTTTTCAAGACCTGTGCGATCCTTTATATAAGTTTATTGGAATCACCTCCAAGTTCATGTTCTGGGACTAATACATGCAGGTATCCTATATGTAGATGTCACTGTGAAGTTAGCATGGATTAAACCCAAAAACTCTGACTAGACAGGCCCTTTTTATGGCAAATTTTCAGGCCGATATTGGGCCCCATTCCTAAAAGAAACAAGAGGGCCATGATGGCCCTATATGGCTCACCTGAGTACACTGCCATTTGTATTAATGAAATAATAATTCATATGTACAAAAAAATAAGATGTTATTACGAAATAATAATTCGTTTTGACGAAAAATAATTCGTTTTGACGAAATACTATTTCGTATTTATGAAATAATAATTCGTATTGACAAAAAATAAGCTGTTTTTACGAAACAATAATTTGTTTTTACGAAATAATAATTCGTTTTCACAAAATAATAATTCCAACCATCGAAAGAGGACCAACTAAGGATCATTTCTGCAAAATTTGATAAGTTTTTATTTCATTATTGATTAACTTTATAAAATTATATTATAGATAGATAGATTTATTTCAGTAATACAAATAAAACATGGTAGAAATAAAACAAGATGTATGAAATAACAGCAATGACATGATGGTCATATAGTTATACATATATGCAAGGACCATAAAATGCACACCAAAACCAGGGATAACACAAAAAAGAGAAATAGTATTCCTCTTATTTCCATCGTGGTCCCTGTTATTGGCGGCATGACACAGCCAGTCATGATAAAATGATACAATTAATAAATTAATGATCAACGAAATGATCATTATATCAAAGAACAAACTGAGATCATGTTATGAGTTTGAAGTGTAACACAGTTGAGGTTAACATTAAATTATATAACAGTATTGGGTATTTAGTGCATCACAGTTATGGTCAAGCATTAAAGTCACAGAGATAAATCACAAAAATATAGAGTACATAAAAACCTATCATAAAAATATTACTTAAAATATAAGGAATTCAATTTAATTAAACTAACTGGCCATTAAGTGGATTTTGATGGCATGTTTAAACTTACAAGGAGACTTAATATTACTTAGACTATGGGGAAGACTGTTCCACAAAACAACACCATTGAATACAAGATATTTTCTACCCAAACCTCCTACCTGGGGCAATGAGTAACGCCCATTGTCACTAAATGTGTAATTTAAACTGGAATTAAGAGATTGTGCAGTAATTCCAGACCTTGTAAAGCGATCGTGCAACGAGTTAAGAGGAACAAAGTGTTGTTTACCTAGGTAAACAGGGGCCATGCCCAACTTGATTTTACGTACAAGACAGAGAGTGAGCTGGTGAACTCTCTTGGATACTGGTAACCAGTTCAAGGACTCAAACATAATTTCCTAGTGTGAAGCGTCAGAAATTGAATTTTACGATATAAAAATTTTAATCGAGCATTTGCTTTCTTAACCACTGATCTTGCAATTTCGTCACACAACATATGTTGGTCCAGAGTGGCACCAAGATATCTAACTGACTTGGTAGCATGAATACTTCCCCATTGCATGCAACATTCAGACCAGATTGAGACTTTAACCTAGGTTTAGGATCCAAAGAGAATTGACTAAGTCTTTCAAAGGTACAAAGAAAGCTTGTTATCAACAAGCCATTCATTAACATGTTCCAGCTCTCTAGTTAAAAGAGTTTCTATATGGGATATACTTTTTCCAGTAACAAGGATCCCAGAATCATCAGCCAATAATAAAAGTTTGTTTCTAACAACAGCAGACATGTCATTTACATGGATTAAAAATGTCACTGCCAGGGCTCAAACCTGTGACCTTCCACACACAAGGCAGGCACATCACTTTAAAGCCACCTGGCTGGTTAAGTAAATTTAAGAAGAGAAATAATTATTGAGAGAACAACGTACATATACTGACGCCTAGTGCTGCCAGTGGACAAGCAATAAAACCAAACACAGACGCTGCTATAGGCTGTAGTGTTCCCTGTATCATAAACCTCCATATCAACGCCTCACATAATATACTCAACTTGTTCACTTCGTCTGTAAAGAATACAATAATATCACACAGTGAATACTTAGTAAAAAGTCTCCTGATCCTACTTTGTGACCTTGAGAAGGTAGGTAGGATTTCTTGTAATAAATACATCTTGTACATATATATTTAACTTAAATTCTGTTGATCAAGATTAATAATCCCAGCCATGTGCCAATTCTTTTGGGAAATTTAGCATTTTTCGAAGTCAGTAGAGAGGTATGATAGCACATACTTCGTTGTTGATTTAGTGCGTTTTACCCTTTTTCCAACAGCATTTAAGTAAAATTGGCACTAACTTGTTCCTGGGCAATAATGGTAATGGACCAATAATGTATACTTAGTAAATGTGTAACCAACATTGCATTACAAATGTCTACAATGCATGATATTCCACATTCCAATACAGTCCTACCTCGTTCATTCAAATTCATCGCGTCTGAAATTTTATTTCGAACAATACATGGTTTCGAATAACCCATTTCAATTTGACGTACACAAGAAGATACATCGGGACCTTATATTCATTTCAGATAATACCAAGTATTAAGATAGTAGGTTGTCGAATAAACGAGGTCCGACTGTACTTTGGAAACAACATTTAATGACACAATCATGTTTGGTTCGAGTAAGAAAATCCACAAAAATGACGGACTGATCAATGTACTTACGAGGTGCATCGAAGTCATAGACAAGTATACAGAAGATGTGGAAGAGCAACGAGACTACAGGTATCCTGAAACAGATAAAACATTACCAGATATAACTTTACAGTGTTACAATGATGCTTCACTATCCAAACAAAAACAAAATGACCATCATCGTTACTACCGGAAAAGTGATTAAATTTGCAACATGGAAATGTGAGTTAATTTCGGGAATTGAAAAAATATTGTGAAAATATCAACCAGGATAATTTTCTTTGATCTTTTCATCTTTACACAGTTTACGAATTAACAAAAGCAATACTCATTTCAGCCAGTTACAAACATTTCTGCTAGTGAAATTCTCAAAATTCCATAACTTCAACAACTAATAATACTGGATTTCCTTCTATAAGAGAAAAGACACAACACACTTGCTTTTGGAAATTAAGTTGTATTGAGTAATTTACTGAGTACAAAATACTTTGGTGTTTATTTTGTTAACACAATTTCTTGTCACAGCTTCATTAGTTTATGATGAAACCACAAAAGGACAGATTCTACAAGAAACTAGAAGGTTGTTACTGACATAAAAACATATATGTCTCCAACACTATAGTTTGATAGTAATTGGATTTCTGAGTTGGTATGGGCAGGAAGTAGAGGGAAAGCATTTATCTAGTACAATCCAATCTCCTGAAAAAACACCTTCTTACAGTAACAACTGCTATAGAAAGATATAAACTTTATTATTTAAGAAATTGAATTCTCCAGAACAAAATGTCTCAACATTATAAGCATATTTATGTGTTCCCATGTGTTCCTGACATGTCCGATAAAAAGGCACAATTTAGAAAATGTACAGCAAAGGGATTCTCTATCTTCTGGCCCCTAATAATCTGCCAATATGACCCGAGATCATAGTATGCATAAAAAGACTTAACACTAATTCTTCCCGACATGTTTGATGAAAATCCAATAATGGGTTTTAGGGTTGAAAGCTGGAGAAGATTTTCAATTTTCTGGCTCATAAAATGCAATGTTTGACCTTGACCGTGACATGAGCTGACTGAAATACCTGTTCTTGTAAGTAATCTTGATTAGATGTTTGAGTCAATTTACTTCAAATCCTACATGCAGTTAAAGAGGTATCGAGCAGACACAAAATATGGACCTTTAATATTTTGAGTGTGACCTTGACCTGAACCAGCATATCATTTACTCAATATGATGAACATAAGTACCAATGTATTTTAAAAACTTTTAAGGTGTCAAAAAGGCACATTGCAGACATGATGTGTGACAGACAGACAGATGGACAGACAGACAACTCAGTCTCAACCAGAAACAATACGTCTCCCCCATTTTATGGGGGGATATAATATCTATTGTTCAGATGGTAATTAGCCAATACTTAATTATGAAAACTTATCAATACCTTTATACTCCACATAAAAAATGTGCTTATGAGAAATGGAACACAGTCGCAATATGGGTAAAATGGGACATGACATTCGTATACAAACATTTGATAGAATGGAAACTGGCTTAGATCAAACGCAGTCTAAAACAGATGCACTTTAGCTAGTATTTCCAAATACAAACTAAATACTTGTAAGCCTAATTAGGAAACAGACATATGGTGACCATGCGATAATTGAGAGAAATGCGTAGACAATACCTACCACAAGGGAGCAACTATTGCAGCAGCCGAGGATACAGTGGACGTCAGCAGACATAGAACGGGAAATAAAACTAGCAGTAATACACTGCCAAAAAATCCTTTAATCACATAGTTCCAGAACCTGTTAAAATGCCTGGTCAAACTCTTCCCAAGAAAGCCTGAAAGTTAGAGTGTAAATTAAATACAGCCAAATTACTGCCATTGTAAATAAGAAGCTTCCTGCAGCAAAATGCTGAACATGATCAATCTCATTCAAATGCAGCTGCGAACAATTAGTAAACTACTGAAAGAGCTAAACTTGAACAGAAACTAAGCTGCGTTTAAAGCTATAAAATATTCATAGGACTTTAAGCCAATTAATAGGACAGGAAAATGACTGCAGACTGTTTTTACCTCTATCTGGAGAGCTCTCAAATGTCTTCCTTGACTTTCTAACACTGTCCCAAACGGCAGACAGCCTAGACACAAGTGTATGAGTAGTCGAAGCTTTGTCTGGATATAGTTTTCCCTGGAAATAATAGTAGAGTCAATAAATATGTTTCCAGAACTCATACAACTACTTAAATAGAATATACACACACTCAGAATGCATTAATACAACTGTTCAATATGAGCATTTGGACAATTTCCATTCAATAATGAAAAGCAACTAAAACAGATGAATAATATTGTTTGGGCAATGCCAATAGTACTCAGTTTGATAAAAGAAAATGTGAAAGTAGTTCTGTATATATCAATGTATTCAAGATTGCAACGAAAAAGTCTAATGCCTCAGTCACACCGGATTGTACGTATTCTGGAATGTGCGATTGATGGAAATTTGGCCGAGGTACGACCAATCGGCAATGTGTGCTACGATCTCCTTGCTCCGACTGATTTTGCTCTGGCAATCACCCACGACGTCTGCGACCAGTTGTGCGCTCTTTCTACGATTTGCCCGCGATTCTAATTTTGTTTAATCGCAACTAGGTTTTAACCTGGTAGTAGGCCCGGTGTGACTGGGGCTGAATTCTCATTTTAATCACTATCAAGTACTGGCATCTTACGAAGGAGGTATGATAATGACATTGGGAGCTTCACACCCTTGACTTCCATCATTTAATAAATAATAAAGGTGCAAGCTAAGCATATGTACCTAACGTCTATAAAACCATAATTAACAGTATTAACAACCTAAAAACAACACATTAACTTAAGCTAAGTACAGGATGAATCATTATCTTGCCTAAAGCTGAATAAAGCATGACATTCAACTAACTATATGCTTTCTGCTCCTGGGGCTATCAGTTCAAATCATTTCCTTTAAATACCTTTAATAATCAAAACACTTGAATCATTGAGCACCAAATAAACTTATTTGTAATAAAACATACACATCAGGTTTTAACCAACTGAAGATAAAATGACTGTCGTAGTTGAATCTAAAATTTGTTTCAGATCGGTCAGAAAAATTTCTTAATAGTTATATAAATTTATAATATTATATAAACTATGAAAACCAAAGTCAGTGGCAATATTTTCAGCAGATCAATTGTCATTATACAAACTTTAAGATATTTCATAGATTTTGACCTAATTGCTTGAAGTTTACCATTAAACTTCAAATGTAACCACTTATTATTTCTCAGTATTTTCCAAACAAATCTAATGGAATTTAGGAAATATCTTAAAAAAAGATGGTCGGCACAATTTGAAGGTTACGATTTGTTGTGCAACACAAAAAATTGCCAAGATGTAACGATTGGTAGTAACTCAAGATGCAAATGGATTTCGGTAAATTCACTCAGTGAATTTCAGTAAGGTTATGTACCCCTTATCGAAAGGTAAACCAATCCACGTCAAGGTTACAAACGTCGTTCAGTTTAAGAGAAGCTGGTTTAGTGGTTAACGTAAGATTTATTTGGTTTACACAACACTAATACAAATAGCAAAGCCATATAAGTACAGTTGCACCGAAAAAATGATTTTTGGATTAAAAGTCAGTAAACAGAATGATCTCTTCATTTGTTCATAATTATAACCAACTCTTAAGATCTGATATATAATAGGACTGTAATGGTTTTAAAACAATCTTTTTTTAGGTTAACATTTGCTTAGAACCAGTCTAGTATAGCTTACAACAGTAGTTACAATATTTTGCAAGCAGACAATTGATGAACAGACAAAAAATAATCAACAATACGGATATAAAATGAGAAGAGACATTTTTCAAAATTAACATCGACAATAAACACATTAGAACATATATATTCACGGGCAAGTTCAGGAAATATGTCTGGTATCGGCAATAAAACACAGAAAGCATTCCATAAAGTTTCTCAGACAACAGAACTTTTATAACAATTTAATTTAGACAAAAAACATTCTCTGAATAAGTGAAACTTAGTGCTAGATGATAAATTACTTAAGACTTACATCAACTTGGGAGATAACTTTGTTTGGTCTAAATTCACGGAGAGAAAATAGAGCTCGAAGACTCAATGGACTACACCAGGGAACAACAACCTGAAATACATTGTAAGAGAATTAGCCAGCAGTATTTATCTCCCTTGAATGAATACAGTCCATAGACATAGTCATTACTCATTATATTATAGAGAATACAGAATGTGTTGAGCGACCACATTGCCATATCATTTATAAATATAAAGAAAAACATTATAAAAGCGTGTACATGTAATTATATGACAAGTTTAAGGAACATTATTTGGTACTTCATGTTTAGACAATAGTTGAGTATGTGTATACAACATTCCACCATGAAGATTTGACTCAAATTATGCTACAATACTCTGTGATTATAGTTAAACAATAATTTTATTCTTAACGGTCAGTACTCATTTTGCTAATTGAACCTAAATTTTCATTGTAAGATCTGTAAAGAGAAACTGTAAGAGAAACATAAGATGTAAGACCTGAATAATAATGTAAAAAATCATAAACAATGTCTACATACTTTATTAAATTCTATTGTTTGTGTTATAGGTATTAGTTAAATGTAATTCAGTTACAACGGCACATAGTTGACCTAACCAGTTACCTGTATTACCAACAGAAACTAACTTCAGCAAACAACTAACAATTTCCCTCAAGAATCAGAGCAAGAAGTGTCCTAAGATTATCATTTTCAGAAAAGTCTTTATGGAGGAAATACATATCACCATATATCAATGTCCAAATCCAGCCGTTGCCACGGTAACTTACCCCGAAGAAGAATGCAGAGTTCCAGGTCCACGCCCACGTTCTGTTTATATAGTTATACCATCTCCACATAGGATAGCGCGTACTAGTCTTATGTTTCACATACTTGTTAAGACGATACTGCACCCCATTCTGTAAAATATACATCAACATATAACTCCCATACGAATCATTGAACCAAAAACAGTACAGTCAAACCTCACTTAAAGACCACCTCAATAATAAGACCACCTCAAAATTAAGACAACACTTTTCAAGTCCATTATGACTGTTCCGCTCTTTATTCAACCTCAATATTAAGACCACCTCAATATCAAGACCAGTTTTCATGGGTCCCAAGGGTGGTCTTATTATTGAGGTTTTACTGTATGCACAACTGGGCTTGATATTTATACTTGCCAACAAGTTTAGCTGAACTCCATCAAGCACTTTGGTTGGGGTCAGGACAAATTATATTCCTTGTAAAATTCAAAGGGACATAACTGTGCTAAACATCGCAGGAAAAAATCACTGACATTTCTATAACTGCCTGATGCTGGTATTTCCCACAAAGTTTGGTGGAAATACAACCAGTTTAGGAGGAGAAGTCAGGACAAATTTTGCAACACACAGATGAACAGAACATATAAATGTACCCCCTACATAAGAAGACGGAATGTTTCAAGAGTGCAAAATGATAGATACACGCACTAACAAGCCGTGTATCAAGCAACTTAGTTCTTCAATCAAAACATAGTGACACTTCAAAGTCAAGAACTCCTCTTAACTGAACTTTTTTACTGTTCTGAACAAGTTCAGATGAGAGAGGCTCCACTGTATACCATATTATCTTACAGAATTTGGACGGTGTACTGGTGATTCTTTCCCCCTGTCATCAATTACTGTAGGGACCACGAATTCCTCATCATTGGCAACTTTCACTGTAACGTAGTTGTGAGGAAACCAAATGCGTAACGAGAACGTGAACACACGATTCGGTATTCGTACTTGACTCAACTCCTTCAATAATACTGCCTCCCTCTGTAAATGAAGACAAAACATGATTTTGGTTAGATGGTCGTAATGTAATTTCTCATCAATTTTCTCAACATCATTATACCTCCATGCATTTGATTCATAGAGATTTAAAAGCTTTACTGAAATATCAAAATCTGTCACACTAGAAATAATAACTATTTTATCAATGAAAAATATAAGCAGAGATCTTCATTGTATAAATAATCCTTTGCTAACATATTAGTCTACGCACATAAGCTCTTGTTCATGTTTGCACAAAAAAGTCCAGGTCCACCAAGCTTTCACTCATTATATAAAATTATTGGAAATTTTCACAATACAAAGATTTGTAGAAGTGTACAGCAACAACATAAATCATCTCTGCACTAAAACAGTCATAGTCTAATAGCTTATAGTGGTGAAATCATCACATCAAAATTTGATATATACTTAATACATACAGCAGTGATGAAGTTATGATCTCTTCTCAAGAAGTACACTGCTTGATACAAGTCGTCGTCTTCACATAAATTAATGGCTTCATCTGACCACAGGTTTCTCTCGATAAACTCTCTCTAGAAACAAAATAGATATATATTTGTATTTAATGGTTTGTGAATTTCTTGTCTGTTACATAACTTGTCATTTATCCTTGATGATTTGTCTGCCCTATATCATAAAATAAAACAAGTGTTATACAAAGTATACGCTGCGCGTGATGACACCTGTATACACCTGTAATAACTACCAACTGCCTTATCCGACATGACCCGACAGTCCCAGAAAATGGTGCCACCAAATTCATATTAAGATACAGTGCTGATAACAACACCTGCCTAACCAAACATCCAACACTGTTTGTTGGTCCCACTAACACTAATCTCTCCTTCAAGTAGCTTACCTCAAAAGTCAAGGTTTGATCATCAACCCAAGCAGTAATTCTGGACTTCACTGGATATTTCTCCATCAAATGATTCAACAACTGTAAAACAAATAAATAGCAGACCAGTTATACATAGGATTCAGTTGATTTAACCCATGTAATGCTTTCCTCACCAATATAATTGTTCTTTTGTCAGCAAATGACAACTTCCCATCTGGAACCTAACTTGAAAGAGTTCTTCATTATAAAAACCCCATGCATTTGATACGTATCCTAGTATACAAACACTATAACGTGAAATAACTATGGATGTTCATCTACAGACAAAGTATCATGGAGAACTCAAGGCTCTCCCAGGTTTGAACTCGTGACCACAGACTGGTAGTCATACACATTACTTAGCCATTCAGGTGGCTACAAATTGATGTGCTGATGTAAAATATTCCAATTAGAGTCAACTTTAGTAACAAGGACATTTATTACAATGGAATTTCCATTTGACAACATTAATCAGGTATGAACAAATCTGTATAGTGGTTCAGTGATCAAAGTCAATATAATGACATATTCGAAACAACAACATAAATCCAGGGAACAAACATGGTTGTTAAAACGAACTCGTTCATTCGAATTCATCTGGTCAGAAATTTTATTTCGAATAATACATGGTTTTGAATAGCCCATTTCAATTCGACCTGCATAAGAATATACATCGGGACCTGATATTTATTTCGGATAATACCAAGTATTCGGATAGAAGGTTATCGAATAAAGAAGGTCTGACTGTATACATGTATACATATATGCATTTATTTCAGTTTGTTTGAGATGAAAACATACTTCACTTAATCTCTCGGTAGTCTTTTCCCCATAGAAAAGATTACTGGTGTTTAGACAAAAAGTCTGAAGGTCATGACCTTTGCAGAATTTGGATCCAAAACCTTGAGACTGAGATTCCAACACTTGATTCAGTACAAACCACAACCTTTAAATGTCAGTATCAAACATATATGATGTCTTACTTGTGTTTTCATGTGTTGCATCTTATCAATAAGGTTAGAAGTTGCCTTCTTCATGGCTATCACAGACTTTGCTTGACAAACTAACAAAGCACCTGAAAAACACACCCAATAGATAGACAATATTCTGACTGGTAGTTCAAACCGGACAGTAGTAATCACTAACACATAATCCAAAGGAAACAATCTGTAGTAAAAAACATTCATCAAATATGTTATTCTTAGTTCTGATGGCCTCTAAAAGCTGTAATGTGAAAACATTTGAACAAACTTAAATGATTATTTCTGAGTTTTATACAGTGTATATACATTAACAAAATCATGTACTTACTTTAATAATAATAGTATTTTGACATTCATAATAGGGATGTTAATAATCCACCTGTTTCAGACAGTATATCTATAAAGTTTTACTTTACAAGCTTTTTCTAGATTAAACAGATATTCAAGAGGTTCCATTAGACCCTAGAGTTTACCCTTTGACCTTTGGAATTTCCAAAAAGTCACATTTTTACCCTAAGGATTCTAGCTGAAGTGTTAATTTTTCTGTAAATTATACATAATTTGGCTATAAAATGGTAAAATCCAGTAAAATAATATTATCAAAATGACCCTCAAGATTCAACACCTAGTGGAACTTGGGTATGAAACTAATAAAGTAATACCAGAACAACATTTCTACTGTGAATCCCAGATGAAAGACCATGACCCCACATGGGGTTGAACCTGGGACCTCTTGCACCTGAAGTGGACACTCAACCACATCACTAAAGAACAAGCCCAACAGCAAGGCTGTTGGAAGTGACCTAAACCACTATACTTCTGCCCTCTTTGACCAGTTGGAGCCAGGCCTCAACTGCACAATCCCTGCAATTTCTAGCCTATCACTTTCCCCCCCGGTGACCTGTACATGCACACCGAATTATCCTCGTCACCATTATTATGAATACCAGAGGAAAAAACCATAACCCCACAAGGAATTGAACCTGTGACCTCTTGCACCCAAAGTGGACACTCAACCATGTCGCTTAGGAGCTACCCCAACAACAAGGCTGTAGGAAGTTGCCTATATCACTACATTTCTAATTCCCATACCTATTCCATGTTCAATGGATTCTAGTTCTGCATTATTGTGTATAGATCTGTAAACTCTCTCCAGATATTCTTCTTTCACAGCCTCGTTCACTTTCTGAAAATATTCCACAGTAATATTGATAAATACATATCTAACCAAATTACTGTGACATGATCCGATAAAGTTTGATAGATTAATCCTTGTATCTTCTCCTCACATTAATTGAATTTCATACAAAAGGAAAGATAAATTTGTCTTTTTTTTATAATCAGTAAACATGTGGAATATATCCTAAATTCATATACTGTCAAATACATTCATCATTCAGTTAATGTTCATTTCCTACAAATTCATCGAGAACTTCCAGAAGTTAAATGTCACATTAGATTATTTATAATAAGTCATGTATTTCAATATACAAATAAGGGAACATTGTATTCATCATTTATAATTCTATAAAGTCAGAGAAAATTCGGAATATATTCTGTCATCAACAAATACAAACCTATCTATTATGAATTTATTATTAAACATTTGGTTAAAATATCCTTAGTGTAAAGCTAAATGCTTCTTACGCAGGCCTTAACAGAGACCGAGGATATAAAACTTTGGATCAGTCAGACTTTTAATCCATTTTTATAAAACCATCACACATATAGTACTATATATATCACAAGCAAACACACGGACAAGTACATGTACATTTATTTACCTTTGAAATTTGTTCATTTGTAAGGCCCTGACCTAAAATAACAAGGAAATATTATCACACAAATCAAACAACAAATATCAAATTAAGCAGTTTTAAAGATTCTACAAAATATTTCACATAAGCACTTTTAAACAATACAAGCTATTTAATTAAAACTAATGGCCAATAGGTCAAAGCATCTGCCTTGGGAGCAGGAGGTTGAAGGTTCCAATCCCGGTAGTGGTCCGTTCTGATATGGCCGGTTGGTGAGCCGCCAGCTAGTTAAATAATGGTTACCCTGTGCCTTCCTGCCTTGTGCCTGGCATGAAAGGATAGGAATCGGGAAGTAAATGTGCTCAGAAAGTAGGTTCATAAGTCTGAAATGGCTGGCCCTATAAATAGGGGTGACACTATAATAAATAAACACTTCACTTTTATAGATAAATATAGGATAATCAGATGTTGATGATGATTATAGGGAATAATCAACAGTGTCACTGTACATGTATCAACATTGTTACCTTTTAAGGAGATGATGAGTTTCTGCCGGAAGTTCACGTACCAACCCTTGGCTTCTCTCTCCAGTATATTACTGAGTACAGGTAAACAGTTGTTGATGAGATCTGTAAGTAACGCAAACAGTGCTAGAAAATATATCTGTATTCTCAAGGAAAATTTATTTCTGGATTCTAAAGCCCTTCACTGTTGACAGTGAAATATGTCAAATTTTGAAATTACACATAGTATATACACAGATCTGTAAGTAATGCAATAAATGCTGGAAAATGTATCTGTATTCTCTCAGATATTTTATTTCCTGACTCTAAAGCCCCTCACTGGGACAGTGACAAATTTGTGAAATTTCAAATAAAGTATACGCAATCCAATGCTTTTTTTTTTTAAAAGAACACATAAATTTAAGAAGCTGAAATGAAACAAACAATTTTATACCTAACTTCCCAGGCACTGTTTTATCGGGTTTAACGCCGTTTCTCAACGATATTTCAGTTATATACGGCGGCCGGTTCACCTAACCAGTTTTTCCTGGACTGAAATCTAACCAGTACTAACTTACCCTTCCACAAGGAGCCGGCAACTTCTCCACATGAGGAGGAAAATCGATATTTTTATCAAATTTTCATGGAAGGGTATGACCTGCCGCGACCGGGAATCGAACCCGGATCGCCGGGTTACAAGTCCAGCGCACTAACCACTGGACCACGGCCGCGGCCTTCCCAGGCACTATAACATTGTATTACTGATATAATATTAGCTGCTGTATAATACACTACCTTTGTTGAACAATCTCAGATCTACATCCATTCCTTTAGGTGTTTGATATATGTAAGGTATAGGCGGTGGGCGCAAATTGTGATTCTGAAAGAAATATGGAACATTTAGCAATAATAACGAATATCAATATAATAAAACACAAAAAGTGCTATAATAGATGTCTCGATGTAAGATCAGATATAATCACACGTGTCTGATAGAAACTTTAATACATGTATAATCAAATTACACGGATTTCATATTTCAAAGCAGTAAATGGTCATTTTGTCTAAAGGTCAATAATGATGAAACACATTCATTTGATCATCACAACCATATCTTTAAGCAAGTTAATAGTTATTTAAAACAATTACCCATCATCAAGTCACACCTAGTTCTACACTCAGTCAAAGTTTGTACAAGATTCAAGCACTAAGGAAAGTAACAACAATGTAAAAGATAAGTCAGAACTTCACCTACCTTCCTACGTTCTCTGGTACTCAGTCTACTGCTGTCCCTTACAAACTGACAGAACTTTCCAAACCCTTGTCTATAATTTGGCTGTAAGAGAAAAAAAAATATTTTCAAACAGACAAAAAGTTAGCATTATCAAATGTCAAGTGATAAGGAATGTTATATATATCATAAATAAAACTAATTCACTAACTGACTCAAAGCAGTAGCTGAAATTAGCTTCAATAGAAGGAAAGAAATGTGTTTGAAGTATATACTATCATTTCCAACATTCATCAACAGAAAGAAAACTACTTATTAATTGGATCACAGGCAAAAAGATATTAATGTACATAAACTACTTCAATGCTGAGCAATTAGAACACCAAAATAATGAAAAAACATGTTGAAGAATAAGGAGTATTTTGTTCCAAAAATAATCATCTATCATTTATCCTTTATACTGAATAAAGCAGGCCCATAACAGCACATACACTGAGAAAGATTTCTAATTGGTCACTTCGGTTTTATTGAAGAGACCATACCATATATTACTGATTCATGACTTTCAATTTTAGGGTTGTTGTTGTTGTTCGGTCGTAAATTTCATCTCAGGGTCCAAGTGGATTAATTATTTCAGAAAAGTTGAACAGAGAAATTACGTTTACTATTGTTCTTCCGTTGTTTAATTTTTATTCATGGCTTGGAAAATATCAATAAAAACCCTAGTGACCAATTAGAAAATTTGTTCAGTGTATACAAATGGAGGCACACCATTACAAACCTTTACAAAATTTGTGCTTTCATTTCAAAAAAGAATTCACATATCTAGATCCATGTACTCTCTCTGGTGATTGTGACTTATGTGACTTAGGTCACAGGCATGTGAAGAGCAAACAGTTATTATAAGTCAAAAAAATGCAGTTTAAGTAACAGGTAAATCAATTCACCACAATTTACCACTAAAGCCAAATAAATGCCGACACACGAGTTTCAATACAAATAAACTAAGTAAAACAATAATTTTAATAAATACCTGATTAACACAAGTACATTATAAAATAGCCATCCAAACATAAGCTATGATTTGAAGGATGAACAGCAATACACAATAAAAGCAGGAGGACTTTCGATAAATGGTCACAGTATGTTCCAAATCATAACAAAACTTTGTTTTTGAGTTAACTTTTTCATCAAGCAATAACATAATACACAGCATTCTTGTTGTAGAAATATCCCTGGCAGAAAGGGGATCACTGTAATATTTGGTGTAAAATCCACTTGATCACAATATTTCGGTCAAACTTGGCCTTTTTCAAAAGCAATGAACATCATATTACACAATACTCTTGAAAAAGGCCAAGTTTGACCGAAATATTGAGATCGAGTGGATTTTTACATCAAATGTTACACCATATTGTTTTACCTTCACATCTAATTCAGCTATCAAATATCTCTGATGTTCTGTGCGAATCTTCTGCTCAATATCACCAGGACTTGTAGATGGCATACCAAATAATATATCTGTAAATACAACAGCATGACAATCTATCACATTTCATGGTAACAGTACAAGGTGCCAATAACTGTCATGTTGTTTTATACCTGTTTCCAACAGAAACATAATTGTACATACAGTTGTAATGAAACCTGATTGATGAGTGTATAGTAAAAGTTTGAGTACAAAATCAGAAGAGTATCCACATAAAACACTGCCCTCCAAAAGTTCCTTCACACTTTGACAATTTCCCATTGCAATTAATGTATTTTCATATATGTTTCACATGCAATAAATCGAAAATGCTTTTTAACACAGCAATACTCTTCTGTAGAAGTATTTATAAATTCGTACTGAAACAAACTATCTTATTTTCTGTGTCAGATCAATCAGTTACACACATACATTGGTTTCGGATGCAGACCAATTATTGCAGCAGCCAAGATATGCAAATTGTTAACTCTTAACTATCCATCACAGAAGTGGGATGAATAATTTTACTTCATGGTCATACATGTTTTATTTGAAATTCTGCAAGAAAAAATAATGAAATTCAAAATATTCAAGTGTGAAGAAACTTTTGGATGGCAGTGTACATCATATGTGTTCTCTGGAATATATGCGCTGTCAGAAAACATACAAAAATATTGGGAAACTTACACTTTAGATTTTGTTCATTACTAATAAGTAAATAACACAAAACTTCAAAACAATCTATAAAATACTAGATGTGTCCATAGAACATGGATGCCCTGCTATGGCTTTTCAGTAGAATGCAAAAAGGGCCATAACTCCTCCAAAAATTGGTGGATTGTAACCGAATTCAAACTTGACATGTGTTTTATTATCCTATGCTTATGAGCCCAGTATGAACTGAATTTATTGATCCTTTCAAAAGTTATTAATAAGAAACCAATTTTTCACTCGAACAGATGAACAGGGCACTCTTCATGCCCCTTTGCCATTCCTCAAAAGTATCAAAACATTTCCAATGTCAGTGTATAGCATGTCTGCTTATATAATATTGTACTCCTATTGTTCAGTAATACATTAAATCCTGTCTTTGTTTTCATTGCGATTCAACCATGATGTTAATGGTATCTTGTTGTTTGTACCACAGGATTAGATGGCAACCCCCATATTTATAGCTATCCAGGGTAGATCCATTACAAGCATTATATTCATTAAACAACATACCTAGACATTTCCACAACCCTCTACCCCAACTAGCCACAGACTCAGAGAGACTGAAGACAGGGGAGATAATCCTGTTCCTGGCTGTCACTATCAACAATCTTAGAGCAAGGGCAGAATCCTGAAAATTGTAAAGAAAACAATCATAAACATACAAAGTGAATAATACTGTCTTTTACATTCAGTAAATGAAACAATGACATTAATAATGGTCACTTTATTTTGCCAGTGTAGCTGTGCCACTGATTTTACAATGTTGACTCTAATCCAGAGATAATAAATTAGCAAATTAAACAGGAGTTGGAATTACATATAGTTTGATTCATTTACAGACATGCTGCATCCTACAAGGAGCTTGAAAGCTAAACTAGATGGCTGTTTTATACACAAAACATACCTATCCCAAAACTGCCTATTTGACCTTTGATCTTTCAGTACGACCTTGAACAGACACGACCCAAAATTGATTTCTGCACATTGTCTCATAATAGTTAATATTTCAGCCAAGTTGTTAAAAATTCATTCAAGAGGACAAAAAAATGTGGACAGAACACAATTTTGTGACAGCCTTAAGGCAGTAAGTCTCACCAAGTTACGGAGGAGACATAACATCTGAAGACATAATGAGTGATAGAACACAACACAAAACTACATAAGGTCAATATCTTTATAGAAATAACTTTACAGATCTGCCAACCCAATTTTGTTATTCTTCAAAACTAAATATATAATTTTGAAAATTGACCATTCACGTCTTTCCAAATCTCAGTTTCAGGCTGTTCAGTTGATATTTTAGCTCACACCAAAAGCACTGAAGCGCTTAATTAAGCATCTTGTCTACAATGCATAAAAAATACAATGGCCAGGAATTTTGATTTCTACAAAGTGAAAGTTTCGATGTTTTGGCAACACTTCAATAGACAAGAGCTTCTTCCTGCTTGGAGTGGCGTATTTCATCAATAAATGTTACCAATATTTAAGAATCTAAATATCATAAATGCCGTGTGCCGAGCTTCTTGCCCTTTTTTGAGATCATGAAGTTTTATAAGAGAAATTACTATAATTTTTATTTTTCGACAATCCAATGGATATTTTTGGTAGAAAAATCCATAAAGCAACTTCTTTAAACACCTGGCCAAACTCTGTCTCAATAACATAGTCTGAAGTAGAAACCTTCCATACATCTGGCACCTGGGAAAGACAAATGTACGCTACATTGCATGATAACTTACATCAAGTAACGAGCTGTGTGCATTATGTGATCCTTTCTGTAGAAGCTTTGTCAGTCTCCATCTGTGTACTTGTCCAGGAAAGTTTACACTTGGCACCTCGAACTCTCTGTAATACAAACATAAACCAACTTGTTGCGAGAATTACCACATCAGTTTGTTTAGATGAACAAATGTTTATTTTCAAGAAACTCATCACCAAGGTCATGAGGTTTATAAAATATTCTCCTCAATGTGATCCCAGCTGCGACAGAACAGCGAAAATTACCAAAAAACCAGGTGGGAAATTGTTTATAGATAAATATTATCTGTGCATATATGACTGTCAATGAAACGAAAGAACACATTTACAAATCCATTCAACCATTGTCAGGGATTGGTGCACAAATATTGCAATGACTTCTTCATCAACACATTGTTACAATGGTTTTATGTAACACCCTCAATTTCTTAAAGTAATATTATGCTCAATTTTTGTTCATTTGTTTGCCTAAACAAACATGAACAATATACTTCATATAGTTAAAATATTAATAAACATGCATTAACAAAGAATGAACTCATAATGTATTGATCCGTATTTGTTGAAGAAAGATGTTTGTACATCATAAAATTAAAAAAAACACTTCCAGTTTTTTTAACAATCAGGCTAATTACAAGATTTTGTCTGTTAGTAATATGGTAAAACAAGATATTTTCAATTGGATATACATTGCAATGGTTCTTATTAGAGACGTTTAAGCCAAGGTAACAACAATACTGGCCAAGCCAATTCAAACATTTTATGCTCCGATGAGCCAGAAACATCTTCAAAAATGTCATAACATTGGCATGGAAACAAAATTCTGAGATGCATACCCCTTATCCCAGATACTCTGTAGTTGTTCCTCAGTCAGTTTCTTCAAGTTACCAAAAGGATCTGTAGCAACAGCATCCAGTTCATCAAATGTCGGAGCAACAAACAAATCTCTGTAGTTAATTAAACCCTGAAATAATGTACACATATATATAAGACTTACACACTCAGGATTTTAGTCAATTACGTGTGTTACATAATTATTGTATACAAAAATCAGACGAATAGATATTGAGACATTTCATACAATGATCACAATCATGAACAAATGGCCGTGGCCGAGATGGTTATGGTCGCTGACTTCAAATCACTTGCAAATCACTGTTGTGGGTTCGAATCCCACCTAGGATGAAGAATTTCTATGCGAGAAAGCTAACAAGCTGACTTGTAAAAGGTTGATGGATCTACCAAGGTGCTCACCTGTCGGTGCCCAAAATGATGCTAGAAGTGGCACATGGTGTCTTCCTCCACCCTTATAACTGGAAAGTCACAACATGACCCTGGCTGTTTATGTAACTTAACATTAACAACAATATAATTATCTCAAGTAATTTAAGCTTCCAGTTTAAAGTCCTGTTAAGAAAATCACAATGAGACTATAAGGTGCCAAGGGAAAACAGATTAAATACACAACAGAACAGGACTTTTAAGGCTGGGGATTTTTGTTAGAGAATTAATCTACCCACTGATACAATCTACAAAAGAAGCATGGCATTGTTAATCAAAATCTTTTCATCAAAGACAGAAAGATTACTACTTGATAATGGTCACAGTGAAAGCAGTAACCAAGTGACTTTTTCAAAACAAAATTACAGTAATAGGATTTTTTTATAATTAAAATCACAATTCCCAAATCAATAATGATGCTTTCATATTTGTGATAAAATATTTTCCGTAGAGGCAAATTTTGCCAGTAGGTCATGCAATCAGTTGAGTTTCAATCTAGGCTTAGAATATAGAATGATATACACCCACCTTATCTGCACCCATGTTTGTGAGAGATGGTGGTAGAACTATGGGGAAGGATTTCCAGTGATACAGCATTGACTCAGCAACCTGTAATAGAAACATGAATATTTAATGTTACAACATAATAAACAATAATATTCACCTTAAGACAGCAATCTTTCATTTAACAAGAGGGACATGATGGCCCTATATCACTCACCTGAGCACACTGCCATTTTGTCTGAATTAGACTTATGTACCAATAAATTGGTCAAGGTTCCGTCAAAATCCATTAAGCAGTTAAGAAAGAGACATTAACATTGTTTATATTTTTCTCTATATGCATATAAGAAACAAAAACCCTGTCCCCTGGCGGCCAGGTATTTATAGTAATCTTGTACGAGGACCACTAGACAATGCTACACACCAAATATCAAAGCTCTAGGCTTTATGGTCTTGGACAGCAGCAGATCAGAGCAATTTATGCAACTTCGAAAGTGGTCCATCCAAGGATCATTCCTATGATACCTGACAGTATCAGGTAAGTTTGATTTCATATTACAAGGTTTACTTCATTCAGTGAGGGAAATACATGCAATAAGTTCAATCGAAGGCATACTTGCACAGACCATTAATGTACCTACAAAGTTACATACCAGTAAAGACCAGTTTTCAAAATAACAACCTGAACTACATGTCATTCATTTAAGCATCGATAGACCCAGATCATCAATATATGAGCGCTGCTGTGGGATCTCCAACCTCTTCTGTAAGTGACGTCATTTCAAGAAAACACAACATGTGAAGTTACTATTTGCAAGTAGGAAACAATATTAACTCCATATTGTCACTTCATTTTCATATTACCATATGTGGCAAATATTTCTTACTGCCAGTACATGGTGATGTTTTCTGGAAATGACGTCACTTACAGCAGAGGTTGGAAATCCCAAAGTAGCGCTCATATCTGATAGGTGGCCATACCACTATTCAGTAACCTAATCAGCGGTAATGAATTCAAGAAAACAAAAACTGCAGGTTCTCATCTTACACCACAAATCAATACAAACAATGATTTCAGACCATTCTAACCCATGCAATTAATTTACACCAAACTTCCAGTGGCTAGAACCAAATTTCACCAAGTTTAAGGACAACGAAGATGATTCATGGCAGAAAAACAAATGCAGTGGAGATAAAATATTGACTGCTTGTCTGGTAAATGACAGATTTGGTAAGGCAACAAACTACAGGATGTATTGGATTCATTTACCAGAACAATTAAATACAGCATGAGCAGTTGACTGCAATATCCGATTAGTGAGCTAATGAAATCTAGTAGTACATATTATTCTTGCAATGGTTATACAGTAAAACTTCTATAACAAGACCACCTTTTGTATTGTTGAAAACTGATCTTCTTATTGAGGTAGTCTTAATATTGAGGTTGAATAAAGAGCAAAAACAGTGAAAATATACTTGCAAATTGTGTTCTAAATTTTGAGGTGGTCTTATTATTGAGGGGGTCTTTAAGTGAGATTTCGCTGTACCTTTAAATGCATACAATGACTCCAGCCTCCAGCACAAGCAAAATTACATACACATCACAAGGTGCACAACTGAGGGATGAATACTACACAAGACCATCTGCTTCTTTATTTTCATATAGAATGACCCATGCTTTCACCCGGCAACATAAATACATGTATGAACTTCTGGAAGGGCACCAAAGTGTATTATGAAGATCAAAAGATGAATACAACAGAATGTTAATATAATTCAATTTGGTTCAGTCTCATACTTTTTCGTACCATACTACCATAGGCAATAGATGCAAAATGAAGACTAGAATTGTGTCCATAGGAAACAAATCCCCCACTTTCTGTCTTTGTCACAAAACAAGAGCAGATCTCTGTAACTTTTCTCCTACTGACTGATGATACAAACCATACATTGTCAAGCTTGATGTTAATGTACATAAACATTTGGGCTTATTTGCACCACTGATTGCAATAACCCTAATGTGGCCATGTGTACCGTTAGTATAAAATAATCAAATCATGCTCAATTTTATTGGGCCATATGCCAACATATCGTGACTCTAGGTCAATTAGTGATTGTCTGTCACAAACTTGCCATACAGAACGCCTTGATGTTGACTAAGTCAGGGGCCATAACTCTGGTGTTACTGATCTAATAGACAAACTAAAAGTAAAACTCAGGAGCACAACATCTCATCCAAATATACATTGTGTGAAGTTTAGTGACTCTAGGTCAATTAGTTAAGGAGCAGAGTATGCCACAAGATTTTTGGGGCATACGCATGAACAGGACAGATGGGTAAGGGGCAAGAGAAAATCTATATGCCCCCCCCCCCCCCTTGGGGGTATAATACCAAGTCATGACTGGATTTTATTACAAATTATTTATACCATTAATACATCTACCAGTAATTTATGTCTATAAGCTAAATACAGTCAAACCTGTGTTAAAGACCACCTGCTAACAAAGACTATTGCAAAACCTGTCTGCAAAGACCACCAATTTTATCTCCCATCAGACCATTTTCGATGATATTTAATCTGTTAATAGAGACCACATGTAAACAAAGACCACATTTTGCTGTTCCCATGGGTGGTCTTTACAGACAGGTTTGACTGTAGTTGCAACACAGAAAATTGGTACTCATCTTCAATTACATGTAAAACACAATATATGCAAATGCTAGAAAACACTTAATAAACATCAACTTAATAATTTCTGAGTGGAATGGCAAAAAATTGATCACATGAGTCATAAAAGCACTGTATAATTTCATGTATAAAGGCAATAACAGTGTTTTCTGGTTCGTTACCTGTCAAAGTTAGTGTTAAATTTCACTACTGAAATCAAAGCATTGTCGATTTATTCAATAACGAATTAACAACAGATGTATACATCCATTAATCAATCAACCAGGCATGATGAAGAGTTAAGTCTATAATCAAACAGTTTGAATTAATAATGGTATAAAAAATCACTGTACCTATATATTTTTTCAAGATACATAAAGAATGTGTTTTGTTGCATTTCTTTAGTTTAATACAATATATACAACTACTTCTTGCTAACAAGGATCAACTCATGAGATAGACGAGATCAATATTGGTACAAAATGGAACCTGAACAAAGTGGACTAGCTTCACAGTATTCCACAATGCATGCATGGATTTCAGCTTCAAATACAGACAAAACAGTGGATGGTCTGAATTGTGAGGTGTTTTGATTTTCAGAGGGTCTGATATAACCATGTTACGACTTACTGCACGATCCCGACCTAGACTATTTTTAGACTGAACCCAAAATGATCGTGAAGTAGCCCATGACCTTGACCATGAAGTAGTCTGCGACCTAGACTGTGAAAGTACAGACCTGACTCTTGAGTGCAAATCACTGTCTATAGATGCTTGTGTCATATGAATCCTTAGTAGCAATGTGTGGCAGTTATAGCTGAGAGACAAGTGGAGCTATCTAACATACAAACAGACAGCGCTGTTACTGCCGGTACAACCTGCCTACCAGGAGAATTCTACTAGGTGCTGAATCTCGAGGGTCATTTTAATATTTTTTTACCAGATTTTACCAACTCAAGGGTCAAATGGAACCCCTGCCTCCCTTCGGAAGGGAGAGGGCATTGTAATAATAATTCTATTACACTGATTGGAACTGACCACCCATAAAACAGTAATAATACTCTTTCCACTGCAACAACAAAAGATAGATTATATTGATGAATGATGTATCTGGACCATAACAAACAGGATATTTTTACATACCACAATGAAAAGGTGCAAATTACTAGAGTGTAACATACTGCAGATGAAATATCAGTACTATATTGGATGAAATAGCCATATACTAAAATTGTAAATAATAGCCACACCTAATGACAGTATAATTTCTCAGATATAAGCTATAATAAACATACTTGATATCAACACACATAGGAATGTTTCATATATAAATAAATATGCTTTATGTTGTGTTATAACCCACAGTATATGAAATACCTCAAACAGGTGAGCGTATGTTTTCTGTATCATCTCAGATAGTACAACATTAACGATGCAGTTTTCATTGAATTATTCAGTTATAAGACTGGGTATAGCCTAGCTTCAATGTTAAATTATTAAGTACTGAACACACTCAGAACAGTCCTCATCATGCAGTCACAATTGTATTAAATACAAAACTGTACAAGCTTGTACAAGCTCGGAGAATGTTAATTATTGCCAGCTTCTCTGTAAGGTAATACCAGAGTTTGTCATAAGTGTCTGACTGACTGACGTGTATGGTAATAAAAATTTATACAATAATAGCGAAATAATTGAAAATTTACCATAAACAAACAGGGAATAATATTTTCGGTCTGGTGTCTGGCTGTATTTGGCAAACTCTACAAAACCTTGAGTAAATTTACAGCACACAAACTTCAAACATACATCAGCAGTAAAAAAAAAGCTGTTGGAGTTTATTGATTGTAAAAGACTCCAGCTAAAGCTCCAAAAATGTAAAATTCAGCAAGTCCTAGAAAGATGATGACAAGGCAATGAAGTCTAATAATCAACCAACTCTACAGTGAGCAACCAAGCATCAGTTTTATGTGGCATTTCTGGCTTGACTTCTTCATTCATTTTTTACAAAACTTTAAGCCCCAGTTCTGAAGCAATTTATATAATACCACATTTATAGAGATAACAATTACAAGTGGTATTAACACCATATATAGACAGAGCCTATATCCACTTAAGACTGTCCAAGATTAAATTAAACATAAATTCTTCTATGTTCGAGAGAATGGAAAAAGTTAGCTTCATATCTGATTTTCAATTTAGATTTCACAGACTCATATTTTGGTTCTACTTTGGCAATAACACTGTATTAAGATACAGATGCCATGTAACATTCGCACATACCTCAGCACTAGAGCCAATCTAGATAACACTTCAGTGAGGTTTAATGTAAAATGCAAGAGGGGAAAACATCTTCCTTGTACTAATTGACATACCATTATTATTTAGCAAACTATTGTGACATATAAAACATTGATAATATAAAAAGTACTGAAGGCATCATAGAGTATAATAGAAGCATTTGGAGTCCATGAATTTCAAAGACGATTAGATAAAATAACATTATCCATATCTTTTTCTTCAAACAATTAAGAAATGAAAGACTGATATTTATGACACAAGGAAAAAGTTTTGGATAAATAGGTGATAACAGCTTAACAGCAAGGAAACAGGCAGCTTTATGTTACAACAAGAAACAATTGTAGCCAATCCAGATTTATCTTGTAATACGTTTATATGTATCAGACAGGAGATTTTTCTTACACATTCCCGACATTAACATCAGACAGATGAACATATTATTTAAGATGAGCAGATTGCAATGTAAGAGGAGGATGCAATGACAGGAACCATCATCAGGAATCAGGGAAATGTTAAATACAGAGTCTTATTGAACACTGGCAATGTTCAATCAACTCATCTTTTTCACTTTTCACAGACTTCGTTGTATACAGTTAAACCTCAATAATAATACCACCCTTGGGACTCTCGAAAACTGGTCTTCTTATTGAAGTTATCCTAATATTGAGGTTGAATACAGAGCAAAACAGTAAAAATTGACTTAAAAATTGTGTTTTTAATTTTGAGTGAGGATTAACTGTTTACATTACTGAATAATAAGTCTTACTACAGCATTTACGATAGTATCTTTACATTCTAAATATTTATGATTTTTTTTTTTAAATGACTTTTATTATAATGACTCTTACTAAAGTTAGAATCCTATACATTTCAAGGGATGACAGTAATTCTATCTGCCTCGTTATTTATATGCAGATAAACCATTTTCACATCTAGATCATCCTTAAAAATTGTTTCTTTGGCATAACCCTACCCAGCAAAATTTTTGTTGGTAGGTAAGTAAGGCAATTATATTGTTTCAGTATTATTTTGGATGGTCATACACTAGTGTTAACTATTAATACGCTACTTAGCTAAAAAAAATCCCAGTCAGACCCCTCAAAATATTTTTTATTAGGGGCCATTTTAATGGGAAGGTAGGGTTATGCCAAACACTTTTTTTTAATTATGGCCTGACATAGGACACAGTCCTGTAATGATTACTTCAGTTTTGAAATAATTGATGAAGTTAATTCGTAATCATGAATAGAGATGTTTCATATATATCGCTATTCTGACAGAGCTACCTGTAAAAATTATCAGTCTTTCCCTTTTTTATGAACAAATACAAGCAAAAAGTACATCTGCATTTTTGTAAAATTCACGCCTCGATCTATTGATTTATATCTTCAAGATAACAAGCATCATCATTTTAAAAGTAGTTAGAAAACTTCTGATAACTTTATATTCTCTTTCCAGTCTAGCAATGACAGGTTATAGATATGTAGTTAGCACTAGGTCAATGTATATTTACTGAATATTAGACTTCTGGCTGTATGTAATCTTCAACACACAAGTTGTTTCCACTTATCAATAATTGTACTGTTGTACAGAATACCTGGTCTAGAAAAACCACAACACATGCAGAACATATCAGAATAAAAATATATGCACCCAGGTAAAACAAATATACAACTTATGATAATTATCAATTTACAGTAAAACCTCACTTAAAGACCACCTCAATAATAGGACCACCTAAAAATTACAAACACAATTTTCAAGTCCATTTTCACTGCTTTGCTCTTTACTCAACCTCAATAAGAAGACCAGTTTTCAAGGGTCCCAAGGGTGGTCGTGTTATCGAGGCTTTACTGTATAACAAACAAATTATAATTAGCATGATGGAAAGAAGGGAAAAAGAAGGAAGATTATAGGGGAAGGAAGGTAGAATTGGATGGTTTATCATACAACTTTGACAGAGCATAATTTACAAATGGCTCTTCACATTGATAAATCAATTTGAAGCATTCTTACAAGACTTGAACCTAACATAAAATAAAGTGACTTGCCAAAAATCCAAGATCATAAATGCAAAACATGCCGAAGTGGCAATGAGCTTCACTCGGCAACAAAAATCAATTTCATACCAAGATGATGATTAATTGCAATGTTCAAGGATTTTAAATGATGTATTTAGGTGACTGGCTTTTTAACACACATCCAACATCAATATTATTTTCAGAGTGCTGATGCAATATCAGAAAAAAATGTTCACATAAACCTGGATTCACTTCCACCCACAAATCAAACAACATTTACACCAAGGTCACTATTATATCATACAGCTAAGTAACAGATAACAACATTATCAACAAAATGGCCATCTGTAACTCTGATCAAACACACTTAGACCAATACAGAGAACAACAGACAATAAGAATGGTAACAGAGAGATTAAGTTGCTACAGGGAACGCCACATACATAAGACAATGCCTCCCCACACAGACCTACCAGAATACAACAGTCCATAAAACATCAGGCATTTGAGGAGATGTAAGGACAAATACCCAAGGGAACAGGGACAGGGGCGCAAAGAATGGCTTGGCCGACCATAAAGGACAACTAAGGAGAACTAATGAGGATTTACAGGGGGGAATTTAATGGATGGAATACATCACAGGACAAATCAAGACAGCTGACAACAATAGGCCGAAAGGGCGGGGGGGGGGATAAGCATGAACACCGTATCAAGAGAAAGAATTGCACATGGATAAAGACATATTTGGTTCAGTTATGTGTTCCACAGTCCATTCTTACCAGTAGTTCTATTTTGCTTCAAACCAACTCAATATCAATACGGCAGATGTTCAAAATCAAAAATCTAAAATGAAATCTATTTGTTTAGAAAATTTAAAGAACAGAATGTTCTCAGGGACCTTAAGTAACTTGGTTAAATCCTAAGCTTAGAGATTGATTCTCAGAGTCTTGGGTCCGTCATTGATTGGTTCTTGAAATTGACCAATGGCAATGTTGCATTTAGAGACAGGTTTCAAACTCTTGTTTTATAACTATGGGCCAACAGATTGGCAACACAATCAAGCACTGTGTACTTGCTGACAGATCAAGCAACTATTACATTTACAGCAGTTCATTTCTCCTCCTCTGTTAATTGTTGTAATTAAGTCTGTGACAACATGAACACACAGATAATGCCTAATGACCACACAGACAGTACTTGAGAGTTTTAGTTTATCATTAACAGCAATGTCCTATGTGGACATCATATAGTTTATCATTAACAGCAATGTCCTATGTGGACATCATATAGTTTATCATTAACAGCAATGTCCTATGTGGACATCATATAGTTTATCATAACAGCAATGTCCTATGTGGACATCATATTATAGTATCTGCTTCATCATTATCAACCATTTTAACAAACGTCAGAGATATTTACACAATGAAGGTACAGTCTCTGTTTTAAACATCCCACAAGAGGTTCATGGAAAGAAGTTGTCTAATTTTAGTCCATTTACTCCAGCAGCATCCAAACACAGTGGACTGGAATAGTTTAAAATACATTGAGACAGCTCTTATACCAGGAGGCTACAGTAAAAGGTCTTCTCAACCAAAATACAATTTTATTATTAGAGTCAGGCTTGTTTTTATCCTACTGAAACCATTCAGGTTCCAACTTTCACACTTATTAAATGCACAAGGTAGTCACTTACCCTAGACAATGATAAACCCCTCAAGGGAGTGAGGAGGGGTTTCAGAAGGGACAAAACAATGGCATAAACAAAGGAATACCAGCATCAACCATGATACAGCAATATAAGCACAAAATAAACACTATGAGTTGAATACCTTAATTTGTTACTGAATAATTCAGGATGAATTTCTACAAGACAGGGACACAGTCACATAAGAGAAAGGCAGATGGACACAATACAAATGTATATAATCATCTGATGAAACATTCGACACATACTGACAGCAAAAAACAGAACAGTAACAATGTCACCGCAAATTATAATTTTTCAAACACAATGCAAAATGACTCAATCCCTACCATGATTGAAAAGCACTAAAAGAGCTGCTCTATCAATCACCTGGGTAGCTGTGCACCTGGTACCCTGGGAGTAAGAGTAAAGCAGTCTTAAATTTAGTAAAAGGTCCCCTATTTATCTTTGATATGAGAGAAAAGCAACACATCCCTACCCTGCTGACCACCTGTTTCAAGGACAACAAATTTAGAAGATTTCTACTTAATTTCAACAGAAGGGATAACTCTGACCATGACAGTCAGACCTTGTTCATCTGAATTAATTTAATTGGGTCCGAAATTTTATTTCGAATAAAACATGGTTTCGAATAACTCATTTTAATAGAAGAAAAAGATGTATCGGTATCGAATATTTATTTTGGATGATACCAAGTATTCAGAAAGAAGATTTTCGAATAAACGAGGCTCCAACTGTATCTTTTGCTATTATAGAACTTCAGTGTATATTTGGTTAAATTCCAAAGAAAAATCATGAGTGCTATCAAAGCCAACAAGAAAAAGACTACAACGCTGGAACAACAGAGGCAAGAAACCCAGAGATCGGAAAGCTCAATTGAACTTTCATCCAGGTGAGCTTGACAGACACTACAATTTTGTAACAACATAATCAGATCTCTGTAATTATCACCAAACCAGAATCACATCCGGAATGAGGATCATGCTGTGTCTGAAACTTAAAGAATGTTTCTCTTATCATTTGTTATCAACATGCTTGAATACACCTCACAGTAGTACAGAAGTGGTTGTATATTACATAGGAAACTGGTCGGTATCGCAACATTCCATTAATTATCCACCAAATTTATTTGGAATTCTTTCATTCAAAGCTAATAAAACTGATGTAGACAGATAGGGTCTAAAAGGGTCAAACAGAGCAAATTCTTGACTTAGTCATATACATGAATTGGAAATACAGTAAAACTTAAATAATACAACCACCCTTGGAAACTGGTCTACATATTGAGGTGGTCTTTAAGTGAGGTTTTACTGTACTGAGGTTGTAAGTGTGTTCAGGCATCTTCAGAATGTTTCTACAAAGCAGTTTGTTTCACAGTCTATCATTAATATTTCCAAATGTTGTTTCAAGGACGTCTTGAAAGTACAGGAATGCTGTCAATCATTTCACTACAGTACAACCTCGCCTCAAGACCACCTCAAAATAAAGAACACAATTTGCAAGTCCCTTTCCACTGTTTTGCTCTTAATTCAATCCCAATTTTAAGACCACCTCAATAAGAATACCAGTTTTCAAGGGTCCCAAAGGTGGTCTTATTATTGAGGTTTTCCTGTACTGCTAGCCCACATCAGCATTAATACTTGTTTGGAATGTCAAGCCAAGTGATTTCTCCCATCCTGCCTTTATACATTAAAACTAAAACCTTGACATTGAAATGAAAACAAATGTAGAAATTTGTTTGCTCTATACCCTGGAAATAATATTTGTGAACAACTATACTAACCTGTTTAATATGCATCAGTACATCAGCTAACTCCTGTGACTCATTGTTTGGCTTTATGTGGAAGTGAAGACGCTCACTCTGTCAATTAGATTAACAAATAAAGGTTAAACAATGTTCATATCTTCAATGACAGTTTGAAATGAGAAAATCAATCCATGTGGACAGGGATGTCAATAAGAGCCGGTAAAATTTCACAGTTACTTAAGCATCATCACTCGGCTACATTTCTTGTATGACTATGAATGATCATAATTAAGAGATTATCCACCCAGACCTATGCCTACTATTTGTGATTTCCCTGCTACTTCAAGAATTAGTGACACAGCTGTCGAAGTTGGAGGTAAGAATCATGAAAGTTGCTGAAAAAGGACAATGACGTGTTCATTTTGCGAAATCATGATTATAGTGAAAATTTCAGTCAGTGAAAAATTCCTTTTTTTACATGAGTACAATTTTACATACATGTGCTTGATTACTATTTCACATTACTCATTCTAGGGATTGGCAAACATCAATTTATACAATAATATGATACTCTGTCTTTCGTTATGATTTAAACTAATAAGTACAAACTTTACTAAGTTTCAAAACAATTTAATAACTATGACACAAGTTATTTTCATATTAATAACAACTAGAGCCATCACTAATGTTATCAGGGCCCAGCATGATGGTCTTGATGCAGGCAATTTAATACATTGGAAAGGGAAACAGGAAATTCTGTAAGAAATCAAGACATCATGACCTCTGACCTTAAAATGAATCAAGGTCATCTCATTGTAATAACCAGCAGGCCTATCAAGTTTCAGGACCATAGGTCCAAACGTTCTTGAGAGGAAACCAAATTTGAATGGACTGATGCATGCTTGCAAGGAAAGACAAAAACAATGATTATTGTAGGCATTTGCACATTTGAGTCAATGTCACTGTGACCTCTGACCAACTGACCTCAAAATCAGTAGGGATCATCTATTGGTCATAACCAGGGGGCATAATTATCAAGTTTGACGACCATAGGCCCATGCATTTTTGAGTTATTGAGCAGAAACCGTTTTTCAAGTCAAGGTCACCTTAACCTTGACCTCTGACCTCCAAATAAATAGGGGTCATCTCATTGTCATAACCAGGGGGCCTATCAAGTTGGAAGACCATAGGCCTAAGCATTCTTGGGTTATTGAGCGGATGCCAAAATACTAAAGGACAAAATTTAATGCAGTTATGTACTTTTAGCAAGAGACATTGACCTCAATAATACCATATGTACTAGATCAGTTAAGTGAAAGAAAAGTACAGCACTACAAATACACAAAACTCTTATGCAGAAGTGTTGTAGTAAACCCATCTGATTCACGACACTACAACCATCCAGAAGACTTAACATTGAACATGTATAAGAGGTAACCTCAATTAAACAGCCACCTGTCAATACAAATGAGACCAACCCCATTTTTAAATCCAATACACCTGTTTGTAACAACCACCTGCTTTCGACCACCATTTTTTTATCTATACCTCGATCAGCCACTTAAGACAGGTTTGAATGTATATAATTATGAAAGAATGTTTACCTCAGGTTCTGGCATCATGAAGCCTACGCTCCTTGATGAAGAAGCCATTTCTTCACTGAAAAAAAAACAAACTACTTAATGTTGATGTTAGTAAAACTAGAAATGTATCCATAGGACAAAAGTGCCTTCACTTAACTAAATCAAGGGACATAACTCTGCTCTTACTAAATCCATATATGTGATGACTAATATTCCTATGAAGTTCCAATGAACGCTAGGACATATACATTTTGAGATATGATGATCACATAG
Source organism: Mactromeris polynyma (assembly GCA_032209605.1). NCBI lineage: Eukaryota > Metazoa > Mollusca > Bivalvia > Venerida > Mactridae > Mactromeris > Mactromeris polynyma. The sequence goes on along the minus strand of JASFXZ010000003.1, from coordinate 7,386,057 downwards.
TGATCAACTTGACGGACTGATGAACAGGCATGGGTAAATCTAAGTGCCTCTCCAAAGTGGGGGGGAACAATAATGCTAATTTTAACATACACGATCATAAACATTCCCATTGTATGGTCATCTTTCTAAGCTGTTTATAGAATACTGAACAAGAAAAATGGTAAATTAACACATTTTAAATATCCTACAATTCTTCAAAAGTAACGAGAATGGATAGTCTGATTTGAATTGTATGCAGTGTGAATTGTCCATTATTCGATAGATCAATGTAAGGGTTAAAAAGACTATGGTAATGTGATATGGAGTGGGTGCATGACATGCTGCCCCTGTTAGCCCAATCACTAATACTAATAGTCTATCTAGTGTGTTGTACTAATGTTGAGGCATATACGGTCAAGTCCCACACAGTTCCTCCATACTACAATGACAATGTGGTGTACTGGTCTGTAAGTAGCAATTGTAAGCATATAATGTTTTACAAAATAGTTTACCAGTTGGTAGCAATTTACCTTCATATCTTGAGAACCATACTAAGATGACCCATCACATGCATTCATACACTTACATACCTGTACATACGTCATCAAATTACTTTAAATAACTTTTCCCCAGTACAGTGGTGTTATGGAACAACCTTCCTTTCACAACAGTAACTAAACCAAATTTAGAGGGGTTCAAACAATCGTTGTGCTACCCCCCCCCCCCCTTCATCCCCTATTCTATTTAGGGCAGGCTACAGGAGTTTGACAAATATACATATTCAGATGAAATAATCGTAAGATAATGAAACAAATATCAGTATGAACGCTATCTTACGGTTTATATTATGTTTGTCGTCAATAGTACGACGAAACAGCCAGTTCGGTTGATACTAAAACAAGTGTTACAAAATATTGTAGTCATCACATTTTGTATTTATAAGTAGATTTTATAAGTAGATCCGTGCGCAATACGAAATGGTTTATTCTATCTCTGAAATTAAAGTAAGGATTGAAAGTGTCTATCAACACGAAGGTCGTGCCTATTTTGATCATTAGTAATACAACGGTAGTGCCGATAATTTATGTTTATTTGCACGATGGTAGTAGGCCTAAATAGTAAATAGTTTCGAATTTTCTATGTATTTTGGAATTCGCCAATACATGCCCTGGAAACTACTAAAAATCCTGCATTGATTTAGTAATCATTATGATTTAGTATGGCCCTGGAAAATTTTAGTTTTCCATTAAAACTGTTGTAGGTTAACAATGTTGGATATGGACAACTAAAACATTACTTAAGTAACATAACCAGCGGGACCGTAATGCGGATATGATACCTAAATCAGTCTAGGGAAGTTTCTGATTTACGATTGTGGCCTTCTCTATTCCACATTTGTTTTCATTTTAAACTTGTTTTTCTTTGTTTTAAACATAATGGCATATGCATGTTGTGTGCCAAGACGACGATTTATTCCATAACGCTGGGTTTAGTGTCAACACAAATGGCTGTTCCAAGTCCAACGTACGACAATAATAGTATAATTATTAATATTAACTGTTGAAACGAATAATATTGATAGTTGTTTCTATTATGATTTATTGTGCAGATTAATTATGTGCATTAGTCAAACTTCTGTATACGTAGTGTTTCCAAAATAGGATTTCTACGAGTACGGGATTCCCGTACCCCTACTAGGCCCTAGACTACATTTCTAGAGGTACGGACCCGTAGCCACTGCCTATTTTTATCCTCTCTACTAATACAACAAAGTGACAGCTGTGTTCTTTACCAATTTGACGTCAACGTGCAATAGGAAACTAACTTATTACATCAAAAAATAATAAGTCAACCGAAGGAGTAAATATGAAATAGGTAGGAAGAGAGAAATGTATTATTTCTTCCTATATTATGTGGGAAGAAAATGATATATGAGCTAAAATATGAAGTTTGTAAATGAGTCAATAGCGTAAATAGAAATATTTAAATGCCATCATTATAATGAATATTGGAGGCAGTCTCCAGCTCCTTACCTTTGACAAATCTAGGGATGAGTTAAAATCCAATGCAGCATTTTTGACATTCGAAGAAGCTTATTACGACATTCGATTGATTGCTCATGTTTGGTAAGAACAATGTTCGCGTCGGCACCATCAGTAGTTGAATGCTCCGCGTCAAACTCTTCGCAGCACTTACTTCCCTTGGCATGTATTAACTACGACGATGTCCCATAGAGGGATTTGTACAATATAATGTGAGAAGAAAGAACCAATGTTACTACCAGCCCATACTCCCTGGTCTGGATTGCTTTTATTGTTTTGACGAACTTTCAAATGAATGAACAATTTGGCCAGGTTTAAAACGCGGCCAAGCCGTAAATTGCGGCCAAAATGGAAAGGAAATTGCGGCCACCCCTTAACTTCTTTATTATTTAAGATATCTTAAAAATTATTATTGCATATTAGAATGCACCCTCGTAACTTTCCTAAACATGTTTTTAAATTTAAATTATTTTAATTGGAAGTTTATAAAAAATTTGTCTCAAAGTCGGACCGTTTTTTTTATCAAAATTACGGCCAAAATGGAAATTGCGGCCACCCCTCTTAACTTCTTTATTATTTTAGATATCTTAAAAAATATTTTTGCATATTAGAATGAACCCTCGTAGCTTTCCTAAACATGTTTTTATTTAAATTATTTTAATTGGAAGTTTATAAAATTTTGGTCTAAAAGTCGGACATTTTTTTTATCAAAATTACGTCCAAAATAGCAAACTTGGCCCTATCCATTAACTTCATTATTTATGTGATATCTTTTAAAATTATTTTAGCATTTTATAAAAGACTGTCATAGCTATCTTTAAAACACGTTTGTAATATTTGTCTAGAATTCGGTCGATTTTCCGATCAAATTACGCAAAAAGGTTTCATATTTTAGTTCCTAGAAACTCTATTTAAGTTCTGATGATAGACCCCACGAACAGGATGAGGAAAGTCAGAAAGAACTCCGTAGGTCAATGGTTAGCAAACTTAAAGGTAATCTTAGGCTACAAAGGGACTTTAAGTAATTTCCCCAAATTTGGGCACATGTCTCAACCCGAGTGCCCTCGCCCAAAAATCTACGGTGAATTTTGGTCCCCATTAATGAGCTCCCCTCCAGCAAATGGTAAGCTTAACAACAAATTACATCTTAGTCAAGAGTAAATACTGTAAATTTCATTTCGGATCATGAAATAGTTCAAGTTGAGGCAAAGGTTAAATACCCGAAAGGGTTTACGCTCATAACATCCCCAAGTTTAAACGTCCCCTGACGAAAACGTCCCCATTTTTGGTTTAAACGACCCCAGTCCTAATTACAATTCGATGAAACGTCCCCACTATTGTCTAAAGCGTCCCCAGTCCACTTTAGTTCAAAACGCCCCGAATCTGACCAAACCATGGATCACCCAAAACATTTCAACGGCAAATAAAGAAAAGGGATAATTAAATTATTTCAGAAGGTTGAAAGTCACCCAGCCCAAAGGTAAAATCATTATGTTACTTAGGAATTCATGCAATCAAGGCCAAAACAACATTAAGAGGACCTATCGCGACTATATGAAATATATTCTAGAAATTGGACAAACAGACACTGAGAACACTCTTGAAAGCAAAAATGTCAAATAGGATTACCGAGGTATTCCCACTCTGTCAGAGAAAGACAAACTGTATACCCAAGTTCAGTTAGTATTCACCCCTATGTCCGCTCTCATGATATGTCAGTTATGTAAAATAAAAATACAAACCTAGGTAATATCCTACCTGAAGGTAAGTAGATCAAATATCCCCTACTGCCCCAGGTCACCATAGATACAAGGGGGAGGTTCAGAGTTATTGTCATCTATCAAAAATGATAAAGCTACTGTGGTATTGATATAACTTAAACAAGTTGTCCAAATTGCTCCCTTGTCTCCAAAATTTTCCAAAAAATCCTTGATTATTCCTGATAGGACGCCGCCAGTCTGTCTTAGTATATGGGGAAACATCAGATTAGATACAGGTAACATCTGGTATTCCCTAAGCGTCAGTCTTAAGTCCACTCCTCTTCATGCTCTATAAAAACGACCTACCTGAACATTTGGTGTCAGGTTCATGTCAAGTGGATTGGCATTGCAATTGCTACAAATAATACAACACAAATTGCTGGGAATTCAATACATTCTAACTCAAATCAATTGCATAATATAAATGATAAGAGTAACTTAAGAATAAATTGGGTGTTTAATATATGCCTTTATGCACTACCATAGCTGTATAGGCCAATATTATGTGACATTTCAGGTTAAAAAGGGTCCTTCACTAAAAATATATCCAACTTGTTATCCGAAAACATTTTAAGTTTAATATCATACCAACTTTATTATCCATTATCATAGTGAGATGGTTCGAGAACTTATTTATTCTAGATTGTATCAACAAAGTAGAAATATGTTGTCAAACTTGTTCAAATGTTGTCACTGGGCGCCGCCATTTTTGTTTGTTGACATTGAAGAGTTAGTTACAGTGTCTGTTTATATGTGCGTGATGGTTGGTTGCTTTTAATGATTAGTTACTGCCTATTTAGTCAATGTATGTATATATGTTGGAAATCAAGGACCATATAGCGATTAAATGTGAGGTTAGCTAGCTGTTAAATCGATTGAAACCCCCAGTGTTTTTGCTGACAGTTCCAAGGCTGTAATTCGCTATATGGTTGTTGTTTCTGTTTGTGTTTTGTATTTCCCTTTCCCCGGTGCAATTCTGTCACTTTATATAGTGTTCAGGTTGTTTCCTGCCCATTTTCGGCCTATTGCGGCCAGTTGTCTTGACTTGTCCTGTGATATTTTCCATCCATTGACCCCCCTCCCCCTTCCTTCACTGTCCACTTTGATTCTCCTAGTTATTCCTTGTGGTCTGCCGGGCCATTCCTTGTGCCTCTGTTCCTTAACATGTGTACCCTTTGACCTCCTTAAGTGCCTTATGTTTTGTGGATTGTTGTTTTCCCAGAGGTCTGCGTGGGGAGGCACTGTCTTGTGCATGTGGCGTTCCCTAGCTGTAGTTACGTATTCTCTCTCTTTTAAGAGTTAATCTAGGTGTTTTAGACATCCTTTTGTCTCTATTACCTAGAATAGTGGTTTATTGATCAAAAAAAGTAACAGTTGAACTTATTTAAAAAGTTTGTTATTTATTACATATTTTCTAAAAAGTCTGAACATTTTAAGTATTTTTGTTTTTAAAGTACATTATTTGTCAATAACAAATAATCTATCTGTATCTGCTCATTCAGACTAACATTTAGATATATAATAATCCATATTGCATTGTTATTTTACTTAAAAAATCAGTGAATTGTAATATGCAAAATCCGCTTAACATGAACCTTAACAGGTCCGGTTATTTGCCGGTGACACCACTGTATATATCTTTGTAAATAACACTTCCCAGAAAAATATCGTACAGCAATTAAGACATAGATAGCTTACTACTATATGGGGAAAGGAATAGGACATGAAGTTGAACCCCATATTATAGTCAACCCAACACCCAAAATATTGAAATAGTGCAGATTATGTGTAAACATGATGACTTCCCTTACAGCAGTTGTTCTTCGTGTTCCGCCAGGCCATACCTTGCACCCGTATTCCCATACATGTTTACAATTGCATCTCCTCAGTGCCTTATGTCTTGTAGACTGTTGTTTTCCCAGGGGTCTTTGTGGGGAGGCATTGTCTTATGCATGTGGCGTTCACTGTAACAACTTTATCTTCCTATGTCTTTATTTTTAACTATTTTACAGATAAACAGGGAATGACGCTTTCGTGCAGATTCTTTCCGGTTAGGTTTGATCATCACTTCTTAGAAAACCTGCATGCGTGTTCGGTTAGATTTTTAGAACCATTTAAGCGTGAAACTAGATATCCACTTCCGGTTCTTCCTTTCCGGTAAAATATTCACGTAAGTAACAACACAATCTAGAATTTGGGATTTAATCTTATATTTATTGTTTAATCATTGCGTTTTTGAATCTTTGAATATCTATAAATGATGGCATTTGGTTCATACTTAAAGAGTGTATTGTTATTTTTTGCATAAGAACGTTGTCATTAACAGATTACTTTAATTTGAAGTTGCTATCGTGCAAAAAAAACATTTATGGAACATGATTGACTAAATTAAGTAGACCTAGGGGCCACATTTCATCCAGCCGCGCAGTCGATGTGCACGTACGAAAGAACCTATCCCGAGTTGTAGTAATTGACCTCTGTATGGATATAGACATGTAGTGCCAACCCATTTGTATCAAACGTTTGAATTAGTGTTTTATCACGTTGATCCTTTATAAATGGTAAAGGGTCAACTAGGCCCGGTCCAACTCGGCCCAGTTTTGAAGCGCAATGAAAGGCAACGTTGTTCACACATTCGGCATACTAAAGAAGGTGATGGTAGTCTGACCAGGCCGAGTTGGTAATTGAGTAGGGCCGGGCCGAGATTGTAAGTGGGCCGAGTTGACACTGAATCTATATAAATCTTTATTAATAGACGTTATTCGCCTTCATATGTCAGATTAAGTGTTAATAAGTATTGGCTAATAAGAACTTGTATTGAGTTTGAATTGGCCGATTGTAACAGTGCATTCACATCTAATGTAGTGCATGCGTCCTGTTTGTTACCTTTTAATATATTTTTTAGCAATGGCGGACGCACCAGCAGCACCAGCCGGTGGACGAGGTGGTTTTCGTGGAGGTTTTGGCTCGGGTGACCGTGGTCGGGGCCGAGGTAGAGGAAGGGGTCGTGGACGTGGCAGAGGTAGAGGAAGGGGAAACAAGGATGGGGACAAGGAATGGATGCCAGTCACTAAACTGGGACGATTGGTAAAAGACATGAAAATAAAGTCTTTAGAGGAGATCTACCTGTTCTCTCTCCCAATCAAGGTACTTGTTATTTCATTGAACATTAATCTTGTTGGTGAACGGTTCAATAAAACGTGTTTGAATACTGGTGAATCAAATTATCAATTGAGTGCCAAATTGGTAACAACTAACGCCATTACAGCATTGCTTCTGAAAACTTATCTAGTGTGGCAGGGCTACAGTTTGACTTTGTGTTTAAATTAAGCCAATTACACCACAAGACACAGAAATTTAAAAGTCGCAGATTGACTTGATCGGTTGTTACGTGTGACCGCAGTGTCTGGATAACGCCTGGGCATCTACTAAAATGACATTAATTAGCGGAGTGAATATGTAAACAAATTATCTATTTTGAGCCAAAATGTTTCGGAATGGAAATTAAAACAAACTTCGATATTTATATTGCCTCCCTTTAGTTCAAAATTATAACTATGTTGTTTCGCCGCCATTTGGCACAATATTGTTATTTCTTCACCTACGAGTTGTTATACAGTGCTTTTTAAATGAGAGATTTGTTTTACACTTGTTGGCTGAACTTTTTGTTTTCAGCATAAGTTAGGATTTCAAGCATTTGATATCGTGATATTTTATAACCCTTTTCAAATAGATTTCATTACAGACATGTCTTATTTGTGATAGAATGAGGTTCGCTTGTTTGAAATTGCTATTGACTATTAACGAAATAAAGAATTATTGCATACTGAATGTGAGGTCATGTTTCTAACGTGCATGTAATTATTGCAGGAGTTCGAGATAATCGATTATTTCTTGGGACCATCCTTGAAGGATGAAGTATTGAAGATCATGCCTGTCCAGAAGCAGACTCGTGCTGGTCAGAGGACACGATTCAAGGTATGACATTAAGGAAACATAATTTATGTCTTAAGAAATGGAGTCATCTGAAAGTAATTTGTTCAAAAATCAAGTTTTGTACCTCTTCTCATCTTTTAAATTGTCATTTTGAAAGAATGTATATCAAAATTAATTAGCTTGTTGTAAGCAACCAAGTTCTGTGATTTTCATTCAACATTTTATCTTCGTCGTTTGGGTAATGTAGATTTGTGGGGATTGTTGGTTGCAAAACTGTTAACCTAAATGTTGTGCATATCTGCTTTGAAGCCTCTTTATATATTTCCTACCAATATATATGTATTTCTTGTAGGCCTTTGTTGCTATTGGAGATCACAATGGCCATGTTGGTTTGGGAGTGAAGTGTTCCAAAGAAGTTGCTACAGCTATCAGAGGAGCCATTATTCTGGCCAAGTTGTCTGTAATCCCAGTTAGACGTGGATACTGGGGTAATAAGATTGGAAAACCTCACACAGTACCTTGCAAGGTTAGAAAATAGTACTCTTTATTTTTGTTACTCACAAGCTGCTGTGATATGCTTATAAAGCTATTGAACAGGAATGAGTTTTAATCTTGCTGAAGAGTCATGAGACTATAATAATAAAGTCTGCAAACATTTGTATGAACTGTCTGTTTGATTCTTTTAGGATGTAACATAGTTTGAAAGAGATTCTAGACTTGAGCCCTAGAGACTACACAAGATGTTATAATGCTATGAAACCTATTCTTCATTTCAGGTTAGAGGAAAGTGTGGCAGTGTAACTGTACGTCTCATCCCTGCCCCTCGTGGTACAGGTATTGTCAGTGCCCCAGTTCCAAAGAAACTGTTGCACATGGCTGGTATTGAGGATTGTTACACATCAGCTAGAGGCAGCACTGGAACTCTTGGAAACTTCGGTATGCTTTGATGTTCTCTTCATGTCAATTTATGTTGAGTATTGCAAAACTGTGCTATTTTTAGTGTATGGGTACATTAAATGAATGAAATTTCTTGCGAATCGGTTAACAAAATTCTTTTTTGAAGGGGTATAATACCGTCGCTACTACTTCAGTCTAACACAGGGGTGTAGCTACTTCTTGAAGAAGCAGGGAATTCACCAAAAGTAGGCTAGTGTCTTGGGTGTACTCCCCTTGATTATGATTATTCATAAAAGTAGCCAGGTGGTGGTGCTTAAGTTACTGGGTAGTTTTACCGACTCCTGGTTCTTAAAGGCACCAATAGTTAAAAAATGCTCGTAAGACTGAATATGATGTGTAATGAATATGGTGTAAATATATCATTGCATGATGCCCTCTGTTTTCATTACAGCCAAGGCAACATATGCTGCTATCGCCATGACCTATTCTTACCTTACACCTGACCTTTGGAAGGAGACCGTGTTTGCCAAGTCACCATACCAGGAATTCACTGACTACCTGGCCAAGAATCACAAGAGAGCCGAGTTCCAGAGACAGGAACAGAAAATCTACTAGAGAACTCTGAATTGGTTCTTGAATTCCATGTGAAATCATTAGGAAGAAATAAAAAATCTGTTAAATATGCTAGTTATTTTTGATTACCATATAAAGCATGGGTTTGATTGCTAAACAAGCTGGAACAATTCAAACCATGCTGCTTACATTTTGTCTAGTAAGTTATTGTGAAGCTCTATCCTGTTCTCAATCTTTAAATAGCTCTGTACTGAAGATAACACAAACTTAAAATTGTTGCTCACATTAACCAACTTGTAATAATTGTGGAAAAGGGAATTATTGGCAAATATATCTGCTACAGCTAATTCAATACACTTCAAGATTTGTTACATTCTCGGCACCATGGTAATTGTCGATATTCACACACAATATTTGTTCAATACATTTATACTTGTCACTACTCGTGTTGTCGCTATCATTTAAAAGTAATTGCTTAAACATAGAAATGTAAAACGGCAAACAAAACGTGTTCAGCCAGTGGCTGACACATTCACGTACAAAAAAATGACGGGAAGAAAGTTCCTAATTTATATTACTTCATTTCAAGATGATAAACATTACACTGTCGCAGACTGATGAGTAGATTGAATGTTGAAATTCGATTTAGGGTTCTTTTTCATCAGACCAACTTGCAAATATGGGACACTGAAACATTAGTACTGGAGAGACACCAGCCTTGCGTTCAGTTACGGCTATCGTTCCAAAACGTTGCGAAACAGTGGGCGAGTATTGCTATTGACCGGCGTGTTAGCGAAAAACGTTTCATATCACTCGCTATCGCAACTCGGAGGTAGCACGCGAATATTTGAGCCTATCACTGCGTTCAGTTACGGCTAACAGTCACTCAGGTTTTGTTTTGTATCCCTGGCCCACCGTATCACAATGACTGCACACAGGGAACCAAATTGCAAAATGAATGCTAGGCTGGTTCCCTGTCTTTACTGTTTTTGAGGCAGGGAACCAGAATAAAAACGAGGCGTTCAATAAACTTATTTGTGACGCGAACTTCGATCGGCTTGCGTTAGCTGTAACTGAACGCAAGGCAGCATGGTCTAATTGAAATATATATATGTACACTTGTGATCAGTGATAAAAGCTTGCGATATGATGGAGAAAACATCAACGTGGACTGAATCATGTTGGAAGCACGAAATGTGAAATGCTATTTCTGCATACTTAGTTGAATTTTGCTAAAAAAGATTGAGTTTCAATTCCGTAAAACATTGTAAGCACATCCTATCGTACATTGCTTAACCTTGTCAAAAGAAAAATGAACCATTATGGATTTGTTTACATTGAATTTTGGACAAGTCCCAGTGCTACTGCAAGATACAGATATACTTTGGACAAATGCGTACATCTGGCTAAAATTGTGGGCTATTTCTGTCTGATAACCATGTAGATATCTGTAAGGATGTACATTACACCTGCGTTCAAATGTCATTGCCATTACACATGAATGTACTGTATAGTTTATGTTCACATGTGATACATAATCGCTAGAACTTGAGTGTCTCAACTTGAACATGAACAGAATATTGTTAATAAAATCATTTCCACTCGCATTAAGTATTCACAGATTGAAATGTTCATCAACTGCGCCAAGTCGGAGCCATCAGGATGTAAAACTAAAATTACATGTAAAAGCTATGTACATGGACGCCAACACAAACCATAACTTGCACATCAAATAACGTTGCGTTCCCCAGACATACCCATTTTTAGCTCACCTGAGCGCAAAGTGCTCATGAGCTTTTAGGATCCGTGAATGTCCGCCGTCGTCGTGAATCGTGCGTCAACATTATCCTTGGGTGGTCCTCTTTCAAAGTTACATAAATCGTTCCGGTCCTCTGCATAATTAGGTCACAGGAGCTAAAAATCCCAAACCATAAGGTCTAGAGCTTCGATATTTGGTGTGTAGCATTGTCTAGTGGTCCTCTAAAAAGATTGCATAATGTATTAAGTTCCGTCAAAAAAGATGGCCGCCAGGGGCGTGGCCGTGTTCCCAAATATGTATATGATAAATTTCGATCAAATTTTGCAGAAGTGGTCCACTTGAAATCGATGGCTCGAATTATTATTTGGTAAAAACTAATTATTTTTTCGTAAAAACGAATTATTATTTGGTAAAAACGAATTATTTTTACGTAAAAACAAATTATGACGTAAATGGCAGTGTACTCGGGTGGGCGATATAGGGCCATCATGGCCCTCTTGTTGCTAACGGTATTCAATAGAACAGAACATTAAGGGATTGTATGTTGACGCATTTGACTTTTTACAAGTTTCCTGAAAAGTAAGTTGCATGAACAAACGCTTATTTAACTGGGTTATCTTATATATAAGATTTGACATTGTCCGTAAAGGAAGCTGAAAATCAGAAAATAGAAAATAGAAACCTACTGGATGAAATCCGTCAAGAAATGAAATTTAGAATTACAGACTTGGGATGACTCATCCTCAAGGGTTTGCTGATTTCGCCCACTATCTGACGAGCCCCTTGCTAAATATATGATTAGACAATCACAAGCTGGAGAAATAGCGGACACATCTGGAAATAATAGACTCAAGACGTGAAGCGCAAGGTGTGAATATAAATATTTTCGTGGAGTTGATCGAAGAAGTAATAGAACTACGGAGACCCACGTGTCGTTCCGTAGTATTCATGCATTTTATTGAAATACTGAAGTAGTTTTTGACAATATACTAATTAGCAGATTACACGGTTCAAATTAGATATGCACGGAAAGTGCAGACCAAACAAATAGAGCGGCTGCTAGGTCGTTACAATATACTTGTATGCGCTCAAAGACCTACACATAACAATGTCAAATTTAGATCTTTGATGTACTATACATAAGCACGGACATATAAACCGTAAACACTTTGAACTGAAGTCTCCTTTTAGAACACATGTAATAACATTATAGTTTATGTGGCAAAATACTTCAGTTTTCAATGGATTGCATTGAAACTAGACATATAATCAACATTAAGATACTGTTTGCTTCTTCTCAATCCATCCTTCTGATTGTCTATACCTATTTCTGTATACAATCTTGTGTGTTTAACTCCTACATTATTAATTTGCTGACATAACAAAGTGTTCTTGGCAGACTATTGTCATAGGTAAAATATATGTCAAAGTGACGTCTGTGATCTGCAGAGAGCCCCTTGCAGTCAGCACTTTCTGTGCTTTGATTACAATTGTCAATGTTTCCTCTGAGGATCTTGTCTTATAGATTCTCACACCCATGACCTCCAACACGACCATGCGAGGGACTACCCAACAATGATTGCTGTCCTTCTGCAGAACAGACGTGTACCGCCACTCGTTCCCCCCTACGCCATCCGGCTTTGGAATCAGTTCCCAGTCCAGTTCATCCTGATCGGTAGTGCCTTCATGTATCTGTGGTATGTCGGGAAGTGACTGACAAAATTTCGCCATGCGGTCAGACCTTAGTGTTGTTAATTGTATTTTCAATTGTGATCGAGTACTGGATGTATACATTGTGGAAGTTACGAGTAGGTTCTACATGTACATGTATATATAAAGCATGTTTTGCTTGGCAGAATCACGGACCTATAAACCAGTATTTATAGGCCCGTGGCAGAATGTCATCTACATATTGTATTTATTATATGCAATTTATGATTTGAATAGTGCGTCATCAATATTAAATAAGTCTTCCTTTACTGCAATCTCATTAAAATCAGCTCCAGTCGCACGCTCCTATTCTATACGCTAACTGGATCTGATGACCTTTCAGTAGCCAATAAAATCGTCGGCTGCAAAATGCTTTGGTATAGAGTTATGAATATTCGTCGATTTCCGTAAATTATATTTGAGCGTAGATCACCAAGACGTTCAGATTACGTATTTTCGTCAATTTCAATACGGCTGCGGCCTTGGGCACAACCGTAGGCCTATCTCATACACAAAGGAGCTTGACTCAGTGTTTGGACTAAACTTGATTCAAATCATCAAATGGCTGCTTTGTGTAGTTTAAACGTGATTTCCCTTCTTAAGGCATTGTTGACGCAAGTGTCCCACTACTTTTCCGACTAAGCAAAAACACACAGATTTGGTTAACAAATGGCTCGATTTCTCATTGGTTTGCTTAATAAGGGTAAAGTGTTATATACCATTGGATAGGTTAGGGATCAAGCTAAATGGCGATGTACAACATGTTAAGATATCTTGTATATTGTAAGAGAAATCGACGATAACAGTAGCCTTACCCGGTTTTCGGCGAGTTCGGAGTTGTAGTCCTTTCTATACATATATAGTACTGGAGATTTTTATTTTTCGATTTTAGTCCAAACATTGAGTCAAGCTCCTTTGCTTATACACGGCAACGTTCTTTGGTTGATAAGTGTTGATTGTGTGGTGTTTCGTTTTTGGAAATATTTATAACCGGAAGCGGCAGGAAGGACATTAAAAAGCAGTATAAACAGAAACTCCAAATAAACGATAAAGCCATTTTGAGAAAGACGACACACACGGTTTTGTAAGGTGAAACTGTTCATTGGACCACGAACGGGCACCTGGTTACGCATATCTATTTTGAGAGAGTTTATATGAACGTGACCTTTAACGGAGTGTAGTCAGATCCTAACAGCGGAAAGTTACTGAGCTAAAGTTAGGGGTTGATTTCAATGAGATTGCTTTTACTGCTATGTATACACTTCCAGTTACATTTTGTTGTGTGTGAATAGATTGAACCGTGAAATTGAATTTAACACATCTTTTGAAATCAATAAAAAGTACTTATAAAGTGTTTATAAACTATGCCATTATAGCTAGTTTACCTGCATCGAAATACCACATGTGGAAAACGTACCCATTGTTGAAATTGATTTACATCTGTATACATTGGAGGAACGGTGACGTGTTTAGCTGAACAATACTCAATGGTTCACAATTTAACAACACAAGTTGAGGACATACTAATACTACGGAATTAATAATGTTGTACATTTACTTCTTGATAGTTATCCAATGTACATGTCTAACATGGGGCATGAATTGCGCATCAGACCAAATACCCGCTCTTCAGGAGATCTGCGAATGTGTCGATGATGGAATTATGTGTAATATGTCTACAATCATTCTAAATGGACCGGATGTGGACGTTCTACATTATCTGGTTGGTAATTATTCTTTAATCGAAAATATAGACGTCTCAGACTACGGACCGGGTCTGAACATATCGTTTACTTTATTTACGAATTTCTCCCAACTCCGACATTTACGTGTGCATCATTGCAATATTGTTAATATAGCACCAGGAGCTTTCAGCAATTTGCCAGAACTACGTACTCTTGAGGTAACCGGAAATCCATTTCTACTGTACGACTTTATTACAGCAGGACTGGAGTTTTTGAATTCACCTTACCTGTACATGTTAAACATAAGCGGTAATCATAATGCTGAAGATCTTCTACTTGCGCATATTCAATACGAGATGTTTGAGTCCATAACAAACACTTCATTGACAGTTTTAGACATCAGCTGGTCGAGACTTACACTGATCCTAGCCCCATTCTATTTACTACCACACCTGGAGGTGTTGAACATGTCTGGAACCTACCTTATAGGTCATGCGCACTGTATTGCTTCCTTCATCACACTGGAAAATATAACAATGGTAGTGCTTGACCATTGGCCGAAATTTGCTCGGGGTTACGACAGTATTATTCCATGGGACGAACCCAACGGTCTATATAAAAGAAATTCGGAGAAAATATGCCAACCAGTGAAGTTAGATTCCGAACGTGGATGTTTTCGGACAGTGCCCGAAAAGTTTAGGTCGATGATCTTTCGTTACGTTGATCTTGATAGTCTTTTTCTGAATGTAAGTAATGACATGTGCTTTGAACATAACAATATAGGGAACTATGTGTCATCTAGGAGTAAATTTTCGAAACAGCTTGGTGTATATTTTGGCTATCATCAGTTGAAATTATTTGACATGTCATTCCCGGATATATCATTTCCTGGACCTGTGATAAAACCTAATATGTTCCACGACATGCCGTCTTTGATGACAATTCGAATACCTGGATTTCATTTAAATAGATTGTCAACAGAACATGTTAAAAACTTGTTTGTGAAGAATTTATTTTTAACGAACTTGGACATTTCATTTAACGAACTTACAAGCATAACATCTGAGATGTTTGTAGACAATAAGTTTATAGAAGTACTGAATGTTTCGAATAATAACCTTAAGGAATTTAATGTTGACTTGTCCAAATGTGATGAAATTCGATCCATTGATCTTACCAATAATCTACTGAAGAAGATAGACTTTGGAGTTACAAACCATCTCTCGTCCGTTAACTCCAATATTACGGTATACTTACAAGGAAACGTTTTAAATTGTGAGTGTCTTCTTTTGAATTTTTTTCAGAGTGAAAATATAGAGTTTGATAATACTGACTGTCTTTTTAACAATGAATGGAAAACATTAGATGATATGACAACAGAGTTTATTGAAGAAGTTTGCTCGGACGAAATAGATACTAGTACCATGCCTATTATTGCTGGAACCACGAGTGGTGCTGTTGTTATAGTGATCATTGTTGGGATCATAGTATGGAGACTTAGGAAAAGGAATTCGGACGGCCAGCCAGATCAACAGTCTCCTATATCAGTCGTCTTTCCAATTTCAAACTTGGAGATGAAAACCCGGAAGCCTAAGTTCGTTGTTTTTCTTGCGTACAGTTCTCGTGATTCAGACTTTGTCATTGATAAAATATATTCGAACTTAAATGAAAAACTCAAAAGTCGCCTGTCAAACAGAGATCCAGAACAGTTGATAATAATTTACGACAAGCACTTTCTGGCTGGTATTGATATTGATGAGATATGTAGGATGGCCATTCTAGAAAGTCATGTGACTATTGCTGTGGTGACAGAAAACTTTTTAGACAGTGCATGGTGTAATTTAGAGGTGAAAATGGCGCTAAGCTCAAAAGTGCCCTTGATACCTTTATTTGTTTCAAAGTGTAATTCAGACAAGCTTACTGGATTCTTACGTGTCGTCTATGATGAAAAGGTCAGGCTTATGTGGCCAGACACGACAAACCTCGATTCAGTTAAAGCACTCAAAGCTGAAAATGATACATTAGATATCCTTTGTTCTCATATAATAGCGTATGTGGAACAGAATTCCGAACATATCGACGAGAAGTAATTCTAGTTCATTTCCTCAGTTGTACATTTATATAAGTGCTTTATCCGAATCACATCCACTTGAAATTTTGTGAAGTTTTGTCTGACTCTATAATCAGCATTAATTTATAAAAAAACCCATTAAAGTTAGATTGTGATTTTATTAATTTCAGATCAATTTTAGAAATATGTCTTTTTATAATTCTGTTGACGAATTGTGTTTCTTTGACAATATCGTTTCTTTGACAATATCATTATGTATGAGTCTGCTGTTTGAATAGTTTGTACTGCGAGCTTACAGAATTCAATAAGATTGTACTTGAAAATAAAATTGGAGTTATAATATAATTGTCCTTATTCTAAGGAATCTGCGATATCAGGGTCTCTCTGCGACCAACACGCACCAACAACAAAAACGACACAAAACAACGTGTTCATAACTGGTGGACAGCATTTATATAGTTGCATTGATTATGTGTGGGGAGGCATTATCTTGTGTATGTGGTGTTCCTGGTAGCAACTTATTCTCTCTTTTATAACTCCTGTTGATGTTCTTTACTACATGTACTTACGAACTCTAGCATGTGTATACGTGCACATTATGTGAATTTACTCATTTATTTTGCATGAATGATACTCATGTTGGTCAAATGTAACACAATACAACCAAAGAAACACTACAACTATATTCACGAGTAAATCTGATTTTACTAAATGTTTTTTTTTTAATTTCTTCAAACTCAGTGTTATGCAATGCGCTTTAAATTTGAAAACGAATTCAATTTAACGAGCTCATGAATATTGCATGCAAACAAATGTCAGCATAGATCTACTATGAGTTACCCCGCGGTTCCTTCGATATTACAAATCGTTGTTCATCAAATAATGTTCATCTATTTAATGTAAAATTCAACTTCTAATTTCTTCGACTGTAAGAAAAGCACTCCTTTTCTGCATATAATAAATGGAAACCGTTGCCGCCCTTTACTTTATATGTAGGCCTACACATACACTAAATGTTTTGTCTTTATTCAGTGATATTGTTTAGAACGTCGGACGAACACAGAGAGAATCGAAGGATTGAAGGTCCTGGGAGGGGCTTCCAAGGCAAAAACTGCACGTTTTCTATATTATCGTAAAATAAATTAATATTCGACTATTCGGGTAAACTCATTCGCCAAAAAAGACACAAATGATATATCCCTGACAAATCAGCCATTATACATGCACTCATCAAATCTATAATAAAATCAGAAGACTTTACATGTATTATTTTCTTGAGACGATGAATATGGCGGTACTTCGAGTAGACCATCCAGTTGACGTTGATAGCAATGAGACGCTATTTAAAGCATTTTTATTTGCCTACTGTGGCAAATGTCATAAACGCTGTTCGTGGTTGGTACATTAATGGACCGTACTTCCTTGTTAACAATACATGTACATGCTATAAACAAGTTTATGTGAGGTTGAAGTAATTTATTACGTGACATGAATTTTATGAGCATTTTGTGTAAACAAATACAAACTATTAAAACGCAAAACTGATCATTAATT
Source organism: Mactromeris polynyma (assembly GCA_032209605.1). NCBI lineage: Eukaryota > Metazoa > Mollusca > Bivalvia > Venerida > Mactridae > Mactromeris > Mactromeris polynyma. The sequence goes on along the minus strand of JASFXZ010000003.1, from coordinate 7,368,091 downwards.
CGTCTACATTTTGAACCGATATTGTGGGTAAATACCGTTTGTTCTAACAGGATGACTAACTTTGAGTATGAACGTGCTATGTATTGATTATATACCGTACATGAACAAAGTGGCGTCCCGAAATTACGTAGAGTATAGCTGTAATAAATTTTTTTGCACGGAGTTTGGTGAAGCTTTTAATATTTAATGGGTTTTTTTTAAATATTAAAATTGTTTATTTACGGGAACTTAATTTAAAGGTCCCTTTGTAAGCTGTGGCTGCTTAAATTTTACCCATACAAGTGTAAAACTCAATAATAAGACCACATTTTGGATGCTAGAACAGTGGTCTTCTTATCGAGGTGGTCTTAATATTGAAGTTGAATATAGAGCATAACTGTGAAAATGGACTTGAAAAAAGTGATCTTAATTTAGAGGTGGTCTTATTATTGAGGTGGTCTTTAAAGGGAGGTTTTACTGTACATTTACCTTTGTATTTAAGTCGATTATTGGTGTCATTTGTCCAAGATTACTGAACGAAAAGAAACTTAACTAACGATTGATTATAGGATTAAAATACCATTTTTTGGCGTTCACACATGTGTAAACCCGACCAGAACGCACACATTGAATAAAGTCCCTACTTTGATTGTTGGTAGAATTTCCTCGTTATTGATAATACGTTTGCGCTATAATTATATATACCTTAAAGACGACAGAAGAAAGAATAAAAGAGATAAAAAAACAGGTGAAATAAATCCAAAACTATTCCAAAGTTAATTGTCTTTAATGTTACTATAACACAAATGTTACCACCAGTTTAATATCGAGAGTGTTTTAACCTCTGACAGCGTCGGGAGTCGGAATTGTCTTTAAGAATGCATGTGCACTAATTTATAAATTACTCAAACCATTCCTTGCACCACTATACCCAAATTGCACCCTAGCATCTCCTCGGTCCCGGGTGTCTGTGTGGGGAGGCATTGTCTTGTGCATGCGGCGTTCCCTGTAACAATTTAATCTCTCTATCATACATATATGTAACAATTTAATCTCTCTATCATACATACACGTAACAATTTGATCTCTCTATCATACATATAATTATGTAACAATTTAATCTCTCTATATCATACATATATGTAACAATTTAATCTCTCTAGCATACATATATGTAACAATTTAATCTCTCTATCATACATATATGTAACAATTTAATCTCTCTATCATACATATATGTAACAATTTAATCTCTCTATCATACATATATGTAACAATTTAATCTCTCTATCATACATATATGTAACAGTTTAATCTCTCTTTCATACATACATGTATATGTATATTGTTACTGAAGATTTTAAAAATGACTTGTTATGATTTATTATTTTATTATTTATGTTTTTCTTTTTGTAATAATTTATGCATGTATGAAAGCCTCTTGTGATATAAGTTTATGTATGTCTTATGAGCATATATTAAAGAGTTACCTTCAATAAATAAAGTTTATTATTATTATCACAAACCTGACGAAGAATCGTATTACGGCATTTTCTTGCACCTACAGGATTGTACCAGGTTACTCCTGGAGATGTTAATTGTATCACTGTATGTATGATTGCATTGGCATTTATTTATCGTCGCCACCGGTTTCGCATATGGGCGACGACTCCGGAAGAATGTAGGTCATGTTTTATATTGGAGGATAGTGCATGATACAGAAGATGTCTCTGTTCCAGAGGCACCCATGGTTCTTTAACGTGCCCGATGTAAAGCATCGTACACGGAACCTCGGTTTTTCAAAGTCTCTTCCGAAAGACTGTTAGTTCTGTCAGTGATGGAGCGGGGATCGAACCTGCGATCCATGGATTACTAGTCCAGCGCGTAACCACTTGCGACGGATCCGCTACGTCTGTATGTATTATTTTTAAACTTTTTATATTTCGATCATAGTCGCACTTAAAATGCTGTGTACTTGATCTCCTAGATTAGCAAGTTTACTGATACGTACAATTATGTGATATGCGATGCCATAAGAAAAAGAGGAGACAAATAAAAATGGTGACTAGGCTCTGCAAAGGACGCTAATCATCAAATCAATCAACAGAAAATACAATTAGGTCAATTCTGCTTTGAAGCAAAACTGTCGGAATCAACACACGCTCTCACTACATCTTTGCTTAACTGGGTGACCACGTGTTAATTCAAAATACTTAAATCCATACAAAGATAGTGATAAAAATCTCGGACGCATTTTAATTATAATAAATTTCTAAACGTCCACTAGGTACTTCGTCGAAAAAAAGAACAGAAATAAATGTACACATTTGACGCGTATTGAACAGACGGGCAACCTGAAATATTAATAAAAAGTGGTAAATAATACTTTTATAGTTATTTTCCAAAGTCGATTTGAATTGATTAATTTATTTATAAAGTTAGTCATATCTGTCGAATCGGAGTACCAGCATCGATCATACCGACGGCCCTTGTGCCTTCTTCGATAGTCTTTGTCGGCATCTGTTCTGTTTTTCGTGTTTGACATACAACGTGGATTGCATTGCAATGACTTTTACCGCTTACTACATAGTACAAGTGATCCTCGTGCCAAAAGTTGAAAATCGTACTCACCGTCACGCGTGGTCAACCATGACGATAAATCGGTATTTTCTTTGTGAAAGTCGAAAGAGTACTATGTTTAATACTGGAATGCCAAATTTGAAGTCGGCATGTAAAACCGTTTTCTTACAGTTGTATGTTATTACATGGACGTTTAGAAAATTTGTTGAGTGTACATACGGTATATGTAATGGGCAAACGGGAAGTAAACGGCGCTGTTTAAAAAGAGTAAGCAGTTGTATATATTTGACTCAAGTAGTCCTATAAGACATCTAAGATTGGTATCACATACAACCTGTGTGTGGATGGCATGAAAACCTCTGTGCCCAGAAGAATATGCCTCTTGAGGTTCGTTTTCAGGACGATAAATTTCACGAGACGTGCCATCTAAGGCCCCCACAGCATCCGGTAATTTGTTCCAAGTGCCTCTCATAGATATCCATTCTTGAATATTTGGCCAATCTACCTCACCACTGATTTTGTTGCACATTACAGGAACTGAATACAATATTTCATCAGATACAGTAGAAACACTTATGTCAAAGAAGTTTGCTAGAAAGTTGTAAGTGGGGTAATTTCTGAACCACATCATGAAAAGTAATTCCCTATTTCGTACCGATAAACTATGTTCCCTATACACAGGTATATCAACATAATGTAACTAGGTCGATGAATGTTTCGGGAGTTTCTCCAGTTGCATAAAAAACTGTAGTCTGTTTGTAACATCATCAGAAAAGTGCCTAAATCGGTACACAATCGAGCACTAGCTAGGGCCACTAAAATAGCTAATATGGACTTGAATCACGGTTTCTTTATGCTCTGGGGGCAGCATAGCAACAGCAGCTATACGAATCAAAAGCAAACGCCTTCTTCGCTCATACATAATTTTCTGTAAACAAATAAAATGATTCCATCATAGACGATATAGAATTGCAAATTTGTTGTCATTTTAAAATGTCATTTTGATTGTCATTTGGAATTTCAAAGGCCTTTATCTCGTTATATACGAGTACATAGCATGTGGTGTTAAATTGGGTTAATGTATTGAAAAATGACGAATATAGTACATTTATAACGACCCCATTATAATTCAACATACAGGAGGTATCCGATTTTCTCGTGCTTTCACACACGACACCTTACAATAAATGTAGATACTACATACACGATGAATGCAGGTAAGTCAATGTTTTTATTGTGATGTACAATTAGCTTGGCCTTATAAAACCAGTCAAGTCAATGTGTTGATACGCCCCTCAGGTTTTGTACGTAATCTGTATACATATCTGTATCCACATAAATCTTAGATGTCTATTAGTAAAACTATAATTCGCTATTTCTTTCATTATCGTGTTTACCTGAAAATCGATTATAGGGGCGTTGTACACAACCTACATGTATTTACAGCGAGTTAAAATGATATCACATGATTGAAACAACCTTCCCACCCTATACCCAATGTAATTGATAAATCGATAACGAAAGCCTTATCGAATTGCTAATGAAAATCCTTTTTGAAAAACACAAAACATGGTGAGAAACAAATAATGTCAATATTCTTATGAAATTTCAAAAAATAAAACCCACCTGTCGTAAATGAGGTCCGGCCTGTATCATTCCGACGGCTCGGGCGCGTTCTTCTTCAGTCATTCTCACCATGTTTTTCAAAAAGGATTTTCATCAGCAATGACACAAATGTACACGAACACGTGCAAATATGTGTCCATGCCCCGCACGAGCAAAACGTGCTATAAACGTCAATACGCCTAATACGATTAATTTCATCGCGAGCCGGCTAAAAAAATCGATAATTCGCTGCATTACCTGTTCAAATATCGGTATGTGAAATTTTGTGTGAATACATGCATTATTAGAAAAATAATAATACAATATAAACTGACCAATTAGGAATTTTGTTGAGTGTACATGTATATATAAAGCATTTTTTGCTTGGCAGAATCACGGACCTATAAACCAGTATATAGGTCCGTGGCAGAATGTCATCTACATATTGTATTTATTATATGCAATTTATTATTTGAATAGTGCGTCATCAATATTAAATAAGTCTTCCTTTACTGCAATCTCATTAAAATCAGCTCCAGTCGCACGCTCCTATTCTATACGCTAACTGGATCTGATGACTGCACAATACAGGTCACGTTCTTGTGACCTTTCAGTAGCCAATAAAATCGTCGGCTGCAAAATGCTTTGGTATAGAGTTATGAATATTCGTCGATCTCCGTAAATTATATTTGAGCGTAGATCACCAAGACGTTCAGATTACGTATTTTCGTCAATTTCAATATGGCTGCGGCCTTGGGCACAACCGTAGGCCTATCTCATACACAAATGAGCTTGACTCAGTGTTTGGACTAAAATTGATTCAAATCATCAAATGGCTGCTTTGTGTAGTTTAAACGTGATTTCCCTTCTTTAAGGCATTGTTGACGCAAGTGTCCCACTACTTTTCCGACTAAGCAAAAACACCAAGATTTGGTTAACAAATGGCTCGATTTCTCATTGGTTTGCTTAATAAGGGTAAAGTGTTATATACCATTGGATAGGTTAGGGATCAAGCTAAATGGAGATGTACAACATGTTAAGATATCCTGTATATTGTAAGAGAAATCGACGATAACGGTAGCCTTATCCGGTTTTCGGCGAGTTCGGAGTTGTAGTCCTTTCTATACATATATAGTACTGGAGATTTTTATTTTTCGATTTTAGTCCAAACATTGAGTCAAGCTCCTTTGCTCATACACGGCAACGTTCTTTGGTTGATAAGTGTTGATTGTGTGGTGTTTCGTTTTTGGAAATATTTATAACCGGAAGCGGCAGGAAGGACATTAAAAAGCAATATAAACAGAAACTCCAAATAAACGATAAAGCCATTTTGAGAAAGACGACAAACACGGTTTTGTAAGGTGAAACTGTTCATTGGACCACGAACGAGCACCTGGTTACGCATATCTATTTTGATAGAGTTTATATGAACGTGACCTTTTACGGAGTGTAATCAGATCCTAACGGCGGAAAGTTATTGAGCTAAAGTTAGGGGTTGATTTCAATGAGATTGCCTTTACTGCTATGTATACACTTCCAGTTACATTTTGTTGTGTGTGAATAGATTGAACCGTGAAATTGAATTTAACACATCTTTTGAAATCAATAAAAAGTACTTAAAGTAGCTGTGTTTATAAACTATGCCATTATAGCTAGTTAACCTGCATCGAAATACCACATGTGGAAAACGTACTCAATGTTAAAACTGATTTACATCTGTATACATTGGAGGAACGGTGACGTGTTTAGCTGAACAATACTCAATGGTTCACTGTTTAACAACACAAGTTGATGACATACTAATACTACGGAATTAATAATGTTGTACATTTACTTCTTGATAGTTATCCAATGTACATGTCTAACATGGGGCATGAATTGCGCATCAGACCAAATACCCGCTCTTCAGGAGATCTGCGAATGTGTCGATGATGGAATTATGTGTAATATGTCTACAATCATTCTAAATGGACCGGATGTGGACGTTCTACATTATCTGGTTGGTAATTATTCTTTAATCGAAAATATAGACGTCTCAGACTACGGACCGGGTCTGAACATATCGTTTACTTTATTTACGAATTTCTCCCAACTCCGACATTTACGTGTGCATCATTGCAATGTTGTCAATATAGCACCAGGAGCTTTCAGCAATTTGCCAGAACTACGTACTCTTGAGGTAACTGGAAATCCATTTCTACTGTACGACTCTATTACAGCAGGACTGGAGTTTTTGAATTCACCTTACCTGTACATGTTAAACATAAGCGGTAATCATAATGCTGAAGATCTTCTACTTGCGCATATTAAATACGTGATGTTTGAGTCCATAACAAACACTTCATTGACAGTTTTAGACATCAGCTGGTCGAGACTTACACTGATCCTAGCCCCGTTCTATTTACTACCACACCTTGAGGTGTTGAACGTGTCTGGAACCTACCTTATAGGTCATGCGCACTGTATTGCTTCTTTCATAACACTGGAAAATATAACAATGGCAGTGCTTGACCATTGGCCGAAATTTGCTCGGGGTTACGACAGTATTATGCCATGGGACGAACCCAACGGTCTATATAAAAGAAATTCGGAGAAAATATGCCAACCAGTGAAGTTAAATTCCGAACGTGGATGTTTTCGGACAGTGCCCGAAAAGTTTAGGTCGATGATCTTTCGTTACGTTGATCTTGATAGTCTTTTTCTGAATGTAAGTAATGACATGTGCTTGGAACATAACAATATAGGCAACTATGTGTCATCTAGGAGTAAATTTTCGAAACAGCTTGGTGTATATTTTGGCTATCATCAGTTGAAATTATTTGACATGTCATTCCCGGATATATCATTTCCTGGACCTGTGATAAAACCTAATATGTTCCACGACATACCGTCTTTGATGACAATTCGAATACCTGGATTTCATTTAAATAGATTGTCAACAGAACATGTTAAAAACTTGTTTGTGAAGAATTTATTTTTAACGAACTTGGACATTTCATTTAACGAACTTACAAGCATAACATCTGAGATGTTTGTAGACAATAAGTTTATAGAAGTACTGAATGTTTCGAATAATAACCTTAAGGAATTTAATGTTGACTTGACCAAATGTGATGAAATTCGATCCCTTGATCTTACCAATAATCTACTGAAGAAGATAGACGTTGGAGTTATAAACCATCTCTCGTCCGTTAACTCCAATATTACGGTATACTTACAAGGAAACGTTTTAAATTGTGAGTGTCATCTTTTGAATTTTTTTCAGAGTGAAAATATAGAGTTTGATAATACTGATTGTCTTTTTAACAATGAATGGAAAACATTAGATGATATGACAACTGAGTTTATTGAAGAAGTTTGCTCGGACGAAATAGATACTAGTACCATGCCTATTATTGCTGGAACCACGAGTGGTGCTGTTGTAATAGTGATCATTGTTGGGATCATAGTATGGAGACTTAGGAAAAGGAATTCGGACGGCCAGCCAGATCAACAGTCTCCTATATCAGTTGTCTTTCCAATTTCAAACTTGGAGATGAAAACCCGGAAGCCTAAGTTCGTTGTTTTTCTTGCGTACAGTTCTCGTGATTCAGACTTTGTCATTGATAAAATATATTCGAACCTAAATGAAAAACTCAAAAGTCGCCTCTCAAACAGAGATCCAGAACAGTTGATAATAATTTACGACAAGCACTTTCTGGCTGGTATTGATATTGATGAGATATGTAGGATGGCCATTCTAGAAAGTCATGTGACTATTGCTGTGGTGACAGAAAACTTTTTAGACAGTGCATGGTGTAATTTAGAGGTGAAAATGGCGCTAAGCTCAAAAGTGCCCTTGATACCTTTATTTGTTTCAAAGTGTAATTCAGACAAGCTTACTGGATTCTTACGTGTCGTCTATGATGAAAAGGTCAGGCTTATGTGGCCAGACACGACAAACCTCGATTTAGTTAAAGCACTCAAAGCTGAAAATGATACATTAGATATCCTTTGTTCTCATATAATAGCGTATGTGGAACAGAATTCCGAACATATCGACGAGAAGTAATTCTAGTTCATTTCCTCAGTTGTACATTTATATAAGTGCTTTATCCGAATCACATCCACTTGAAATTTTGTGAAGTTTTGTCTGACTCTATAATCAGCATTAATTTATAAAAAAACCCATTAAAGTTAGATTGTGATTTTATTAATTTCAGATCAATTTTAGAAATATGTCTTTTTATAATTCTGTTATTGAATTGTGTTTCTTTGACAATATCGTTTCTTTGACAATATCATTATGTATGAGTCTGCTGTTTGAATAGTTTGTACTGCGAGCTTACAGAATTCAATAAGATTGTACTTGAAAATAAAATTGGAGTTATAATATAATTGTCCTTATTCTCAGGAATCTGCGATATCAGGGTCTCTGCGACCAACACGCACCAACAACAAAAACGACACAAAACAACGTGTTCATAACTGGTGGACAGCATTTATATAGTTGCATTGATTATGTGTGGGGAGGCATTATCTTGTGTATGTGGTGTTGCTGGTAGCAACGTATTCTCTCTTTTATAACTCCTGTTGATGTTCTTTACTACATGTACTTACGAACTCTTGCATGTGTATACGTGCACATTATGTGAATTTACTCATTTATTTTGCATGAATGATACTCATGTTGGTCAAATTTAACACAATACAACCAAAGAAACACTACAACTATGTTCACGAGTAAATCTGATTTTACTAAATGTTTTTTTTTTAATTTCTTCAAACTCAGTGTTATGCAATGCGCTTTAAATTTGAAAACGAATTCAATTTAACGAGCTCATGAATATTGCATGCAAACAAATGTCAGCATAGATCTACTATGAGTTACCCCGCGGTTCCTTCGATATTACAAATCGTTGTTCATCAAATAATGTTCATCTATTTAATGTAAAATTCAACTTCTAATTTCTTCGACTGTAAGAAAAGCACTCCTTTTCTGCATATAATAAATGGAAACCGTTGCCGCCCTTTACTTTATATGTGGGCCTACACATACACTAAATGTTTTGTCTTTATTCAGTGATATTGTTTAGAACGTCGGACGAACACAGAGAGAATCGAAGGATTGAAGGTCCTGGGAGGGGCTTCCAAGGCAAAAACTGCACGTTTTCTATATTATCGTAAAATAAATTAATATTCCACTATTCGGGTAAACTCATTCGCCAAAAAAGACACAAATGATATATCCCTGACAAATCAGCCATTATACAAGCACTCATCAAATCTATAATAAAATCAGAAGACTTTACATGTATTATTTTCTTGAGACGATGAATATGGCGGTACTTCGAGTAGACCATCCGGTTGACGTTGATATCAATGAGACGCTATTTACATTTTGCATTTTTATTTGCAAATGTCATAAACGCTGTAAGTATTCTATGGTTGATACATTAATGGACCGTACTTCCTTGTTAACAATACATGTACATGCTATAAACAAGTTTATGTGAGGTTGAAGTAATTTATTACGTGACATGAATTTTATGAGCATATTGTGTAAACAAATACAAACTATTAAAACGCAAAACTGATCATGAATTCGTCTACATTTTGAACCGATATTGTGGGTAAATACCGTTTGTTCTAACAGGATGACTAACTTTGAGAATGAACGTGCTATGTATTGATTATATACCGTACATGAACAAAGTGGCGTCCCGAAATTACGTAGAGTATAACTGTAATAATTTTTTTTGCACGGAGTTTGGTAAAGCTTTCAATATTTAATGGGTTTTTTTAAATATTAAAATTGTTTATTTACGGGAACTTAATTTAAAGGTCCATTTGTAAGCTGTGGGTGCTTAAATTTTACCCATACAAGTGTAAAACTCAATAATAAGACCACATTTGGGATGCTATAACAGTGGTCTTCTTATCGAGGTGGTCTTAATATTGAAGTTGAATAAAGAGCATAACTGTGAAAATGGACTTAATTTAGAGGTGGTCTTATTATTGAGGTGGTCTTTAAAGTGAGGTTTTACTGTACATTTACCTTTGTATTTAAGTCGATTATGGGTGTCATTTGTCCAAGATTACTGAACGAAAAGAAACTTAACTAACGATTGATTATAGGATTAAAGTACCATTTTTTGGCGTTCACACATGTGTAAACCCGATCAGAACGCACACATTGAATAAAGTCCTTACTTTGATTGTTGGTAGATCTTCCTCGTTATTGATAATACGTTTGCGCTATAATTATATATACCGTAAAGACGACAGAAGAAAGAATAAAAGAGATCAAAAACAGGTGAAATAAATCCAAAACTATTCCATAGTTAATTGTCTTTAATGTTACTATAACACAAATGTTACCACCAATTTAATATCGAGAGTGTTTTAACCTCTGACAGCGTCGGGAGTCGGAATTGTCTTTAAGAATGCACTAATTTACAAATTACTCAAACCATTCCTTGCACCACTTTACCCAAAGTGTACCCTAGCATCTCCTGGGTGCCGAATGTGTAGTCTCCTCTCTATCATACATACATGTAACAATTTAATCTCTCTTTCATACATACATGTAACAATTTAATCTCTCTATCATACATACATGTAACAATTTAATCTCTCTATCATACATACATGTAACAATTTGATCTCTCTATCATACATATAATTATGTAACAATTTAATCTCTCTATATCATACATATATGTAACAATTTAATCTCTCTAGCATACATATATGTAACAATTTAATCTCTCTATCATACATATATGTAACAATTTAATCTCTCTATCATACATACATGTAACAATTTGATCTCTCTATCATACATACATGTAACAATTTAATCTCTCTATCATACATACATGTAACAATTTGATCTCTCTATCATACATATAATTATGTAACAATTTAATCTCTCTATATCATACATATATGTAACAATTTAATCTCTCTATCATACATACATGTAACAATTTGATCTCTCTATCATACATATAATTATGTAACAATTTAATCTCTCTATATCATACATATATGTAACAATTTAATCTCTCTAGCATACATATATGTAACAATTTAATCTCTCTATCATACATATATGTAACAATTTAATCTCTCTATCATACATATATGTAACAATTTAATCTCTCTATCATACATATATGTAACAATTTAATCTCTCTATCATACATATATGTAGCAATTTAATCTCTCTATCATACATATATGTAACAATTTAATCTCTCTATCATACATATATGTAATAATTTAATCTCTCTATCATACATATCTGTAATAATTTAATCTCTCTATCATACATATATGTAACAATTTAATCTCTCTATCATACATATATGTAACAATTTAATCTCTCTATCATACATATATGTAACAATGTAATCTCTCTATCATACATACATGTATATGTATATTGTTACTGAAGATTTTGAAAATGACTTGTTATGATTTATTATTTTATTCTTTGTTTTTCTTTTTGTAATAATTTATGCATGTATGAAAGACTCTTGTGAGATAAGTTTAAGTATGTCTTATGAGCATATATTAAAGAGTTACCTTCAATAAATAAAGTTTATTATTATTATCACAAACCTGACGAAGAATCGTATTACGGCATTTTCTTGCACCTACAGGATTGTACCAGGTTACTCCTGGAGATGTTAATTGTATCACTGTATGTATGATTGCACTGGCATTTATTTATCGTCGCCACCGGTTTCCAATATGGGCGACGCCTCCGGAAGAATGTAGGTCATTTTTTATATTTGGAGGATAGTGCATGATACAGAAGATGTCTCAGTTCCAGAGGCATCCCTGGTTCTTTAACGTGCCCGTTGTAAAGCATCATACACGGGACCTCGGGTTTCCAAAGTCTCGTCCGAAAGACTGTTAGTTCTGTCAGTGGTGGAGCGGGGTTCGAACCTGCGATCCATGGATTACTAGTCCAGCGCGTTACCACTGGACCACGGATCCGCTACGTCTGTATGTATTATTTTTAAACTTTTTATATTTCGATCATAGTCGCACTTAAAATGCTGTGTACTTGATCTCCTAGATTAACAAGTTCAATACGTACAATTATGTGATATGGGATACCATAAGAAAAAGAGGAGACAAATAAAAATGGTGACTAGGCTCTGCAAAGGACGCTAATCATCAAATCAATCAACAGAAAATACAATTAGGTCAATTCTGCTTTGAAGCAAAACTGTCGGAATCAACACACGCTCTCACTACATCTTTGCTTAACTGGGTGACCACGTGTTAATTCAAAATACTTAAATCCATACAAAGATAGTGATAAAAAACTCGGACGCATTTTAATTATAATAAAGCGATACATGTAGTCCCTACATATATACACTGAACAAAATTTCTAAACGTCCACTAGGTACTTCGTCGAAAAAAAGAACACAAATAAATGTACACATTTGACGCCTATTGAACAGACGGGCAACCTGAAATATTAATAAAAAGTGGTAAATAATACTTTTATAATTATTTTCCAAAGTCGATTTGAATTGATTAATTTATTTATAAAGTTAGTCATATCTGTCGAATCGGAGTACCAGCATCGATCATACCGACGGCCCTTGTGCCTTCTTCGATGGTCTTTGTCGGCATCTGTTCTGTTTTTCGTGTTTGACATACAACGTGGATTGCATTGCAATGACTTTTACCGCTTACTACATAGTACAAGTGATCCTCGTGCCAAAAGTTGAAAATCGTACTCACCGTCACGCGTGGTCAACCATGACGATAAATCGGTATTTTCTTTGTGAAAGTCGATAGAGTACTATGTTTAATACTGGAATGCCAAATTTGAATTCGGCATGTAAAACCGTTTTCTTACAGTTGTATGTTATTACATGGACGTTTAGAAAATTTGTTGAGTGTACATACGGTATATGTAATGGGCAAACGGGAAGTAAACGGCGCTGTTTAAAAAGAGTAAGCAGTTGTATATATTTGACTCAGGTAGTCCTATAAGACATCTAAGATTGGTATCACATACAACCTGTGTGTGGATGGCATGAAAACCTCTGTGCCCAGAAGAATATGCCTCTTGAGGTTCGTTTTCAGGACGATAAATTTCACGAGACGTGCCATCTAAGGCCCCCACAGCATCCGGTTATTTGTTCCAAGTGCCTCTCATAGATATCCATTCTTGAATACTTGGCCAATCTACCTCACCACTGATTTTGTTGCACATTACAGGAACTGAATACAATATTTCATCAGATACAGTAGAAACACTTATGTCAAAGAAGTTTGCTAGAAAGTTGTAAGTGGGGTAATTTCTGAACCACATCATGAAAAGTAATTCCCTATTTCGTACCGATAAACTATGTTCCCTATACACAGGTATATCAACATAATGTACCTAGGTCGATGAATGTTTCGGGAGTTTCTCCAGATGCATAAAAAACTGTAGTCTGTTTGTAACATCATCAGAAAAGTGCCTAAATCGGTGCACAATCGAGCACTAGCTAGGGCCACTAAAATAGCTAATATGGACTTGAATCACGGTTTCTTTATGCTCTGGGGGCAGCATAGCAACAGCAGCTATACGAATCAAAAGCAAACGCCTTCTTCGCTCATACATAATTTTCTGTAAACAAATAAAATGATTCCATCATAGACGATATAGAATTGCAAATTTGTTGTCATTTTAAAATGTCATTTTGATTGCATTTGGAATTTCAAAGGCCTTTATCTCGTTATATACGAGTACATAGCATGTGGTGTTAAATTGGATTAATGTATTGAAAAATGACGAATATAGTACATTTATAACGACCCCATTATAATTCAACATACAGGAGGTATCCGATTTTCTCGTGCTTTCACACACGACACCTTACAATAAATGTAGATACTACATACACGATGAATGCAGGTAAGTCAATGTTTTTATTGTGATGTACAATTAGCTTATCATTTCATAAGAATCAAATCATTCATGCCCTGTGTCAGCACCTACACGTTACCTAAGCAAATTTTATTTTGATTCTATCAATAAGTTATGTATACCACACTTAATTTTCAAACATTGCAGAGAGAACCATCCTTCAAAGAAGAAGAACACCTGTAATATTTTCGAAGCAAGATTGCTTTTATGAGAAGAAAGATGCCCATAACTCTCTGTGAACTTGGTATTCCTAGTGATTCAGAATAAGAATGTCATAAAACCAATAAATTTTGAATACACAATTAACAATTAGTTCTTCTATTTTGGCCTTATAAAACCAGTCAAGTCAATGTGTTGATACGCCCCTCAGGTTTTGTACGTAATCTGTATACATATCTGTATCCACATAAATCTTAGATGTCTATTAGTATAACTATAATTCGCTATTTCTTTCATTATCGTGTTTACCTGAAAATCGATTATAGGGGCGTTGTACACAACCTACATGTATTTACAGCGAGTTAAAATGATATCACATGATTTAAACAACCTTCCCACCCTATACCCAATGTAATTGATAAATCGATAACGAAAGCCTTATCGAATTGCTAATGAAAATCCTTTTTGAAAAACACAAAACATGGTGAGAAACAAATAATGTCAATATTCTTATGAAATTTCAAAAAATAAAACCCACCTGTCGTAAATGAGGTCCGGCCTGTATCATTCCGACGGCTCGGGCGCGTTCTTCTTCAGTCATTCTCACCATGTTTTTCAAAAAGGATTTTCATCAGCAATGACACAAATGTACACGAACACGTGCAAATATGTGTCCATGCCCCGCACGAGCAAAACGTGCTATAAACGTCAATACGCCTAATACGATTAATTTCATCGCGAGCCGGCTAAAAAAATCGATGGTTCGCTGCATTACCTGTTCAAATATCGGTATGTGAAATTTTGTGTGAATACATGCATTATTAGAAAAATAATAATACAATATAAACTGACCAATTAGGAATTTTGTTGAGTGTACATGTATATATAAAGCATTTTTTGCTTGGCAGAATCACGGACCTATAAACCAGTATATAGGTCCGTGGCAGAATGTCATCTACATATTGTATTTATTATATGCAATTTATGATTTGAATAGTGCGTCATCAATATTAAATAAGTCTTCCTTTTCTGCAATCTCATTAAAATCCTATTCTATACGCTAACTGGATCTGATGACTGCACAATACAGATCACGTTCTTGTGACCTTTCAGTAGCCAATAAAATCGTCGGCTGCAAAATGCTTTGGTATAGAGTTATGAATATTCGTCGATCTCCGTAAATTATATTTGAGCGTAGATCACCAAGACGTTCAGATTACGTATTTTCGTCAATTTCAATATGGCTGCGGCCTTGGGCACAACCGTAGGCCTATCTCATACACAAATGAGCTTGACTCAGTGTTTGGACTAAAATTGATTCAAATCATCAAATGGCTGCTTTGTGTAGTTTAAACGTGATTTCCCTTTTTTGCATTGTTGACGCAAGTGTCCCACTACTTTTCCGACTAAGCAAAAACACCAAGATTTGGTTAACAAATGGCTCGATTTCTCATTGGTTTGCTTAATAAGGGTAAAGTGTTATATACCATTGGATAGGTTAGGGATCAAGCTAAATGGAGATGTACAACATGTTAAGATATCCTGTATATTGTAAGAGAAATCGACGATAACGGTAGCCTTATCCGGTTTTCGGCGAGTTCGAAGTTGTAGTCCTTTCTATACATATATATAGTATTGGAGATTTTTATTTATCGATTTTAGTCCAAACATTGAGTCAAGCTCCTTTGCTCATACACGGCAACGTTCTTTGGTTGATAAGTGTTGATTGTGAGGTGTTTCGTTTTTGGAAATATTTATAACCGGAAGCGGCAGGAAGGACATTAAAAAGCAATATAAACAGAAACTCCTAATAAACGATAAAGCCATTTTGAGAAAGACGACAAACACGGTTTTGTAAGGTGAAACTGTTCATTGGACCACGAACGAGCACCTGGTTACGCATATCTATTTTGATAGAGTTTATATGAACGTGACCTTTTACGGAGTGTAGTCAGATCCTAACGGCGGAAAGTTATTGAGCTAAAGTTAGGGGTTGACTTCAATGAGATTGCCTTTACTGCTATGTATACACTTCCAGTTACATTTTGTTGTGTGTGAATAGATTGAACCGTGAAATTGAATTTAACACATCTTTTGAAATCAATAAAAAGTACTTAAAGTAGCTGTGTTTATAAACTATGCCATTATAGCTAGTTTACCTGCATCGAAATACCACATGTGGAAAACGTACTCAATGTTAAAATTGATTTACATCTGTATACATTGGAGGAACGGTGACGTGTTTAGCTGAACAATACTCAATGGTTCACAGTTTAACAACACAAGTTGATGACATACTAATACTACGGAATTAATAATGTTGTACATTTACTTCTTGATAGTTATCCAATGTACATGTCTAACATGGGGCATGAATTGCGCATCAGACCAAATACCCGCTCTTCAGGAGATCTGCGAATGTGTCGATGATGGAATTATGTGTAATATGTCTACAATCATTCTAAATGGACCGGATGTGGACGTTCTACATTATCTGGTTGGTAATTATTCTTTAATCGAAAATATAGACGTCTCAGACTACGGACCGGGTCTGAACATATCGTTTACTTTATTTACGAATTTCTCCCAACTCCGACATTTACGTGTGCATCATTGCAATGTTGTCAATATAGCACCAGGAGCTTTCAGCAATTTGCCCGAACTACGTACTCTTGTGGTAACTGGAAATCCATTTCTACTGTACGACTCTATTACAGCAGGACTGGAGTTTTTGAATTCACCTTACCTGTACATGTTAAACATAAGCGGTAATCATAATGCTGAAGATCTTGTACTTGCGCATATTCAATACGTGATGTTTGAGTCCATAACAAACACTTCATTGACAGTTTTAGACATCAGCTGGTCGAGACTTACACTGATCCTAGCCCCGTTCTATTTACTACCACACCTTGAGGTGTTGAACGTGTCTGGAACCTACCTTATAGGTCATGCGCACTGTATTGCTTCCTTCATAACACTGGAAAATATAACAATGGCAGTGCTTGACCATTGGCCGAAATTTGCTCGGGGTTACGACAGTATTATTCCATGGGACGAACCCAACGGTCTATATAAAAGAAATTCGGAGAAAATATGCCAACCAGTGAAGTTAGATTCCGAACGTGGATGTTTTCGGACAGTGCCCGAAAAGTTTAGGTCGATGATCTTTCGTTACGTTGATCTTGATAGCCTGTTTCTGAATGTAAGTAATGACATGTGCTTGGAACATAACAATATAGGCAACTATGTGTCATCTAGGAGTAAATTTTCGAAACAGCTTGGTGTATATTTTGGCTATCATCAGTTGAAATTATTTGACATGTCATTCCCGGATATATCATTTCCTGGACCTCTGATAAAACCTAATATGTTCCACGACATGCCGTCTTTGATGACAATTCGAATACCTGGATTTCATTTAAATAGATTGTCAACAGAACATGTTAAAAACTTGTTTGTGAAGAATTTATTTTTAACGAACTTGGACATTTCATTTAACGAACTTACAAGCATAACATCTGAGATGTTTGTAGACAATAAGTTTATAGAAGTACTGAATGTTTCGAATAATAACCTTAAGGAATTTAATGTTGACTTGTCCAAATGTGATGAAATTCGATCCCTTGATCTTACCAATAATCTACTGAAGAAGATAGACGTTGGAGTTATAAACCATCTCTCGTCCGTTAACTCGAGTATTACGGTATACTTACATGGAAACGTTTTAAATTGTGAGTGTCATCTTTTGAATTTTTTTCAGAGTGAAAATATAGAGTTTGATAATACTGATTGTCTTTTTAACAATGAATGGAAAACATTAGATGATATGACAACAGAGTTTATTAAAGAAGTTTGCTCGGACGAAATAGATACTAGTACCATGCCTATTATTGCTGGAACCACGAGTGGTGCTGTTGTTATAGTGATCATTGTTGGGATCATAGTATGGAGACTTAGGAAAAGTAATTCGGACGGTCAGCCAGATCAACAGTCTCCTATATCAGTCGTCTTTCCAATTTCAAACTTGGAGATGAAAACCCGGAAGCCTAAGTTCGTTGTTTTTCTTGCGTACAGTTCTCGTGATTCAGACTTTGTCATTGATAAAATATATTCGAACTTAAATGAAAAACTCAAAAGTCGCCTGTCAAACAGAGATCCAGAACAGTTGATAATAATTTACGACAAGCATTTTCTGGCTGGTATTGATATTGATGAGATATGTAGGATGGCCATTCTAGAAAGTCATGTGACTATTGCTGTGGTGACAGAAAACTTTTTAGACAGCGCATGGTGTAATTTAGAGGTGAAAATGGCGCTAAGCTCAAAAGTGCCCTTGATACCTTTATTTGTTTCAAAGTGTAATTCAGACAAGCTTACTGGATTCTTACGTGTCGTCTATGATGAAAAGGTCAGGCTTATGTGGCCAGACACGACAAACCTCGATTCAGTTAAAGCACTCAAAGCTGAAAATGATACATTAGATATTCTTTGTTCTCATATAATAGCGTATGTGGAACAGAATTCCGAACATATCGACGAGAAGTAATTCTAGTTCATTTCCTCAGTTGTACATTTATATAAGTGCTTTATCCGAATCACATCCACTTGAAGTTTTGTGAAAACTATAATTATTTTGATTTATTCTTGTGTGACTCTATAATCGGCATTCATTTATAAAAAAAAAATTTGATTATGATTTTATTAATTTCAGATCAATTTTAGAAATATGTGTTTTTATAATTCTGTTAATGAATTGTGTTTCTTTGACAATATCGTTTCTTTGACAATATCATTATGTATGAGTCTGCTGTTTGAATAGTTTGTACTGCGAGCTTACAGAATTCAATAAGATTGTACTTGAAAATAAAATTGGAGTTATAATATAATTGTCCTTATTCTCAGGAATCTGCGATATCAGGGTCTCTGCGACCAACACGCACCAACAACCAAAACGACACAAAACAACGTGTTAATAACTGGTGGACAGCATTTATATAGTTGCATTGATTATGTGTGGGGAGGCATTATATTGTGTATGTGGTGTTCCTGGTAGCAACTTATTCTCTCTTTTATAACTCCTGTTGTTGTTCTTTACTACATGTACTTACGAACTCTTGCATGTGTATACGTGCACATTATGTGAATTTACTCATTTATTTTGCATGAATGATACTCATGTTGGTCAAATTTAACACAATACAACCAAAGAAACACTACAACTTTGTTCACGAGTAAATCTGATTTTATTAAATGAAAATGTTCAAACTCAGTGTAATGCAATGCGCTTTAAATTTTAAAACGAATCCAATTTAACGAGCTCATGAATATTGCATGCAAACAAATGTCAGCATAGATCTACTATGAGTTACCCCACAGTTCCTTCGATATTACAAATCGTTGTTCGTCGAATAATGTTCATTTATTAACCAGGTTTTTGAAAAAAACCAGGTTATTAGAATGGTGTATGTCGTTGGGCGGGCGGGCGGGCGGGCGGGCGGGCGTCAAACTGGGTGGTTTCCGGCGAATAACTTGAGTTCTGTTGATCATATTGTAACCAAACTTGGTGTACAGTAAGAACATGTGGAGAGCTCGCTTGGGATTGCTTATGGGTTCTGTCCGACAAAGGTCAAGGTCACCGTTACTAAAAATAGAAATTTGGTTTCCGGCGAATAACTTGAGTTACATTGATCATATTGACATCAAACTTGGTGTATAGTAAGAACATGTGGAGAGCTCGCTTGGGATTGCTTTTGGGTTCTGTCCGACAAAGGTCAAGGTCACCGTTACTAAAAATAGAAATTTGGTTTCCGGCGAATAACTTGAGTTACATTGATCATATTGACATCAAACTTGGTGTATAGTAAGAACATGTGGAGAGCTCGCTTGGGATTGCTTTTGGGTTCGGTCCGACAAAGGTCAAGGTCACCGTTACAAAAAATAGAAATTTGGTTTCCGGCGAATAACTTGAGTTACATAGATCATATTGACTTCAAACTTGGTGTATAGTAAGAACATGTGGAGAGCTCATTTGGGATTGCTTTTGGGATCGGTCCAACAAAGGTCAAGGTCATCGTTACTAAAACTAGCAATTTGGTTTCCGGCGAATAACTTGAGTTACATTGATCATATTGACATCAAACTTGGTGTATAGTAAGAACATGTGGAGAGCTCGCTTGGGATTGCTTTTGGGTTCTGTCCGACAAAGGTCAAGGTCACTGTTACTAAAAATAGAAATTTGGTTTCCGGCGAATAATTTGAGTTACATTGATCATATTGACTTCAAACTTGGTGTATAGTAAGAACATGTGGAGAGCTCATTTGGGATTGCTTTTGGGATCGGTCCAACAAAGGTCAAGGTCACCGTTACTAAAACTAGCAATTTGGTTTCCGGCGAATAACTTGAGTTACATTGATCATATTGACATCAAACTTGGTGTATAGTAAGAACATGTGGAGAGCTCGCTTGGGATTGCTTTTGGGTTCTGTCCGACAAAGGTCAAGGTCACTGTTACTAAAAATAGAAATTTGGTTTCCGGCGAATAATTTGAGTTACATTGATCATATTGACTTCAAACTTGGTGTATAGTAAGAACATGTGGAGAGCTCAATTGGGATTGCTTTTGGGATCGGTCCAACAAAGGCCAAGGTCACCGTTACTAAAACTAGCAATTTGGTTTCCGGCGAATAACTTGAGTTTCGTTAATCCTTTTGACATCAAACTTGGTGTATAGTAAGAACATGTGGAGAGCTCGCTTGGGATTACTTTTGGGTTCGGTCCATCAAAGGTCAAGGTCACCATTACTAAAAATAGAAATTTGGTTTCCGGCCAATAACTTTTGTTTTGTTGATCATAATTACATCAAACTTGGTGTATAGTAAGAAAATGTGGAGAGCTCATTTGGGATTGCTTTTGGGATCGGTCCAACAAAGGTCAAGGTCACCGTTACTAAAACTAGCAATTTGGTTTCCGGCGAATAACTTGAGTTACATTGATCATATTGACATCAAACTTGGTGTATAGTAAGAACATGTGGAGAGCTCGCTTGGGATTGCTTTTGGGTTCTGTCCGACAAAGGTCAAGGTCACTGTTACTAAAAATAGAAATTTGGTTTCCGGCGAATAATTTGAGTTACATTGATCATATTGACTTCAAACTTGGTGTATAGTAAGAACATGTGGAGAGCTCAATTGGGATTGCTTTTGGGATCGGTCCAACAAAGGTCAAGGTCACCGTTACTAAAACTAGCAATTTGGTTTCCGGCGAATAACTTGAGTTTCGTTAATCCTTTTGACATCAAACTTGGTGTATAGTAAGAACATGTGGAGAGCTCGCTTGGGATTACTTTTGGGTTCGGTCCATCAAAGGTCAAGGTCACCATTACTAAAAATAGAAATTTGGTTTCCGGCCAATAACTTTTGTTTTGTTGATCATATTTACATCAAACTTGGTGTATAGTAAGAAAATGTGGAGAGCTTGCTTGTGGTTGCTTTTGGACTCATTCCGCCAAAGGTCAAGGTCACCGTTACTTAAAGTAGCAATTTGGTTTCCGGCAAATAACTTAAGATTTGTTGGTAATATTGACATCAAACTTGGTGTATAGTAAGAACATGTGGAGAGCTCGCTTGGGATTGCTTTTGGAATTGTTTCGTCAAAGGTCAAGGTCACCTTTACTAAAAATTGCATTTTGCTCTCCGGCTAATAACTTTAGATTTGTTGGTCATATTGACATCAAACTTGGTGTATAGTAAGAACATGTAAAGATCTCGCTTGGGATTGTTTTTGGGTTTGTTCCGTCCAAGGTCAAGGTCACTTAAAATTTAAAAATCAGTTTCCACTTAATATCTTCGCTATTCGTGGGTGTATTGACATCAAAGTGTGAGTGTTTGTATGCATGTATCACCTCTGGCACCTTTGCAGCATTGATGATCATCATGTATTCATTATACAAATAGAGCCTTGGTTACAAATTATTAGGTTTAAAACCTGGTTTGTGGGCATTGCCCATTTCTTGTTTAATGTAAAATTCAACTTCTAATTTCTTCGACTGTAAGAAAAGCACTCCTTTTCTGCATATAATAAATGGAAACCGTTGCCACCCTTTACTTTAAATGTAGGCCTACACATACACTTAATGTTGTTTTTTTATTCAGTGATATTTTTTAGAACGGCGGACGAACACAGAGAGAATCGAAGGATTGAAGGTCCTGGGAGGGGCTTCCAAGGCAAAAACTGCACGTTTTCTATATTATCGTAACATAAATTATTATTCGACTATTCGGGTAAACTCATTCGCCAAAAAAGACACAAATGATATATCCCTGACAAATCAGCCATTATACATGCACTCATCAAATCTATAATAAAATCAGAAGACTTTATATGTATTATTGTCTTGAGACGATGAATATGGCGGTACTTCGAGTAGACCATCAGGTTGACGTTGATAGCAATGAGACGCTATTAACATTTTGCATTTTTATTTTCATACTGTGGCAAATGTCATAAACGCTGTACGTAGGCTATGGTTGATACATTGATGGACCGTACTTCCTTGTTAACAATACATGTACATGCTATAAACAAGTTTATGTGAGGTTGAAGTAATTTATTAAGTGACATGAATTTTATGAGCATTTTGTGTAAACAAATACAAACCATTAAAACGCAAAACTGATCATGAATTCGTCTACATTTTGAACCAATATTGTGGGTAAATACTGTTTGTTCTAACAGGATGAATAACTTTGAGAATGAACGTGCTATGTATTGATTATATACCGTACATGAACAAAGTGGCGTCCCGAAATTACGTAGAGTATAACTGTAATAATTTTTTTTGCACGGAGTTTGGTGAAGCTTTCAATATTTAATGGTTTTTTTTTAAATATTAAAATTGTTTATTTACGGGAACTTAATTTAAAGGTCCCTTTGTAAGCTGTGGCTGCTTAAATTTTACCCATACAAGTGTAAAACTCAATAATAAGACCACATTTTGGATGCTAGAACAGTGGTCTTCTTATCGAGGTGGTCTTGTTATTGAAGTTGAATAAAGAGCATAACTGTGAAAATGGACTTGAAAAAAGTGATCTTAATTTAGAGGTGGTCTTATTATTGAGGTGGTTTTTAAAGGGAGGTTTTACTGTACATTTACCTTTGTATTTAAGTCGATTATTGGTGTCATTTGTCCAAGATTACTGAACGAAAAGAAACTTAACTAACGATTGATTATAGGATCAAAATACCATTTTTTGGCGTTCACACATGTGTAAACCCGATCAGAACGCACACATTGAATAAAGTCCCTACTTTGATTGTTGGTAGAATTTCCTCGTTATTGATAATACGTTTGCGCTATAATTATATATACCTTAAAGACGACAGAAGAAAGAATAAAAGAGATCATAAACAGGTGAAATAAATCCAAAACTATTCCAAAGTTAATTGTCTTTAATGTTACTATAACACAAATGTTACCACCAATTTAATATCGAGAGTGTTTTAACCTCTGACAGCGTCGGGAGTCGGAATTGTCTTTAAGAATGCATGTGCACTAATTTATAAATTACTCAAACCATTCCTTGTACCACTTTACCCAAAGTGTACCCTAGCATCTCCTCGGTGCCTAATGTGTAGTCCCCTCTCTATCATACATACATGTAACAATTTAATCTCTCTATCATACATACATGTAACAATTTAATCTCTCTATCATACATACATGTAACAATTTAATCTCTCTATCATACATACATGTAACAATTTAATCTCTCTATCATACATACATGTAACAATTTAATCTCTCTTTCATACATACATGTAACAATTTAATCTCTCTATCATACATACATGTAACAATTTAATCTCTCTTTCATACATACATGTAACAATTTAATATCTCTATCATACATACATGTAACAATTTAATCTCTCTATCATACATACATGTAACAATTTAATATCTCTATTATACATACATGTAACAATTTAATATCTCTATTATACATACATGTAACAACTTAATCTCTCTATCATACATACATGTAACAATTTAATATCTCTATCATACATACATGTAACAATTTAATCTCTCTATTATACATACATGTAACAATTTAATCTCTCTATTATACATACATGTAACAATTTAATATCTCTATTATACATACATGTAACAATTTAATATCTCTATTATACATACATGTAACAATTTAATCTCTCTATCATACATACGTATGTATATTGTTACTGCATATTTTGAAAATGACTTTTTATGATTTATTATTTTATTCTTTATGTTTTTCTTTTTGTAATAATTTATGCATGTATGAAAGCCTCTTGTGAGATAAGTTTATGTATGTCTTATGAGCATATATTAAAGAGTTACCTTCAATAAATAAAATTTATTATCATTTTTATTATTATTATCACAAACCTGACGAAGAATCGTATTACGGCCTTTTCTTGCAACTACAGGATTGTTCCATGTTATTACTGATGTTAATTGTATCACTGTATGTATGATTGCATTTGCATTTATTTATCGTCGCCACCGGTTTCCAATATGGGCGACGCCTCCGGAAGAATGTAGGTCATGTTTTATTTTTGGAGGATAGTGCATGATACAGAAGATGTCTCAGTTCCAGAGGCATCCCTGGTTCTTTAACGTGCCCGTTGTAAAGCATCATACACGGGACCTCGGGTTTCCAAAGTCTCGTCCGAAAGACTGTTCGTTCTGTCAGTGGTGGAGCGGGGATCGAACCTGCGATCCATGGATTACTAGTCTAGCGCGTTACCACTGGACCACGGATCCGCTACGTCTGTATGTATTTTTTTATATTTCGATCATAGTCGCACTTAAAATGCTGTGTACTTGATCTCCTAGGTTAACAAGTTCAATACGTACAATTATGTGATATGGGATACCATAAGAAAAAGAGGAGACAAATAAAAATGGTGACTAGGCTCTGCAAAGGACGCTAATCATCAAATCAATCAACAGAAAATACAATTAGGTCAATTCTGCTTTGAAGCAAAACTGTCGGAATCAACACACGCTCTCACTACATCTCTGCTTAACTGAGTGACCACGTGTTAATTCAAATACTTAAATCCATACAAAGATAGTGATAAAAAACTCGGACGCATTTTAATTATAATAAATTTCTAAACGTCCACTAGGTACTTCGTCGAAAAAAAGAACAGAAATAAATGTACACATTTGACGCCATTGAACAGACGGGCAACCTGAAATATTAATAAAAAGTGGTAAATAATACTTTTATAGTTATTTTCCAAAGTCGATTTGAATTGATTAATTTATTTATAAAGTTAGTCATATCTGTCGAATCGGAGTACCAGCATCGATCATACCGACGGCCCTTGTGCCTTCTTCGATAGTCTTTGTCGGCATCTGTTCTGTTTTTCGTGTTTGACATACAACGTGGATTGCATTGCAATGACTTTTACCGCTTACTACATAGTACAAGTGATCCTCGTGCCAAAAGTTGAAAATCGTACTCACCGTCACGCGTGGTCAACCATGACGATAAATCGGTATTTTCTTTGTGAAAGTCGAAAGAGTACTATGTTTAATACTGGAATGCCAAATTTGAAGTCGGCATGTAAAACCGTTTTCTTAAAGTTGTATGTTATTACATGGACGTTTAGCAAATTTGTTGAGTGTATATACGGTATATGTAATGGGCAAACGGGGAGTAAAAGACGCTGTTTAAAAAGAGTAAGCAGTTGTATATATTTGGCTGAAATAGTCCTATAAGTACGCATCACCAAATACCAAAACACCGATACACAATAATAAGATATACAGTCGGACCTCTTTTATTCGACAACCTTTTATCCGAAGACTTGGTATAATCCGAAATAAATATCATGTCCCGATGTATTTTAGACACGTGGAAGTGAAATGGGTTATTCGAAAACATGTATTATTCGAAATATTATTTCGGACCCGATGAATTCGAATGACCGACTGTACTAGTAAATGAATATCTCATTCTGTACCCCCGAGAAGTTTATAGTCACATCGGTCAATCGAACGACAATGATGATTATGAACTTTAAAGAGTAAAAACTATGAACGACATTTTCGCTTAGACAATGCCATAGTGGACTCCTCTTGATAAGTAATTTGTGTCGAAGTTGGTGCTATACTTTATTCTATTAACAGCAGCATGATAAACATTAACTTCTAAGCTAAAAGGAAGTAACATTTTCTCAAAAATATTAAGGGAGGTAATAGAAAACTCAATAATCGAATTCTATGAATAAGAAAAGGTGATGAAAAAATATATATTTATTATCGAGTGCCAATCAATAAATATGCTTTTACGTCTAGAGGAATATAAATTGGAATTTAACCTGTTATATAGCTAAATGTTATTCAGTTACCTTATGAATATAGAGAACTGTCATTCACTTCAACATTACGCCCGCCCAGGTGAAACTATTAAAACAAAATACGCCCGCTTTATATAAGCGGATATATTTTGAAGCTCTCCTTAAAAGTAAGCACATCTTTGCAAACTTTAATTTATGCAGTTAAGACTCGTGAGCAAGACAAACAATTGGTCTCAGGAGAAGTTCAAAGAGCAATTACTATTTTCATTGTGTGGCTAGCCCTGATATGTGAGCAAACATTTCAACATAAGGACTCCCACGAACTAGTGAAAGCTTTTTAGCAAAGATTTGCTCAATGCCTGCTGGCTGAAACACACCGTGCTAATTTGCATAACCTTCGCAAAAGTTTATCCAGCAATATAGTGCGCGAGTTTCCAGTTGATGTCCCGTGCGTATGGATCCAGGGATAGAGGGTACAAACATTAACCACCATTTGGCAATTGAACAATTGAACCCTGGGGCAAAATCTTAATAGTTGCATCATGATCATATTTAACTTGAATAAAATGTTTACAAATGCACGATAGTTACTGTATTGTATATTTATGTTATGCATTTGTATATGTAAAACACACCATCAAGCTATCAAACAATCGACCGATCGTACGTGTTTTGTAGTCAACACTCAAGATAATAGACAGCTAGAAATTAACTGATCTGGAGATCTACACGAATTGAATAGTTTGTTAGTCAGTATTTGAAACAAACTGTTGTGGTAGGATTATTTGTTAAGAAAAAATTCATACTGAATCCAAGTTTGAAGCTAAAAGGAAGTAACAACAGATTTGTTTTTAAATATTAAGGGAGGTAATACAAAGCACAATAATTAAATTCTGTTAATTAGCAAATGTGAAAAAATAAATATGTATCATCGATTGTCAATCAACAAACATATTTTAAAATCTAGAGGAATGTAAATTGAAATTAAACCTTTTTTATTACCAAATATGTTTGAGTTACCTTCGCATTAAGGTAATTGCTGTAATCCTCTTTCTGTTTACGGACAAAGGACAAGGGTAGCTCTATATACGAGATGCCCCCGCTTTTAAGCGGTTATATTTTGCAGCTTTCCTTTTAGGAAACACACGCCGTACAAAACTTAAATTACCCATTTGCGAACACGATTTTGAGTGTAACATATTTAACCAAGTCTTTGAAAACGCGTTAGGGTACTAGTGGCCATGCCATGGAACGTTACTGAAGCCGCTAACCATTCTTCCATATGCTGTTGCATTGATACCGTTAATGGGAAATCAGCCAGTTAGTAGTTTATTTCTTGTGGAAATGATATTCGAATGTTCGAGTTGAAGAACGCACTATATTTCTTAACAATTCAGGGGCGTAACAATGACTTATTGGACGTGAACGCAAGCACTGTAAGAAGGTCCAGGGCGTGCCCCACTCCCGAAAAAAAACACTTGTCGGTGGGGCAATCTGGATGCCGTTTCGCAAAAGATAGTCAATTTTGACGTGTTGTACGATGTATATACAAAATAAGTATCTCCTAAAATGCAAAAATGCTAAACATTGCGATCGACAAGCTCCCCCATCCTATGCTGTTTTATTGGACTTTTCATGTACCTTGCGTATAGGTAGCTACGCGCCTGCAATTTGTAGCAAACATTAACTAGTCAACATCAGCTGTACAGTACATGAGTCATTCACGAATTCGGTACGATAAATCTTAAAATCGCTTGTCTATCATGAATATTTAATGAGAATAATGCACATATTTACAACCAAATCGTAGTCCTTACGGTGGTTGGCAAGAATTGTCAGTTAGTGAAGGATCTTACTAGCTAGTACCATTTCGTCGCCTTTATGCAGAACATCCCTAAAGGACATATCCCGAAAGGCAAATGAAACGTGTATTGATTTAATCTGTACTATAATACGGATAAAAATCGTAAATGTTACAGTGATTGTTTAATTCCATGTATTTGAAACCAGTCAAATACTCCCACCAATACAGGTATGAGGATGCAGTAATTACTTTATAACTACATGAATTATGTAACCATTTTTTCTGTATCAAGTGTACTACTAAGACATTTTGCATATGATTATTATAATGATCGGTTGTTTATATATTGTTTTATTTACTTGTGATATTTAATTGATAAAGTTAGTCTACCACGTTAACGTGTACGCATGTGTGACCAATTAGATTTTTTTCAGGATTTTGTTCATCTATACGTACACACACAGATAATTTTGCGGTACATTAAACATCTAAAGATGTTACAGTGACTGTCGTGTTCAATTCCATTACATGACACCAGACGAATACTCCCATCAATAGAAGTCGGTGGATGCAATATTTTAACGATGTATTTAATAATTATGTTTTTGCCTTCTTTGCTTTTTACTGTATCAAGTGCACTATTATGACATTATGAAACAGGAATGGGATTTATTTTGTTCATCAATAGTTAAAAAAACAATCTGTTGTAATGAGATAATGTGTTGCAAAAAGTCACATAACCAATTTTGAACCCTAAGGGGAATAGCAACCGATTTTCAAAAAATATTTAAAGGGAGGTAATAAAAAGCACAATAATTAAATTCCATCAATAATAAATTTATAAAAATAAATTAACTGGTCTTTAATTGTCAACTAAAAAGCATTTATTAAACATGTAAGAAAGTAAATTGAGATTAAAGGATTTTTTATTTCCGAATATTCTGGACTTATCGTACCTATATAAACACAGTCGTTCTCTATTTACGTTACGGACAAAGGACAAGGGTAAATCTTATATAAGATGCCCCCGCTTTACGCGGTTATATTTGTAGCTTTCTTTCTAGGAAGCAATCCACATCCATATGTAATGTAATAGCTAACCAAAAACAGCTAAAGTTTCAAAATAGATTTGGACCATGCCATGGAACGATACAGAGCCGATTTGATTCGGTTGATTATTCTCATAGAACTAAGATATTAAAATAGGGGAAACCCAATTCCACAAACCCGTTACTCGTTTAAAGTGTTTGCTATTTAAAACTACAAATGAGATTTTCTCGAAATGTCATAAACTGAGCTACTGGTTTACTTAGTATAATCACGGACATTTTTAGTTTATATGTCCGTGGTAGAATTAAGGCGACGAAATGGTTGTTCGCTAACTGACAAACCTGGCCATATAAAGGCTGTAATGTGGTTGTAAATAGGTGTTTTAATTAATAATTTCTCATTCAATATTCCTGAAAGAGTTGAACAGACAAACATCCACTTTTATCTGTTAATTTGTGGGCACACGTCCTTAATTGTGTCACTAATGATTTTGTGGGCACACGTCCTTAATTGTGTCACTAATGATGTTTGTCTATACAGTTGGTTGCCAATGATGTTTGTCTATACAGTTGGTTGCCAATGATGTTTGTCTATACAGTTGGTTGCCAATGATGTTTGTCTATACAGTTGGTTGCCAATGATGTTTGTCTATACAGTTGGTTGCCAATGATGTTTGTCTATACAGTTGGTTGCCAATGATGTTTGTCTATACAGTTGGTTGCCAATGATGTTTGTCTATACAGTTGGTTGCCAATGATGTTTGTCTATACAGTTGGTTGCCAATGATGTTTGTCTATACAGTTGGTTGCCAATGATGTTTGTCTATACAGTTTGTTGCCAATGATGTTTGTCTATACAGTTGGTTGCCAATGATGTTTGTCTATACAGTTGGTTGCCAATGGTGTTTGTCTATACAGTTGGTTGCCAATGATGTTTGTCTATACAGTTGGTTGCCAATGATGGTTGTCTATACAGTTGGTTGCCAATGATGTTTGTCTATACAGTTGGTTGCCAATGGTGTTTGTCTATACAGTTGGTTGCCAATGGTGTTTGTCTATACAGTTGGTTGCCAATGATGGTTGTCTATACAGTTGGTTGCCAATGATGTTTGTCTATACAGTTGGTTGCCAATGATGTTTGTCTATACAGTTGGTTGCCAATGATGTTCAGGTAGGCATCTTACTCAAAATCGCTTTTTAAAAGTTTATGTAGGCCCATAGTAAATAATAAGAACGTTTCTAGTAAATTAGTTGTTTCTCATCGTGCGCTTTCA
The DNA here is from genome assembly GCA_032209605.1 of Mactromeris polynyma. Classification (NCBI taxonomy): domain Eukaryota; kingdom Metazoa; phylum Mollusca; class Bivalvia; order Venerida; family Mactridae; genus Mactromeris; species Mactromeris polynyma. The sequence continues at coordinate 7,337,352 of JASFXZ010000003.1, read as the reverse complement.
CAGTGGAAAGCTTCAAAATTATTGTTAAACCGCATACTGCGGGGAGCATCTCAATTAGAGTTGCCGCTTCGTTCGTCCGTAACCAAGTAGTGAACGACTGTTCTATATATACGTAAGATAACTCCAGAATATTCGGGAATAAAACAAGCGTTTAATCCACATTTACATTCTTCTACGTTTTAAAATATGCTTCTTGATTGACCATTAATGATTAATTATTATTTCACTTCTTTTATTGTTAATATGATTCAACTGTTGTGATTTTTATTACCTCCCTTTATATATTTTAAAGGACTGTTGTTACTTGTCTTCATTTTCAAGATTGTTTGAACAGTAATTTTTAGTTTCTTTTCATTTTATTTTTTATGAACAAGACGTGCATCAGTCAGTGTTATGACCTGTTATCAGGAACGTGCTCATACTTTGAAGACACTCGATAATTGGCAACGTTTTTGTTCCGCGTTTCCTCGGATCGGAAAATACGTAATACGCCTGTTGTAAATAGTTAATACACATGGAATGAATAAAATAGCTTGTTAATTTAGTTCAACATACTGGTTAACTGTTGCGCCAAAAATTGATTCTGGATATTGTATCGAATTTATTACCACAATTATCATATGATTGTTATAAATAGTGTTCGAAGTTGACAAGGTCACTACGCGAATGTTAGTAAATTGTGATTATTTTGTTGCTTGCTTACCTGTATATGTTCGTCGCTTGACTCATGTTGGTTGTTCAAATGCATGTAAACTCAGTCTTCATTGACTGATAAGCATAATTGGTTTATGTTTTTGGTCTGTTATTCTGTTTATATGCCCGTATACTCATGTATTGAATGTCTGATTAATGTAATGTGTTCACTCTGCTGATTGTTTTGCCAATGATTCATGTATGTTGTTTATATGTATACACACGTACCTGTCTTCAATGTCTGATTAATGTAATGTGTTCACTTTGCTGATTGTTTTGCCAATGATTCATGTATGTTGTTTATATGTATACACACGTACCTGTCTTCAATGTCTGATTAATGTAATGTGTTCACTCTGCTGATTGTTCTGCCAATGATTCATGTATGTTGTTTATATGTATACACACCTGTCTTCAATGTCTGATTAATGTAATGTGTTCACTTAACTGATTGTTTTGCCAATGATTCATGTATGTTGTTTATATGTATACACACCTGTCTTCAATGTCTGATTAATGTAATGTGTTCACTTAACTGATTGTTCTGCCAATGATTCATGTATGTTGTTTATATGTATACACACCTGTCTTCAATGTCTGATTACTGTAATGTGTTCACTTAACTGATTGTTTTGCCAATGATTCATGTATGTTGTTTATATGTATACACACCTGTCTTCAATGTCTGATTACTGTAATGTGTTCACTTAACTGATTGTTTTGCCAATGATTCATGTATGTTGTTTATATGTATACACACCTGTCTTCAATGTCTGATTAATGTAATGTGTTTACTTAACTGATTGTTTTGCCAATGATTCATGTATGTTGTTTATATGTATACACACCTGTCTTCAATGTCTGATTACTGTAATGTGTTCACTTAACTGATTGTTTTGCCAATGATTCATGTATGTTGTTTATATGTATACACACCTGTCTTCAATGTCTGATTACTGTAATGTGTTCACTTAACTGATTGTTTTGCCAATGATTCATGTATGTTGTTTATATGTATACACACCTGTCTTCAATGTTTGATTACTGTAATGTGTTTACTTTGATGTTTGATCAGTCAATGATACTGTTTGTCTGTCCGTTTTGAACATCTTTGTGTATATGTATATATATGTTTTATATTTGACTGCAAATTTGTGTTATGTGCTCTCCTACCTTGGAGGTAATAAAAGTATATATATAGTTTATGTATCGTCGCCACCGGTTTCCCGTATGGGCGATGCCTCCTGGAGAATGTCATTTTAGAATTTTGGAGGATAGTGCATGGTACAGGAGATGGCCCAGTTCCAGAAGCACCCCTTGTTCTTTTACGTGCCGATGTAAAGCATCGTGCACGGACCTTGGTTGTTCAAAGTCTCGTCCGAAAGACTGTTGGTAGGCCTACTGTCAGTGGTGAAGCGGGGAATCGAACCTGCGATCCCTGGATTACCATTGGATTTCAATTAAATAGAATTGAACACAAGCAGTCACTGTAATATAATTTAGAGCTATTTTAGTGTGTTTAGTATACAACATGTGTGTCCGCGTTATAATATCAACAAAGTTTGCAAAGTTTGATGTTTCTGATCGGATGCTTTCACAGAGGCAAGCTACAAATATTACCGCATACTGCCATGCGGGAGACTCTATATAGAGTTTTTGCTTCGTGCGTCTGTAACATGACGGACAACGACTGATGTTTATTATACGTAAAATATCTCGTGAATATTCGGGAATAAAAACGGCGTTTAATCCCAATTTACATTCTTCTACGTATTAACGTATGCTATTTGATTGACAATTCTGAATTTATTATTATTTTTACTAGTTTTATTGTTAATATGATTCAACTATTGTGATTTTTATTACCTCCCTTTATATTTTTAAAAGGTTTTGGCTACTTCCATTTAGCTTCAACATTAATATCAGCGACTTTTTTTTATAAAGTATTAATCTTTAAACGGGTTATTTTCAAATATTGATGAACAAAATGAGTTCCATTTCTGTAATTCCGTTACAAAATGTTTAGTACTTTAGTGCTCTTGATACAGTAAAAATGATTAAACAAATAGTCATAAAATAATTATAAAATACATCGTTAAAATTATGCATCCACAGACCTGTATTGATAGGAGTATGCGTCTGGTTTCAATTAAATACAGTCACTGTAACATAATGAATGTAGAACTATTTATGGTGTTTATTATTAAACAATATAATTATTCTGTGCGTGCGGGTGTGCGTGTTGGTGTGTATATGAACAAAATATGCTTAAATATTTTAAATGCACCGAGTAGGCCCTACATATATATGTACGGGTGAAGGATTTAGCTTTTTAGGACACTATCATATGCCAAAACCTGCTTTAATATTTAACAAAGACGTAGCTTTTATACGTATGTGTAAATAATATCAAACATTTTCTCACTGCTATTGTTGCAATTTTTTCATATTCGAAGAATCAGCTGCTAGTTAGTTCACCCTCGATCTGATCTGTGCACATTTTATACTTCAGTATCGTATTGTGTTCTGTTCCATAACATTTTAATATACAATTAGCGACTGATCCTCAGTTTTACCTTGTAAATATTGTTTAATCGAATGTGATATTTATTTTACTATGATTAACATGAGATATGAAAGGAAAATGACTGCTATGCGATCACTAAGGCAACCATCCCTGTACATGCATAGTCTCATGACATGATGCAGACTCATTTTTACAACCAAATAATAGGTCAATAGGTTTTGGCAATTGTTGGTAATTTGTGAAAGATACCACAGAATGCGTATATACGCACTGGACTGAATATCAACAAGGACCGAAGGTAAATGAAGACATAGACCGCCTGACGTGTTCGTACGTCTACGTCCTTGGTGAAGAGACCATTTCTCTTAGGCTCTGAATCTTGTATGACTACCGTTGGAGACTTTGCAATTGAATAAAAGTATGCTAACTAAGTGACAATACAGAAGACAAGGTTCTATAAAAGGTTCTGTCTCAAAGTTGATTTAACAATTATAAAAAATACGTAGCATAAGTAAGTAAGATACATTGTAGGACTAGTAAATATACTGAAGTGATAAAGAAACGCAGGGTAAATGTTTAAGTTGATTTAAATCAATGTTTAAATGCTATTTACAATATTTTATATGAGTATAAAGAACGATCCTTGTTGAATAATCTCCAAAAACTCCTGTTGTTACAGCTCTGATTCTCCTGTGCATGTAATCCACCAGTCCGTCCGTTCGTCTTGCTGGGTCGAGAGAAGCGGGTGATTCTAGCGCCGCCGTACCTTACACTCAATTAAGTAAGTCCCATCAATGTTCCATTGGGGATATATCTGGACTGTACGGCGGCCTGTTCAGTGGAACAATGATGTGGTTAGCCAGGAAGTTTCGGCAAGATCTGCCCACGTGGAGCAGAGCATAACATTATCGTGCTGGATAATCATCATGAGTCATGCGTTTAAATAATTAAATATTTTATTTTGAAGCAAATGGCGAACATTCCTCCCTTTGGTGTAAATACGGCGATTATGAGTGCCTACCGTATTATTAAGAGCGGTTTCAGCGACAGTAAGGTGACGATTACGCACGTGGGCTAGATAGTCTGAATAGTGCTGTTTTGATGTTGCGACGTCACTCGCGGACGCCTAGATGGCGGTTTGTCGACAAAACGTCAAGTGTCTCTCAGACGTCGGACAATACGGTCTGTTGTGGAAATATTCACCCCGAAATACCTAGTGCTCAACTTGTTGCTGCCTTTGGTCCTGCTGCTAGCATTGCTATTGCCCGACCACTTTGAACTATCATCAACCGTCCCGGTTGCCAGGCACTAAAATATTATTCCATTGCTGCTTATATTTAATATTCATTCTTATACACAAATATCTTTGTTCTGTTCTGTGTTTTCTTATATTAGTCCTACATATGTTTGATATTGTATTTGTAACATGTATATTTACTGTCTTGACTATCTCATATGTATGTGTATTTTGTTAATGGTCAAAGGCACTGTATGTGCAGATTGTAGTAACGTATAGTAGGGCCTATGTTTTTTTCGAAAGAGGCTACAATAAGTATCATGAATTTATAATAGGCTACATTCTGATAAATTAGTAGGCCTACTGCCCGGGGCAATTTCATAATGACACAGCGGGTGGCTAATTAAGTCGTGAACGATAATGATCATAAAATTATATCATAAATCGGTAAATCACGGAGGCTTCCGAGTGTTTCCGACCACCGTGCCCATGCCCACTGATTAGCGACACTCGCATCGATAACTATATCGGCTAATATATGATGATGAAGATTCTTCGGTATGCAATCATTTCTTGAATTTAACATACCGCAAATTTTTACGACTGTCACCTTTTGCTATTAAGAGAAACCCAATAACGATCGCACATTTATATGAAGTAGTTCTCCGGAAATAAGATAGCTATACATTGTGCCTCTTCTTTAGTGTAGACGTCAATAATGTAAATTTATTGTTGTCATCAAAATATACTGGATCTGAAAACACGAAATATTCATGAACGTAGAAATAAAATATCAAAGTAACATGTGAATTTCTCAGATAATAAAACCAAACAGTCTTCGGATTGAATAACGGTCTCCTTGTAAAAATGTTCAGTTAGTACTGAATTTGTTCCATTTCTTATTTTATCTTTCGGCCAATGACAAATCTTTTCTTGATATTCAATTATCTAGACGCTTCGTTTTCCAACTATATCGCTTTCCTGCAAGCGCTTCGATGACGTTCTGCATAATTAACCGGCCGAAAAGACCTGAGAGAACAAAACATTGAGGAATATTTGCTTTTTCTCGCTATTTAAGTTGTAACTTATTTGCTTCTGATGGCATAATATGTTCTGGACTTAACTTGCTATTGGAAAAGGTTCTGACAATGCTGAAATAATGAAAATTCTGCGTATTTTTCTCTGAAAATAGTTTCCCACAGTGCTCTGCGATTTTGCCGCCATCTTGTTTATTTTCGTTCCTTGCCCGTTGATTAATTTGGATTTTTCTCTGTCAGACATACCCCTGACAAGGGGTTAAGCCTGCAGACATTGGGCGAATTGCTAGTAAGCACGTGAAAGTGACCGTCACCGAAAAGGGTCAAGCCACGCCAGAGCGGGATCGACAGCGCACGGTCACTGTAAGAAGTGTTCAAAACAGCATGAATCATGTAAATGGGAAAGATGAAGAGGCTATGGAAATATCAAGAGATGGTAATATGCTTCAAGCTTAAATTTTCTATGATCTGCATGTTGCATATCTACATTCTTGGGAGTGATTAACCTGATTGCAGTTTTTGAAACATTAAAATAACATTATGTCTATTGAAAATTCTTAAACTGTCCTTCCTTTGTGGAGCTGGGATCTATAAATAAGCCCTGCGAAACAGGTTGTGAGTGATGGCCTACAGTCTCCAAATTTTAAACTTAAAAATGTCTAAAACTATGTACAGTGCTGTCTCCCTTAGTGGTTGGATAGTCCTATAATTAAGACCAAACATAACTTATTTCACATGCTGCAACAGGGATTGCAGGTTCGATCTCCCTTTTCAACACTGACAGTACTAACAGACGAGACTTTGAAAACCCGAGGTCCTGTGAACGATGTTTTACATCGGCATGTAAAAGAACCGGGGGTGCTTCTGGAATTGGGGCATCTTCTGTATCGCGCACTATCCTCCAAAAAGTCTAAAAATTACTTCAAATCCGCCGGAGCAGTCGCCCAAATGGGAAACCAGTGGTGACGATAAATAAACGCAAATACACAGTTATTTCACATTTTTCTGTTATGTAGGATCTTGTTGGCTTTCAATCAATATCGTGTAGAAGTCTCTCGCACAAATCGTTGTAGCTCATACTTCCCAAAACTTTTTAAATTTCAAATGTAATCTACATCTACATGATACTCCCAACAATCAGAACTTTGATTATGACAGGGAGGCGCAAGACAGGTGACAGTGGTTTAAAAGAGATTTAGTCTTGTGCTGTACAAGTTAAAAGGAAAAAAGACTAGTGCAAATGTTAAAAATTGGTAAAAACAGGATGCGGATTTAAAACAGCATTAAATTTCATTGGTTAATATATTTCAGTATTGCATAATTTGACAATTTTTAGTAAACTTGGTTGATATATGGCTAAAAACAAAAGCTTATCGTATGCACACCATTATTCTTTCAGTGTGTGACTACAAACATGCTTTCTAAATGATTTGTAAAACATAAACTGACAGGAAGCTATGCACTTTTTGTGAATTTGTTTGGTTTCTCAACTATCAAACTTCAGTTATTAAAAGATCCAGTGTTATGAAGAAAAAACAAAATCAATTATGCAGACGCACCGCCTCCACTTCTCCCTAATTTCACCCCACTTCTCCCTATCTCAACTGAAGGGAGAAGTGACTTCTCCCAAAATTTGAGCCTAGCTTGTTCCCTGCCTTTAAACTTGTTGGTGGAGGAATGATTTCTACGAAGCTTGGAATAAAGATAGATCATAATTTATGACAATAAGAGTTAGTGCAGAGTGAACCATGTCTGTCAAGTGCATTTGTCCATCCAGTATTAAACTCGTAAATTGGACAAATGCCAAAATCATACATTTTCAATTATTCATTAATATTGAAAGTTTTATTGTTTCAAACAATAGGTTTTTAATATAAAAAATGTACATATATTTGACTACAATACATACTTGACATTTGTATTGATGAATTGATATATTTTTATATGTATGCAAATTTTGTCTAGACAATTACCTTTTTCTCTGTTTAAACTTTTTATTATTTTAAATAATAAAGAGTTTAAACAAAATAATAAAGAGTTTTAAACAAAATAATAGAGTTTAAATGGAGTGCATATTATTTGTCCCTACTATGGACTTTTATCCGATAATTCCCTTTTTGTTTATAATTATGCACTATCAGATTATGCTTTAACTTGATAATTAATTGTTTATATATTCCTATGTGTATTGAATATTTTCAGTCAGGAAAACAATAATGAAATTCCATAATTCCATAATCACTTTCTGTGTTTAATATAATTACCACACTTCCTAACGTGGTCCGCAAATACTTTTCTTAGAACTTTCTCAGTGTAACTGAATACAATAAAAACAAACAGTTTTGTAATGTGAAATGTTTGATGTAACCTAATTTCTTTACATTGTCATTTTGTAGTGCTATATAATTGCAGTACTTAGTTTTTCCTCAATTCAGTAAGCTATTGTCACCACACAAGGCATATATGTTACTTGACATTTGCCAAATCCTCATTACACTGATGTCATTATCATTTCTTGTTGGGCCATTTGAATCAGAACTGTCGAGAAATTGGGATGGCATTAACAGAAGTTGGGATGGTCAATGATATACTTATATTCCTCAAATGGAGAGAATTACTGAAACTGACCTTGAAACTGAACAAAAACACTATTAAAGTTTTCTCAAAGTAAATGGTACAGGTAATATTTCCAAAATTTCTCTGTAATTTATTAATTTGTCAAGTTTTGTTAGTAAATCTTCAAATGATCAAGACTCTTGTCCCTTGGCAGATTTCCACATTTCTTGGCACAAATTAAAAATTTGATCAGATATGTAGAACTATTAAGAATAAAAGTATCCACTGACTTATCAAAGATAAAAATCTAAACAAATTAAAGCATCTTCATTTTTGCTGACCGAGGCCATAGAAAACACTACTTGTACTATTCAAACCTTCCTTCAATCATTGTGTTTTATGGTTTTCATCATGCTCATTACTGAGAAATTTCTGTGAACACCAGTGGATTAGCATGTCGATATTCCCTAGAGCGATTGCTTAATGTTAAGCTCACCGGGATCGCCCTATGTCCTTCGTCGGCCGTCCTCTCCGTCATCAACAATTTAGATTGCTAACACTCTAGAGGTAACGTCTTTTACCTGATCTGCATGAAACTTGGTCAGAATGAATGTTTGTCTCTTGAAATGAAATCTAGGCCCAAGTTCTAAACTGGGTCATGTGGGGTCAAAAACTAGGTCACTAGGTCAAATTATAGTAAAACCTTGTTAACCCTCCAGAGGTCACATTTTTGACTCGATTTAAGTGAGACATTGTCAGAATGTTTGTCTCAATCAAATCTAGGCCAAGTTCGAAACTGGGTTATCTGGGGTAAAAAACTAGGTCACAGGATCAATTTATTGAAAATCCTTGTGGATTCTCGGGAGGCTGAATTTTCTACCGAAACTATATAAAACTTGATCAGAATGTTTGTCTTAATAAAATGCAAGTCCAGTGTGGTACTGGGTCATGTTGGGTCAAAAATAGGTCACACAGTCAAATCATTGAAAATCCTCATGGCTGTGTACTCAGGTGAGCGATATAGGGCCACCATGGCCCTCTTGTTTATTTACTGATTTTACTCATCCTTGTTTCAAACAATGGACATAACATATCTTGGTCTTACAATTTAGATGTCCAACTAAGTATCAAATATGCATATTATGAGATACTGGATAGTAGTTATTAATCTATTGGTTCTTTATCAAATGATAAAGTAAAACATTTTTGGATGTAATATTTCTTTGTGTATTCAGAAGCTGAATAGGTTGCTAAGGTAATACATATTTTATGTCTATACTATTTTTATTCACATAGACAATTTACGATTGTATAAAGGATAAGGTTGTAGTACTTTTGGATAAATCCCCAAATCTCAAGTTCTAACTTGTTGCCTTCTAGAACTGTTTAACACCAGACTACTTGATATATATATTAACCCAGTGTCCTGGAACCTTTAATAACTGATGTCAAATTTGGATGGTCATATATCAATGTTTCATTGATTGTTCGTTGCTTATTTAGAAGTAATGCCATGTTAGTTTTGTATGTCTTGAGTCTCTTGACTGCAGTAATCACCAGTTTAAGACCTTGTAAGGCTATTTTTTCTCTATTGATTTTAGAACTTTCATAATTTTGACATATATATACTTGTATAAGAAACAATGTGATAGTTACAAATAATTCCTGTTTAGAGTATGAACAATATTACTGATGAAAAACATCGTAATGTTGTTTACAAAATATGCCATGTTTGACCTTGTTGTGATTTCTGTAAATGTCCAATGTGATATCGTGACTTCCTCTGTGCGATGTAAATATTTAATGGAGCTCATGTATTGATGTCAAACTCGACTACATCTACAGCATCCAATTATATGTAAAGGGACTGTAAAGCTATAATGACATGTTGAGATATTACTCATATATATATATACATCTGCTTGTGGCAATAGAAACGTCATCTATCAACAGGGAATGTAAACTAAAAACAAGAAACTGAGTGAGCCGTACTGGTCTATAAGATAAGAAATGACTGTCTTGTGCATCAATACTGACTTCTTAAATTCATTGAGACAATGATAATTTGTGAATAGCAAAGTTTTAGGGTATATTAAGATTTTGGTATATTCTAAATAGTGCAGATGTTTTGAAACAAATTTGTATTTATCCATAACTTTTGTCCAGAGCATTTCTCCAAAATTTTCCAGTAACTTTTTAGCTCACCTGAGGCCAGAGTTTTTATATTTTTAGATTTACGGGAGCGCCGTACCTAAATATTGCCAAACCCAAATAAAATTCAATTTCTTACTTTTACTTTAATTTAGTGCTATTTAACCTATACTCAATTTCACAATGTATTTTTCGCGCGCAGACTGGTTTACCAATCATCACTCAAAAAGCCTATAAAAAAAGATGTTTAATGTTCAAAAAATCGACTTTTACTACAAGTATTGTAAATTAAACTTACCCCAATGTTTAAATTAGCATTTTAATATATATGTTAAATCCTCAATAAAATCATGTGGTTAATTTTGAAAGTTATTCCAAAAACAGCGATAAAAAAAACCCATGTAAAGAAATGTTCACAGAGCACGATTTCATCAACACTATTTCTAAACAAGTTGGTACTTCAATTCTGATATTTTCATCAAAGTTTAATTGTATTAATCCATTTCCACGCCAATTGAATAGTGTCAAAGACTGCTGTGAAAAACAATCTGGGTTTAATAATCTTTTAAAAAGGTGTAAAGATAGACCAAAGAAAGGATGTAAATCATGCAGCAATACATCATCATGACATTTTTTGTGTACACAAGTCTGCTATTTTCTGAAAATTTCACCAGCACAAAATCAATATTAAAGTAGGTCAAATCCAGGTACTTATTGTCTGTGTTGCAATTCTTGTGACAAAAATTTAATTTTCAACAAGAATAAACATCAAAGATGTTTGAAGTCGCTGGCTAAGTCTTTGAAGTAAATATTTTTGGATGACAGTTGCAGCCACATTGTGAATTACAAATTGAGATCAAAGATTGATATGACCTAATCATTGCAATTATCAATGGGATTAATTATATCAAACAGAAAAAGGAATATGAAATAACACATAATAAAGATCTCCTGGAGTTTTAGGACTTATGTTTTTACAGCTAAAGCATGGGGCAATTTAGTGACCAGTAGGACTAATCTTCTGTCTAGGGCGTGGCTTATGAATTGCAAAACAATTAGCATCAACCAATCAGATTAAATGAACCATAAGAAATATATATTAATTAATGTCAATTATCATTAGCTGTGAGAATACTGAAGTCAATTTTAACATTTAGGACTTTTTGTTTTTCATGTGCCAACATACGCCAATGTACAGGGCGTGTTTAGTCTACACTACAACAAAATTGATGTAAGAAAGTCATGCATTTTAAGATATGCAGAACGTTCTATGTACAACATCATGTCAAAATTATTCTCTAGTAGGTGCATTTATTCTCTAGTAGGTGCATGCATATTGCTTGGTAAAAGTTTGTTGGAAAAACAATGAAATCCAGGAACTGATGAAGTAACAAATCGATCAAATTATTTTAAAAAAATTGTGGATAAAAAAATAAAATAATAAAAAAAATCTTTTTTATTTTTATTTATTTTTCCTATGATTGATTTTTCAAGTTTTATTTTATTTCCTCCTCCTTTTGCAGAAATTTAAAAAATCTCCCGTAAATCTAAAGATAAAAAACTGGCCTGAGCACAAGGTGAGCTTTTAGGATTGATGAATGTCAGTCGTGCATCTACATTTTCTTTAAACAACATCTCCTATACTACTGAATAGATTTTGTCCAAACTTCACAGGAATGATCCTTGGGTGGACCTCTTTTAAAGTTGCATAAATCTTTTCGGTCTGCTTCATAAGTAGGTCACGGGAGCTAAAAATAGATTTTAACAGTGTAAACTTTGAAAATCATCTTGTCCAAAATCCTAAGGTCTAGAGCTTTGATATTTGGTGTGTAGCATTGTCTAGTGGTCCACTTTAAAGATTGCATAAATTATAAAGTTCGGTAAAAAAACATGGCAGTGTATTCATGTGAGCGATATAAGGGCCATCATGGCCCTCTTGTTTAATCTTGACACAATGATGGAGCCCATTGAGAGGATGACCAAGCAGGGACTCCCCTGGCTTTTTTATATATGTAGCCATGACTTTAGCCAATTGAAAAAAGTTGGAGCCCTTTCTGAGCCACTTTGAGCCACCAGAGCCAGAACCGTTCATTTATGATATAAAGAGGTCAATTAAGACAGAAATTATGTAAATATAATGTAAAACAACACTTTTATTTCATTCATGACGTTAAAACAATACTTATCATTTTCAAATTCTAATTTCTATTTCTGTTAACAATCAGTAAATGGCCAGTTCATTCTCTGCCAAGGAATTCTCTTGACATACTTGTATATATATACAACCTGGCAACATCAGCAGCATCCTTTTCGTCTGAAAATATACAGTACACGATACATTACATTTGTTATCACATACTATTTGGTCATAAACCACAAAAATGGCGACATGATGCAGCCCATGTGAAAAGCATGCAAATAATGCTATTTTAAAATATGTTATCAAAAATATTTATCAAAAATACAAAAAATTCAATGAACATTACTTTAGTTTTGCTATTGACAGCTGAATGATAAACAATAAATCACATCTATTATAGAAATACAGAACAAATAAATTGAAGCAATTCAAGGATCATAAACTGAAATATTATAAATAATTACCCTTGATGTTGTGGAATGTTTCTTAACTGAATCTTTCTTCAATGCATTGCAGCCAGAAACGAATCTTATCTACATAAAAGCCACTTATTTATGACACATGTTGTATGTCAATTGTTAGCCATTGACTTATCATTTATGTATATAACACTAAGATAAATCACGGTCCGATTAATTTTCAACACATGCACTGTTTTCCATAGGATTTTCAGCTAGATGTCCTTGGACCCTCGTGTATAACAAATTTGGGGGGGGGGGGTCCTTTGTAAATTTGTACGGTCCAAGATATGCAGTTTATACTTGACAAAAGTTTATTTTAGGGGTCCCAGGGATGCACAGTAAGTTGAAAATGGAGTCCCTAGAAAGAAAAGGGATTCAGGGACTAAAGATTTCTGCGTCAGGGAAATCCGTGATCCTCATCAAATATATAATACATGTACAAATTGAAACAAAACGTTTTATGATGCTGCTCAATAATCAATGTCAGGCTGATGAATATGAAATGTGCCTCAGTAGGAGTGTGCATCCGAGGTTCTGACCTTGAATGTTAATCATTTATCTTATTTTATCCAGTCATGATAGCAGATATCGGTATGATGATATACAAACAATTTCTTTTGTTCAATTTTACCACCTAATTTCGGCCGTTTCCCCTAGCAAAAAAGGCTCCATTTTTCAAAAAAAAAGGACACTTTTTTTACCATCCTGAAAAGAGCACTTTGAGATGGAAGAGGGAAAAGTAATAATACATTCATCAAAAGCAGGAAATTAAAACATAAGTAAAATAACCATGCTCTTATTTTCCCAAATTTGGGATGTCACGCATATTTTTTCCAATTGAAAAAGGTAGTAAAATTATTATTTTTTAAATCACTATTTACAACAGTACAAAAAACTTCATTAAAGTAAACCAGCATATTTATATGCATTATGATTTGTTTCTTGTCTCTTTCGATTTTTCGAACACATTTTTATCGGGAATTGGTGTTTTAGGTGGTATTTGTCAAAGAAGATAAATTATATATTTCCGTCAATAATACTTACTCAACGCTAACCAGTGCAATAACAATTGTTTCAGATGCACTAGATAAAAGTAACAACACAATGGCAAATGCTGTAAATGGAGAAGTTGAAGAAGATGGAGTGGAGAAGAAACAGGAAGAGGAAGAGATGGAAGAAGGTTAGATACGTTTCTTTCTAAGTTAGTTCCTTGCTTGAAGGACAACCCCATATTATGTACTACTTATGTTTGGAACTATGCCTTATGCATATTTCTTTGTACATTGAATGGCTTGGCCACATAGAAGTTTTGCAACTTCAGGTTGTTGCTCTGTCCTACCCATCTTTGCTATAGTGAAACTAACTGATTTACAACTCAACTTTGTTTTAATTGATTGTTGTTCACAGATAAAAACGCATTATTCCACATTTTTGAGGAGTTGTGTCTGTATCAGACTTGCAGGTTTGTGTATAAGACTAACTAGGTATGATTAGGATTGAAAGCTATAAAACTCAAGTTATGAAGAAAACAATTTGCTTACACCCGTTTATTCATTTATTACCATACTTGGTGATTCAATCATTAATGATACACCTATATAAACAATTTAATAAACATAGATGAAATAGACACAAAAGAGAACTGATTATTGTAACAATGTAGTCACTACAAGCAAAGATCTGATGAGATACAATCACTTATCAAATGTTTTCTTTGAAATAATACATTGATATTTAGACTGTTTATCAAGTTGTTTAATTTGGTATGTAAACATTCTGATTGATCGAATAATTCAGCTTTTTTCAAATTCACGATGATAACCGAATTTTCATACAGTTAAATGCTTGTGCTTGTATATATATATCTTTGTTCACTGTCCTATACAGTTTCTTTTGATTGTTGTAAATCTATTGCATGGAAGAATTGTTGTGCACTGTTCTCTGTATAGGAAACAAAACTGTATTCAGATTGTTTCAAATGGTGTGCGAGTTGCTAGCATATTTAATGGATTAGGATGAGAATGAACAATTTGTGGTCAAACAAATGTTCAGTAGTGAGCAATCTGTCAGTAGACCTTGCAATAAGTGTTTTAAGAAATTTATTAGGCGTTGGAGTCACAAGTTACTAAAGAATTGACCTTTCAATATGTGAAGCATGTCTCAAGCATTATTAAGAGTTGTAAAATAGTAATATTCTACTGTGTAGTGATTTGCATAGTTCAAATGCTAAACATCACACTGAGTAGTTGTAAAAATGTATGCAGATTGTTTCATGTAAAAAACCGAACATGCCTATCACCTGTAGATACATGGCATAATGTTACACATGTTGTAAACATTTAGTAACTATTTAACATCATTATACCTATTACTTATTCATGAAAACTTCAAACAAACAATAGGTATATAATTCATTGGCTTGTATCATGCATAATTCATATACAAACTTGTAGCTAATTTTGAGGCATGTATATTCAATACCCAATTATTAACGCATGACAATTTTTAAGATATATCAGGTTCATATATATTTGGCTAATTTAATTATTGATTTACCATATTATTATCAAAAGCTATAAATGTTGATGTCGATATATAGTTTCTATTTTTCTACATTGTATAATTATACTGTTGTCATAAATCTGCTTAATATTCTGTAATGACTGCTGGTATTAGTCTAACTGAAGTCTTTATAATTATATCATGAACATACTTTTGACATGATTATTGTTTTATTTCTTGATTTGAGAACATAAATTTGACTGTCCTTCAGGGCCTTGGTATAAAAGGATGTCAGGTTATAAAAAAACCCATAATACTTTATAAATAAAGTCGGTCCACTGGTCTAAATATCTCCAACTTATTCATTGTTGAATTGTTCAGATGTTTGAACATATTGCATTTTCTGGTCTAACCTGTAATGAAATGCCTCCTGCACAAGATATAAATATGCTGTGTTAATATGAGTCCCAAAAAGTTTAATTTCACTTGATTATTGTAAAATTTGATGGTAGATTTATGCATGTGAAACATTATTAATGAAACATACTTCATTCCATTTTTTTTATTTTGAAGATGACAGTAAGGCTGAGGCTACTTTTAGTTACACTGTTGAAAATGTCAGCAAACTGAAGGAGTCGGTACTTAGTCCCAAATGTATGGTGCGCAACTTGCCTTGGTACGTATATGTGGTCTTTGTCCGTAAACATTTTTCTTTGATATTCATTATAAATGTGATTTTGACATGTCAATACAAGTGCTGCATTAGTAGGAATTACTGCAATACCTGGATAATATTACTATTCTCGAATTTCTATACAAGCATGACATGATGTCCCAAATGTGTAAACTTCAATACATTTACATTGTGAATATGAAGTTTGATATTAAATATACATAGCTTTCAGTCATGCTTGCATTCGTCAATTTAAACCCAGACAACTGTCGTGCTTTCATACTTCAATTTAAACCCAGAAACCATAGTATAAAATCATAATCACTATTCAGCATAAAATGAAAGACATTCTTTTCCTTGAATTTTTTTTTATTCAAATTTATATTTTAAAATGTTTTCATGATTGTTAATTTGTGTTGTAGGAAAATAATGGCCATGCAACGTACAACCCAACATAGTGGCGACAAGTACAACCAGAAAAGTCTTGGTTTCTTCTTGCAGTGCAATGCAGATTCTGACTCCACGTATGTATTATTTGTCGTTTGATGAATTATTGTCAGGAGTGTCTCAATAAGAGCCTGGTAACTTAAGCATCATCACCTGGCTACTCTTCTTGTATGAGTGATCATAATTAAGGGTAGTACCCCCCAGATCCCACATACTTAGGATGATTTCTCGGCTAATTAAGAAATTAGTGACACCCCTGATTATACTGGGTATCTATTGGTTTGACCCTCTCTTCCATGTTCATATATTTGTCCTAATTATATTTCAACTAATCAGAATGTTCATAACAATCTCATAGCATTTTTGTTGTATTTATACATTGTTGAATCTATACTATTTTCTGTATTGGTGATTGCTTATTCGTAAAATAAAGTTCGACTGACCATGATAGAGTTCCTACATGGTTATTGCATTTTAATATAAACAAATGTGTCAGCTAACGGTCTGTGTAACCACTTGTGACTTATGGTTTTTATATTCATTGAGAATTTTCCAATATTTGGAGGGAGTCAGTGATACTGTAATGGAAATACAAGCTAGGTGTGTATTGTTACATATATAGATTTTTAAATTGCTTGGTAGACAAAGTAAATAGTAGTATTGTTTAATTTTATATTACAGGTCATGGTCATGTAATGCTGCTGCAGAGTTAAGAATTATTAATCAAAAGAAAGACGGAGAGGACTTTGTTAGAAGTAAGCTACCAAATGATCTTGAGTATTATTTAGTCGTGTCAAGTGTCATTTATTATATATGAGTTTTATGATAGCCCAATATGTCAATATCTAGATGATTTATTCGATTACTGTCCCAAACAGTGAAATGTATACCTATGTTGAATGTTTAAGTAAGGCTTATGGCCTGGCTCATCCTTAAACATTGTTTGTTCAGTCTACCTAATTCTGTAAATGGGCCCTACTCAAAAGACTTTTGAGGTGTCTTGAGTGGGGATTTTTTTTGGATGGGTATTGATAATTGAAACTTAATATATTGTGAAAAGTAGTAAGTGAAAAATTACTTACCAACTCACCTTAATTGTGCTGAGTATGTTTATAGCAAACAAAACATTATTTAGGATGGCCTTATGGTGAGGAATTACAAAAAAATCTCTGAAACCAATGCTGATATTTCTTAAAAAAATATTTGAAAATGAAGTTTCTAAATGAGATGTTTATCTTGAAAGCCAAATTTTCTTCTCTAAAACATTGATAATGAAAGTGAGCAAGTCAAGTTGGCTTGTTAGCAAGAAGTGGGCAAGCAGTCTTTGAAGCCTCATTAAAGTAATAATAGCACATGTATAAGCCTTTATTCCTCTGCATTTCTTGGTTGTAATTAATTGTTCAAACATTTTGTCTTTCCAGAAATTCAGCATCTTTTTTACAGTAAGGAAAACGATTGGGGATACAGTCATTTTCTGCCTTGGAATGTAAGTTACCTTTTTTCTTCATGTTGCGTAAAATGTGTGAATTATTACTACATTTACTTAGTTTCATCAATATATTTGTAAAACTGAGACAATTGTAAACTATAATTTTGTTCAGAATTTATTGATTTTGTTGTCATAGTTGGTCAAGAAAATTGGAAATATGAAGTGTGCATATAGGAACTGACTGTTGTGATATATGTATACACTGCTCTCTTCCAGGAATTGCTGGATCCTGACAAGGGTTTCTGTAAAGATGATAAAGTAACTCTACAAGTACATGTTATTGCTGATGCTCCACATGGTGTGAGGTAATTATACATGTTGTTTTACTTCATTCTTGTAATTATATAATAATAATAATATAATAATAAAATCTTTATTAAAAGATGAAAACACCCATTTAGCCAGGGGCTTATCTAATTTCGGGTCATCTATAAAACTCATGTATAAATATTACAATACAGCTACAGAAAAATGAAGAAAATTATTAAAACATCTACAATACAATATAAAAAATGACCCTGAATAAAAAGGAACAACATAAAGGATACCATATCTGTAAACAGTAGTGACCACATATATAGTTTCCTTTATGCATTTTCACCCATTTATTCCATTAGAAGTAAGCAAGAATTATTCATGGTTTATCTACTTGGAAACAAGTGTAAGCTTGTGTATTTAGACATTAATTGCTTTATGAGGCTCTTTATTGCTGCAGTTCCAGAAAATTTCAATGATTGTTGTGATATTGTGGTTTTGATTTTCAGTTGGGATTCAAAGAAGCACACTGGTTTTGTTGGCTTGAAGAATCAAGGTGCAACTTGCTACATGAATTCTTTGCTACAGACACTTTTCTTCACAAATAAATTAAGAAAGGTGAGGCACTGCCTGTTTCTTAGAATTAGTTTTGGTAATAAGGATGACTTTAAACATACTCTGTGTATTCTGTGGTAGTAATGATACAGCTAATGCATACAAAGTGCTTGAGAATGAGCTTTTGAGATCGAATTTTGTCCTTCTTCGTCTGTGTGTCATCAGATCTAGTATTAACACATTGGACACCACTTATCGTTACCAAGAAACTCTTGTAGGGTATATGGTCATGATTCAAAAGTTGGATAGTAATTATTGCTCTTGAACAACTTTTGCCATTGTACACTTTGCTGACACAGTAGTGGTCCCATTTCTTCACCAGTGTCACAAAATTAATGTCGATTGTGTATGTCCTAAAGCTTCTTTATCTGTGATGAGTTGGATAATGGGCCAGATTGCTCACATAATCTGAATGATGACCATCATAAGACCATCTTATGATAAAATTAAAAATAAACATCAAATGTTAGAAACTGTATTTCTTGACCGATGTTAAAAATATTACATAAATTGATTTGTGTATTTGTGTGAGCTATGAGGACCCTCCAGTTTAGCTTTGATAATTTGATATACGTTTATATTCTGGTGTTCAAGAGGTGTGCTCTTAGTAAGTTTGATAATTGGTTGTCAAATATTCTATCAGCACTGAAATTCATCCAGTAGTTGGACGAACACTGATTTACTTAGATACTTAAGTTTTCCATGGTCCTGTCTATTGTGCACATCTTTTATAATGTGAAGTTGAAGCTCCAAACAATATAGAGTTTTACTTTGCATTTACTTAGGTTACACTTTGTTGTATGTATTTGCAGGCTGTGTACTTAATGCCAACTGAAAGTGATGATCCGACAAAGAGTGTACCATTAGCTCTGCAGAGAGTTTTCTATGAACTACAGTTTTATGACGCTGCAGTTGGAACCAAGAAGCTCACAAAATCCTTTGGGTCAGTAAACTAAAAAGTGTATGGTCATGTCATAAATGCCATAATGTCATAAATATTGAATTCATACTTGAAGGACAGTTTTTAGGCTTTGGATAATAATATTTTACTACCAATGGTTTGTTCTGGAATGTCATTTTGTGCTTATGAGTCGCCATGTTTATTGCATGTTGGTCAATTTGAGCATTTCTGCATTATTAAATTAAAGTCATGGCATTTTCTATCTAGATTGGTTTTTACTTCTACATGTGTAGCAATGATAGAGACAGTTTTACCAAGTTAATCAAGTCACAGAAATTATATCATTGCTGTAATTGTTGAGATTTGGAGGGTATTGTTGTGGTAATGTTTTTATTATTTTCAACTTCAGGTGGGAAACTTTAGACACATTTATGCAGCATGATGTTCAAGAATTGTGTCGAGTTGTGAGTAGTTTGTGTTGTTTGTTGTTGTATAATATTATAATACATTGGTGCATAGATTTATAAAATAACTTGATCAGGCCTCCTAGTGAATTTAAAAACCAGAAATAACTTTTTAATTTACTATCTTAATTCTTTCTGGAAAACCTTTAAAAGACCTGTAGTTCACTCTCCATATCTTTAGATTTAGAAGTGCTCATGGTGAGCTTTTAGGATCGATGATTGTCCGGAGTCCTTTTTCGTGTGTCTCTTTTTCTTTAAACAACATATACTACTGAATGGATTTTGTCCAAACTTCACAGGAATGATCCTTGGGTGGACCTCTTTCAAAGTTGCATAAATCGTTCCAGTCTGCTGCATAAGTACTATTCAGGTGAGCGATATAAGGGCCATCATGGCCCTCTTGTTATCCATTTAGTAAGATGTTCTGTATTGAGATTGATGTAACTTTAGTTGATTTTTTTCTCCTTTTATTTTAGTTACTTGAAAATATGGAAAGTAAAATGAAGAATACATGTGTGGATAGTACAATTCCTAGACTGTTTGAAGGAAAAATGTTGGTAGGTGCTACACTGTAATATTTGCACAAACATTGTTACATTTTAAGTGAATGTATTGTTTCTAATGAAAGAGTCTTCAATTTTATACCTATAAGACTCGCAATGTTTGGAAAATACACTTGGATGTTTTTCCTTAATTTCATATTTCATACACCTGGACATTTTTAACTATCATTTTGAATAGCTAGCCTTTATTCTAGTTACTGAATGTGTTCAGTTATTTTCTTTGAATGTCCCTGAATACCATTAATCAAATTTCATTGATTAATGCTGCCTTAGAATATACAAACCATACTGGATATCCGATATGTCATGCTTGAACTGTTTATAAATGAATTGCTGGACAAATAATTTATTCCTTGCAATACAAGTGTGCTGTTCAGTTACTGCAATTTATTTGATATTGAGACTGTTTATGCTTTATGTAATCTATTTCAGTCTTACATCCGATGTAAACATGTTGAATATTGTTCACAAAAAGAGGAGGCATTTTATGACATTCAACTCAATGTAAAAGGAAAGAAAAATGGTATGCACATATGGGGATTGACTATTGATTAAGTTGTTTTTTTCTAGTATTTGGTCATTGGTACAATAGTATTGCTCTGTAAATGGAAGGCTTTTCGTATTTTGCTGTCTTAAAATATATGAAATATTATGCAAATGTTTGCCAATACTCTGCTTCAGTGTGCACATCTCTCCTGCTGTTGTAAATATTGATAATGTTAAGTTTATTAATCACTTACTTGATAAAAGGCTTGTAAAGTTATTAAGAACATGTTAGGAATATTCCAGGACATTATATACATAATTATATATACCGGTATATATAATACTTTTTTTCAGCCCTTTTGTCTAATTCAGTACCCTTCTGCTCATTATCCCCACAACAATAGTTTCAACCATATTGAGAATGGCTAAAACGCAGCCAAGAAAATTCTCATTCTACAAGATTGGCTTACTTGCCTTAAATCTTTATATTGTGTATGTTACAGTGATTGAGTCATTCAAGGAGTATGTAACAGTAGAATCTTTAGATGGAGACAACAAATATGATGCTGGAGAGCATGGCCTTCAAGTAAGTGTTTTATTTATTGTTGTACTGTACCGGATGCTGTAACCAGGGTTTTCCCTTGAATTTTCTTTTAGGGGGTCACAGTGTCCCCTAGGGGCTTCATTTGGGGGTCATTTGTCAAATTTGGGGGTCATTTTTATGCTTTTTTTAAGTCTCCACAGAGTTTTAAAGATGTCAATGCATTTACATGCAAGTTAATTTGTTGATGCCTGATGAGACTGGGGCTATGAAAATTTGTGCAGCCTGGATGCACTAAAGGATTGTCTTGACACATGGGTGGCATTTCATTTGACCATTGTCAATATACAACCACTGATATTTACTAAGCCAGCTTTCACAAAAACCCCGAGGTTTGCTTACAGTTACACGGCTTTTTTGGGGGGGAGCTTGGGCCGGGTTCTGGTTCATTTTCCTTTTGATTCAGATGAAAAAACGTCGTCAGCTTTGACTGCCACATGTTTAGAATGGTTTCATATACATAAAGCATAGAAGTATGCACTTACCGTCAAATGAATAACACATTCTAATCACTTCGAAGTGCTCTCCCCGAACAGTATAACAATGTATGTAAAGGGAGATCACTAAGAAGTAACTACCGCGTTCGTACCCAATAACTTTCGAATTTAACGTTATTGTACTCAAATTTCGACCTGCATTGCGTTTGCGTCCCCTGTGACGCATTAGGAATATTTTTACGGGTCATTCAGCCAAAAAACCCTGCTTTAACACACTTCATTGAACATTATTGACGGTTCCTGTGTATGGTTATTGTTACCATTCTTGACTGTTACGCTTTGCAATGGTTTGATATTGTACATCTTCACAGACTTACTGTAGGTCAACCTCATAAGAACCACAGTTTGATAAATGTATTGAGAAAACCATGGTAATCTAGCCAAAGACCACTTTAGCTGTTGTCTGTCTGAAGTTTGCCACATTCTCTAAACTGATGTAGTTTTCTCTGAACAGCTGTAGTTTTAAGTAAGTGACAAGAAATGTACATGTATTATCCTATTTATAAAATGGAATGATGAGTGATACATTATACACATTGAGTAAAAAACAGCGTTCTTAGCAGGTTCTTTGTGTAAAAGCATGTTGTGTTTGATGTGACAAATTTATAATTTAAACCGATTATATTTACATCAATTGATTATCTGTATTTCAGGAAGCAGAGAAAGGTGTTATATTTAAACATTTACCACCTGTCTTACATCTGCATCTTCTAAGGTTTATGTATGATCCATCATCTGATGCCAATGTGAAAATCAATGACAGGTATGATTTAGTTGTAGGTAATGTCTGTAAATATGATAGTAAATATACTTAGGGCATTTGTTATTACATTAGCATTAATGAATGGCTACCTTACATCCGAATTTCTTACATGACTGGTAATATGGAGATTTAATTTTCTTAAATATGAAGTTTATTGAACTGAGGGCATAAGTAAATGATGTTCTTGTACACTATTTCTGAATCGAATTTCTATTCCCGAAAGATATGGTAATGGTATTTCTGCCTTTATGTAAGACAGTTCGTTAATTTGTTCATTCCAAACACTGTCAGCTATAACGTAAATGATTTTAGGGATTCCGTTGACACTTTACGCAAGTAAGGGTTTTCTACGGGGCATTTGTTAGATGTCTTGTTAAAACTTTAAGAAAGGAAATAAATGATTATCTTGCAGATACGAGTTTCCAGAAAGATTAAATCTTGAGCCATTCCTTGAGAAGAAAGAGAAGACTCCAGCCAACTACATATTGCATGCAATACTAGTCCATAGTGGTGATAATCATGGAGGACATTATGTTGTATATATTACTCCGAAAGGTGATGGCAAGGTGAGACGTAATTTCTTTAACCATTTTATATAACTTTTCTCAATCATGATTCAGGTGGAATACGATTTATTTCAGCAGCCTGACTGATTCTGCAGTAACCTCGGCAAGTGTCTTGAAAATTAAATATTTTCATTTTAAGTAGGGATGTCAACAAATGGCATTTTTGGTACTTCGGTCAACCCTTGGAACAAATACGCAAATATTCAAATATGTCTGTAAATATCTTTGTATGTGTGACATGTTATTAAATTCTTTGATTACTAGACCAGTAGTATTATTGATAGTTTAAATGCAGTATTGGAATATTTGGTTGCACAAACTCTGACATTCCTAATTTAAGTGATGTAAGTGCTATAAGAGGGGTGATCCATAATTAACTGGACTGTGTCTATAACCTTTCGTACTTAATGAGCTAAATTAATGACCAACACACCACATGTTCACAGACCTTTAATACACAAAACCTGAAAATTTCATGACAATTTGCACGAAAAACAATGAAAATACATATATTTTCAACCTGTCTGTATTGGGTATGCGGGGAGCGTTTTAAAAGTCGTGTTTCTAATACGTAACGTAATCATTTCTCTATATAGTCTCCTTTGCGCGCTACACATTTCTTATGCCTGTCGATCCACTTATCAAACATATATCAGAATACCAATCTGTGTCAAGAGTAGATACTATACGATGAACACCATAAGACAGTTCCTGAAAGTTTTCAAACCTGTGCCCCTTCAAAGCAGACTTCACCACAGGAAAAACACGAAAATCCATTGGGGCCAACTCCGGTGAAGAGGCAGGGTGGTCGACCAGTTCGAACCCAAGCAGTCCTATATCCAAACGTGTCGTCTGCGCTGTTAGGACTCGCTGAACAGTGCCATAACTGTAGCCTTTTACATCACACACATCACGCACCGTCACTCGCTTGTTACTGTGGACAACGTCCTTAGCTGCTGTCAGTAACGGCGGAAAAAGACACGGGCCCCGCTATAACGTCAATGGTTTGCCTTAGTAATGCATAGAATGTCCATTGTGTTTTTCTGAAATATTTTTTTCCGGGTTTAGATCAAGCATAAATAGAGCCGTATTTGCAGAAAAATTTATTTCATCATTATGTAAAGTCAAAAAGCTACAATCTGGTTATTTCTGGATCACCCCTCGTACATGTCGTAAACTAGCCGACTCTTAATAATACATTTGTGTATTGTGTTTTGCATACAAGGTGAAAAAAAAACTATTGATAATGTACCATCCTATTGTGTACAATAAGAATGGGATTGCATCCACTGTTTTTTCGAGTCTTGACACTGAAGAAGGTTATGAGAGTGTATTGCAATGCATTTTACTGTTTATCTTACAAACAATAAAGCAAACATTTTACTCAAAAAATAATTTACTCTATAAAATCGATTGTTTTGAAAATAGCATATTTTATATTGTGAAATGTTGTTAAATTTTCAGTACTGTAAATTTGATGATGATGTAGTGTCCAAGTGTACGCGACAAGAAGCATTAGATCGTAACTTTGGAGGACATGACGATGACATATCAGTCAAACATTGTACTAATGCCTACATGTTGGTCTATATCAGGGAAAGTTGCAAAGGTATGAATGTTTATCTTTACATGTGTGTAGTTATCCGTATTGGATGTTTGATGAAAAATTCTTATTGTTTAAAATTTCTATTGCTTATTCCTGTTTTGAAATGTCAAGTATTGAAAATATTTCTATTTCATCAGCAAGAAGTTAAGCAAAGTATTTAATGTCAGTGACAAACTAAGCAAAGTATTTAATGTCAGTGACTGTAACTAAGCAAAGTATTTAAAGTCAGTGACTGTTACTAAGCAAAGAATTTAAAGTCAGTGACTGTAACTAAGCAAAGTATTTAATGTCAGTGACTATAACTAAGCAAAGTATTTAAAGTCAGTGACTGTAACTAAGCAAAGTATTTAATGTCAGTTACTGTAACTAAGCAAAGTATTTAAAGTCAGTGACTGTAACTAAGCAAAGTATTTAAAGTCAGTGACTGTTATTAAGCAAAGAATTTAAAGTCAGTGACTGTAACTAAGCAAAGTATTTAATGTCAGTGACTGTAACTTTGATTATTTCAGATGACATCTTGTGTTCTGTACAAGAAGAGGATATTCCTACTTCTTTAAAGGACAGACTAGCTGAAGAAAGGTGTGTTGTAAAAATACAAGAAATATAAATGAAACATGACAGGCAAAGTATTCTCCACTCTTGGATAAATAGTCTGTAGATCAAACAGCACAAACTAGTGTCAATCAATTATGAATTATATTTTATAATTTAATTCTATTTTGCATTTGTCATTGTAGGATGAAATTTATCAATATGTGTATGTTAATTCTGTTAATGTTGTACTGATATGTGTTTTCAGTACTTTGATTTTGTTTTCATTAGGAATTATTAAGTTCTCTCCCTTTGTTTATGTGTGGACATTTGTTTATGATGAAAAGTATTAAATTTGTTCCTAACAGTCGTTTTTCAATTAACAAATTCAAGTTATCTTAAAATGGAATATATTCATCTGTCACAAGTGTTGTTGTAAACCACTCTCCATTTCAGGAGATAGTATGTGTAAGTTGTTGTCAGACTTGCTCTGTTGTAGCCTTATGATTGTCATGTACATTTCAGACGTTTAGAGGCTCAGAAAAGACAAGAAAGAAAGGAAGCTCACTTGTACATGAATGTTCAGGTTGTGACTGAGGATTACTTTTATGGTCATCAGGGAACAGATCTGTTTGATCTAGAGAAGGCCAATTTCAGAAATTTCAGAGTCAAGAAGTCTGCAACTCTGAAGGAATTTGTGGAAATTTTGGCTGAAAATCTCGTAAGACCATTATTGAAGTTTGCTGAATCACCTTGTTGTAACTGGTTATATTCGTAGGATGGTAATTTTACAAATTTATGTGTGTCTCCTACTGGGCCAAAAGCTTAAAGGCATGATATATTTTTGTTCCTACAAACATTTTGGTATCAGTTATCTCACATGTTGCTCCTCTTAGTGAGTTTCTATTGGCACAGCAAGCTATGCATCATGAAGTTGCTGAAATACTGACTCAAGAAAGCTTTACTTGGTTGAAAAAGTCTTGCCAGACCCAAAGTGGGCCATTTTAAGAGTGTTTAACATTGAAGATATTTTGTCTTCGGCACAAATTAAAAACTATACAGAGTTTGAGAGGGCTTGGCATACAACAACATACTAGCTGATAATATTAAACCAGTTTAGGTATTAAGTTACTTTTACTCTTTGATTTTGCAATTTACATTGAGATACTTGTGTTAGAATTTATACATTGTTGTATACATGTAGATTATTATTCTATTATTGTTCTTTGAACCTTTAATTTTTTTTCTGCATTATGTATGTTTATTTTGATGTAAGTACTGTTGATATACATGTGGTACTGTTTACAGAAATATCCGGTCCAACAGATCAGGCCATGGCCTTTCCAGGCTCGACAGAACCAAACTTACCGACCAACCCTGCTAGATCTTGAGGCTGACATGCATAAAACGGTACGTATCTCATTTAAATTGCAAAACAGCATCAATATCTTTGACTTGCAACATATGTTAACTTGCAGCATTATTTTATCTGTACGATACTGCAGTTATACATTACTAGTGAATGTTAATTGTGCCCCCCCCCCCCCCCTCATAATTGTGGGGGACATTTAGATTTACCCTTGTCCCACAGAACTTGTGTCATTCATATCTCCTGAACCATTGGACCTATGCAATATACAGTCTCCCTCTCCACAGAAATACACAGTGGGGTTTGGCATGCCTCTCAACCCAGGAAAAAGGAGTTAGGGGTCTTGGATGAGAATTAGCATGCGTTACTTTGTATGGATATATCTCGATAAGTATTTGACCTGGAATAACAAAATCTGTATATGAATATTAGTCATAACATAAAATTTGGCTTCTAGGTTTTTATTGCATTTATGTTATATGAGAAGAGTTACACTCCTTGATTGAGTAAAGAGGGTGTCACCTGTGGACACATTTTCTAGTTTTTACTCGCTTGTTGAATATCTGTTTCATTGTGTTACAGGTTCAAGATCTTGCAGAAGAAGGCACATGGACAGTGTTTGTTGAAACACTCAGTCCAGAAAGTACTGAAAGAAGACTAGCTCACTTTGATAAAGATAGTATGTATTATATATAATCATCCCAACCATGATTTAAATATAAATAATTCTGTACATGGTCATGTTGTTTTGGGTTCATATTTGTTGTATATTCAACTGTATGGATAATTGTGCATTCATTTATTTTAATGTTATTCTATTTGATTTTTACAGTGTTGAAATAATGTCCAGTGCTTTTAGAATGTTCAATTTTGTATTTACAGGTGATGTACTGCTATTTTTAAAGATGTATGATCCAAGAACAAAGTCAATAAATTACTGTGGACATGCATATGTTCCAATTGCAGCTAAAGGATGTAAGTGACACATTTCCATTTTGTTTCGTTTATATTTTGTAGACATTTTTAGCAACACTTTGGTTATCTAGGTTTCACTATGATATCTGATGACTCTGTGATGCCTGACCATTTATCAACTGTATGTGATATCTTTTGACTGTTTAGTTTATAAATATTCCTGATCTCAGACATGAAAGCAGCAATAGTTGGGTAGTTTGTCATGTGGTTTTTAAATGGTTAGAAATGTGTATGGAAAGCTTGTGTATATATTTAGTGAGGTGTAATGATTGTTAATTTATGCTGATTGCTTCATTTTTAGAGAGGTTTAGGTTGCGTTACAAGAGGATCTTGCATTCTGTTGAAGCCTAATAATAATGTTTGCTTCTATTTCAGCTGAGTTGATGCCAGAACTGAACAAAAGAGCTGGCTTCCCTCCAGATACTTCACTGACTTTGTTTGAGGTAGGAAACACTCCATGTTATTATGTCAGGCCTTTTTCTATAGTTCCCACGGGTCAGACTATCTGACCCATTCCCAAAGCCAAATATATGGGTTTTTTCCCAATCAGAAAAAAAATCCTAATCAGAAGCACCTACAAAATCATCTACTGGAGTGACCTGGTATATCTTGAAGCTCTTTGAATAACTCTGGCCATTTTTGTCCCTTGTGTCATAAATGTTTGTGGACATTTTGTGTCTTTTTGACAGTTGATATAAGAAATGTAAATTAGAATGCTTTTTCCCAAAATGGACAGAATAAGGCCTGTATGTGTATGATATGGGTAAATAGTTTTTGAAGTCAATACTTTTGTTCATGTTTCAATCATTGTACAACATTTTCTCAGTTGAATGCACTATATTGCTAGCATCTGAGTGCTTTAACTTAAAGTAAGTTTTGTAGACAATGTTTTTTAATGCCCTCCGATGGTCCTTCTGTCCATTTTGTTGTTTGTCAAACATATTTATTTGTAGTTCCTTCTAGTATTTAATGGTTGTACTTGCAATTATAGGAAGTGAAGCCCAATATGTTGGAAGTGTTACCTAGCACAGATTTACCGATGGAGAAAATGTTGGAAGAATTGATGGATGGTGACATCATTGTGTTCCAACGAGATGAACCAGATGTAGACCAATTTGAATTGCCAACTGCGAAAGAATATTTCAGGTATTTATTAATACATTTTAAATGTGAAAAAAGTAAATATGTGAAATTAATTTTGCAGCAGTATATACCGTATATACTCGGACATAAGTCGACCTCGGCCATAAGTCGAAGGGGTATTTTGAGGTCAAAATGTCAGGTTTTTGCTTCACCCCTTCCATAAGTCGAGGGGGTATTTCAGGTAAGTTGGAAAAAGACTCACCGATTCAACAGCCAACTCACGATATCCCGATTTTC
This sequence comes from Mactromeris polynyma, assembly GCA_032209605.1. Taxonomy (NCBI): domain Eukaryota; kingdom Metazoa; phylum Mollusca; class Bivalvia; order Venerida; family Mactridae; genus Mactromeris; species Mactromeris polynyma. The sequence goes on along the minus strand of JASFXZ010000003.1, from coordinate 7,307,867 downwards.
AAAGTAAACATTGTAAACTTTTGTTATGGGGTATTTTTTAGTTCATTCGACTGGTTCGACTGGTTCACTGAAATTACTTGTCAAACTGATAACCGAAAGTGTAAAATCGGGATACCAGTCAGAAATAATCTCTAAATAGTCTCTAAACCATGGAATCAAGCGCTTGGTGACAATGATCAAAATGCGATGCGACCCTCGTTTGTCATGTCGTTTATTCAAGTTTCACACGTTTCTATTGTATTCAGATATGACAATTGGCAATAAAATTGTTAATTGGCAACTCGATTGAAGGGATGAATCCAAGATTACGAGTTAATTCGCAGAATATTGCTATTAACAGCTTATGATAGGATGAAGTCATGATATTGACAAAATTTCAGCCACACAAAAAAAACTCCCGTTTTGAGTCTCAGTCTCCCGCTTTACGAGGTGCAATCTCCCGATTTGCCTTCAGAAAAGGTTCACATGTATGCTGTAACTCGTCCATAAGTCGACCAGTGACTTTTGGTGATTTTTTTCAGTAAAAAAAGCTCGACTTATGTCCGAGTATATACGGTAGTCAGTCCATACAATATAAAGAAATTCTGGTTATTTTTATCAGGAATAAGTAACTAGAATCATCTAATTCATGTATGTTAATGGATGAGCTGTCAACCTGGGACCGTATTCACAAACACATTAAGACTGAAACTCAGCCTTTAGACTTAATTTGGAAAAGTTATAATTACCGAACCTTTCGTTTTTTGTTCAATCTGAATGGATGAAATTTTGACAGAATAATTGGTGTTACCCAATCTACATTTTTGCCATCTTTTAATGAGATCTGTATTGTAATGAAAACGTAGAAGCAGAATGAGCTTTTAGCATTTTAAAATCTAACTCTGGGTTTCAGTCTTAAAGTGTTTGTGAATACGGGCAAGGTATTATCCAAGATTTATCATTTGTTGAGATCATCCTTGGGCTGAACTTTTTCAATTGCTGAAATTGTGAAAACTGAAATATTTTATCACGGAATTTCAATATTGAGTTATTATGGTAACTAGAGCTGATATACTTGTAGGTATTGTAGATAATAGTGATTAAACATTAAGGTAGTTGCGTAGCTATGTATATTATGTTGAATTATGAATAAATCTCAAAATAAGTATTTCTCTTTTTCAGAGACCTTTATTACCGAGTTGAAATTACTTTCTGTGATAAAAATGTGATAAGTGATCCTGGTTTTACGTTGGAGTTGTCCCAGCGTATGAACTATGACCAGATGGCAAACAGTGTAGCAAGATATCTTAACACTGACCCTTACTTATTGCAATTCTTCAAACCACAAGGGTATGTATTTATTAATAACAATCCTTCTAGTCAACTTGTATAACTCAAATTCGCTATTTCTTTTATTAATTATTGTGTTTACCTAAATATCGATTATAGGGGTGTTGTATGCAACCTATTCATTTGTTCATAATAAAACATTTGATTTAAACAACCTTCCCACCCTATACCCAATATGATGGATAAATCGATAATGAAAGTCTTATCGAATTGGGTTTATACATCATAATCCCATCATTGTTTTCTATCATTTAGAATTGTAAATAGTGAGTAAAAATCTTATTTAACTGTATTGAACAGAATGAAATCACAAACTGGAAATGGATATTATCTATAAGTTGTACTTGGGTAAATCTTATTAATGTTCATGTGAAAATTGTTACTTATTTTGCCCCCTCAAAAATGGGGGTGGGCGTATTGCTTTTCTTTTGTTTATATTTTGACTTGTGACACTAATTACCTTTATACAACAGGTACAGAGAAGGTCCAGGAAATGCTATACGTTGCACATTTGAGGGATCACTTAAAGAATTACTGTTGTATAGTAAACCTAGGCAACCAAAAAAATTATATTATCAACAGGTAAATTTCATTTTAATTATGGGTAATCAGAACTGCAAACTCAGACCTATTTTTAGTTATTGACTAGGAATCCTGATACCTGTTTAAAGTAATTATTTGATTAATAATCATCCAGGAATGAACTGATGATGTCCATACTTTAAAACATAAGCATATTCTAATGTGTTTTATTGCTGTGAAATTATATAACTGTAAACATAGATTTGCACAAATTATTGCTTTAGAATTAATTATTTGGATGAATAGCAAAGTTTATCAGAAAGTCAGCCATATGCGTAGTCTGACAGCAATATTGATAAAAACACATTTGTATTGACTTTTTGTTTTTGCTTTATTTTTCAGTTGAACATTAGAATAAATGAATTAGAAAACAAGCGTCAGTTCAAGTGTATATATGTAAATAGCCGTTTAAAAGAAGAGGTAGGTATAGTCTTTTCTATATTAGCTTAATGAAATGTAGAAGAATAGTACTTATTGATGAATTTTCAGTGATTTAGATAGATCAAAGCCGAGCATTTGTACTTGCTGTTGGGCAATGTGGACCACCATCTTGATAAACAGAAAATTGATTCTGTATGATTATACATTATAGAAAGAACTGGTGCTTTATCCTGACAAAACGGGAAAGGTCTGTGACCTTCTAGAAGAGGCCAAAAAACAAATAGACCTCGTTGAGAGCAGAAAATTGAGGTAGGATTTCCCATGTTTTCAGTTTATAGTTTGACCATTCAGTTTCCCTTTACTGCTGGATTGGTTTCTCCTGTTTTATATATGAACAAGGTCTTGTTTATATTTGTATAACATTGAATAAAATATATGGACATTATGTCTCTTGATAAGTACTAAATATGTTAAGTTCATTTGGTACAATAAATTAAGAGTTTTTATGGTCCACTGACAGGAATTGATGAATGAAACTTAATGGGAAGCTTCACTACCAAGAGCAGATGAGCATATTGTCAGCATGTTCCAGCTTGATGATCATTCATGTACATACTTTGGGGAGCATCCATCAGTTCTACCAATTTTTTGTTGTGGTTGGATTTTTTGCTAAATTTCATCCATTGTTGGTTTAAATAGTAACAAAAGATTACCTGTCACTTCTCGTCTTCATTTAATTCATGTTTGAGATGACAGCCTCCTTTCAGAACTAATGTGGGTTTACACACTGTTGGACATTGGGCAAACAGAATGGCTCTTAAAGCTTTGAAATGCAATTGTGCTGGATTTTGTTTTAGATTACTGGAAGTGATTGGATGTAAGATTTATTCATTACAACTAGAGGACATGTCGTTAGAAATGTTGAACTCCACCGGGACAACTAGAAGTCTACGGATTGAAGAAATCCCAAAAGATGAAGTGAACATGGCAGAAGATGAAACTCTTATTCCTGTTGCTCATTTCCACAAGGTATTGTACTGCTTTGCTAATTTATGTTTCATGATGTGATGCTTTCCATAGATTTCTGAGCAATGTGTTCGGATTTTTGTGTGAGATTTGATTTGCTCCTAGAGCATTTTGCTGTATTTGCCCAAGTCTATGTGTCTGTAAAATGATCTGGCGTATTTCTCGGATCATTAGTGATATTATATGATGGGTTCTTATTTGGTGTATAACGAATATGTTTTGTTCTGGGCTAGAGATTTTGTTTTCTTGTTGCTTTTACTTACATTTGAGGATATATTTATTGCAGGAAGCAGATGATGTAAGCTTGCTAATAGTATTTTTGCATTACATATATCTTGACTTATCGAGTTGTTTCAGTAATAGGCCACTTAATCTTACTGACTATTTTAATATATCAAATTTATTATCCCATTAAGATATGTTGTTAGTGTACAACTACTTGCATGCATGATTGATATTAATCATAACATCACTGTATCATTGGTTAGATTACACTTTTTATTGAAGTCTTAAGTTAGACACTTTATAGTTTTCAGCTTACAGTGACAAGTTTTATAACTTCTTCAACTGTATCTGAAAAGTTTAATATATTTTGTTGTTAATGTTGATATACTTCAAGTTTGAGGTAAGATTAGAAGTTGTGTATTAGCATAATTTTGTTAACCCTGTATTATTTTCATTTTAGGAGGTTTTTTCAACCTTTGGTGTTCCGTTCTTACTCACAATAAAACATGTAAGTATTACATATATCTGAACAAGTATTAGTGTTTCCTTGTAAATTTGTAACTGTACTTTCTTTAATTGATTAATTGAATTCGAGCATAAATAAGTTAATATGTTGTATAATGTTTGTAATTTATTTTTGTAAAACTATTTAAGCTTTGTTTGATTGTAGAATGAAAAATTCTCCTCTGTGAAAGACAGAATACAGAAAAGATTGGAAATTCCAGAGAAGGAATTTGAAAAGGTAAAATATGTTGCTAATAGTCTATAGATGTTACTTGTTGTTAGGAATAGATCAATGACTTACTGTTTCAAAATGACAGGATTTTTTTAGGTTTCAAACTAAAACTGAGATTCTGATGTATTGAGCAATATTTTGTGGAAAGTACTTGAATACCTGCATGTCTAACTTTAAGTCTCAGGATATTACTTGAGCGTTCATCAATGATGGAATTGATTAGTTTTCTGAAAGCAAGTGTATGAAATTCAATAATTGATTAATACAAATGGAATATCTTATTTATATCATAAATTGATAATAAACATTTTATCAGTGAATAATAACTTCTTCACACACAACAGAAGCTGCCATCACTATAAGGCAATTGTGTCATCTTGTCATTGTTAGTTCTATAGTGAATTATCGAAGGTTATAATTTTATTACCGGTACAGACGTCATTTATGATAAAAAATCACTTGTATATTCTTTTTTTTCAAGTTGGTTATATTTTGTTTACTTGTTATTCCATTTTAGTACAAGTTTGCAGTGATAGTAATGGGAAAGGTTGAGTATATCTCAGATGAGGACCAGGATCTTAAAGTAAATATCAGTCAGTTCATACCTCACACAATGGCAGGCACAGGTAAAAATCCTATCTTATACTAGGAATTAATCGTGTTTACATACTCTGTATTGGTTGTGTTGCTTATTTTGTCTGAATATAGTTGGTACACAGGTCAAAACATTAATAAGATGTCCTGTGTAGTAAGGAATTGTTTAACTCTTTAGGAGTGCTTTCTGCTAAATGATAAATTAACCAATCATTTGTTGTATTTAATGCTGCTAACTAGTATTGAACTCTTGAAAACTGTATAGGAAACATATCCCTTGACTATACACTTCATTGTGTGTTGTGCATGTAAAGTAAACTTGAGGTCAAATTCTTAAATGAGCGCCACTGTACGATTTCCATCCTCTTCATTAAGTGACGTCATTTCCAGAAACGTAGCATGTAATGTCACCATGTACTGACAGTAAACAATATTTGCCCCATATGGCAATATGAAAACGAAGTGACCATAAGGAGTAAGTATTGTTTCCTCCTTTCACATGTTGACGTCACATTTTGCGATTACTTGAAATGACGTCACAGAAGAGGTTGTAAATCCCAGAGCAGCGCTCAAATGTTCTTTCTTAGGTGACAGTTAACTAATATATTTTGAAAATAATCTCCATTCATGCATTGATTCATAACCCAATTAGTAGCTTTGTTTTATTAAATGTTATTGTAATGCAATATGTTCTGCTCTTTGTTAAATGAAATATTTGCTTCAGGTGGCAATATGCAAGCCAGGCCTTGGTTGGGACTAGACCACCTTAACAAGACACCTAAAAGATCTCGTGTAGGCAACTACTTGGAAAAGTCTATAAAAATACACAATTGAGTTTGATTATTCATCTAGATTCTTCTGTTTCCTTATGTTAGTATCTGATGTATCTCGAGATGAGGCCTACAGTCTAGAAAGTGATAATGACGTGCTGGACACTGTGAAATGATAGTACACTTAAATAGTGTAGACACATACTTGCCGCATTATTTCTAGGAATATGGGACGATAATGTATGTGCCATCATTGTCAGATACTTGATAAACTTAAACAATGGATATTAACTAATACAAAAATATACCTAAAACTAATTTATGACCACTAAATACATTGTAGTATCATTCTTTGGGCATTTATATCCTATGTGTACTCAATTAATGTAGCAGTGTGAGATACTAGTAGGCAGGAATGTTTTGAATTTTTCATGGGTTGTGTGGAGTGAATCCAGTTACTGTGAAGGCAGATCTCATGTTGTGTTTGTTGACTCATTTTGTGATAACTGTCATCTCTATAAATAGAATTTCTTTGTAATTAATTAAGAATGTTGATCCAGCTTGATACAAACATTCCTATCTTTTTAATTTTTACAACTTAATATGAATTAAAAATATTTTATGAATTAATCTGATGTTTGTTTCAATACTAATACATTTACTTGATTAGGAAGCTGTTGTCAGTAACATTATTTTGAATAACAGAACTGTTCTCATGGAGTTATGAAGTATAATCATCTGGTAGGATGTATTTACGAATCTGAAATGTCTTAACATTATTGTGAATAACAGAACTGTTCTCATGGAGTTATGAAGTATAATCATCTGGTAGGATGTATTTACGAATCTGAAATGTCTTAACATTATTGTGAATAACAGAACTGTTCTCATGGAGTTATGAAGTATAATCATCTGGTAGGATGTATTTACGAATCTGAAATGTCTTAACATTATTGTGAATAACATAACTGTTCTCATGGAGTTATGAAGTATAATCATCTGGTAGGATGTATTTACGAATCTGAAATGTCTTAACTAAGCATATTTTTCAGTATCTGTTTTCTTGTACTACTGTGTTGTTTTTTTGTATTTTTCTTACCTTATATGTCCCGAGACACTGAGGATTTAACAGCGTGATTTCATAGCAATATTGGTTTCAAAATATGTATTTGAGTGCAATGAATTATGTTGTGTATGTAGAGTTTCAAGGATCCAAATATTCTCTGGAACCTTCATTATGTTCATTTTCTCAAATGTGTGGTTTTGCGTAAAAGTGCCCATTGTATGGTTCTATAATGACCAGCAATTAGAAGACTCATTTATTTTTCTATTTGTGGTGTGGCTATTGATTGTTTAGGAATCTGCTTGTATTGTCATTAGAAAAAACTAGCCACCTTCGTTCTTTAAAATAATAGCCATATTTTACCCCTATTTTGAAACATTATTAGCGTTTATACATGTATGCATATTAAAAAGGGCTCATTGTGGGTCAGTAAACATGTAGTTCTTTATTGCAATCATTTGATATGACACATGATATGATTTTTGTAAATGCACGAATATTTTCCAGGTGGTTGATTCAATACAATATTAGTTTTTAGTTGACCAATAATAAGTTTTTACACCCACAGATGTACTGTTTTGGACTGTAGAAATTCTTGTTACTGCACTCCCCTCTCATGCTTCTTATTATGTGCATATTATCCCATAACTTGGAAAGTCAAAATGTGCTCACTGAATGTAAATATAATTCCGTACAGCTTTGCTAAACATTATTTACTGATCTATGACCACCCTTCTGTTCTGGTACAAGACCCCAGCTTGGGGACTTAGGTTTTACTCTTTATTTTATGCTGTAATTATCAAAGCTAAGCTTTGAGACGAGTATGAGGTGCAACATATTAAAATGATTTTTTATCAGTCCTTTAAATGCATGGATGATGTTGTTTGTATATACATATTTGACGATTCATGTACTTGTGTTTGGAATGCTCCTCACTTACTGTATGATAGCTTTGTTGTAACTAAATGTTTTATTTCGTGTTAAATGTTTACTTTTGTGTTAATCATAGAAATTAAAACTTGAAGCAAGATATTTTTGGAATAGATTTTTCTCCAATACTGATGAATATTCATGTTTTCCTGAGAATACTGAGAAGATTTTTCTGTTTTGGAGAAGGGCTGTGTAAATTCTTGACAAATCCTGCACCGAGCACATTGAATTCGTATTTGTACTGATCGGAAATTTCTGTATCAAGATACTCAATTCGAATAATGCGAATTAATCGGACATAGTTCTGGTAAATATTTCTTAGGTTTGATCATATAAATTAATGAATTTTGGAAGTCGACTTGTTCACCATACCTACTGGAAATAGATAAATTTATGCCACATTCCACTTATATTATTGTACATTGTTCTGCGTGTCATCTTTATCTTTGTACGTATGAATCAATTGAGTAAATTTTTCCCACTACAGATGTATTATGAATTTGACAATATATATATGAATAAGTGTTCACTGCTTTTTACACTTATCAATATTTCGAGTGACAAGAATGAATGTGTTGTCAGATAGTGCTCTTGTTCAAATTTATTGTATTGTGCCTGAAATGGCATCAATTTTATAAAATAAATTATGACTGATCCAATGCATTGACTTGGTTGTATTTCCTTCAGACGTTTTTGGTAAAGGTGATATATGCGGCAGTCTGTGAGATTTGCACAGCTCCGTTTCTGAGAAAAGCGCAATAAAGATGACGTTATGATTCAGCAGCGAGAAGAAAACAATTATCCAGTAAACATTGAGAGGACCGCTTTTCTTAAGGTAAAGAATAATACACATAATGGTGAAATATTATTGTATCTGAAAACATATTTGCGGTATTAAACTTGTGAAACTTCAAAATATTTTTCAAATCTAGTCTTGATTACCATATATTTAAGTGCTGTAATTCGCATAAAAAATGTCGTGCTGCGATAATAACGAATATTCCTGCATTCAGAAATGTTAATAACTCAATTTCGCACAGATATGTCATTTGGGCCAAAAATCTCGGAGAATGACTCTTATAAGTCACGCAGTATTTATGCTAGGCACAAGGATCAATTGGCATTTACAGCTTTCCATGCAGCTCACAATTGATAATGCGTCAGTCCAGATGCCAATGAGTCCATATTGCTAATGACAAATCATCCTGAACAAATGGAACAACTGTGGTATAATTAATACATGTAGATGGTATTATTGCATCCGACAAGCAGTCACATGAAGTAGATTTACTTATTATGTACTTCCCCTCTAATAAAAACGTTTTGCATTAATTCCTTCAAGAAATAAACTATGAGCTCAAAGAAAAATGCTTGCAGATAGTAGTGTTACCATCAAAAAAACTTGAAGGCTGCTTCAAATGAATTACAACTGTTGCCAGTTGTTATTGCTATTCTCATACGAAGTACAGGAAAAAAGACGAGCATTATATCCACATGCCAGATGCCTTATAATAGCTCACAGAACAAGACGCATCATGTAAAACAATCGTGGCAATAAAACTTCAAAAGAATCACTGTTAGCAAATAAGCCTTGTAGGTCCACGATGCGAGAAATCGTTCATATTAAGGGGAGACAACTATTTATCGAAGTTGGATTATGGATTATTCAGTTCACCAGCAATAAATCATAATGCTACTTTATCATTAAAAGTATATTTATTCTGAGATAAGCAATAACTTTTTTCCAACAAAATGCAACATATCATCTAACAGCATCAACAATCTGTCAGAACAAAACATTCTATAACATTCTATAAAATATTGTTCAGCTGAACAGGTACAGCAATAGAATTACAAGTATAATCATTAACAATCATCAAAGTATTACAGAAGAAACCTAATACATTTACATGCATATTAGATTGTCCAAGACCGAAACAAATTAACATTTACAATCAAATTTTCACAACCTAAGTTAACAATCAGAAGTTCCACCCTAGTACTCGGGAATGCTATACAGACACGTACAAATAGGAATTTTAATCATGTCCATATTCATATACAGTGCCATGCAAAAGTTCCTGCACACTAAGTCCATTTCCCTTTGCAATTAATGTATTTTCATATTTGTTTCACACGCAATAAATTGAAATGCTTTTTAAAGCAACATTAATTTTCAGTAGAAGTATTTATTATTTTGTATTTAAACAAATTATCTTATTTTCTGATCAGATCAATCAGTTACACACATACAATGGTTTCAGATGCAGGCCGATTAATGCTGCTGCCGAAATGTGCAAAGTGTTAATTCTTAACTATCCATCACAGAAGTGGGATGAATAATTTTACTTCATGGTCATACATGTTTTATTTGAAATTCTGTAAGAAAAAATAACGAAATTCAAAATATTCAAGTGTAAAGAAACTTTTGGATGTATATGTTAAAATGCAACTGCATAACTGCACTGTAATAGTTTGAAACCCAATTATTATTTCTCCAAATATTTCTTGAAATCTGGAGCTCATCTCTTACGCTTTCTCATCGGAGTTAAATCATCATCTGAGTCTGAATCGTACAGAATTCCACCACGTTTACCTGCTTTAGGACATGAAGAACTAACTTTGGAAGGCGGTGGCTTACGTGACGATCTTGAAGACGGAATCATATCGTCTTCACTTGAATCATTCTGTATCATCGTAACATTTTCATCTGAGTCAGAACTGTAATACAATATACCAATGAGGATTAGAATCGGAGAGAGAATAAGTAGCTACAGTGAACGCCACAAACATAAGACAGTGCCTCCCCATACAGACAACAATCCATAAAACATAAGGCACTTGAGGAGGTTAAAGGGTACATATGTTAAGGAACAGAGGCACAAGGAATAGCCTGGCAGACCATAAGAAATAACTAGGAGAATCAAAGTGGACAGTGAAGGAGCCCGGGAATTAATGGATGGAAAATATCACAGGACAAGTCAAGACAGCTGCCAACAATAGGCCCAAACTGGGCAGGAAATAACCTATATAAAGTGAAATAATTGCACAGGGAAAGGGAAATATAACATACATTAAAAACACTAAAAGAAATAATAACCATACAGCGAATTACAACCTTGGAAATGTCAGTAAAACGGAGACTCGTATGGATGCATCATATATGGAAGGAAAAAAGGGAGCATAAACAAAATACAGTCAAAACATTGTTCTTTCAAATTCATCGGGTCTGATATTTTATTTCGAATGATACATTATTTCAATTTGACATGCTTATGAATACACATCGGGACCTGATATTCATTTCGGATGATACCATGTATTCGGATAGAGGTTGTCGTATAAGCGAGGACTGTACATGTAGAGTCTGTCATTGTCCTGTAGAAGACAGTTTTCTGTAGGTAATTCTCAAAATGGGATAATTAAGCATGGCATCCTTAACCATGTTGACATTTCAGTCCTGATTATAGACATTAAAACATTTGAGTTCAAAATATCTCGCAAATTAAACTAGAACAGCAAATAAACTTCCATTGTATAACACATATAAACATTTACACCCTTTTCAAAGAATGTATAAGGCCCTGCCAAATTGGAATTTGTTAAACGTCCGCGTGCGCCTTTTTCTAAGCTAAAAGTTCTCAAATATTTTCGATATCCATGATTCGACAACGGCAATTTTAGTTGAGATCCGACAACGAAGTGATTATTGTGTGAAAACAAGTCAATTTGTGTGAAAACGAGTCAGTTTTAAATTAGATTTATTCATGTTTAGATCTAGTTTTGAAACAAACCATTTTGTTTTGTTTTGATGATGTTTCTTTCATTAAAATATCTAAAATTATGCATCAATTATTATCTGTGGATATTTGTTTTTCGTTATGAGTTTGTGTTTTTTTTAATAGGTAGCTAGGTTTCGTGAACTTAGGTTGACTTTAACGAAAGTCCAATTTGGCATGGCCTAATGGAATAAACTAATTTTAAGCAAAATATTGATGTAAAACACAACAAATGCTGGCTTGAAGATTGTAGGTAAAATTGAATAAGTTAATCAGGTTATCACTATTCAGCAATATAATCAAATAGTACATACATGACAACACTCTTCTTTGTTGAGGCTCGTTTTCCTTTACTTGCAGCTGTGAATGAATCCGCAATTGATCTCTGGCTATCGTCAATAACTGGTGCTTTACTTCGACTTCCTCTCCCTCCCCGTGATCCATGTGCACTGGAAGTCCCACTTCTATCTCCTCTGGAGCCACGCCCACCTCTAGATCCTCTACCTCGTGATGAAGCTGATGCCGCACTTTCATCCGAATCACAGTCACTGTCCATAGTAACTTCATCTTTAGGTCGTTTGACATCATCGTTATATTTCTGTTTCTGGGGTTGTTCCTTGAACCTTTGCACTTCTTCAACAATCAGATCTTCTGCTGTGCTTTGTTTCTTCAAATACTGAAAGTAAACCTTAACCGACTCCTTACAATATTTTTGTTCAGACTATTCAAGCAAAAGATTTACCCAGGAATTTCCACCTGAAAGAACAAGGCCAACATAATGCTATGACTATATGCTCCAATAAAAGCTTTGTATTTGTGCCTCCAAGTTGAAGAACTTCATTGTACGCATACATGACACAGCTGAGGAAGTAGCAACTCACCAACAAGGAATTAAATCACCTTATTTGAACTGGATGAAGGTAAAAAATTATCCTTTATGAACTGGATAAACAGTTTCCATGTATCAATCTGCTTTCAAGTAACTAGCTGTTCAGTGGTACCTACATATCAGGGTCTAAAATTTTCTTTAGATGCAGTTGTCCTTGAATAGTGTACATGTTTATTTGACTCGTCCGACATGAAAGGCTAGTTGTACGAGCAAAAAGACTAGTCCAGGATGTCGGGCTAGAGGATTTTAGAGCCCTGAATATACATACAAGTTTCATACCTGGGTTTCCTTGAGCTGGTTAGCGACTTCTTCTCCTATGGCATCTTTTTCCTCTTTATCAACAAATTTCTTGACAGCACTTCCCACACCTTTCACTGTCAACACTTGTAACTTCTTTTTCCGATAACAAGAATGAAAATGTCTTCATGTAATTTTCTATGTAAGTACCCAAAGATATCACGTCAGTGTCAACTATTTTGAATTTGCGCCATATTGCTAATAAATTTCTTGTTTCAAGACCTTAATCTCTGCCCGCAAGCAAACATCCCAAGGAGTTAATCTGTCTTTCAAGAATAATCTTATGGAAAATGTCTAACCTTTTCCTTGAATTGGAGTCTTAAAGTCACAGTTTTAACTCATGAATAGATTAATTATTATTACTGATATATACATGTTACACAGGGCCTTAATGCCCATTCTCATCCATTTTACGATCCCACAATCATAACAATATAAAAATATTTATCACATTCACAACAACCAATAAATAATGCATCAACATTTCTTACGACGTTAGCTTGTTTCAAGTATTCTTCCACCTTATCTTCCACTCTAGCTGTATCCACCTCCGGTACCTTAATACCATCTAAATCATCCATTTCTAAAATACAACAGGATAATACAGTGTAGTTGCATACTTCAAAATTACACGGTGGCCACTGTTGGTTTTCTCGAAAGATTGAAGAAACTTAAGTATTACTGGCAGAAATAACATTAATGCGGAAACCTTCAATCATCTGTCGCTCATACTGTCTATATTGCTTAGTTTGAATGGGTAAAGTTTCAACAATAATGAACAGATTTCCTTACATCACTCCATCGTTTGTTTTCAAAATCTATGTTTTCAAAATCTACAAGAAATGCCAGAAATAGCGTACAATATATCGTATTATAGGCATAGTTGCCGTATACGCGGCATAGACGGTGGCCACAGTGAAGTAGACCAATGTGCAACAGAACAACAATCCTGACCTCACATAAAAAGCAAATCAAAAGAATGATATATATTATAACGATTTAAAATATGTACATTTATGAAATCAAACAGTTGACAAGAAAAAAATATTCAAGGAACTATACCATCAAACTGAAAGTCAAATGTAATATTACTGTGAATCTTGGTAACAGAATGGAAGATATCATTTATTTTCACATGTTATGAAATACAGTAAAACCTCAAATAAAAACCAACTCAATAATAAGACCACCTCAAAATTAAGAACACAATTTTCAAGTCCATTTTCACTGTTTTACTCTTTATTCAACCTCAATATTAGACCACCTCAATAAGTTCAGTTTTCAAGGGTCCCAAAGGTGGTCTTTTTATTTAGATTTTACTGCATAAAGTTGGATTCAACTTGTTACTTAGAATAATATTTTCTTGTACCTGTTGAGAGACATACATATTCAGCAGCATAGCAAAGTATAGAGCATGAAGGTTTTCACAAATTCCCCTTACCATAGAGTTACAGTGAGTCAATAATGAAACAAAGCAATCATATGCGCAACAAACCTTCTTTATTTTCTAGTTTCATGGCTCTTTTCTTCATAAAGTATATCAAGTCCTCTGGGTTAGCAACCTTATCCACAAATTTCTGACCAAACCTGAGAAAAGATTATTGAAACTTCTAATAGTGAACATACCAATGAATATTAGGCCATCCTTAAAACATTGTTTGTTTGCAGTTACGCGACCTGTGGTTAGGTAGGTAGATTTTGTTTAGTTTAGTACTGTATTGGCTAAAAGACCAGAAAAATATTTTCATCGATGAACCTGCAAAAATATATTGAGTTAAGTAGATTTCACCAAAAATAGGCGGGGGGTCTGGAGGGTTACACTCCCCTTCATTACGATCATGCAAACAAGAAAAGTAGCCGGATGATAATGCCTAAGTTACTGGGTAATTTTACCAACTCCCGGCTCTTACAGGCACCCCTGTGAAGAGATACGAACTAGGCATATTCCTTACAAGAGGGGGAAACGGAATGACTAACCTGTGCTTACTAAATGATTCAAACCCACCACTGTAATCAACTCGTAGTCTTATCAATGGTAATTTTGGTTGTTTTCTGTTCCCGGAATGTTCACGTTCTGAAATCAGTTGGAATGAATTTATATAAAATTTAAAAGAATAATAATTATTATGAGCAATCAATGTATAACAGAAAATAACAAGAAATTATTTGTAGAACTGAGGAATGCTCCCCAAAGTTTGTACATGAGGAAACAGCCATAAGTACGTGAAAAAAACGTTGAACAGGAACATGCCAACAATATACACATGTCCTCTTGGTAGTGAAGCTACCCATTAATGTTCATTGAATTCCAGTCGGTGGTAGCTGCCTGAGAAATAGCAAGGACACAAATTTGGGTCAGACACAAAAACTAACACACAAACCATACCCAACTTCCATAGCGCTTCGCTTAGCCACCGTCGATAACGTGGGTATGGGAAAAATACATGGGAATTGTGGGAAATCGTTAATATCTCAACAACGGATTGAGGTATCAAAATTGTGCAAACGGTTTTGAAAAATTTCTGCAATACATATTCCGTTTTTCAGAAATATTGTGAAATAACATTTTGGTCCTTTTTAACTTTGAAGACATGAACCATGGCTATATAGACAAAGAAGGGAAAAACGAACTGGTCGGGTTTAAAACCAAATATCTCAGTAAATAAAAGGAAACTTTCTAAATTTGTGCAAGCGGCTTTACAATCTTCATTCCTTAAGCTTTACAAATACGTAAATTTGATAAAAAATAAATTATTTCATTTTGGTTCTTTCGATTTCATATTGAAACTGCATGTGTATATCAATCACAGCGCCATATCTCCACATGTGGTCACTTAAGATATTATCTCAATCTAACTGGCGTGCTATATTGTTCGCTGGACCATGGTTTGTGGTGTATAGTTATACTGGATGCGCTAAATTATTTCTAGAAGACCATTTCGCATTTTCTTTAGCAGCAACTTAATTTCAATTGCGAATAACATTTTGTTTCAATATAGAGCAAATATATAGTTACTGGCCCATAAAATTGAACACAACATATATTATAATACAGACAAATAGTTCATAAATATTTGTGGTGTATATTTGATCTTCCACACATATCATGTACTAATATAATTCATTAATTATCATCATACAGTTTGATTCATAAATTAGTTTGAATCATTCGTTATATAAATAAACTACCCGGTAGTAAATTTTTAGACTTCACTCCATGAGAGTTTACTGTGTTTTGAGTAGAAAGTACATTTTTGCAGCAAAAAGCTAATTGGTGCAAGTATATTTACTAGACGTCGTTAATATATAATAGCGAAATACAGTACTGCTCAGACGAAAAGAAAAATCAGGATACCGCCGACTAATATTTAGTGAAAGTACATTACAAACTACCAATTACCCCCACCTGCTAGAAATCGTTAATTGGTCACCACCTTAGAGATAATGTTGTCGTTCACACATATGTCACCAGGTATCACCAGAATGTTTAATTGGCTGGTGTCAGTCTTTAATTTTACATAAACAATCTAAAACTTATAAAATGAATATCAATAAGTTATGCAGGTTATTTGTCTAAATAATTGCAACATCTGCACTACAATATTAATAGTATTAATCTAATAAGTTTCACTTTAAAGTATAAAATTCAACAATATCATCGCAAACATTCTATTTATTGTAATCAAGTTTTACTGCTATTAAAACTTGTTTGTCTAAACAATTGCATTATTTATAGAATTATTTTCACTTATAAGTATAAGGTTAAACAATAGCATCCAAAAAAATATACATGTACTCATTAATTGTAATCGAGTTTTACTTTGTAAAATTTTATTTAATTTTGTTTCATTTCACACCTTGACAGATTAAAAGCGGATTTATTGTCACCCTTAAATTAACCACACCAATATTTTATCTCTAGGCTTTTCTATAAAAAGTCATATTTCCCCCAAATTCTTCACTAAAAGCGCACTCGATGTTAATTAACAGCTTGTATAATCGCTGCATTCGGATTTATCACCCACACTGAATTACAAGACTGGGTAGATATATTTTATGGTATTTCCCAGCATGGGGTCTTATCTCTTATCAGATTAATCGTTTATAAAACATATAAGACTGGTCATTTTGGTCAGGGCAGACAACCAGTAATTTAATTGATCGATTTGTCTCCCTTGTCAACCGTAATGAAAGTTGGACATGCAGACAGACAAAGCTGCAGCTATATATGCTCCACCTCCAGGGAACATAACAAACAAATGTACTTGTTTACTATTCAAAATAATCACAATATTTTTGACTAATCTACTTCAAAATATGTAAGATTTACCTAACAGCAACAATTTTTCAAATGCAGAAACAATAACATACGACTAATGGAAAGACAACATTATCAAAAATATAACCACTTACAATTTCTATTTGTGGTCAGAACTAATAAATTATACATTGTACCATAAAACTGTTGAAAAATGTTGAGACAAATATATACATGTACAATGTAATACAATACACATTTTACCTGCTTTTTCTAACAGCATTTCAACTTTCCCCTGACAGTAAGCCTCTGTTTTCTTTGTTATGTCAGCATCCGATGAACCTAAAATGGTTTCTTGAAGAACGTCCTCCATATAAAACTGACGTACTGTCTCTAATTTTATAGGTTTGATTTCAAAGCCTTTTCCCGTAATTTCCAACAACCCACAACATTTTGCCGCAGTTTCACCTTCACTTAATGTAGTCGCAATACTACTTCCTGGTTGGGTGACGTGAAATTTTTGAATATCATTCCACTCCGGTTCTATTCGGCATTCGTGTTCATGTCCCCAGAACACAAGGTCTATAAATTCATCTAAGAACTGTTCTGGTATATGATTGGTCGGACCATGCTTCGATCTGTTCTGATGAATAACAAACAAATTAAACCATTTATCCTGATCTTCGTTTGGCTTTAACATAGAAACGTTTTTGTCCAAAAACATACGGTGAAGTCTTTCATCACGTATAGCCCCCATGCCATACAGAGCTAATTTAGTTGAGCCTTTCTGAAACCGAAGGGGGCTTATCTGTATTTTATCCAAGGAAGTTGATTTGCCGAAGTAGTTAACAAAACCAGCACTATGTAAAATGTCAAGTGAGCAAAGATTCCCCTGACCCGTTGGATCGTCATGGTTACCATGAATAGAAAACACAGGAATCGCTATATTTAACTTGGGATCCTCATAATTCAAGGATGGAAACTGACAATGGTCGAAATTCTTAGACTGATCACTGAGATATTCAAACTCCACAGGTCTGTCACCAAGGCAATACTTTCTGAGCAAAGCTAAAGAGTCGTGCAGTATCTTGCGAGATGGTTTGTTTTCATGATATAAATCACCACCAAGCAACACAAAATCTACATCATGCTTCCTGGCATTCTCTAGAATTTCTTCAAATGCATTCAAGGAATCATTTCCTCTCACAGGGTCTTTCTCTGCATAACCAAGATGTATATCAGTTGCGATCAGAATCTTTAAAGTACTGTTCTCCTCTTCACCCTCGCTGGCCATGCTATAAAAGACACAGAAATATAAATTAGGAGCACAAATACAAGCAAACAATATGATTATTCTGATTCAAGGGAGGACAGGTGCACAGGTAGTGGTTTGATCACCAACTTCACAACCCCTAAATTTGGCGCGAGTACTGATTGGTAGCCAGGAAGGAATCATCGAGAGTGAATAGTACATGTTAAAGTTGTAAGAATCAAATTTTTGTTATCAAATACAGTCGGACCTTGTTCATTCGAATTCATCAGGCCCAACATTTTATTTCGAATATCCCATTTCAATTTGATATGCCTAAGAAGACAGATCAGGATCTGATATTTACTTTGGATGATACCAGGTATTCGGATAGAAGGCTTTTGAAGAAGAGGTCCAACTGTACTAACAAATATTTAGTCATTAAACATAGACACACAATACAATGTTTACACATATGTCTGTAAGATATGACCATGGTTGTGTAATGCAAAGACACAGTAGTGTGTGATATATACATTATGGCACTTTGAAAAAGGACAGCTAATCATGCACATAAAATAGAGAATCCTGCATAAAAAAGGTCAAAATTGGGAAAAACAGCAGTTGTTTGATGAAATATACACAGACTTAACAGATAATGCCAACACATAGTGTAACATTATTTGGTATTCTTAACAGTTTTGTCTGTTGCCATAAAAAAGCGTTTTGGGCTTTTTTAGGACTGATTATTTCAACATAGATCTTTGGAAATGAAGATCTAAATACAGTTGAATAATATGACCAAAAAATTACTGCAACAGCCCACCACCATGACCTTGAACTTTCAGCTCTGTAGGGCAACACATCATTTGAGCCAAGGATATTTAAAATACTACCATGCACTACAAAAATCTGTGATGGACTTAAACAACTATTACAACTATATTTTATTTGTAGAAACACTGAACAGGATAAGTAGCCAAATATGACTTAGCAGATATTAGCAACCCATTTACAAAAACAATGCTCTGTACAAATTGCAAAGCGTACAAACAAGGACTTTATTTTTAACTAGAGCTGTTTAAGGAAAAACATATTATATTTCACAAATTTATTACACTTCAATTAACAAATGGCAACAAATCAAGCAAAACAAAGCCCAGCCGTGCGTTCGGTTAAGGCTAACACTCGCACGAGTAAGAAACTATGCACGCATTTTGCAACCGAACGCTCTGTTTGCCAAAAAATTCGCGCCCACTCGCTCGAGCATCT
This sequence comes from Mactromeris polynyma, assembly GCA_032209605.1. Classification (NCBI taxonomy): domain Eukaryota; kingdom Metazoa; phylum Mollusca; class Bivalvia; order Venerida; family Mactridae; genus Mactromeris; species Mactromeris polynyma. Next base: position 7,288,487 of record JASFXZ010000003.1, on the reverse strand, counting down.
CCGAGGTAGCTAGCGAAGGGCGCGTACTTTTTGGCAAACAGAGCGTTCGGTTGCAAAATGCGTGCACAGTTTCTTACTCGTGCGAGTGTTAGCCTTAACCGAACGCACGGCAGGGCTCTCGCGAGGGGGGCGACTTGAGCGAAGTGGTCGCCTAAAATTGTGACACTTCGCCCATTCGCTAGATCAAAGCGAAATTGACTTCGCCGACAATTTTGGCGAAGTTACAGACGCAGTCAAAACAAAACGATTAGCCATGCAGATTGCCAGATACAGAGCGACTTGGGTAGAAGAATCATAAAAAAATTACGTAATCCAATTAGTTTGGCACCACGCAGTCAGTGTGTCGTATGTCGTATCGGCACTTTCGTTTTCATTACGAATTCAATAAACAGTGAATGCCGGGGACCAGTAGGAACCAATGGACAGGTTTAAAACACGACCAGGCCGTGAATTACGGCCAAAATGGAAAGGAAAACACGGCAACCCCCTTGACTTCTTTAATATTTAAGATATCTTAAAAAATCTTTTTGCATATTAGAGGGCACCCTTCCTAAACAAGTTTTATATTTGAATTAGAAGTTTATAAAATTTTGTCTAAAATATAACCGTTTTTTTATCAAAATTACGGCCAAAATTGAAAACACGGCCACCCCTCTTAACTTCTTTAGTTTTTAAGATATCCTAAAAATTATTTTTGCATATTAGAGGGCACCCTCGTGGCTTTCTTAAACAAGTTTTAAATAGAAATTATTCGAATCAAAAGTTTATTTAATTTAGTTTAAAAGTTGGACATTTTTTTTATCAAAATTACGGCCAAAATAGCATATTCAGCCCTATCCATTAACTTATTTATTTATGTGTTATCTTAAAAAATCTATTAGAATAAAACAGGGGGATTACAACAAGTTTTAGAGGACAAACAAATCATATGACGTTATTAAGGAGAAAAGAGAAAATATGAAAAAATGGCAAATATTTTTGAAGGTGACAATCGAATTATGGTAATGTTAAAGATCTTTGTTTTAAAGCATCTTTTATAAACTTAGCTACGTTACATATCGTGACTTTGTTTTTACATTTGAGCAACTCAAGATATTTGAACATTGACGGCTTTTTACAATAGTATTAATTTAGGGATACATTTTCGACGTAAATTGTTAAAAGATGTGATATCTTGAGTTGCTCAAATGTAAAAACAATAGGCTATTTTGGCCGTAATTTTGATAAAATGCATTAGGCCTACAGCGAAAAATAATCGTATGTCCAATTATCAATTGATTATTCCCAAAAAGCAACTGCATAACTATATCATTCTTAGCACATGTTTCAAGTTTATTTACAGATTCTGCATAAGGCCCGAATAGGGCAGCATTAGCAACAAAACATTTTACATTCATTCAATACAGATTGTCACATGACAAAAAGGAAACGACTATACATAATATATACATGTACATTCATATACGGAGAAGCAACAATACAATCTCAACAGCAGAAATAAACAAGACATATTCACATAATAGTTCCTACTAAGAACATATTACACGTATAAATATATTACAGTGTTTTTCATTTAAAGTATACACATTTTAAAAAAAAAACAAGAAAAAAACATAAAATTTATGTCTAGAATTGAAAAGAACATGTTAATTATATACATGTATATGTGTAGTATTGAAGAAAAATAGTCAGTAATTGTTAAATACTTTAAAATGGTTCATTATTTTATGACACAAAACTCGGTAGCATCTTGGTTAAATGGCGATTCGCCCAAACCTGGTTCGAAACGTAAACTAACAGAAATAGAGACTTCATGAACTGTTGATCGACGTTTTAAAATAACCACTGCAAAGCATATTCAGAAGTGTCATCCTGAATATTACTGGAAGGCAGGGCAATGAATAAATATTAAAAATAATGAAACAGCTAGAATGAATAGGAATAGTAGAAAATAGATTAAAAGAATACTATTAACAAGTATTTATATCAATAAATTATCTGAGTATATTTTCAGCGAAACAACATCTGAATGCGGTGCAGGGGAAGGAAGAGGAAACTGAGGAAGAACGAAACGGCAATGAACGTATTTGTGTGTTGATGATTCATATGTAACATTGTTATATTGTCAGTGTGTGAAATGTCATTGGTTATTAAACATGATATCATTAATTCACATTTTGCTTTGTCATCATTATTTATTTGATTTTGTAATGTAAATAGAAAACATTCATCTTTGTTGAAATAAGAAAATGTACCCAAACAAACTGGTTACAACGCGTATATCGACGTTCCGAAAAATATCACTTCTCCTTTAAGTCTCCCCCACTTCTCCCATAAAATCAGCCCAACGAGAGCCCTGATTATTATTATTATTTATTTACAATGGAAATTTACCAGTACCACAGACATATGGGTAAAGTGGAAAAATGAGCGACTGTATAAAATATTAAGTAAAACATACGGAGTCTTGCACTGGACCTTCTGTCCTGTAGCGAACAGCCACGCCGCCCTAAGTTATATAATGCCCATGTGAGAGACATTATGTATGCAATAGTTGTTTTTATTCATTTCGATTTTGAAAAGGTTTAGCCGAGTATGTGGACTCCCAGGGGCATAATATCAGTTTAAAAAATTATTATCCCAAAAAAATAGTATAAAAATGCCTTGTAACGGGATGAGCTTTAAAGGTTTGAGGATGACACAAATAGCTTAACTTTGTACTTCATTTTTTTGATAAAATGTCTTAAATGCCTCAGAATGCAGCTGCCACGATATAGAATTTCAAATTTACAAGGGGCATGCCCTTAGATATCCCTAGAAATGTATGTACTGAAAATGGCCCAGCTACACCCCTGACTCCAGTCCAGACAGAGCTGTCCGACTTGAGTTTTGAAGGTAAATTCCCAGTTTATTACGGATATTCTTTTTTGGGAAGTTGAGGGAGTGACTTGCTTTGGAAATAGCATAATCCAAAATATTACACATTTACTCGCCCATGAACCATTAACATTCATTATGTTTACCATTAACATTCATTGTATTGTTATTTTACTTTCACTTCGCATGTAACTACCCTACATAAACGAAAAATGTCAAAATATGAAGTGTGTTATGTTGGGCCTTATCAATAGTAATACAGTATCTGTGAAAAACACTAGATGTTTAAACTCATAAGATTGAAACTGAAAGCAAGTTTTTACATCACATAACTGACTAAATGAAGAGAGAACCTTTTTTCCAACTTCACGCGATTCCAACCACCACCTTTGACCGGTGCAGGTGGTATTTGTTACTAACACAAATGGTTATTGTAAATAGTCCTACTTGTTCTGCAAAACAGCAATACGGTTTATTTATATGTTTATTTCAAAGACTTGGTATTTAGGTATTTGTATATTTGTATCGTATCAATAACTTTTTATTTTGCAAAATAAGACCAATCAGTCGTCCCAACTGAATGTTCAAACAGCGTACGCAATTTAAAAATCAAATCGATGAAATTATGAAATGAGAGAATATGCGCAATATGCAAATACGTTTTTATATCCTTTTTTAATAAGTGAGTTTAATTAAAGTCCCGAGATTGTATTTTGTAAGCAGATCTACGATACTTACTTAAAATATAATTGCATTGTGTTGAGTTTTATGGTTGTATCTTCTCGTATTGTTTTGCATAGGGGTGAAACAAAAAAAATATAGACAGTGTGAAAAACATACTTGAAATAAAATTACGGAAAATTTTGCTAATTACAAAAATAAGTCCTGAAAAAGCTTGTACAAACCCCTTGAAGATAGGCAAAGTAAATAATGGTCAAACGACCACGTATAGAATCGTAACTAGTTTCACTGACCCCTTGAAGTTGGACACAGTGAATAATGGTCAAACCACCACATATATAATTATAATGATTGTAAATCGAAATACAGTAACACCCCACTTAAAGACCACTTCCATAAGAAGACCACCTCAATATTACGACCACAATTTACACAATTTTCAAGTCCATTTTGACTGTTTTGCTCCGTATTGAACCCTTATATTGAGACCACCTCAATAAGAAGATCAGTTTTCAGGAGTCCCAATGGTGCCCATACTAATGAGGTTTTACTGTACCCTCTGCGATTCAATGCCGATTATCGATTTTGTTTGAGTGGGATACTACAACCCTAACGATATTACCATTCGACCATCGACCCACCAACGACACGTTGTTTGACCGTATCATGTGGCGCTTCGCGTCGTTCTGTAGTCTAGCTTCACTCCAAAATGTCTGTTTTACCGTTCTCCGAAAAGTCTTCTTCTACAGCCAGTTAATTATGATCACTCCGGTGATATTCTATTTGTTTAGTAGAAAAAGGTATAAAATTAAATCTAATCATTATTGGCATTTGGTTCGTTTACGCCACGGTCGTACGTTACAACTATATTTAAGAACTTTTTGATTAATTTGATATTACTCAAAATCTCTACAATGTGTCAGTAACAAATCTCCATTCATATTTAGCTCTTACTAGTATTAAAATATATACATTTGTATTTCCAATACTTTAAACAGTATCAAATGCACTTTGTAACGAAGTAAGTATCCATAATTATCTTTCAATAGCTAATTATCTCATCATAATAATAACAATTATAATAATATCTTTATTTCATGACGATATCACATTAAGCTATACAATGGGTCGAAAAACAACAACAATGTAAGAAAACAACATTAAAAATATCTGCACATCGACACATGTGCATACATACAACATAATTATAATGATAAATGAGATCATCAAAAGCTACAAAAGTTACGATGATAAGAAAATAAAACAACTACAGACACCTCACATAAGTCGCATGCATGCAAGAATGTAATATTTTTGATTCAGCATTAAATATTTCTAATAATTAATTTTGAATGTATCCGTATTAGATATACAATGAATATTTACAGGAATAGAGTTCCATACCTCACGAGGTATTTAGGTCTTTGGTTTCAGTTTTCAGTTTTAGATTTTAGTTTCAGTTTTCAGTTTCAGTTTAAGATTTTGATTCAGTTTTCAGCTTCAGTTTATTTCACTCACTTCATGTAATACATGACATAATGAGGTAAACAATTAATTACAAATGTAGATAATTATAAAAGTTTTCTCGAATAGTGCGCAGTGTCTGAATACGATGGAAGAACGATACGTCACTTGACCAGGAATGTCGTGATACCATTGATTAACGTACCTATTAATGTTGAAATATTGACAGTGATATTTCAAACAATATCCGGATGGAATAAATATACAATGGCAATCATGAAATGAATGAAACTAAGATAACCACTTTCGTTATCAACAATAAATTTCAGAAATGATTGGAACTCAATAACGCTCAATTTCAGAAAATTTGGTTAATAATTACAATAAAACCTCAATAATAAGACCAACCTTGGGACCTTTAAAAACTGGTCATCTTATTGAGGCGGTCTTAATATTGAGGTTGAATAAAATGTAAATCATTGAAAATGGACTTGAATATTGTGTTTTTAATTTTGAGGTTGTCTTTAAGAGAGGTTTTACTGTACTTCATTTAATCGTTGGTAATATATATCGTGAGAGGATGAAAGCAAGACCAGTCCATTTGTTTCTTTATTCATGAACATATCGACTTGTTTCAGTTCCACCTTTGTTACATTTAGCAGAAATACTTGATGGTTCATTTTTAAAAAGTGTACACTTTTCAGACATAAATATATTGATTTTGTGATGTAATTATTCTAATAAGCAGTTGATTCCACAGAGAAATGTAGTCATTAAATTAGAATAATCGATACGTACTGTTCAAATATACTTGACGCCATTAAAAAGGCAACTATATGAACTAGGCGTCATTTTGTAGTACCAACAGTCAAAAGCGTGTGACAGCTATCTATGTGTTCATTCTTGTTCAAAACTTTATTAAACTTCATTAATTTTATGAAATTATGTTTGAGAAATAAAGCATAGTTTTGCCTTTGTAGTGTCACTTTATCTGTATGCACACTTTTTGGTTGCGTTTTAATGGCGTTAAGTATATATAACTACATGTACTTGCGGGTGCATGCGTCTAAAACTGCAATACACAGTAGGTTTATTTATTCTATAGTTTACGCCTTGTATATTGCAATAATCTGCACCGGATTAGTGACGTATGTACGTATCTTCCATTTAATGCTACAGTAATATTGTTAGAATAACATGCATGTAATTCATTGTTATTCATTTACAAATATATATATATAAATACCACATGTTTTTATCGTGTATTTTATGTGTTTTGTGTTGTTGTTTTAAGAAGACCTGTAGTCACCCAATACGTCTTTGTGCATGTACGTATATAATATCAATTAGAACGATAATAAGCTACATTACTACTCATTATATTTATTTATTTATCGTGTCGTAATCTCGTATTGAAGTAGACCCATAGTCATCCGTTATCAAGACAACGTCTATATCGAGGGTTCAGTGCAAGACTATACTAACTCCTATATAAATACATAGGAGTTGAGGACAGTATTGCGCTGAACCCTCGATATATAGGTGTGTATGTATTGTATATTCACAAGGGCTTTTGGCCTACTGAAATTGAAAAAGTCTTCTTTATTGAAATGATTCATTTATATATGATCCTGCAGGAACAACAGAGTTATTGAAGCTCTGCCAGCCTGTAATCACTGTAATGGTATGAACTCGTTTTATTTTTCAGCTTTCATACAGGCAGACAAACATTTAACATATATAGTAGGGGATGTTAGTACAGGAATTCCAATAGAGGTAAGTTGCATAATTTTATATATGTTCGTATATTTTTATCATGTTCTTATTTAACGTATATATAGTTATTACATTTATACATTAACTATACGCTAACACAGTGCTTTGATTCCACCACCGTTACATTCACACGCTGCCGTATTACCCAGTATATTTTGATATTTGACCTTACGAAATCACCGTTCGTTCCTGATAACTAAATACCACTGGTCGGCACGATCACGTGACAACTGAGTTTATGGGCGAATTTGTTTGTACCAAACCGGTTTGAATCCAAAACTGGTTTGTCAAACCTTTTATTTGCTTTAACTAACTGGTTTCAAACTAAAACAAGTTTCTGTATTTGTTAATAACAAATCTTAAACTGGTTAATCAAACTGACCGAACTACCTCCAAGTGTGGTTTGTCTGGTTTGATTTATCCGAATAATCGTATACTAGTTAAACAAAATGGTGGACTGATTATGGCGGGTGACCGTGCCACTCATATGTGGGGCAATGTTAAAAAATAAATGTTTCTTTGCTACATGGGAACCTGGCTTTAAAATTGTCCACGCTGCTACGGATTCAGGGGGGGGGGGGCACCCGGCGTGCGCCCTCCCCCATAAAATTCCCAAACCTTACATGTATGTCCATGAGCGTAGGAAAATTCGATTTTTTTTTTTAAAGTGATGGATTTTGCCAATGTTAAAGGTGATTTCCTTAAAATTTTCTCATCCGGAGGGGATTACCCCTCCCGCACCCACCCCATGCACGGCCCCAATGCTCATTTCTTACATGCGCGCGTGATGTCTCAGTCTGAATACATGTAACCTTAATTATAACATTTTCAAATAATCGATTATGATTAATTTTAGCCTTATATTCTATCATTATGAGGTTTGTAAACAGTCATTCCCGTTCTATAAGGCTTGAGTAAAACTCAAAAAATTTACGCCCCCCCCCCCCCCTAAGACCGAATCCTGGATCCGCCCCTGACGTGGGCCATTTTTCATCGACAAAACCATCTGTTTGTTTGCATACCAATCTTAATCTTAACTGGTTTAAGTTTTTCAACCAAACTACAACAAAACTGAAACCTCAAACATGAACCAGGTTTTGCAAAACAAATTCGCCCATAGATGGTTAAATCAATAAAATGTGTACGCAGTGTATAGCCGCCTTTCGCGTCGACGGAAATTTTGACTAGCTAATCGGTTTTATTTCATGTCATTTACAGAATGCAGTGTTTCGTTCATTTATCGAGGGTTGTACTGATACGTATTAAATATAGAGTGGCGAATCTGAGTAACAAGATGCCAAATAACGATATGACGCATTTTAAAATATACGCAGATTCTGTACGTACAGTTGTTTAAATGACCTTAAATCACTACACATTTACGGCATCGGAATAATTTGGGCATGCCGACGAAACGATGGTGAATATGACGGTATCGGAATAAGCGCCCGATGCTAAAGGAGAGTACCTCAACTATAACGCAAAAAAACGTATTTTTTATATTTCATATAATGTGGATCAGTATACGTTTCTGCAGTATGGCGATCATGCACCTCCACGTCTTACATCATTATAAGAAAAAATAAAACATATGATAAGTAACACATGCATATGTTTTACCATTCTTAAACTATTTATATTTTTAATTATTCCTTTCACATTCTCTTTCAATTACAGTGATATTGTTGGAAAACATTTACATTTGGTATATTATACATTTTTGTTCATTTAAAAATATCTACATGTATCATGTAGATATTTTGAATCGCCCTATAGTTGGTGGACAAAACTCTCTCGTTAAAAGTTTACGTTGTAAAACTGTCTAAAAATAATTCATACCATAAGTCATGTATAATAACAAGACTAATTTTGATGCAAAGCATCAAAACGGCGGCACAAGTTTTAGGAAGCATGATATTGAAGATTTATTATTTTGTTTATCAATAAATAAGAAAGTATGATCATCACCAAGCCATAATTCTGGTAAGAATCATCCAACGAAACGAAGAAAAAAAACGATTACACGAAACGTAGATAGAACGAAACGGATCTAAAAATATACATGATTATAACTTCTAGTTTTACAGATCTAAAAGAACTATTGGGATATCAAAAGGGAAAAATATCCACTAAAAATGTCAAAACAACGTAATTAAAAGTTCAGTTCAACCATCAGCATTTGATCTCGAATGTACTGAATCCGTTTTACTGCCAATGCGTTATTTGAACAACAAATGCTATGACGTTTTCAACGACAATTTTCATTGGCTGAATTTTGTTTACATATTACCATCAGTACATAACTTATATGGGTCAAGTTAAGGCAATGTATATTGCATAGTTTGGTCACTGTATTTATATTTGTACATTATAAACTGCATTCATGAACTTATTAATATGGATTAACATTTTTTGTTTAACAATTTGCTTTTTTATAAGTACAATTTCAATTTGCGTGCACAGCATTAGGAACCATTTCCTGAACTTTGATGATGAATTGAGCGTAGTTGTGAAACGAAGCTATGTAATACACGATGCCTAACCGTTTTCGTGACTAGCTGTTGTAAATTCTTATAAGCATACGTAAAACATTTTTTAAAGCTTTTTATTAACGGTAAAAATACATTTTAAATATTTTGACATTTTTTTATTATCAATTAGTACACTTTTTTTATCTGTATAATTAGAATCACGTTTTGTAAGAACAATTTAAAAAAGCATAATACCAATGGCTTCTCCCATTTCGATTATGCAACTCCATGTACCTAGATTAAAAATTATTCAAATAGACGACGGCCTGAAGGCCGCCGTCAATAAATTGCTGAACTATTACGTGTAGTTTTCAGAAAACCCGTCTATTTATAACGACCAATGAACGTTTCTGAGTTGCTCTCTATTTTTAGATAAACGTTTCAATTGGATGACGAAGTTAATTTTATTATTGTTAATAAAACGTACTACTTAAGCAAGGAGAAGCGGTATTGTATTTCTCTAAACAGCTACGAGGGAGATGAATTATTTATATTGAAGGACGTTGAATTATATTATTTAATCGTTGGCGGCGAAGTGGGTACAGAGAATCCTGGTGTGTAAAACAAGATAAGAGGTTATATTTTAACGGCGTAAAAAGGATACTATGCGAACGTTGCCACATTGAACCGGCTGATGGACGTCGACAAGAGTCGCGATTTCAACGCAGTTAACATGGAGTAGACAGAAACATGTGGGAAGAACAGCGGAAGAGTGAAAAGATGACTATCGTGAGGTAACATTAAGACACTGTCAACACCAGTTGTGAGAGAAACCATAGTCGTTATGATTATTGGGAAGGCTTATTTAACGATATTTAAGTTTTAGAGTCGTGATCCCCTCTATGCCGTGGAGAAAAAAAGCAACTAGTCAAGTATCAAAACGTGTAGCTAAATGTTTGGACTATTGCCAGAGTAGACTGATAACAGGAATAGTAATTGGATAGTGGGGTAATAATTAAGGGTAAACTGATTAAATTGAGGATAACTATGAAAGGATGTATTGCGGAAAATGAGTCACTGGACCAGTTTAACAAAGGTAATTTTTCTCTGATAGCTTTATGGTGTTTCAAATCATCAGAATTTCATTTCATAAGACAACTTTCTATTTCTGCTTATCTTTCTATCGACGCGTTTCAGAACTGAAATCAGCTTATTTTAGACAACAAAACTACAAATTACTACTGCCAACAACTGAATTAATATTTTTTTATCCTCGGGTGAACATACCAATTTCAGGCGTACGTTTCTAAGTTCGAATTTTGAGCGTCCAACGCGAGCCACAGAACATTAAATCAATTAAGAGACGGAGATATTATCTCTCAATAAAGAACGCCAACGACCTCTAACAATAAAGAAATCTCAGTCACTGGTTTACACAATATTTTTATATAACGTACGTTTATGATTCAAAACACCCCATTACATCTGTTTATAAAATTATAATATAACGGGGGTATATTCACGCGTTTGTCTACCACCGTACGTGTACGATACACACACATCGCCGTTTAATAAATAGTCTGTATCGATAGTGTTACGAAAACACGAAGTACAACGCTCCGGATACCACGTTTAAACCCGAATGAACTCGAATACCGTAAATATTCGCGCGATACTCGAGAATATTCTAACATTCGTGCTATATTCTGATCGGTCGAGAATATTCTAACAGTCGAGATATATTCTTACTGGTCTAGAATATCTCGTATAAAATAAAAGCCGTCCGCGTATATCAACGTAGGTCAATACAATTAAGAAAAACAATTTTGGGAACAAAGAATGACAAGAACAATACGGACGGGGGATGTTACCGTACACTTTCTTCTTTATTTGTAGTTTATATTTTACTTATTCTTTCTTTTATCTTTTTTTTCCTTTTTCTCCGCTGTTTTGTGTTTACTTCCGCCAGAATTCCTATCTCGCTGACATACCTCCATCCTGAAAACATGGTGACTGATAATAGTATTATCATTTTCACAGCTTTATAGTGTATGGACTTTATGTCACACTGATAATAGTACTATCATTTTCACAGCTTTATAGTGTGTTTACTAAACGACTGACAATATTAAATAAAACGACTGACAATATTTAATAAAACGACTGACATTGGATGTCAGATATTTCAACCTTAGTTATAGTTAATAGAGAAAACCGATCGAACGCGTACTAAGCGAATCACCAGTGGTACGAATATTAAAAACCACTAAGTAACAGGTTCGACACTCAAAATTCAAACCTGGAAACGTACGTCTAACATTATTATTCTCATCTGTAGCTAAGAAAAATGTATGATTTAGTCTTTGAATGACCACATCGGCCTTCGACATTCGACAAATATCGGTCTACTGGAAGTATGGAGGTGTCGTTAGACCGACTTAATGCTACAGTGAGGTGATGCACGGCGTAGCATTAGGACCCGCTTCCAGACATCACGAAACGATAAAAGCTCGGAAAAGTAGGAATCTCCCCGTCTAGTAAGAGGGCCTGGCCTAAAATGCCCGCGATGATTACTAGATAGGGTATACAAACCAGCACTGTATACCATACGGGTGCCTATTTACGACGAGCTTCTATCGCTACGCTATATATATGTATATATCATATTAAGTAAGTAAGCGATCGCCGATGTTCTTTTCCGAAAATTCAATTTGTTAACATATAGGCTGTTAATATTACCATGAGATGCGCGCGCAACCCTGACTTACTGCCTATTGATACACTTTGTGTCGGTCTGAGACCAACTAAACACCAAAAAGCTGTACTGAACGAAATGCTGAAAGTGAATAATTTCGCGTACAATTACAGCAATCACTTGCACGATGTACAAGTCTGCGAGAACGAATCAGAGAAAAAAGGACATGGTGTTGAAAGACAAAGATACGACGTATTTGCGAGAGGGTAGCTTTCAAATTCAGAAACACTACGTTCGATTTCTGACCGACAAAGACAGTCAGGATTCTAAAATACTAAGTAGATACATTTCGATCATGCCAGCGAGTTTTGCTAGCTGCAAACGTCACATTAAAGAAAGATACATCAAGTTGGCCAAACCGGTGAAGAAACTACCGCCTATCAATCACGACGTCCGAATCACGAAACGAGCAAACGGCAAATTCGTTTACAAATACCGTGCGATTCCATGCATACTCGCAAGGAATGCGACCGAGATTCAAACGACATGTGTGGCATAGACCCGGGCCGCAGAACATTCGCGACCGTGTACGATCCATCGAACACTAACGCGTATCAGGTCGGTTTGAGAGAAAACGTTCGTGATTCGTAAACTGTACTATTATATTGACGAGTCACACGTTTGTAGACTATGCCGTCAAGAAAAACCGCGTACAAGAGAAACAGGACAGAATATCTGAATTGAAAAAGTTACATCTCAAGTTGAAAACGTTCGTGAACGATATACACCTAAAACTATCGCAAAACTTGGTACGAAATTACAAATACATGTATAGCGCTCTGGGCAAAATATCGGTTTCGAACATCGTGAAAAAAGACCGACCAAATCACTTGAGCAAGAAATCTAATCGAGATTTATTGTGCTGCGACATTACAACTTTCGACTGAGACTGTTAAATCGAACCCGCGACACTGACAGAATCGTCGTTGGTCAAGACGAGAGTTACACTCTCAAACGTGCGTAATGTGCGGAGTGAGAAACAAAACATTAGGTGCCAGCGAAACATTTTATTGCAAATCTTGTCAATACGAGACACATCGCGACATAAACGGAGCTAGGAATATTCTGCTTCAATCACTGTCGATGTTTCCATTTACCACATAACTGTTAATAATTGTAACTATAAAAAGGGGTGGAAATAAGCAACACTCATCATTCGTAATTTGCACTTACAAGAGACAACATGTCAGCAACAGTAGTTAGACCTCTTTTTACATCGGACGATGAAGTGCCAGATATACCACCACCACTGACTCCAGATAGAGTATCTACCGACTACAGGGAAAATCGTGAACGATTTACTGCCTTGCATGAGGCAAGAAAGACAAGACGGTACAATTCGTATGCAAGAAAACGCGAAACGACGCAAACGCAAGTAGTATCTGCAACCACTTCAAACGATGGTGCGTGTCTTGACCAACCGTTTCTGTTGATGAACACTTCACTTTTGAAATCACAATACGAAAGTCAAGCAAAATACTTACAGAAATACGGGGATGAAAGTTTGAACTCAAACATGAACATGTGCGTCAAATTGATAGATAGTGTGGCCGACTATCACCAAAAGTCGGTCGCAATAATCACCAAGAAACGCAAGGACAGGCGAAATAGACAAGTTCAGGAGTCACGGGCAGAACTCGACAAAATAAGTGAAAATATAAAGAAGGAATTGACTGAGTGTAAGATATGTTATAATAACAATAAAAACTGTGTGGCAAGTCCATGCGGCCATGCGTTTTGTAGGGACTGCGTGAATAGAATGGACGAGAGATGTGCGATGTGCCGAACAAACATTAAAGACGTTTCGGCTCTTGTTTTGTCAATTTGAGAATGAAAATAAAACGTTATTGAAATACGTGTTTTTGTATATCGTTATTTTGCACTGTTTGTGTACGCGAGCTTGACGAAAACATTAGGTCACAAAAATGGCCCGGTATGAAAGTCACCAACACCGGGATTGAGGCGGGTCTTGCCATTGAGACTCGTCGTACGTACGAAAAGGGCTCGGTCCTGTGCGATTACCACGGCGAGCTACTTGACGGTAAAGCGGGATTTCGTCGCTACGAAGTAGAGTACAAAAACAACAAGAATAATCGGTATATGTTTCAGTTCGGGTTCGAGAGGCAAAACTATTGGATCGACGCCGTTGCCCATTATGATTGTCATGAAACGTCTAGGTTTATAAAAGGTCGACTGATCAATCATAGCTCTAAAAACGCCAACGTTATTCCAAAACCGCGGCGCGTTGGCGATAAAAATCAACTTTTATTAGTAGCAAAATGCGACCTCGGAGCTGGCGACCAATTGCTTTTCGACTACAATTGTAAACGCGACAGCAAGTCTGATTTTGAAGAGTGGATGGGCCAATGAGCCCGTAATATTAATCGCAGATACTGCAAGCTTTATCGGCGGGTGCACACGCGTGCTACCCAATGGTAAATTTGTCTGATACTTCACGTCGCATCGGCGGTGCACACACGTGCTACCCAATGGTAAATTTGTCCGATACTGCGCGTCGCATCGCAGAAAAAATAATAATTTAGTCTTTGAATGACCAAATCGGCCTTCAACATTCGACAAATAGCGGTCTACTGGAAGTATGGAGGTGTCGTTAGACCGACTTAATGTTACAGTGAGGTGATGCACGGCGTAGCATTAGGACCCGCTTCCAGACATCACGAAACGATAAAAGCTCGGAAAAGTAGGAATCTCCCCGTCTAGTAAGAGGGCCTGGCCTAAAATGCCCGCGATGATTACTAGATAGGGTATACAAACCAGCACTGTATACCATACGGGTGCCTATTTACGACGAGCTTCTATCGCTACGCTATATATATGTATATATCATATTAAGTAAGTAAGCGATCGCCGATGTTCTTTTCCGAAAATTCAATTTGTTAACATATAGGCTGTTAATATTACCATGAGATGCGCGCGCAACCCTGACTTACTGCCTGTTGATACATTTTGTGTCGGTCTGAGACCAACTAAACACCAAAAAGCTGTACTGAACGAAATGCTGAAAGTGAATAATTTCGCGTACAATTACAGCAATCACTTGGTTCGAGCAAAAATATGAATCCCAAACAATTCGATCTCCAGAATACGTTGCGAAATCTTCCTGCGAGCATACCTGAAGAATATCGAATGACTTGAGACGAGTGGTATTTTGATAACAAAATGAGTGTCGTAAAACTCACGTCTTGCAAAAACATTTGCACGATGTACAAGTCTGCGAGAACGAATCAGAGAAAAAAGGACATGGTGTTGAAAGACAAAGATACGACGTATTTGCGAGAGGGTAGCTTTCAAATTCAGAAACACTACGTTCGATTTCTGACCGACAAAGACAGTCAGGATTCTAAAATACTAAGTAGATACATTTCGATCATGCCAGCGAGTTTTGCTAGCTGCAAACGTCACATTAAAGAAAGATACATCAAGTTGGCCAAACCGGTGAAGAAACTACCGCCTATCAATCACGACGTCCGAATCACGAAACGAGCAAACGGCAAATTCGTTTACAAATACCGTGCGATTCCATGCATACTCGCAAGGAATGCGACCGAGATTCAAACGACATGTGTGGCATAGACCCGGGCCGCAGAACATTCGCGACCGTGTACGATCCATCGAACACTAACGCGTATCAGGTCGGTTTGAGAGAAAACGTTCGTGATTCGTAAACTGTACTATTATATTGACGAGTCACACGTTTGTAGACTATGCCGTCAAGAAAAACCGCGTACAAGAGAAACAGGACAGAATATCTGAATTGAAAAAGTTACATCTCAAGTTGAAAACGTTCGTGAACGATATACACCTAAAACTATCGCAAAACTTGGTACGAAAATACAAATACATGTATAGCGCTCTGGGCAAAATATCGGTTTCGAACATCGTGAAAAAAGACCGACCAAATCACTTGAGCAAGAAATCTAATCGAGATTTATTGTGCTGCGACATTACGACTTTCGACTGAGACTGTTAAATCGAACCCGCGACACTGACAGAATCGTCGTTGGTCAAGACGAGAGTTACACTCTCAAACGTGCGGAATGTGCGGAGTGAGAAACAAAACATTAGGTGCCAGCGAAACATTTTATTGCAAATCTTGTCAATACGAGACACATCGCGACATAAACGGAGCTAGGAATATTCTGCTTCAATCACTGTCGATGTTTCCATTTACCACATAACTGTTAATAATTGTAACTATAAAAAGGGGTGGAAATAAGCAACACTCATCATTCGTAATTTGCACTTACAAGAGACAACATGTCAGAAACAGTAGTTAGACCTCTTTTTACATCGGACGATGAAGTGCCAGATATACCACCACCACTGACTCCAGATAGAGTATCTACCGACTACAGGGAAAATCGTGAACGATTTACTGCCTTGCATGAGGCAAGAAAGACAAGACGGTACAATTCGTATGCAAGAAAACGCGAAACGACGCAAACGCAAGTAGTATCTGCAACCACTTCAAACGATGGTGCGTGTCTTGACCAACCGTTTCTGTTGATGAACACTTCACTTTTGAAATCACAATACGAAAGTCAAGCAAAATACTTACAGAAATACGGGGATGAAAGTTTGAACTCAAACATGAACATGTGCGTCAAATTGATAGATAGTGTGGCCGACTATCACCAAAAGTCGGTCGCAATAATCACCAAGAAACGCAAGGACAGGCGAAATAGACAAGTTCAGGAGTCACGGGCAGAACTCGACAAAATAAGTGAAAATATAAAGAAGGAATTGACTGAGTGTAAGATATGTTATAATAACAATAAAAACTGTGTGGCAAGTCCATGCGGCCATGCGTTTTGTAGGGACTGCGTGAATAGAATGGACGAGAGATGTGCGATGTGCCGAACAAACATTAATGACGTTTCGGCTCTTGTTTTGTCAATTTGAGAATGAAAATAAAACGTTATTGAAATACGTGTTTTTGTATATCGTTATTTTGCACTGTTTGTGTACGCGAGCTTGACGAAAACATTAGGTCACAAAAATGGCCCGGTATGAAAGTCACCAACACCGGGATTGAGGCGGGTCTTGCCATTGAGACTCGTCGTACGTACGAAAAGGGCTCGGTCCTGTGCGATTACCACGGCGAGCTACTTGACGGTAAAGCGGGATTTCGTCGCTACGAAGTAGAGTACAAAAACAACAAGAATAATCGGTATATGTTTCAGTTCGGGTTCGAGAGGCAAAACTATTGGATCGACGCCGTTGCCCATTATGATTGTCATGAAACGTCTAGGTTTATAAAAGGTCGACTGATCAATCATAGCTCTAAAAACGCCAACGTTATTCCAAAACCGCGGCGCGTAGGCGATAAAAATCAACTTTTATTAGTAGCAAAATGCGACCTCGGAGCTGGCGACCAATTGCTTTTCGACTACAATTGTAAACGCGACAGCAAGTCTGATTTTGAAGAGTGGATGGGCCAATGAGCCCGTAATATTAATCGCAGATACTGCAAGCTTTATCGGCGGGTGCACACGCGTGCTACCCAATGGTAAATTTGTCTGATACTTCACGTCGCATCGGCGGGTGCACACACGTGCTACCCAATGGTAATCTTGTCCGATACTGCGCGTCGCATCGCAGAAAAAATAATAATTTAGTCTTTGAATGACCAAATCGGCCTTCAACATTCGACAAATAGCGGTCTACTGGATGTATAGAGGTGTCGTTAGACCGACTTAATGCTACAGTGAGGTGATGCACGGCGTAGCATTAGGACCCGCTTCCAGACATCACGAAACGATAAAAGCTCGGAAAAGTAGGAATCTCCCCGTCTAGTAAGAGGGCCTGGCCTAAAATGCCCGCGATGATTACTAGATAGGGTATACAAACCAGCACTGTATACCATACGGGTGATTATTTACGACGAGCTTCTATCGCTACGCTATATATATGTATATATCATATTAAGTAAGTAAGCGATCGCCGATGTTCTTTTCCGAAAATTCAATTTGTTAACATATAGGCTGTTAATATTACCATGAGATGCGCGCGCAACCCTGACTTACTGCCTATTGATACATTTTGTGTCGGTCTGAGACCAACTAAACACCAAAAAGCTGTACTGAACGAAATGCTGAAAGTGAATAATTTCGCGTACAATTACAGCAATCACTTGGTTCGAGCAAAAATATGAATCCCAAACAATTCGATCTCCAGAATACGTTGCGAAATCTTCCTGCGAGCATACCTGAAGAATATCGATTGACTTGAGACGAGTGGTATTTTGATAACAAAATGAGTGTCGTAAAACTCACGTCTTGCAAAAACATTTGCACGATGTACAAGTCTGCGAGAACGAATCAGAGAAAAAAGGACATGGTGTTGAAAGACAAAGATACGACGTATTTGCGAGAGGGTAGCTTTCAAATTCAGAAACACTACGTTCGATTTCTGACCGACAAAGACAGTCAGGATTCTAAAATACTAAGTAGATACATTTCGATCATGCCAGCGAGTTTTGCTAGCTGCAAACGTCACATTAAAGAAAGATACATCAAGTTGGCCAAACCGGTGAAGAAACTACCGCCTATCAATCACGACGTCCGAATCACGAAACGAGCAAACGGCAAATTTGTTTACAAATACCGTGCGATTCCATGCATACTCGCAAGGAATGCGACCGAGATTCAAACGACATGTGTGGCATAGACCCGGGCCGCAGAACATTCGCGACCGTGTACGATCCATCGAACACTAACGCGTATCAGGTCGGTTTGAGAGAAAACGTTCGTGATTCGTAAACTGTACTATTATATTGACGAGTCACACGTTTGTAGACTATGCCGTCAAGAAAAACCGCGTACAAGAGAAACAGGACAGAATATCTGAATTGAAAAAGTTACATCTCAAGTTGAAAACGTTCGTGAACGATATACACCTAAAACTATCGCAAAACTTGGTACGAAAATACAAATACATGTATAGCGCTCTGGGCAAAATATCGGTTTCGAACATCGTGAAAAAAGACCGACCAAATCACTTGAGCAAGAAATCTAATCGAGAAATGTGCTGCGACATTACGACTGAGACTGTTAAATCGAACCCGCGACACTGACAGAATCGTCGTTGGTCAAGACGAGAGTTACACTCTCAAACGTGCTGAATGTGCGGAGTGAGAAACAAAACATTAGGTGCCAGCGAAACATTTTATTGCAAATCTTGTCAATACGAGACACATCGCGACATAAACGGAGCTAGGAATATTCTGCTTCAATCACTGTCGATGTTTCCATTTACCACATAACTGTTAATAATTGTAACTATAAAAAGGGGTGGAAATAAGCAACACTCATCATTCGTAATTTGCACTTACAAGAGACAACATGTCAGCAACAGTAGTTAGACCTCTTTTTACATCGGACGATGAAGTGCCAGATATACCACCACCACTGACTCCAGATAGAGTATCTACCGACTACAGGGAAAATCGTGAACGATTTACTGCCTTGCATGAGGCAAGAAAGACAAGACGGTACAATTCGTATGCAAGAAAACGCGAAACGACGCAAACGCAAGTAGTATCTGCAACCACTTCAAACGATGGTGCGTGTCTTGACCAACCGTTTCTGTTGATGAACACTTCACTTTTGAAATCACAATACGAAAGTCAAGCAAAATACTTACAGAAATACGGGGATGAAAGTTTGAACTCAAACATGAACATGTGCGTCAAATTGATAGATAGTGTGGCCGACTATCACCAAAAGTCGGTCGCAATAATCACCAAGAAACGCAAGGACAGGCGAAATAGACAAGTTCAGGAGTCACGGGCAGAACTCGACAAAATAAGTGAAAATATAAAGAAGGAATTGACTGAGTGTAAGATATGTTATAATAACAATAAAAACTGTGTGGCAAGTCCATGCGGCCATGCGTTTTGTAGGGACTGCGTGAATAGAATGGACGAGAGATGTGCGATGTGCCGAACAAACATTAATGACGTTTCGGCTCTTGTTTTGTCAATTTGAGAATGAAAATAAAACGTTATTGAAATACGTGTTTTTGTATATCGTTATTTTGCACTGTTTGTGTACGCGAGCTTGACGAAAACATTAGGTCACAAAAATGGCCCGGTATGAAAGTCACCAACACCGGGATTGAGGCGGGTCTTGCCATTGAGACTCGTCGTACGTACGAAAAGGGCTCGGTCTTGTGCGATTACCACGGCGAGCTACTTGACGGTAAAGCGGGATTTCGTCGCTACGAAGTAGAGTACAAAAACAACAAGAATAATCGGTATATGTTTCAGTTCGGGTTCGAGAGGCAAAACTATTGGATCGACGCCGTTGCCCATTATGATTGTCATGAAACGTCTAGGTTTATAAAAGGTCGACTGATCAATCATAGCTCTAAAAACGCCAACGTTATTCCAAAACCGCGGCGCGTTGGCGATAAAAATCAACTTTTATTAGTAGCAAAATGCGACCTCGGAGCTGGCGACCAATTGCTTTTCGACTACAATTGTAAACGCGACAGCAAGTCTGATTTTGAAGAGTGGATGGGCCAATGAGCCCGTAATATTAATCGCAGATACTGCAAGCTTTATCGGCGGGTGCACACGCGTGCTACCCAATGGTAAATTTGTCTGATACTGCACGTCGCATCGGCGGATGCACACGCGTGCTACCCAATGGTAAATTTGTCCGATACTGCGCGTCGCATCGCAGAAAAAATAATTATTTAGTCTTTGAATGACCAAATCGGCCTTCAACATTCGACAAATATCGGTCTACTGGAAGTATGGAGGTGTCGTTAGACCGACTTAATGCTACAGTGAGGTGATGCACGGCGTAGCATTAGGACCCGCTTCCAGACATCACGAAACGATAAAAGCTCGGAAAAGTAGGAATCTCCCCGTCTAGTAAGAGGGCCTGGCCTAAAATGCCCGCGATGATTACTAGATAGGGTATACAAACCAGCACTGTATACCATACGGGTGCCTATTTACGACGAGCTTCTATCGCTACGCAATTATATCTGTATATATCATATTAAGTATGTAAGCGATCGTCGATGATATTGCGCGCCGATGAAATTAAGCATAGTTTCCAAATGAATAATAGACAACACAATTTTCTTCATTTTGTTTTCCCACTGCTCGGTTTTCATGCTTGCTAACCAGTCAGTGTCATATATTTTCAGTTTCTGGAGTGCAAGCAGTTCTGGACAGATGTTCAAATTATCTACAATATCGCTCCACGACAGAAGAATTTTATCTTCATTCACGGAAGACAACAGTTTATCAAAGTACATATCGATGTGTTCATGCGTTTCGTACATGATACAGGGATGTTGGTGTTGAGAGGGGTGATCAACTTCACACCCATTACACATCTTTTTAACAATTTTACCCAAACATTCATAGAGTGATTTTGCATATATAAAGTCTAAGTAGGAGTTCATCACCATCACGTGTCATGTGTCAAACAAACTGTTGGTCAAACCTTGCGTTCAGTTACAGCTAACGCAAAACGCTCGAAGTTAGCGTCACAAATAATTGTATTGAACGCCTCAATTTTATTCTGGTTCCCTGCCTCAAAAACAGTAAAGGCAGGGAACCAGCACTGCGTTCATTTTGCAATTTGGTTCCCTGTGTGCAGTCATTGTGATACGGTGGGGCAGGGATACAAAACAAAATCTGAGTGACTGTTAGCCGTAACTGAACGCAGTGATAGGCTCAAATATTCGCGTGCTACCTCCGAGTTGCGATAGCCAGTGATATGAAACGTTTTTCGCTAACACGCCGGTCAATAGCAATACTCACTCACTGTTTTGCAACGTTTTGGAACGATAGCCGTAACTGAACGCAAGGCTGGTGTGTTGTTTGAACAAAGGTTTAGGGCGAATGTGTTTGTACCAAACCGGTTGGAATCCAAAACTGGTTTGTCAAACCTTTCATTTGTTTTAACTAACTGGTTTCAAACTTAAACAAGTTTCTGTATTTGTTAATAACAAATCTTAAACTGGTTAATCAAACTGACCGAACTACCTCCAAGTGTGGTTTGTCTGGTTTGATTTATCCGAATAATCGTATACTAGTTAAACACAATGGTGGACTGATTTTATGGCGGGTGACCGTGCTACTCATTTATGGGGCAATGTTTAAAAATAAATGGTTCTTTGCTACATGGGAACCTGGCTTTAAAATTGTTCACTCTGTTACGTTGCAAAACAGACGTTTAAAAGTTCTTAACTCTGATTTTCTTAGTACGCACCAATCTGTCTGCAATCTCGCACAATCAAAATCACGTGGGCCATTTTTCATTGACTAAACCATCTGTTTGATTGCAGACCAATCTTAATCTTAACTGGTTTAAGTTTTTCAACCAAACTACAACAAAACTGAAACCTCAAACCTGAACCAGGTTTTGCAAAACAAATTCGCCCTTAGTCGGTACAGGAGAAGTGTCCATAGACTTATCGCCAGAATATCCAACGATTTTTAAAAAATCGAGATTTGCTGATAGGCTGTTTTCAATAAACGAACACTCTCTTTCAAATCACAGAGAGATTCAAACTGTTCAATGCTGAGTTTTGTCTGTAGTGATCCTTTCTTCAATACAATGTAACAGGAATGTTCTGTCTTTTTCACAAAAAGCGTTAGTTTTCATTTAATTTACTGAAATGTTTCAACTAGCTATTGCAATTAATGTGAAAACATGACGTCATCTTTATTGCGCTTTTCTCAGAAACGGAGCTCTGTGCATTTGGGCAAAAATCTCAGAGACTGCCACATATATCACCTTTACCAAAAACGTCTGAAGGAAATACAACCAAGTCGATGCATTGGATCAGTCATAATTTATTTTATAAAATTGATGCCATTTCAGGCACAATACAATAAATTTGAACAAGAGCACTATCTGACAACATGTACATTCATTCTTGTCACTCGAAATATTGATAAGTGTAAAAAGCAGTGAACACTTATTCATATATATATTGTCAAATTCATAATACATCTGTAGTGGGAAAAAATTACTCAATTGAATCATATGTACACAGATAAAGATGACACGCAGAACAAAGTACAATAATATAAGTGGAATGTGGCATAAATTTGTCTATTTCCAGTAGGTATGGTGAACAAGTCGACTTCCAAAATTCATTAATTTATATGATCAAACCTAAGAAATATTTGCCAGAACTATGTCCGATTAATTCTCGAATTTACACAGCACTTCTCTAAAGCAGAAAAATCTTCTCAGTATTCTCAGGAAAACATGAATATTCATCGGTATTGGAGAAAAGTCTATTCCAAAATATCTTGCTTCAAGTTTTAATTTCTATGATTAACACGCAAGTAAACATTTAACACGAAATAAAACATTTAGTTACAACAAAGCTATCATACAATAAGTGTGGAGCATTCCAAACACAAGTACAATGTACATGAATCGTCAAATATGTATATTCAAACAACATCATCCATGCATTTAAAGGACTGATACTAATACTAATACTCGTCTCAAAGCTTAGCTTTGATAATTACAGCATGAAATAAAGAGTAAAACCTAAGTCCCCAAGCTGGGGTCTTGTACCAGAACAGAAGGGTGTTCATAGATCAGTAAATGATTTTTTAGCAAAGCTGTACGGAATTATATTTACATTCAGTGAGCACATTTTGACTTTCCTAGTAATGGGATAATATGCACATAATAAGAAGCATGATAGGGGAGTGCAGTAACAAGAATTTCTACAGTCCAAAACAGTACATCTGTCGGGTGTAAAAACTTATTATTGGTCAACTAAAAATTAATATTGTATTAAATTTCCACAACCACCTGGAAAATATTCGTGCATTTACAAAAATCATATCATATGTCATATCAAATGATTGCAATAAAGAACTACATGTTTACTTCCCCACAATGAGCCCTTTTTAATATGCATACATGTATAAACGCTAATGTTTCAAAATAGGGGTAACCTATGGCTATTATTTTAAAGAACGAAGGTGGCTAGTTTTTTCTAATAATAATACAAGCAGATTCCTAAACAATCAATAGCCACACCACACATAGAAAAATAAATAAGTCTTCTAATTACTGGTCATTATAGAACCATACAATGGGAACTTTTACGCAAAACCACACATTTTAGAAAATGAACATAATGAAGGTTCCAGAGAATATTTGGATCCTTGAAATTCTACATACACAACATAATTCATTGCAGTGAAATACATATTTTGAAACCAATATGACTATGAAATCACGCTGTTAAATGCTCAGTGTCTCGGGACATATAAGGTAAGAAAAATACAAAAAAACACACAGTATTACAAGAAAACAGATACTGAAAAATATGCTTAGTTAAGACATTTCAGATTCTTAAATACATCCTACCAGATGATTATACTTCATAACTCCATGAGAACAGTTCTGTTATCCACAATAATGTTAAGACATTTCAGATTCATAAATACATCCTACCATATGATTATACTTCATAACTCCATGAGAACAGTTCTGTTATCCACAATAATGTTAAGACATTTCAGATTCATAAATACATCCTACCAGATGATTATACTTCATAACTCCATGAGAACAGTTCTGTTATCCACAATAATGTTAAGACATTTCAGATTCATAAATACATCCTACCATATGATTATACTTCATAACTCCATGAGAACAGTTCTGTTATCCACAATAATGTTAAGACATTTCAGATTCATAAATACATCCTACCAGATGATTATACTTCATAACTCCATGAGAACAGTTCTGTTATCCACAATAATGTTACTGACAACAGCTTCCTAATCAAGTTAATGTACATGTATTAGTATTGAAACAAACATCAGATTAATTCATAAAATATTCTTAATTCATATTTAGTTGTAAAAATTAAAAACATAAGAAAGTTTGTATCTAGCTGGATCATCATTCTTATTTAATTGCAAAGAAATTAAAATTTTAGAAATGACAGTTATCACAAAATGAGTCAACAAACACAATATGAGATCAGCCTTCACAGTAACTGGATTCACTCCACACAACCCATGAAACACTCAAAACATTTCTGCCTGCTAGTATCTCACACTGCTACATTAATCGTGCACATAGTAACAACTCATAGGATAAACATGCCCAAAGCAAGATACTATGATGTATTAAGTAGTCATAAATTAGTTTTAGAAATATTTTTGTATTAGTTAATATCCATTGTTTTAGTTCATCAATTATCTGACAATGATGGCACATACATTATCGTCCCATATTCCTAGAAATAATGTGGATTGAGCAATATTTACTGTGTCCAACCTCAAGGTGTCTGTACCACCGGTTACAGGCATATACAAAATGGTTTGAACGATATTTACTGTGTCTTACCTCAAGGTGTCTGTACTACCAGTTACATGCATATACATTGTGGTTTGAGCGATATTTACTGTGTCCAACCTCAAGGTGCCTGTACTACCGGTTACATGCATATACATAGTGGCTTGAGCGATATTTACTGTGTCCAACCTCAAGGTGTCTGTATCACCAGTGGTATGTATATCCATAGTGGTTTGAGCGATATTTACTGTGTCCAACCTCAAGGGGTCTGTACCACCAGTTACATGCATATACATGTACATAGTGGTTTGAGCGATATTTACTGTGTCCAACCTCAAGGGCTATGTACCACCGGTTACATGCATATACATTGTGGTTTGAGCGATATTTACTGTGTTCAACCTCAATGTGTCTGTTCTACCAGTTACATGCATATACATTGTGGTTTGAGCGATATTTACTGTGTCCAACCTCACGGGGTCTGTACCACCAGTTACAGGCATATATATTGTGGTTTGAGCGATATTTACTGTGTCCAAACACAAGGGGTCTGTACCACCAGTTACAGGCATATACATAGTTGTCTGAGCGAAATTTACTGTGTCCAACCTCAAGGGGTATGTACCACCAGTTACATGCATACACATTGTGATTTGAGCGATATTTACTGTGTCCAACCTCATGGGGTCTGTACCACCAGTTACATGCATATACATTGTGGTTTGAGCGATATTTACTGTGTCCAAACAGAAGGGGTCTATACCACCAGTTACAGGCATATACATAGTTGTCTGAGCAATATTTACTGTGTCCAACCTCAATGGGTATGTACCACGTGATACAGGCATATACATGTACACTGTGGTTTGAGCGATATTTACTGTGTCCAACCTCAAGGGGTCTGTACCACCAGTTACGTGCATATACATTGTGGTTTGGGCGATATTTACTGTGTCCAACCTCAAGGGGTCTGTACCACCAGTTAAATGCATATACATGTACATAGTGGTTTGAGCGATATTTACTGTGTCAAATCTCAAGGTGTCTGTACCACCAGTTACATGCATATACATTGTGGTTTGAGCGATATTTACTGTGTCCAACCTCATGGGGTCTGTACCACCAGTAACATGCATATACATTGTGGTTTGAGCGATATTTACTGTGTCCAAACTCAAGGGGTCTGTACCACCAGTTACAGGCATATACATAGTTGTCAGGGCGAAATTTCCTGTGTCCAACCTCAAGGGGTATGTACCACCGGTTACGTGCATATACATTGTGGTTTGAGCGATATTTACTGTGTCCAACCTCAAGGGATCTGTACCACCAGTTACGTGCATATACATTGTGGTTTGAGCGATATTTACTGAGTCCAACCTCATGGGGTCTGTACCACCAGTTACATGCATATACATTGTGGTTTGAGCGATATTTACTGTGTCCAAACACAAGGGGTCTGTACCACCAGTTACAGGCATATACATAGTTGTCTGAGCAATATTTACTGTGTCCAACCTCAATGGGTATGTACCACCAGATACAGGCATATACATTGTGGTTTGAGCGATATTTACTGTGTCCAACCTCAAGGGGTCTGTAACACCAGTTACAGACATATACATAGTGGCTTGAGCAATAATTACTGTGTCCAACCTCAAGGGGTCTGTACCACCAGTTACAGGCATATACAAAATGGTTTAGCGATATTTACTGTGTCCAACCTCAAGGTGTCTTTACCACCAGTTACATGCATATACATTGTGGTTTGGGCGATATTTACTGTGTCCAACCTCAAGGGGTCTGTACCACCAGTTACATGCATATACATTGTGGCTTGAGCGATATTTACTGTGTCCAACCTCAAGGGGTCTGTACCACCAGTTACGTGCATATACATTGTGGTTTGAGCGATATTTACTGTGTCCAACCTCATGGGTCTGTACCACCAGTTACGTGCATATACAGTGTGGTTTGAGCGATATTTACTGTGTCCTAACAGAAGGGGTCTGTACCACCAGTTACAGGCATATACATAGTTGTCTGAGCAATATTTACTGTGTCAAACCTCAATGGGTATGTACCACCAGATACAGGCATATACATTGTGGTTTGAGCGATATATACTGTGTCCAACCTCAAGGGCTCTGTACCACCAGTTACAGGCATATGCATTGTGGTTTGGGCGATATTTACTGTGTTCAACCTCAATGTGTCTGTTCTACCAGTTACATGCATATACATTGTGGTTTGAGCGATATTTACTGTGTCCAACCTCAATGTGTCTGTTCTACCAGTTACATGCATATACATTGTGGTTTGAGCGATATTTACTGTGTCCAACCTCACGGGGTCTGTACCACCAGTTACAGGCATATATATTGTGGTTTGAGCGATATTTACTGTGTCCAAACACAAGGGGTCTGTACCACCAGTTACAGGCATATACATAATTGTCTGAGCGAAATTTACTGTGTCCAACCTCAAGGGGTATGTACCACCAGTTACATGCATACACATTGTGATTTGAGCGATATTTACTGTGTCCAACCTTAAGGTGTCTGTACCACCAGTTACGTGCATATACATTGTGGTTTGAGTGATATTTACTGTGTCCAACCTCATGGGGTCTGTACCACCAGTTACATGCATATACATTGTGGTTTGAGCGATATTTACTGTGTCCAAACAGAAGGGGTCTATACCACCAGTTACAGGCATATACATAGTTGTCTGAGCAATATTTACTGTGTCCAACCTCAATGGGTATGTACCACCAGATACAGGCATATACATGTACACTGTGGTTTGAGCGATATTTACTGTGTCCAACCTCAAGGGGTCTGTACCACCAGTTACGTGCATATACATTGTGGTTTGGGCGATATTTACTGTGTCCAACCTCAAGGGGTCTGTACCACCAGTTAAATGCATATACATGTACATAGTGGTTTGAGCGATATTTACTGTGTCAAATCTCAAGGTGTCTGTACCACCAGTTACATGCATATACATTGTGGTTTGAGCGATATTTACTGTGTCCAACCTCATGGGGTCTGTACCACCAGTAACATGCATATACATTGTGGTTTGAGCGATATTTACTGTGTCCAAACTCAAGGGGTCTGTACCACCAGTTACAGGCATATACATAGTTGTCAGGGCGAAATTTCCTGTGTCCAACCTCAAGGGGTATGTACCACCGGTTACGTGCATATACATTGTGGTTTGAGCGATATTTACTGTGTCCAACCTCAAGGGATCTGTACCACCAGTTACGTGCATATACATTGTGGTTTGAGCGATATTTACTGAGTCCAACCTCATGGGGTCTGTACCACCAGTTACATGCATATACATTGTGGTTTGAGCGATATTTACTGTGTCCAAACACAAGGGGTCTGTACCACCAGTTACAGGCATATACATAGTTGTCTGAGCAATATTTACTGTGTCCAACCTCAATGGGTATGTACCACCAGATACAGGCATATACATTGTGGTTTGAGCGATATTTACTGTGTCCAACCTCAAGGGGTCTGTAACACCAGTTACAGACATATACATAGTGGCTTGAGCAATAATTACTGTGTCCAACCTCAAGGGGTCTGTACCACCAGTTACAGGCATATACAAAATGGTTTAGCGATATTTACTGTGTCCAACCTCAAGGGGTCTTTACCACCAGTTACATGCATATACATTGTGGTTTGGGCGATATTTACTGTGTCCAACCTCAAGGGGTCTGTACCACCAGTTACATGCATATACATTGTGGCTTGAGCGATATTTACTGTGTCCAACCTCAAGGGGTCTGTACCACCAGTTACGTGCATATACATTGTGGTTTGAGCGATATATACTGTGTCCAACCTCAAGGGCTCTGTACCACCAGTTACAGGCATATGCATTGTGGTTTGGGCGATATTTACTGTGTCCAACCTCAAGGGGTCTGTACCACCAGTTACATGCATCTACATGTACATAGGGGTTTGAGCGATATTTACTGTGTCCAACCTCAAGGGGTCTGTACCACCAGTTACATGCATATACATATACATAGTGGTTTGAGCGATATTTACTGTGTCCAACCTCAAGTGGTCTGTACCACCAGTTACAGGCATATACATTGTGGTTTGAGCGATATTTACTGTGTCCAACCTCAAGGTGTCTGTACCACGGGTTATAGGCATATACATAGTGGCTTGAGCGATATTTACTGTGTCCAACCTCAATGTGTCTGTACCACCAGTTACATGCATATACATAGTGGTTTGAGCGATATTTACTGTGTCCAATCTCAAGGGGTGTGTACCACCAGTTA
Organism: Mactromeris polynyma; assembly: GCA_032209605.1. Taxonomy (NCBI): domain Eukaryota; kingdom Metazoa; phylum Mollusca; class Bivalvia; order Venerida; family Mactridae; genus Mactromeris; species Mactromeris polynyma. Next base: position 7,258,808 of record JASFXZ010000003.1, on the reverse strand, counting down.
CAGACATATACATAGTGGCTTGAGCAATATTTACTGTGTCCAACCTCAAGGGGTCTGTACCACCAGTTACAGGCCTATACAAAATGGTTTAGCGATATTTACTGTGTCCAACCTCAAGGTGTCTTTACCACCAGTTACATGCATATACATAGTGGCTTGGGCAATATTTACTGTGTCCAACCTCAAGGTGTCTGTACCACCGGTTACATGCATATACATAGTGGCTTGAGCGATATTTACAATGTCCAACCTCAAGGTGTCTGTACCACCAGTGGCATGTATATACATAGTGGTTTGAGCGATATTTACTGTGTCCAACCTCAAGGGGTCTGTACCACCAGTTACATGCATATACATGTACATAGTGGTTTGAGCGATTTTTACCGTGTCCAACATCAAGGGGTCTGTATGATCAGTTACATGCATATACATTGTGGTTTGAGCGATATTTATTGTGTCCAACCTCAAGGTGTCTGTACTACCAGTTAGAGGCATATACATTGTGGTTTGAGCGATATTTACTGTGTCCAACCTCAAGGGGTCTGTACCACGGTTATATGCATATACATAGCGGCTTGAGCGATATTTACTGTGTTCAACCTCAATGTGTCTGTACTACCAGTTACATGCATATACATTGTGGTTTGAGCGATATTTACTGTGTCCAACCTCATGGGGTCTGTACCACCAGTTATATACATTGTGGTTTGAGCGATATTTACTGTGTCCAAACACAAGGGGTCTGTACCACCAGTTACAGGCATATACATAGTTGTCTGAGCGAAATTTAATGTGTCCAACCCCAAGGGGTCCGTTTGATCAGTTACAGACATATACATAGTAGTTAGAGCGAAATTTACTGTGTGCAAGCCCAAGGGGTTTGTATGAGAAGTTACAGGCATATACATAGTAGTTTGAGCGATATTGACTGTGTCCAACCACAAGGGGTCTGTTTGATCAGTTACATGCATATGCAGAGTAGTTAGAGCGATATTTACTGTGTCCAACCTCAAGGGGTCTGTACCACCAGTTACATGCATATACATGTACATAGTGGTTTGAGCGATTTTTACCGTGTCCAACATCAAGGGGTCTGTATGATCAGTTACATGCATATACATTGTGGTTTGAGCGATATTTATTGTGTCCAACCTCAAGGTGTCTGTACTACCAGTTAGAGGCATATACATTGTGGTTTGAGCGATATTTACTGTGTCCAACCTCAAGGGGTCTGTACCACGGTTATATGCATATACATAGCGGCTTGAGCGATATTTACTGTGTTCAACCTCAATGTGTCTGTACTACCAGTTACATGCATATACATTGTGGTTTGAGCGATATTTACTGTGTCCAACCTCATGGGGTCTGTACCACCAGTTATATACATTGTGGTTTGAGCGATATTTACTGTGTCCAAACACAAGGGGTCTGTACCACCAGTTACAGGCATATACATAGTTGTCTGAGCGAAATTTAATGTGTCCAACCCCAAGGGGTCCGTTTGATCAGTTACAGACATATACATAGTAGTTAGAGCGAAATTTACTGTGTGCAAGCCCAAGGGGTTTGTATGAGAAGTTACAGGCATATACATAGTAGTTTGAGCGATATTGACTGTGTCCAACCACAAGGGGTCTGTTTGATCAGTTACATGCATATGCAGAGTAGTTAGAGCGATATTGACTGTGTCCAACCCCAAGGGGGTCTGTATGATCAGTTACATGCATATACATAGTGGTTTGAGCGATATTGACTGTGTCCAACCGCAAGGGGTCTGTTTGATCAGTTACAGACATGTACATAGTAGTTAGAGCGATATTTACTGTGTGCAACCCCAAGGGGTCTGTATGATCAGTTACAGGCATATACATAGTAGTTAGAGCGATATTGACTGTGTCCAACCACAAGCGGCCTGTATGATCAGTTACAGGCATATTCATAGTAGTTAGAGCGATATTGACTGTGTCCAACCACAAGCGGTCTGTTTGATCAGTTACAGGCATATACATTGTGGTTTGAGCGATATTGACTGTGTCCAACCCTAAGGTGTCTGTACGATCAGTTACATGCATATACATAGTGGTGTGAGCGCTATTGACTGTGTCCAACCCTAAGTGGTCTGTATGATCAGTTACAGGCATATACATAGTGGTTTGAGCGCTATTGACTGTGTCCAACCCTAAGTGGTCTGTATGATCAGTTACAGGCATATACATTGTGGTTTGAGCGATATTTACTGTGTCCAACCTCAAGGGGTCTGTACCACGGGTTATATGCATATACATAGTGGTTTGAGCGATATTGACTGTGTCCAAACCTAAGGTGTCTGTATGATCAGTTACATGCATATACATAGTGGTGTGAGCGATATTTACTGTGTCCAACCACAAGGGGTCTGTACCACCTGTAACAGCCATACACACAGTGGTTTGGGCGATATTTACTGTGTCCAACCACAAGGGGTCTGTACCACCTGTAACAGCCATACACACAGTGGTTTGGGCGATATTTACTGTGTCCAACCACAAGGGGTCTGTACCACCTGTAACAGCCATACACATAGTGGTGTGAGCGATATTTACTGTGTCCAACCACAAGGGGTCTGTACCACCTGTAACAGCCATACACACAGTGGTTTGAGCGATATTGACTGTGTCCAAACCTAAGGTGTCTGTATGATCAGTTACATGCATATACATAGTGGTGTGAGCGATATTGACCGTGTCCAACCACAAGGGGTCTGTACCACCTGTAACAGGCATATACATAGTGGTTTGGGCGATATTTACTGTGTCCAACCACAAGGGGTCTGTACCACCTGTAACAGCCATACACACAGTGGTTTGGGCGATATTTACTGTGTCCAACCACAAGGGGTCTGTACCACCTGTAACAGCCATACACACAGTGGTTTGGGCGATATTTACTGTGTCCAACCACAAGGGGTCTGTACCACCTGTAACAGCCATACACACAGTGGTTTGGGCGATATTTACTGTGTCCAACCACAAGGGGTCTGTACCACCTGTAACAGCCATACACATAGTGGTGTGAGCGATATTTACTGTGTCCAACCACAAGGGGTCTGTACCACCTGTAACAGCCATACACACAGTGGTTTGGGCGATGTATTTACTGTTTCCAACCTCAAGGGGTCTGTCTGTATGATCAGTTACAGGCATATACATAGAGGTGTGAGTGATATTAACTGTGTCCAGCTTCAAGGGGTCTGTATCCCAAGTTTCAGGCATCTATGTATAGGTTTGAGCAATATTCAATGTGTCCAACCTCAGGGTGTCTGTACAAAGTGGTTTGAGCGATATTTACTCCGTCCAACCTTTATGTGTCTGTATCACCAGTTACATGCATCTACATTGTGGTTTGAGATTTTTGTAGTGCATGGTAGTATTTTAAATATGATTGGCTCAAATGATATATTGCTCTACAGAGCTGAAAGTTCAAGGTCATTATGGAGGGCTGTTTCAGTCTTTTTTTGGTCATATTATTCAACTGTATTTAGATCTTCATTTCCAAAGATCTGTTTTGAAAAAATCATTCCTAAAAAAGCCCAAAACGCTTTGTATGGCAACAGACAAAACTGTAAAGAATACCAAATAATGTTACACTATGTGTTGGCATTATCTGTTAAGTCTTTGTATATTTCATCAAACAACTGCTGTTTTTCCAAATTCAGAAATGTTAATAACTCAATTTCGTCCAGATATGTCATTTGGTCCAAAAATCTCGGAGAATGACTTGTATAAGTCACGCAGTATTTATGCTAGGCACAAGGATCAATTGGCATTTACAGCTTTCCGTGCAGCTCACAATTGATAATGTGTCAGTCCAGATGCCAATGAGTCCATATTGCTAATGACAAATCATCCTGAACAAATGGAACAACTGTGGTATAATTAATACATGTAGATGGTATTATTGCATCCGACAAGCAGTCACATGAAGTAAATTTACTTATTATGTACTTCCCCTCTAATAAAAAGTTTTGCATTAATTCCTTCAAGAAATAAACTATAAGTTCAAAGAAAAATGCTTGCAGATAGTGTTATCATCAAAAACCTTAATGGCTGCCAACATGATACAATTCAAATGAATTACAACTGTTACCAGTTGTTATTGCGAAGTACAGGAAAAAAGACGATCATTACACCCACATGCCAGATGCCTTATAACATCTCACAGCACAAGACGTATCATGTAAAACAATCGTGGCAATACAACTTTAAAAGAATCACTGTTAGCAAATAAGCCTTGTAGGTCCACAAGGCGAGAAATCGTACATATTAAGGGGAGACAACTATTTATCAAAGTTGGATTATGGATTATTCAGTTCACCAGCAATAAATCATAACAATGCTACTTTATCATTAAAAGTATATTTATTCTGAGATAAGCAATAACTTTTTTTCATACAAAATGCAACATATCATCTTAACAGCATCAACAATTGGTCAGAACAAAACATTCTATAACATTCTATAAAATATTGTTCAATTGAACAGGTTCAGCAATAGAATTACAAGCATAATCATTAACAATTATGAAAGTATTACAGAAGAAACCTAATACATTTATATGCATATAAGATTGTCCAAGACCGAAACAAATTAACATTTCCAATCAAATTTTCACAACCTAAGTGAACAATCAGAAGTTCCACCCTAGTACTCAGAGACATGTTCATATACAGTGCCATGCATAGTACTCGGGAATTTTAATACAGAGACATGTTCATATACAGTGCCATGCATAGTACTCGGGAATTTTAATACAGAGACATGTTTATATACAGTGCCATGCATAGTACTCGGGAATTTTAATACAGAGACATGTTCATATACAGTGCCATGCATAGTACTCAGGAATTTTAATACAGAGACATGTACATATACATGTTAAAATACAACTGCATAACTGCATTTGAACAGTTAGAAACCCAATTATTTCTCCAAATATTTCTTGAAATCTGGAGCTCATCTTTTACGCTTTCTCATCGGAGTTAAATCATCATCTGAGTCTGAATCGTACAGAATTCCACCACGTTTACCTGCTTGAGGACGTGAAGCACTGACTTTGGAAGGCGGTGGCTTACGCGACGATCTTGAAGAAGAAATCATATCGTCTTCACTTGAATCATTCTGTATCATCGTAACATCATCATCTGAGTCAGAACTGTAATACAATATACCAATGAGGATTAGAATCGGAGAGAACAAGTAGCTATAGGGAACGCCACATACAAAAGACAGTGTCTACCCACACAGACCTCCGGGAAAACAACAATCCATGAAATAAAGGCACTTGAGGAGATTAAAGGGTACATTCATTAAGAAACAGAGGCACAAGGAATGGCCTGTCAGACCATAAGGAACAACTAGGAGAATCAAAGTGGACAGTGAAGGAGCGGGGAATTAATGAATGGAAAAGATCACAGGACAAGTCGAGACAGCTGGCAAAAAATAGGCCAAAACTGAGCAGGAAATAACCTATATAAAGTGAAAGAATTGCACAGGGGAAAGGGAAATATAACATACATTCAAAACACTGAAAGAAATAATAACCATACAGCGAATCACAGCCTTGGAACTGTCAGTAAAACGGAGACTCGAATGGATGCATCAATTGAATGGAAGGATAAAAGGGAGCATAAACAAAATACAGTTGGACCTCGTTCTTTCGAGTTCATCGGGTCTGATATTTTATTATGTTGAATAAGACATGATTCGAATAGCCGATTTCAATTCGACATGCCTATGAATACACATCGGGACCTGAAATTCATTTCTGATGATACAAAGTATTCGATAGAGGTTGTCGAATAAGCGAGGTCTGACTGTACATTAAGAGAGTATGTTGTCTGTCATTGTCCTGTAGAAGTCCTGTTTTCTGTAGGTAATTCTCAAAATGGGATAATTAAGCATGGCATCCTTAACTTGTTGACATTTCAGTCCTGATTATAAACACAATTATTGATATTACAACATTTGAGTTCAAAATATCTCACAAATTCAACTAGAACAGCAAATAAACTTCCATTTTTAACACATATTTATAAACATTTCCAAAGAATATATAAAGGAATAAACTAATTATAAGCAAAATATTGATGTAAAACACAACAAATGCTGGCTTGAAGATAGTAGGTAAAATTGAATAAGTTAATCAGGCTATCACTGTTCAGCAATATAATCAAATAGTACATACATGACAACACTCTTCTTTGTTGAGGCCCGTTTTCCTTTACTTGCAGCTGTGAATGAATCCGCAATTGATCTCTGGCTATCGTCAATAACTGGTGCTTTACTTCGACTTCCTCTCCCTCCCCTTGATCCACGTGCACTGGAAGTTCCACTTCTACCTCCTCTGGAGCCACGCCCACCTCTAGATCCTCTACCTCTGCCTCGTGATGAAGCTGATGCCGCACTTTCATCCGAATCACCGTCACTGTCCATAGTAACTTCATCTTTAGGTCGTTTGACATGAGCACGTTTAATGGCTTCCTGAATTTCATCATCATCGTCATCTTTCTGTTTCTGGCGTTGTTCCTTGAACCTTTGTACTTCTTCATCAATCAGATCTTCTGCTGTGCTTCGTTTCTTCAAATATCCCTAAAATAAAGCAAAAAGTGAAAAACATCATTTTAGTAAACCTTAGGTAACTCCTACCAGGATTTTTGTTCAGATTATTCATTACAACATTCAGTATGAACGTGTCTCATGTTTAAGATTTACCTAGGAATTTCCAGCTGAAAAACAAGGACAACACAAATGTTTTGATGATATGCTCCAATAAAAGCTTTGTATTTGTGCCTACAAGTTGAAGATCTTCATTATATGCATACATGACCCATTTGAGGAACTAGCCAGGAATTAAATCACCTTACTGGCACTGGGTGAAGGTAAAAACCTGTGACTATATAAATTGTGTTCTGGAATAGTGTTCATGTTCATTTTGTTTTCTCCGACATGGAAGGTTAGTTGTATGAGCTTAAAATATGGTATGGATATAACAGACTTGTCCTGGACTTAGTCCAACGCAACTGTTGGTAGCCCAAATTGCAAATAGACTTGTCTGAGACATCGGGCTAGATGATTCATAGAGCTCTGCATATATAATACATACAAGTTTCATACCTGGGTTTTCTCTAGCTGGTAAGCGACTAGTTCTCCTATGGCATCTTTTTCCTCTTTATCCACAAATTCCTTGACAGCACTTCCCACACCTTTCTCTGTCAACACTTGTAACTTCATTTTCTGAAAACAAGAATGAAGATGTCTTCATGTCAATGCTTTTGTAAGTCCCCAAAGATATCACGTCAGAAGTAACAGGGTTAGTCAACTACTTCAAATTTGTGCCATATTGCTTATAAATTTTTTGTTTCAAGACCATAATCTCTGACTGCAAGCAAATATCCAAAGGAGTTAAGCAGTCGTTCAAGAGTAATCTTGTTATGGAAAATAGAAAAGTTTTTCCTTGAATTGGGGCATTATATTCAGAGTATAAACTAATAAATAGGTTAATTATTATGCCCATTCTCATCCATTTTAAGATCCCACAATCATAACTATTTGAAAAAAGATATCAATTTCACAACAACATATATATAATGTATCAACATTTCTTACATCATTAGCTTGATTGAAGTATTCTTTCACCATGTCTTCCACTCTAGCTGTATCCACCTCTGGTACCTTAATACCATCTAAATCATCCATTTCTAAAATACAACAGGATAATACAGTGTAGTTGCATACTTCAAAATTACACAATGGCCACTGTCGGTTTTCTCGAAAGAAGAAACTTAAGTATTACTGGCCAAAATAACATTAATGCGGAAACCTTCAATCATCTGTCGCTCATACTGTCTATATTGCTAAGTTTGAATGGGTAAAGTTTCAACAAAAATGAACAGATTTCCTTACATCACTCCATCGTTTGTTTTCATAATCTACAGGAAATGCCGGAAATGGCGTACAATATATCGTATTATAGGCATAGTTGCCGTATACGCGACATAGACGGTGGCCACAGTGAAATAGACCAATGTGCAACAGAACAACAAACCTGACCTCAGATAAAAAGCAAATCAAAAGAATGATATATATTATAGGGATTAAAAATATGTACATTTATGAAATCAAACAGTTGACAGGAAACTAACATTCAAGGATCTATACCATCAAACTGAAAGTCAAATATAATATAACTGTGAATCTTGGTAACAGAATGGAAAATATCATTTATTTCACATGTTAAGAAATACAATAAAACCTCAAATAAAAACCAACTCAATAATAAGACCACCTCAAAATTAAGAACACAATTTTCAAGTCCATTTTCACTGTTTGGCTCTTTATTCAAACTCAATATTAGACCACCTCAATAAGTTCAGTTTTCAAGGGTCCCAAAGGTGGTCTGTTTATTTAGGTTTTACTGCATAAAGTTGGATTCAACTTGTTATTTAGAATTATATTTTCTTGTACCTGTTGAGAGACATACATATTCAGCAGCATAGCAAAGTATAGAGCATGAAGATTTTCACAAATTCCGTTACCATAGAGTTACAGTGAGTCAATAATGAAACAAAGCAATCATATGCGCAACAAACCTTCTTTATTTTCTAGTTTCTTCGCTGCCATGGCTTTTTTCTTCATAAAGTATATCAAGTCCTTTGGGTTAGCAACCTTATCCACAAATTTCTGACCAAACCTGAGAAAAGATTATTGAAACTTCTAATATTGTTGTGAAAATACCAATGAATATTAGGCCATCCTTAAAAAATTGTTTGTTTGCAGTTACGCGACCTGTGGTTAGGTAGGTATATTTTGTTTAGTTTAGTACTGTATTGGCTAAAAGACCAGAAAAATATTAGCATCAATGAACCTGAAAAAATAAATTGAGCTGCGGCATTTTACATGAGAAGGTCGCCTTAAACGATTTCTTAAGGTTGGCCTTCAGAACTAATTGTTTGCACAGAAGCACTTCTCCCTGAACTGTCCATCTGACAGACAATACAACCAGGCAGGAAATGATATCTGCAGGAACTATATATGACAACTTGTTCTTTCATACATACATGTACCTTCATTGAACCCTTTTGGACCAATGTAACTAAGGGAGCCTCTAAATTATTTCACCTTATAACAGCAATAATTTGTCAAAGTACTAGTAGTGAAAATATTGAGCAATTGCTACACACAAAAAATCTCCCAAAAAGTTGGGGGTAAAGACAGGGGTGTCACTAATTCCTGAATTAGCAGGGAAATCACCAAAAATAGGCGGGGGGTACTCCCCATAATTATGATCATGCATACAAGACAAGTAGCCGGGTGACGACGTAAGTTACTAGGTAATTTTACCGGCTCCCGCTCTTACCGACACCCCTGTGAAGAGATATGAACTAGACATATTCCTTACAAGTGGAGGAAACAGAATGACATACCTGTGCTGACTAAATGATTCAAACCCACCACTGTAATCAACTCGTAGTCTTATCAATGGTAATTTTGGTTGTTTTTTGTTCCCGGAATGTTCACGTTCTGAAATCAGTTGGAATGAATTTATATAAAATTTAAAAGAATAATTATTATAAGCAGTCAATGTATAACAGAAAATAACAAGAAATTATTTGAAGAACTGAGGAATGCTCCCCGAAGTTTGTACATGAGGAAACATTTGAAAAATCATCGAAACTCCTCTTTGTAATGAAGCTTCTCATGCATTTCATTCTCATCAGTGATTGCTGAGAAATAACGCAGACACAAATGCGGGACAGACGCACATACTGACGCACAGATGGACAGACAAAGCTACAAGTAGGTCTCATTTGCGTGACCTAAATTAACCGCAATAAACTGGTCGTTGGGACCAGATATGTTGGTCGTATTACGGAATAGCGAGTTGGTCGTAATATCGGACCCCGCGACCATTGAATTAAAGAACAAAAATTTGGGTCCGAGAAAAAGTGGTCGTATTATGCGGATGGTCGTATTAGCAGACCAGTTGTAAGGCGGAACTTTTCTGTACATGTACAAGGTAATACATGTACAATACACATTTTACCTGCTTTTTCCAACAGTATTTCAACTTTCTCCTGACAGTAAGCCTCCATTTTCTTTGTAATGTCAGCGTCCAATGGATCTAAACTGGTTTCTTGAAGAACAACGTCCTCCATATAAAACTGACGTACTGTCTCTAATTTTATAGGTTTGATTTTAAAGTCTTTTCCCCTAATTTGCAACAACCCACAAAATTTTGCCGCAGTTTCACCTTCACTTAATGAAGTCGCAATACTACTTCCTGGTTGGGTGACGTAAAACTTTTGAATACCATTCCATTCCGGTTCTATTCGGCATTCGTGTTCATGTCCCCAGAACACAAGGTCTATAAATTCATCTAAGAACTGTTCTGGTATATGATTGGTCGCACCATGCTTAGATCTGTTCTGATGAATAACGAACATATTAAACCATTTATCCTGATCTTCTTTTGGCCTTAACATAGAAACGTTTTTGTGCAAAAACATACGGTGAAGTCTTTCATCACGTATAGCCCCCATGCCATACAAAGCTAATTTAGTTGAGCCTTTCTGAAACAAAAGGGGGCTTATCTGTATTTTATCCAAGGAAGTTGATTTGCCGAAGTAGTTAACAAAACCAGCACTATGTAGCATGTCGAGTGAGCAAAGATTCCCCTGACCCGTTGGATCGTCATGGTTACCATGAATAGAAAACACAGGAATCGCTATATTTAAATTGGGATCCTCATAATTCAAGGATGGAAACTGACAATGGTCGAAATTCTTGGACTGATCACTGAGATATTCAAACTCCACAGGTCTGTCACCAAGGCAATAATTTCGGAGCAAAGCTAAAGAGCCATGCATGATCTTGCGAGATGGTTTGTTTTCATGATATAAATCACCACCAAGCAACACAAAATCTACATCATGCTTCCTGGCATTCTCTAGAATTTCTTCAAATGCAATCAAGGAATCATTTCCTCTCACAGGGTCTTTCTCTGCATAACCAAGATGTATATCAGTTGCGATCAGAATTTTTAATATACTGTTGTCCTCTTCACCCTCGCTGGCCATGCTATAAAAGACACAGAAATATTCATTAGGAGCATAAATACAAGCAAAACAGTTTATTCTGACTTAAGGGAGGTACAGAGGTAGGGGTTTGATCACTAACTTCACAATCCTTAAATTTGGCACGAGTACTAGTTGGTAGCCAGGAAGGAATTATCGAGAGTGATTAATTCTGACATGTTTAAGTTGTGAGAACCAAAAAATATTTTATCAAATACAGTCGGACCTTGTTCATTCGAATTCATCAGGCCCAAAATTTTATTTCGAATATCCCATTTCAATTTGATATGCCTAAGAAGACAGATAGGGACCTGATATTTACTTAAAAGGACAGCTAATCATGCACATAAAATAGAGAATCTTGCATAAAAAAGGTCAAAATTGGGAAAAACAGCAGTTGTTTGATGAAATATACACTGACTTAACAGATAAGGCCAACACATAGTGTAACATTATTTGATATTCTTTTACAGTTTTGTCTGTTGCCATAAAAAAGCGGTTTGGGCTGATTGTTTTCAATATAGATCTTTGGAAATGAAGATCTAAATACAGTTGAATAATATGACCAAAAAATGACTGAATGGCTGAAACAGCCCTCCGCCATGACCTTGAACTTTCAGCTCTGTAGGGCAATACATCATTTGAGCCAATCATATTTAAAATACTACCATGCACAACAACTACTACAACTATGGTTTATTTGTAGAAACACGGAACATGATAAGTAGCCAAACATGACTTAGCAGATATTAGCAACCCATTTACAAAAACAATTTGCTCTGTACAAATTGTAAAGTGTAAAAACAAGGACTTTCTTTTTTAACTAGAGCAGTTTAAGGTAAAACATATTTTATTTCACAAATTTATTACACTTCAATTAACAAATGGCAACAAATCCAGCAAAACAATGCAGGATTTTTCATAGAAGGCGCCCCTTGTTGTTTACAATGGAAATTCACCAGAACCACGGACATATTGGTGACATGCCACCCTGAGGTGTATAATACTCATGTGAGAGAGACACTGTGCATGCAATAGTTGTTTAAACTTTGAAAGGTTGAGTCGAGTATGTGGTATCCCAGGGGCATAATATCTGTTGGAAAAATGATTATGGCCAAAAAAGGTATAAAATCGCATAGAAAGATATGAGCTTTAAGGGTTTCAGGATGACAAAACAGCGTAACTTTATACTTTATGTTTTGACAAAATGTCTTAAAATGCCTCAGAATGCAGCTGCAACGATATAGAACTTCAAAATGTCCAGGGAGCATGCCCTTAGATATCCCTAGAAAATACATGACTATCAAGCATATATTGAAAATGGCCCAGCTACACCCTTGACTCCAAACTGGAGTCCACTCCAGACAGAGCTGCCCGACTTGAGTTTTGAAGGTAAATTCCAATTTTTTTAATGATATTCTTTTTTGGGAAGTTGAGGGTGTGACTTGCTTTGCAAATAGCATAATCCAAAATATTAGACATTTACATGCCCATTTAACCATTAGATCTAACATTAATTATTTTTTTACCATTAAACTTTAAAGTTCATTTTTTTGTTACTTTACTGTCACTTTGCATGTAACTACCCTACATATACGAAAAATGTCAAAATGTGAAGTGTGTCATGTTGGGCCTTATCAACAGTAATATACAGTATCTGTGAAAAACACTAGATGAAAAACTTATGACATAAAGATTGAAACTGAAAGTAAGTTTTTACATCACAATATTCACATAACTGACTAAATGAATACTCAAACTGGCAACAATATTGAAAACAAATGTACAACACACAGTAATTATAAACAAAATCAAGTGATGAACAGTAACCCTTGATTAATCTGAAGTCAAAACGGTTTAAATTGTGTCAGTCAATTTCAAAAATACTCTCACCTTTCGAGCAATCTGCACAATTTGCAACTTAGCACGCGGGAAATATTGCGACCGATTACATTCGGACTTTTTCGTTGTGTAGCGAACTTCCGCTTCCGGTTGATTGTGGGAATCACCATAGCGATTGTTTCAACAAGACGATTAGAGTAGTGTAGAGCTGTAGAATTTACCCTTAATTGACTTGATTCCTTAATGTAACCTATATCTGGATCGAGTGTAGAGGAATTCTGTCACTTGTTGTCATTTATAGACAAATGACGACGGAATTTAGCTAAGAAACGAACGAGATATTAAAAGTTTTTCGGTTGTTTTGATTTTACAGCTAAGTTAAAAAGACAAGATGGGTGAACGAGGAGGCAAGGGAGATATGGACAGGGTTGGGCTGTTTCAGGAAATGGGATATATTACAATCAATGATAGATATAAGAAACCTGGAAGTGGTAAGCATGTGTTATGTGTCTATTTTGGTATCTAGCATATTGCCTACCTAGGCTCTAGCCTATAGTGTACCTGTAGCAAATTATCGAGAGTGTTGCTCGAAACATTATGTTCTATTGTACATATATTTCCTTCATTCCTGTGAATAAAAGTCTGTGGATCTGCTTTTGAGCATTGTATGGTGAATCAGTTAACTATGGTTGCCTAACTCTTTTTCTTTGTACAATCGTAGTGTTTTTACATACACACTGTTTGCTCATGAGTGTGTTTTTCCGGAAGAAATATGTTTAAACAGGTTTTAAATCGCTTATTTTTCTAATTTTCTACTAAAAATGACGGCTAAATGATATAAATCCTTGAACTTTGTAATCCAAAACAATGACATTACATACAGATGTCTCTGGTTATTACTTTTACTGGTAGAACGATAACATATGTACTTCACTTTTGTCTGTAATTGTATTCTATTTGAAAATTACTTTCTATTACAGTTCAGTTCAATGAAGCTGCAACAAAAGGTAAACAAATTCTGCCAGGGGGCAGTAAAACTAGATCTGCCCTTCAAGCTGGATATTTCAATGATAAGTTTGCTCGTGTGATGGAAGGAGAAGCGTTTAGCGATCCTATCAAAGTAAGAAGACAATCCAGACTAAAAGAAGGTCAGAAGAATATTGGAAAAGCATTTTTACCTAGCAGCGGAGATAAGAAAATGTTTGTACCTTTCTATTTATTTATTCATTTTTTATTATGGCAAATTGATGCCTTGTAGTGATATACAGTAAAACCTCACTTCAAGACCACCTCAATATTACGAACACAATTTTGAAGTCTATTTTCTCTGTTTTGCTCTTTATTCAATCTCAGTATTAAGACCATCTCAATATTAAGACCAGTTTTCAAGGGTCCCAAGGGTTGTCTTATTATTGACGTTTTACTGTAATAAAATGTTTTGCTTTTATTGTGCACCTTTTTATAATATCCCTGTAGAAGAACATTGTGATCAAATATGCTTCATTTACAATTCAGAACGTTGAACATTTGAATGGAGTTAAATAATGTATAATAATAATTTGAGAATAAATTTAGAATTGGTATTATAAATTTTATGTAGAATTAGTTGTTTTATGTTCTTGCTACATTGCTGTTTTGCATAAAATTACCTTGTATTGATATTTTATTGCGAGATATTTTCTGTCAAAACATTTTGTATTTGATACTTTGTATGGAACTTTCTGTTTTGTTTCTTCTAGGTCTGGTTTAGGCAATCACTATGGTACTCTCAGTGGACCTATTTCAGCATTCAGTCCAGTTTCAAAGCCTGGTAAAGAAAGGAAAACATCTGGTAAAAATGTCTTGACAAGTCCTGGTAAACATGGGACAGGTTTTGGGTAGGTAATATCTATATATCTGCCAGTTCTAAAGGCACATCAGTTTTATAAAACATTGCTCATGTTGTTCCTGTGTTTTATCTTACTGGTCACCTCAGGTATCTTATTACTCATTATGTACAGTATAATTAGCCTTTAATGATTCATAATGAATGTTGTAACATATACACTGAAGCAATTTGTCTTTATCAACGATCATTCTATGTAAGTAATTTAGTAGACTCACTAAAAAGCAATGCAAAGCATGCAATTACCTTAAATGTATCATATGGATTAATGTTGTCAAATGTGTAGCTATGATGTTTTTAGAACCATGGTCACTTCAATAAAATTATCAAGTTAACATTGTGAAATAATTAATTGTGCACAAAAATAGGGTTATTTACTTAGGAGTAGTCTTTGCATGAAAAACTGTGAAATTCTATTGTGATAATAATGCATGACTCAGAATACAATATACAGATCGAATAATGGGTGCATTTTTAAAAATGCTAGAAAAGGTATGCAATATTCTGGTAAGTATGTTGTTTTCATACCGTTCAGAGTTGGTGATACAAGTAATTCTTATTATCTATTTTGATAAAAAATTTGGGATTTCAGTTATGTCGCAGTTACTATAGGAAAGTATCCTAACTATCAAGGAGACCCCTATGATGTCCACAGAGAAATCAACAGGGTTGGTTTAATCATTTCAGAGTTCCCTACATTTGTGTTTCATTCCAATGCATTAATGTTGAGCTTGTGTTTTCTAATTCTTTGTTACAGCATTGTCATTTAATCTTTGTCACTTACCCTTGTGTAGTTAGTTGTGCAATTTACTGATTCAAAATAGCGTGCCGGTACATGTATCTGCATTTATTGTTATAAATTACTAATCCGGGGATATTAACACTTGAAGTTCTGTGCAAACCTTACAAATAATGCTGATCAGACTAAAAATTTATACTTGTTTATATATAAAGATTCAAAATAAGTTGAGAATACCTTTATTGTATTTATGTACTATTTATCTATTGGTCATTATTACCAAAACATGTTTTCATTGGTTGGCCACCTCACAATATGTTTACAACAGTCATCAGGTAAATGGCAAAATTCTATACCCAATTTTAGGTTTTACTTGATGCAAATAATATTCATTTGGCTGAAGATCAAATTGAACTTTTACTGCTTTATCAGAATTCATTGGACTATACTGTCATTAATTTTAGCATTTTAGTGAACTTTTCTGTATGTCTGCCTCCTGTCTGCAGAGTTCTGCATGGCTAACTTACGCTTGGTCACACTGCTGTCTTTGTGCAACATTTATTCATGGTGTTTATCTGTGCTGATTTGTACATATACATTACAAAGAGTCATTATTACAAAGCACCTACTGAAGGAAATGGTCAACGTAAAAGTCAGTTAAGGTACTGGTTCAGATGCATTTGGGGCTTTACAACATTGGTATCTAATTGCTTCATAGCAAAATCTAAAAAATTATTTTATGTATTTCGAAAATAGTATATCTGCATGTATTGCTTTCGTTCACCCATTTAATTTACAGCTTTATGAAGGTACAACATTAATAGCATTATGAAAGCAGACCCAAGGAATGCAATGAAGTTAATATCAAACAGTGTTATCACAAATGTATTGATGTACAACTAAATTATATTTGTTTTGCATTAAAACTAATATCCCTTGCCAGAGTCTAAGTTTATATGTCATTCCAATATGAGTTTAACCTGCAGCCCTATTTTGAAATCAGTTTGGTGTATATGTACTAATGTATACATGTTGTAAGTCAGTTGTATGCTTGGATGTTTGCACAATGGTTCTGTTCTAATATGCATTATTTGTTTAATACATGACTTACATTTGAAAACTAGACCTGTGTTGAGTTGCGAAACATTATCATATATTCGAAGTTCCTTACACAATCTTTTCAAAATGAACATATTGCATAACTTGTTTTTTTATTCCATTTTAAGTATTTTTCAAACAATCTTGTATTTTCCATTTATATCAATACACACAGGCTTGTTTTGAAATGTATGTCTGATCTGTTTAGCTTTATCGACACCTCTATCAATATTTGATCAATTTATAATGTTTCTATTATCTGTTGTTGTAGTCTTTTTACTCAGGAATTTCGTCTCCAAAAAAGATCAAAGCTCTCTAACTTGTATTTGGTTTGGAATTTCTCATTCTAATTTGCTATACATCTCAAACATTTGAAATTGCTTGTTTAAGTTTGTCAAAGCAGTAATAGAAATATTAAAATTGATCATGTATGTGGGCCTTTTTCAGGGTTTATTTTGGCTATTTTGTGAGGATGACCAAGAATTTGTGCACGTTAATTTTAGAAAATGGGAAAAAGTCCAGAAATTACAGCAAAATTTTAGGAAGAAAATAAAAGGATGTAGTGAATCAACAATTGCTATATATGTATAAACTGCCAGTGAGAGAATAGCCTCTGACTTTGTCATTTTTCGGCTTAATTGAACCAAAACATTTCTTCAGATTTATTGGCAATTTTTACATTCAAATTTGAAAAAATATATACTTTTTGGCATTGGGAATATAGCTGAATAACGGTTATAAAAACAGCTGAAAATAAACCCTGTTGTTCAATGTTAGCATTGGTTATGTAAGAAGCTTGTGTGTGACTATTTGTGGCATATCTCATTAACAGCTTTGTTGGTGTAACTATTGGTTCCTATCCTGCATACCAGAGTGAACGTTATGACAGGGCACGGGAAATAACAAAGGTTTGGTTAACATGAATAACACTTTAATCACGAGCTAAAAAGCAAACTTTTCTGCTGTTTTATTGGATGAAAATGATAACTAAACATTGTAAGGGCTCTGTCGTAGTCCAATTTTAGATTTGTTATATCTAATATTGCCTGCAGAAGTTGCCATCTTGAAGTGATGACAGGAAAGTTTGCTTCCATTATTGTTTCTGATTGATGCACCACTTTCACTTGACATTTGATTAAAACAATGTATATTGTTATTTAACATGAAAAACATTTACTTTTATACCATAAACTTAATACATGTAACTTACATGTTACCTTTTACATGGCTTATTAATGATTATTAATTGAGTTATAATGTTAAAAGATTATGAAATAGCTTATATTGCACATGTCTGCTCAAAATTCAAGAAATATGTTAAGAATTTAATAAAATGGTTTTCAATTTAAACAATTCAAGTATGACAATTAAAATGATAATTACACATCTAATTAAAAAATGCATGATTTAAAACATTTATGATTCATAAGGATATATTTTCATTTTTTTATTACAGAAAGAAGCAACATCACATAAAAATGCTACAAAAGGTGGAGCATTCAGGTTAAATATGCATCCTAGAGCATATTTTGATGGAAATCCTTACAATAGCGATAAATTACCAAAGAGAAGTGGCTCTGCTTCACTACCAACTAAAAAAGATGATTCCAAACCATTCAAACCAAGCTCACCCGGTAAAAAGGTCAGTATTTATACCATAACTTGGTTAAAATTAGAATTAATAAGTGGTTGAATCATTTGAACAATGGAATGTAATGTAATGGTTGGGTCCTATCCAAAGCTATCCACTTATATTTAAAAAATGTAAAATAGGCTTTGCATATCTTAAGAACATAGATCAAATATCAGTTTCCACAATATAAAAGTCCCTTTTGGAAACAATTCACTTTTTTTAATTAATAATTTTAACAGTTACCGTAAGTCCGCCATTTTCTGTTTTGATTAATTTGAATAAGGAATATACTGACTGACAAAGTCTTCTGACAGCAGATTATAAACTCTTTGTACTTTGAACAAGGTTTTATGATAGTTCAGCAAATTTGTACTTTGTAGATTGTCATAATGTCTGAATTCTTTAGCACCCGTCACAAAAATAATTGCCACATATAATTTATCTGCTATTTTTGTGGTAGTTTGTCCCACATTGCTACTGGCTATACTCACCTAATTTCCTTACATCCATATTACAGCCTGGCGGTGCAAAGATTGGTACATTTGAAACATATCCCACTCATTCTGTTGACCCATACAAGGTGAAAGTAAATCGACCAATCAATGTAGTCAACAAGAGTGGAAAGACATTTATGCCTTCCCAGGGACCCAAGAGTACTCCAATGGTGTCAATTATCAACCAGAATGTTATGAAGTATGTAATTTTATATATTTGTTTTTATATTTCTGTCTTATTTGATGCTGTCGAACACACTGATGTGTTGTCACTTAGTTGTTATAAAGCAACATTCAGAGATTTCTATTCTTTGTCAGCTTAGCAAAACCTC
Organism: Mactromeris polynyma; assembly: GCA_032209605.1. Lineage (NCBI taxonomy): Eukaryota > Metazoa > Mollusca > Bivalvia > Venerida > Mactridae > Mactromeris > Mactromeris polynyma. The sequence goes on along the minus strand of JASFXZ010000003.1, from coordinate 7,239,672 downwards.
TCATTGTCTGCTATGATAACTTATCACATGTGAGCAAAATTTCAAGCTTGATATGCCTTTGTTATTGTAAGTCTTCATCTAAGCAATGTCAGATTATTAACTATTCCATTCAGATTGTTTGTTCACATTAAACAAATCAATGCTTGTATAAGTTAATTTACTAGTAAACCTGATACCACTTAGTTCTACAGGCACCGTCAATGGAAATTAATCATGCGTAGATAAAACAGAAAGAGAAAGTTCATTCATATTTTTGAAATTCTTGGGGACATTAACTTCGCATTGCACAATGATGTACTGCTTGGTGGAACAGCAAGAGCTCTTGTCTAAAATTACCAGTACAGGAAAACAACCAGGTTACCATATGTTTGGTTTAGTTGACATTGTATACCATAACATATTTTTACATTTTTCAATTAGTATGACATTAGAAGATCTTAAAAGCTTCTAGCATTGTTCATTAGGAAGGTGATTATAACACATGAGATAAAATTATGTTCTCAGTTCTGCAGTATATTATCTACAGAGTTATTGTTCCTGACAAACTATTGTTGGTTATCTGTTTACAGTTATTTTGTTTGGTTGTTTGTTTGGTACTTGGAATTACTTAATTCATCATTCAATTACATCATAGATTGAAGAACTGATGAGGTTTCAATATAAAAGTTACATGATTTGGTCTGAAATGTTTATAACTGATTTTACTGTTTTCAAACTTCTTGAATTACTTCATAATTTATAGTAGAGAAAAAGAACATTTGAGCACTGCTTTGAGATTTACAATCTCTCCTGTAAGTGACATCATTTCAAGAAAACACAACATGTGATGACACTATTTGCAAGCAGGAAACAATAATTACTCCATATATTCATTTCATTTTCGTATTTCCATATGGGGCAAATATTGCTTACTGTCAGTACATAGTCATGTCACATGTGACGATTTCTGGAAATGAAATCACTAAAGAAGAGGTTGGAAATCGTACAGCTGTTCTCATTTCTTCTTGCTTTTATACTTGTATATAGCCTTATTCTGAATCATTGATATGCAAAATGATGCCTATGTAGTTGACAAGCAAACTGACACTTAATTATTGACATACATAGTGATGCTAATTGTTGATGCAAATTGATGCTTGAATTTTTGACATGCAAAGTGATGCTGAATTATTGACATACATAGTGATGCTAATTGTTGATGCAAATTGATGCTTGTATTATTGACATGCAAATCCATGCTAAATTATTGAAATGCAAATTGACGCTTAATTGTCGACATGCTGACATGCAAATTGACGCTTAATTGTCGACATGCTGACATGCAAATTGACGCTTAATTGTCGACATGCTGACATGGAAATTGACGCTTAATTGTCGACATGCTGACATGCAAATTGACGCTTAATTGTCGACATGCTGACATGCAAAATTGATGCTTTGCTGACAGCTTTTCATTTATATCATGGTTATAATCAGTAATTTAGTTAATTGAGTCTTGCAATATATGTTTTATGATAATTGTACTGGAGTAGCAAAATTTACCATTCCAGATTTTACCACTTCAAGTTTAAAATTTCTTCAAGTAATTAATTCAATTCCATTTCACAAAAACCATTTTACGAGTTTATCTGTGACCATGTTGCAACTTGCATTTTGATTGATGTCTGTATATGTGGAGTCCTTTCTGCTGATAATAAGCAAGAACATTTGTTTATTTCAAATATCAAGTTATATCATTCACATCGCCTATGTTCATATGCTGATATCTAATTCTATATGGTGTTTAGACATCAGGCTGACATCTTTAAATCTGTACGAGCTAAGGCATCGGCTGGCCGAGTTTGAGAGAGGATGGTGAGTCTGCATCATGTCGTGAGACTATGCATGTACAGGGATGGTTGCCTTAGTAATCGCTTAGCAATCATTTTCCTTTCATATATCATGTTAACATTACATTATATAAACATCATTTGTCTTGTCAATGTACAGTCCCCATGATATCATGTAGCTATTGTGCCATTGAATGGTTTTACAGTACGTGTCATTGTATATATGTGACTTGTATATATTGATTTCCTTGAATGGAGCTGTATTCCAGAAAATAAGACGAAGATTTTTTTGCATGAGTTTTATTTACCATTATTTACTTATGTTATTTTAGTATGTTATTTACTTTTAGTTTTCTTCATAATTAATTTACTTATATTATTTATCCTTAAAATATGTTAATTTCAAGGTAAAAGTCTGATGGTATCATTTATACAATATTACCTCAGTTGGCCTGATTGTTTTTTAAGTGTAGGAAATCATAAATTTGATTTTCTTTTAACAATTGGCAAACAAAATATCAAGGTAATATTTCATTCTACAAAATTAATGTTCACAGCTTGTACCTCCAGTCCTTGTTTGCATGTTTCCCGTTAATTGTTAGCTATATTTCATTCAGTATAATAGTGTCCTAAAAAGCTAAATCTTGCTTATAAACACAGGTCAAGGTCTCTTTCATTCTTATTAGATGATAAAAGCTGGTCTAGTCAGTCTGGAACGTGATAATGACAACCCGCTGAAAGCTTAATGGATATTTTGCATACAGAGGCCGATTTTCATGTCTGGGCCTGACTACACAGGGTATTAATGTCTTTTACACAGATGTAGAATTCTGAAGGTCCCAGGTTCTAATTCCATCTTCGTTTTGGAGTTTTTAAAAAAAATAATGAACATTGAAAGAAACTGGTCGAGTTAATCAGTTTGTGTAACCTTAGTATCTCTGTTGATATCCATCACACAAGATAGGTTTTAGTCTTTTTGATTGTCACCTCATCATTATTACTTTCAATAAAACAATATTTTGAAACTCTTATCTTAGAAGGCCCTTGATGTAAAAAAAATGGTTTGAATATGATGCTAACGTTCATTCGGCCATCATTTTGATACAGTATTCGTCTTTAGATATACCGGTAATGTGTTTTACGAGCAAACCTTTGCTGGACCGATTAAGCCATAATCTGCCCAGGTCAAACAGCTATTATCCACGCTGTAAGGTTAATAGCACAAAATGCTGTACACTTTTTTACTTTATACATGTATATATAATTACATGTGTATTAATAGACATAGTTTATATAAACATAGGTCAAAGTCTCTTTCATTCCTTTGGGTTGTAATGATAATTTTAGAAATATAGTTTCGACAAGTACATGTACTCCATGTTGATCCAGCTAGGATAGTTTTCCGAGTATAAGACTTCTCCATGCTAAAGATTACTGATTAATTACGCTATGCTGAGTTCAGATGTGTTTAAAGTCATTGGACTTTAAATTATTTTGCTTATAGTGCAGAAAAATAAGATTCTATCCAAAATTCCTTAAGACATTTTCATCCAAAGGCCCTTCAGCGGTCATGTAGCACCCATATTTCAGTAACAGTGAAACTTGTTACAGATGTGGCAAATGTCGTCAATAAGCAGGGCTCTAGATTTTGTTTAAAATACATGTGTCCCGGACAAGTGAAATCTGACTTGTTCAATAGTGGAGGCTAGTTGTCCGAGGCTGTTTGAATTGTCACCAATTTCAAGCCATCGGTAATGCATGATTTTCGACCAATGTCTAATGTTTTATAGTGGATTTCTAGAGCCCTGAAAAAGGAAATTTAAAATATTTTTTGGTATGATTTCATTGAGTTCCTGTCTTACAGATTAAATAAAGATAAGATTTATCAACTATACAAGATAGCAACCCAGTGATGGTACTTGTATTTGTTTCGCAAGTTTTTGTATGAAGTAAATTTGTTTAGAGTAGTTACGGGGATTTGATTAAAGTGATTGTTTATGTTCTTGTGTGCACTGTTCGTGTTACAGTGCTGAATTAACAACTGTTTTACTTGATGTGTCATGAAAAGAGAAATATGTAGGAATATTACACATTTTATGACCTGCGATCTAATTTGTACGACTATCTACCATTTTAGCTCACCTTAGCTGAGCTTTTGTGATCAATCTTCATCTGTGATCCTGCCACCCTGTGGTTAATATTTTGCCTTAAATGTAAATCTTCTCTTGGATAGAGTTGTCTGTATTGCTCTTATCGCACAGAAATAGCACTGGTATGGTCCTTGACCAGAAAGAATTAAAATTACCCAAGTTTGATTAATAACAATTTCAAAACATTTTGAAACTAGCAGTCAAAATACAAAAAGAATTTGTAAAAAGTTTTATAAAATAATTTTCATGCATTTAAACCTTATAACCAAAGACTGGGCCTCTATTTGGTTATAAATGTAACTTTGTAGGAACCATTAAACATCCTGTCTGGACCAAGAGTCCAAAGTTATGAAAATTAAGTACATATTATCTATGGGCTACCTCTTTATGAAAAATGTTTACCAAGGATTGAGTCTGCCTGGGTTACCTATTACATGTATAGCATATGAAAGTATCATATCAACATTTCAAAGGTGAGCAGTATAAGGCCATCATGTTTCAATATTATTCTAAGGAAAATAGATCTTCGTCTCCTTATTCAACTGGGCACATGTACATATTTTAAATTCACAAATTCATCCCATTTTGATACATTACATGCATTGTGATGTCACATAGTCATTGATTCATGTTAGTTTCATATAACTGCGGCTCTTAATGCTCATGCTGTTTTTGTGTGAAATAATCAAATTTTTTTTTAACAGCAGTAAATAATTAATTTAACATTATTTGAATGAGCGCATTACAGTAAAACCTCACTTAATGATAAGACCATCCTTGGGACCCTTTAAAGCTGGTCTTCTATTTTAGGTGGTCTTAATATTGAGGTATAATAAAGAGTAAAACCGTGAAGATGGACTTAAACATTGTGTTCTTAATTTTGAGGTGGTCTTATTATTGAGGTGGTCTATAAGTGAGGTTTTACTGTACATATCGGTGACAGAACCTGGCCACTAATAGGTATTCACTGAATCTTTCTGGAAGATATTTTGAGAATTATAAACAGCAATATCAATCCTTCTATAAGTCATATTAATTCAGATTTCAATAATCAACACAGACTTGTTTGAATTAAAAGGTAAAGGTATCAGGAAATGTAACATATATATATATTTTTTTATTTTTTTATTTTTTTTTATTTAGACTTATACAAATTACATCGTCTATATAGAACATTTCATATATATACAAAGTTTTAACACTTCCAATGAACAGATGATGAGACTGGAAATTGTTTGTGTAACATTAAAACATAACTGTTTATTCATCAGAGTAATACTCTTTGTGTCTTATTAACAACTTTGTATAAATTTATGGCTTCATTGTACAGTAAGACCTCAATACATGACTTTGTAATAAGACCACCTTTGTGACCCTTGAAAACTGGTCTTCTTATTGAGGTGGTCTTGATGTTGAGGTTGAATAGAGAGCAAAACAATGAAAATGGACTTGAAAATTGTGGTCTTCTTATTGAGGTGGTCATTAGGTGAGGTTTTACTGGGCATGTGCTGTTTGTGTTTTGGTAGTGTTACATATCGTTAAACCATTGTACTGCATGGTTTTAAATAATGCTTAAAGTTTGTCTTGTTTTGACAGCTACAAGTATAGATGTTTGAATGCTTGCATGGTGTTTGATTAATGTGTTTTTCATGTTGTTGTTTTGCTTCATATTATGGTTAACATCAGTATGTTAGCATGTGGACAATGTTAACCATTCAGAACCCCCTGATCAATACTTTATCATATCTCAGATGTACATTAGAACGATGATGATTGTCAACAATAGATGTCTTTTTTGGATGGAAGTTAATACTGTATCAAATTGCCACATGTATATTCCCAACTGCTCTCACTGTTAAAATTTACAAATTAAAACATTAAAAATTGTTGTAATTTTTACCAACAAAAATAGTCAAACTGTTGAATGTGACCATTTTTTGTAAAATGAAATGCAATTTGTTTGGTTTGAAAATACCACAAAGTCATTTGAGAAGAGAAAAAATGTAATGCTTCTTTAATGTATGGTGATGGTACCAATATTTGTTTTTAATAGTCAGGTTTAAAAACTTTAAAGAGCTCATTTTATACTGTTATTGTACAGACTGTGTAAATAAACGATCCTTGACATTAACTTGATCATGAAATTTATCAAACCTTACAGACAAAATGACAGGAATTTAATGAGCTGAGTATATTACAATGTATATGTTATCATGATATGAAATCAACTGATCTGTTTTAGTGCCAAACTGCGCGTGAAAATATAAAAAAATAAGTAATGCAGTGTATGAAATGAGCAGCAAATATCTACCAGTATAATTGTGCATAGCTCATGACAAATAGATAAACCATTGAATAATTGCTCGCCTTTCTTGCGGTTTATGAGTTTAAAGGTGCAATCATTCACTCAGAGCTTATAATTCACAAGAGTTTATTTTAGTCAATTCAGAATTCAAGAATTATAATACAATTTATCACTATAGAAATGTTTCCACCACAAATTATTCTGTCTTCTTTATATTTCAGGACTTTGAATCCCACCAACTACAGATCTGTGACCTGTATGACCTTCTAATGATAGCAGACGACATGGAATTAATGTGTGCATTATATGTAAAAATAAGTCTGTCCAACTGTTGCTTTGAACTTGTACCCTGTGACTTTCAGTATGAGACTTAAAGATTGTGTCAAGCAACATTTCAATTTCTGTTCTGTATTTGTATAATTGAATAAAAATTATATATATTTTGTCCAAAAACACATATGTTGTTTGTTTGCCACATATGCAATTTTTGTTCCTCACGTTGTTGAAGTATTTCACCGCCTGTGCCATTGTAGTAACAACACATTTTGTCCCCTCCATTAAGATTTAATTGAAGAGCTATACCAAAATAGGTAACATAACAGGCAAAGTCAACAAGTGAAGTTAACGAATCCTGATTCACTGTTTCTTGAATGAGGCTTTGATAAATAAAGAATTTGAAGAAGTCAACTCTTATCAGTGTGTAACCATGCACCTTTTTTAATGGCATGACGTCTATGTTGCCACTAAACTCTTGCTCAATGGTATTGTAGATTAGAGAGGACATGTCTTATGTGCATGCATAATTATTTTTAACACTGCAGTTATATTCTGTAATATGGCATTATATTTCACATTAACAGATAAATAGACGGGAATAAATGTTCATTTTTTTACAAAGAAAGTATTTTCACCATCCACAAGCAATGTTTCACATCGTCATATTCAATCATGTTAAGGTTTTTTCATAGACTGCTGAATATCTGCTTAGTATTACAACATTGTATTTGTTACATATATTTTATAATGATATATTGTATGCTTACTAGCAACCTGTCTGCTGATGTATTTTTCTCCGTATATCAAGTTAATATTTTTAACAATCAATCAGCATTTTTATTATGATACGGATTGTGAGAAAACATTATTTTTCAAGTTACTCCACTGCTGATATAATAAAAGACAATATTTAAAATGTCTTGTAAACTGCTGGAATGAAAGTAAGTTGGTTTTGTGTGATTTTTTTACGTTCCCGAGTAATTGTATTCTGAATACAACCAAACTTTGTGCTTGTCCCAGAGCTGACTCGCATAGCTGAATACAAGGAACCAATCTCTGCTTGTCCCCGAGCGGACTCATGTAGATGCTGTCTTGTACTGCTAGGCTAGTATGGTATTTATGGCACTCATCCTTACTCTTTAGATATTGCACTTTCAAAAATTAGTTATTGTAGTTAGGTGTGTTACTACTTTCGAGAATTTTTATTTCAAGATATTAACAAATTGTCTGAGTTAAGTCAATATGGATTGATACATTCATTACAGGCAGCAATTTTGGTTCAAACGAATTATTGCTTGATAAAACAGGTTGGCAGCTTTTTGAGTATGAAACAAGCTTTTAATATTATGGTTATTGCTGTAATGTACATTTTGATTATTTCTTATTCTGTAAAAGTTTGAATGCATTATCAAAAATAGATTTAATGTGTATCAGTATGGTAGTAGACTTAACATTGGACAATTTGTTTGATATCTAGATAAACCTCATCAGAAGCTAAGGCTGTGATCCACATTTATTTTTATTCATTTTTCCCCATGTTTTCCATTTATAATTTTGTTTTTTATTGCACAAGAACGGTATGTTTGAAGGTGTATTAATTGTTATAGAGCTGTGATACTATTTAGTGACTTTAATGTCTAGCCTACATAGTTTTACTGTGTACAGCTAATGGTTAGTACATGTATGTGTGTTAATGTGCATGAGAGTTTTTCTATTGTTATTGATAAATCAATTGTATTTTTAATTGTTTGATTGTTAATTAATGCATATTTTAAATTATTTATATTAAATACCTCTATATTTCTAACAGGTATGCTACCATTAATGTTACTTTATGTCTCTGTTACTTAATATTAAAAACAATTCTTTTGTGTTAAAGTGTTAAATCATATTTAAAGCATTCAGATTTCTCATTCCTTGGATTAAAATTTCCTTTGAATACGATACAATAATGTTAAATATTTTCCTCATTTTTTTATCATTCTCATACAAATCTTTAGAATAAAGTAGCATGTTGCACTATATCTCTAGTTTCTATGTCTTGAATTTATAATATTCACACAATGTTGCTATCATTTCATGCAAAAATTTTGGAAGGAGCTGGATAAAACCCCTCCGATACGAAACCCTTCCAGTCACTGTTTGCTTAGGCGAACAAAACCCCTTCCATGAAAACGTCAAGGTGGTCATGACCCCTCTTGTACCAAACTGATGCAAAATGCTATTTAAGTGATAATATTACATTATAGGAAAAAACTGTTACGCTGTAAGTATAATACAAGCACCAGTATGCAGTAATCAGATCAGTCCTTGTATATTTGTTGCTTGTTCATTTTCAGTAAATGACATTTGATTTTTGGTCAAGATAGCACAAAGTAGTAGGAATGACTGCTATGAAAGTACTTGCTAAAATTCCTTGAAAATATTCAAGAATTTATTTGCCGGCAATGTCATGTAATAAATGTAGTGTAAGTGGGCATATGACGTACATATTGTCAGTATCAGGAATTTGCATAATTATTCATGCATTAAGTTCTTCATCTCGTGAATCAACCAACACAGTGTGTCATTGATTTTGTCGGTAATTTAACAAAGACATCAAAATTGCTTTTTTGACATTTTTTTTTCAAAACCTTGATCCTCTCATATTGTGTGCAACAAAATTGTATAAAAAGTTGTAATTCCAAACCACATTTATGCAGTGAAAACGTTACAAAGAACCAGTATTATTTGTGCAAGACTATTGACCAATGAGAATTGTATTTTGCTATGATATATATGTTTTACCCACTTTTGTGGAGTTCCTTACTTTATGTAACACTCGACAGGTTGTATACATCAGTCACGTTTGAAATGTTGTGATTTATATTTTATTTAAGAGACATTAAATGGTGAAATACATTCCTTTTGGTTTGTCTTGTTTTTGTTCACATTAATCTTCTGCTGGAGTGGAATTAGATACTTAGACAATCGGGGTCTAATTCCCCAGTCTACAGGCAAGCATTTTGTCTAAATTCCCACAGTGGGAGATGCTAACTCCTCACTTCCGGGAAAGCCAAGTCAAAGTCTATATTCTGGATGCAGGAATCATTCAGTAAACAATTGCAATGGCAAAATGGACGCAAAACACAAACATAAATGCTGGATGAATATAGGAGTACTGCCTTGGAAGGGCCAGTGGCAATACAACCTACAGAACCCCTATGTGCAAATGTTTACCAGTTCTGTCTCGAAAAAAAATCTTGCATTACAGAAACTTTACATGTTTATCCAGTAAGATTTATCCAGTAAGAGCTTCTAATTACTGACAAATTAATTTTTCTTTATCACTAAAGCTATATTGAAGTCTACTTACTAGGACACCTCTTGCCTAATTATAGAAACCCATATTTTGGGTACAGTTGATCAATATACTTAGAGTAGTTCACCCATATACTGAGAACGAAGTCTACAGAGTACAGCAATTACCATTATACTAGAGGTACTGTGAGCCAATGTTCTGAGCACAGCAATGGGTATACTGGGTACAACATACCATTATACTAGAGGTACTGTGAGCCAATGTTCTGAGCACAGCAATGGGTATACTGGATACCACATACCATTATATTAGAGGTACTGTGCGCCAATGTTCTGAGCACAGCAATGGGTATACTGGGTACAACATACCATTATACTAGAGGTACTGTGAGCCAATGTTCTGAGCACAGCAATGGGTATACTGGGTACAACATACCATTATACTAGAGGTACTGTGAGCCAATGTTCTGAGCACAGCAATGGGTATACTGGGTACAGCATAATCAGAAAATGGCCAAGAAGAGACATGAATTTCCATGAATAACCACTTTTCAACCTTGACCCAAGCAACCTTTAACTTAATAGCTACCTGTATATGTTCATGAAAATGTTTAACAAGTTTATATTAAGCATAAAGTATTTATATATTTTTAGTAACATTGACCTTGACCCCAGTGGCACTGAATTCAAGTTTATCAATAGGTTCACCTCATCCCTAACTGAAGTTAGAGAAATCTTTTTTTTATTTTAGCAACAGTGACCTTGACATTGAAGTGATTGATCTGCCGTGTCAATAAATGTAAGTACCTCATTCCTAACTAAAGTTACTGAGCAGAATTTGTTTTTAATTGTGTAACAGTGACCTTGACCCTAGCGGTCCCAATTTCAATCCCAACCTTTCCCTCCATCCAACCTACCCATAAAGCAAGATTCATTACTAATGTTACACAGTCCTAACTTAAAATATTGAGAGGGCACCATTTTTCTTTTTCTTGTAACAGTGACCTTGACCTTGAAGTGATTGACCTGGAATGCAATTCATGTTGCAATGTTTGGTTTCCAACAGTGACTCCTAACTTAAGTTATTGAGCGGAATCTACCACGCCGTCACACGTTAACCACTTAATTCAATAGCAAATTATGTAGTTAACTAGATATTTATCGCGTTAACAACTTAACATTTATCTAAAATAGATTGTCCGTTCTGAAAACATAGGGGGTTAAGTGGTGGCAGTTGTGGGCACCAGCAGACATTTTTTCGTGTTAAGATACTTATCTGGTATGAGAAATAATCACGATACTTATCTAGGTTACCACATAATTTTCTACTTAATTAAGCAGTTTTCTAATTTCTTTAACGTGATAAATTATGTAGTTAACTCGTGGCAGAAATATGCCACCATAGGTAACAGATAAACGAGTTTTAATGTAGCACTAGGGGAGATAAGCGTTATGCGGAGTTAGGCACATACGTGTATGTTTCTGTATTTTGTAAAGGGAGACCACTGCATCGGATCTCTGTAAATCGCATTGTAAAGAGTTGTCAAAATGGCTGCGCCCTTGGAATTAAACATCTCGTGACTGTTTTCACGAATTGTCTCTCATTTGCGCTTGAAGGTATGATATACTGCAATTAATTTTAAGATAGCTTAAGGTTTTGAGTGACTCAAACGAAATGAATCTTGTTACTTTCGTTGTGTCGGTATGTATTCGTTTCGTGTCCTTGTCTGTTCGTAACCTCGCATTTTGGGAATAGGTCTTTCGTAACCTGCCATTTTTGGTCGTTTCGTAATCATTCGGTCTTTCGTAACCTGTCATTTTTGGTCGTTTCGTAATCATTCGGTTAACCAGTTTCTGCAAATGAATCATTTGAAGAATGTTGAAGGGTTACCCCTGTCCTTCCGTCTGTCCATCCGTTCGTCCGTGCAAAAATTGGTTTCCAATCAATATAAATCTTGAAAAGATAAGTGAATTCAATTCATATTGGGAGCATACATATAGGATAATAAAATGCAGGTCGAAGTGGATATCGGTTACATTTCACCAATTTGTTGAGTGGTTATGGCCCTTTTTTGACTTTAAGAACTGATATCAAATTGAAAGGATGGATGGATTCAATACATATTGGGCTGATGAGCATAGGATAATAATAACAGATCAGATTTGATTTCTGTTACAATCTGCCGGTGGATTTAATTCATATTGGGCACATTATAAGCATAGGATAATAAAATACCGGTCAAGTGTGATTTCAGTTACACTTACAGTCTGCCTATTTTTGGAGGAGTTATGGCCCTTTTTACTTTAAAATTGGTTTCCTATCAATAACTCACAAGGATGGATGGATTCAAACTATATTGGGGACATTTATAAGCATTGGTTAATAAAATACAAGTCCAGTTTGATTTCAGTTACAATCTGCCAATTTTTGGAGGAGACCGAGTTATGGCCCTTTTTGTTCTTAGATAATATTAGATAATCTTATATTGCTTCATTTACTTATTACTAGAACTGATAATGAATTTAGTGTTAATTAAATATTTTTTTACAAGATCTAAAGCACTTAATTTTTTCATACTTTTTGGAAGTTATATTAGTACTTTATTTGTAGATCGCTGAATATGTTTATGTTAGTCTTAAGATAATTTATATTGAAAACTAGGCGCTTTTTATGGTAAATTACTCATGCGTTTGTTTTCTTCTACATTTCAGATTTGATGATCCTAATTGGATAATGTATTCTGTTAAAATGATGCATCAAATAAGGGGAGGTATTCCACTATTAAGCAGGGAATATAAATGTCTGTATTCAAAAATTCTATCCAGGATTTCCCCTAGTGGATATTTCTATGTAGACGATGGACTTGCAAAAAGGCATTATTCTGCTGTAACAGTGCGTATTTTTTCAATTTTATTTTTTCAGATAGTCAATGAGATACACTGTACATTTTCTCTTCTGCTGCACACTTTGGTTGACAGTTACCTTGTTGGTATAATGTAATTAATTCCATTTGAACTTATGTTTTTGTGTACATGCAAGTACATAAATATGTGTAGTTTGGAATGTATGTAGTAAAACTTTAACTGCCGTCGGGCCTAGCAATTAGTTTGAGCCATCTACTGTTCGAGGCAACTAGGGTATACATGTATATGTACGAACTGCCGTTGCCAGTGTACTGTTAAAGCATGCTGAACGCATTATCATTTGTGTGTTGTTTTGTGTTTTCATGCTGAATGCACGTCGATCAATAGTCGCGTCATTATTCAAAATAATAATAATTAAAAAGGAACGAAGGAGAAACAAAAACAGATTTAAATAAATGATCGTTTGTTCGTATACACATGAATTGTTTGTCAACCATCAAGTAATTATCACGACGTGCGAATAACATGTATGGCTAATCTTACCCGTCTATATTGAAGAGGTTATGTTAACTTTAGTCTGCTATGTTTTCTTTGGTTAACCATTTTACTTGTTTTATTTTACAGAAATGTGGTACTCCGACATTACAAATGAAGAAATTACAAAATTCACCACTATTGATGACCAATAGTCGTAATTTTCATTACAATATATTTACTGGTCTCGTGGAGATAATGGAAGGACAGTTTTTACTAGTTCATGAATATACTGGGTTGCCATGGTGGGCTGTCATTGGTGAGCTCATTATTTATAGAAATTCTGTCTTTCCGTCAGTCGCACTTCTTGTCTTCCTTATTGTCACGAAGTGCTCATAGTGAGCTCTTAGGATTATTGGCTGTACATCAACATTTTCTTTAAATGACATCTCCTCCTAAACCGCTGAATGAATTTTGTCCAAACGTCACAGGAATCATCCTTGGATGGGCCTGTTTCAAATCGTTTTGGTCAGGTGAACTTAGAAAATCTTCTTGTCCGAAAGGATAAGTTGTAGAGCTTTGATGTTTGGTGTGTAACATTGTGTAGTGGTCCCCCTTACAACATTGTTTAAATTGTTATGTTTCATCTAAAAACATGGTCGTCAGGGGGGTCCCTTTATGCATATCGTGTAAAATATAAACAATATTTTCTCCTTAACTGCTGAGTAAATTTTGACTGAACTTGACAGGAAATGGGAATGATCATTAGTTAGTTTTGATTCAGCCAAAATGGCAGTGTAATCAGGTGAGTGATATAGAGCCATCATGATCCTCTTGTTTGACAGCTGACAGGAATGTTATAAAACTTGATAGAGTCATAAATGTCTGTAGCATAAGACTTGGAGCTATAACTCTTTTGAATAATTTTCCTGAATATTTTTTTGTTCTTGCTTTTGTTTAAACTGTTATTTGAACAGTGACTTTAAATGTCTGATGATCAATTGTAGAAATTTTTAGAAAGCGCAAAAAACATAGAACTCTTATCTTGATTATGTTTTTCTTTTTTTAACTTAGAATGATTACCTGGCCTGGTGATATTTTTCTTGACATCTCAGAAGTTCTGACTCATTTTGTATGCCTACGTAGCACAGTATGTATTGAAGAAATATTAATCTTAGGTCTGAACATAACTTGGATTAGAGTTCAGAAAATAGATGATGTTATATATATATTTTCTTGTATTTTAGTGGTATGCACATTGCCTTTTAGATATGCATTAGCATATTTAATTAATATAAGCAGTATCAATCAGAAGTACAAGGCTATGCATGTTAATCAGAATTTACTTCCAAAGTGTATGAGAAAAGAAATAATCAAACTTAGACAGCCAGAATATCGACATTTTACTGTCAATGATAGGAAACAATATCTTCAGGAAATGGTAAGAAATTTTATAATTCATAGGAGTTAAAGAAATATTTATGAGTACAATTGATATATTTGAATTATTATGCATGCAACATTGTGACAAACTATTCTTTTACAATATCCTATGGTTAACATATTTAAACTTCTCTGCATCCTGACCTTGTGCATGTATCTTAACATATTAGGTAAATTTTCAGGCCTTTTTCTATAGTTCCCACGGGTCCGACTATCGGACCCATTCCCAAAGCCAAATAAACGTGTTTTTTTCCCAATCAGAAAAAAATTCCCAATCAGAAGCTTTCACGAAAAATCGTCTACGCCAGCAACCCGGCATATTTATGCTGAGCCGCGAAATAAACCGGTTACTCTTAATACCGAATAATACTGGATAATACCGAATAATTCGAAATAGCTACCGAATGATACATTTTTTCTGCAAATAACACTCATAGTCGTATACTTTGAGGTGAAATATATATGAATATGGTATAAAAAACCTGATTTTGGCATATGGTGGTCAAAAAATGTCTGTTTCATATATTTTTGAGTGACCTCCCTTGAGAATGTATGGATTGTTTCCCTTGGTTTAATTTAGCGAATATTGGTCCATCAAGTAGTCTTCAAATGCAAAGTATATACACGTTTGATCTGTGCACTGTTGAATTATAAATCATATCAAAATCATATAGAAAGAAAGAAGAAAAGATTAGTCATATGAAAAAGGGTTCGTTTGAACATAAGCTTGTAACCATATCGCAAAATATATACCGTACAGACCAAGTGTAGAATTTTTAATTCATATTCATATTGTCTTAGTAGATTAGTATGTAAGTTAAGTTAAAGATTAATGTGAACTTAAAGGAAATATTTGTTGCCCTTTGATGTATATTACCGAAACGGTATGAAAATAAATTTATATGATAACACATCACCTGTTTGTTTGTAGTTTGTATTTCATATAACAAGGCTTTTAAGTATACTCACTATTTAATAACTCACTGTTCATAATATAAATCGCTGTACATAATAGAAATGGTATCAAAACCGAACAGTGAAAGTAATTCATCAAACTACAGATCAGACACATTTTCCAAGAATTTTATTACACATTTACACATTGACTGTCTAAGGACCAAATGGCAAATCAAGGGAAGCAACCACCATGCGAATACGAAGGGAGAGAAATCTAGTATATCATAAATGCTTGATTACAGCAATCAAAACAATAAAAAAAATACCATTTTACACAATTTTCATATATATTTCACTTAAAAGTATATGTTAATGAGTATTATTTGCAAAATAAATGTATTATTCGGTAGTTATTGCGAATTATTCGGTAGTTATTTCGAATTATTCGGTATTATTCGGTATTAAGAGTAACCGGAAAGACAAACTATTCTGATAGATTGCTGTCAATGATAAATGGCTGTTGGATAGACCTATAAATACGACCCTACAAAACTTATTTCACATTCTGACATTTTCCAGTTAATAAGTTACATGCAAAGTGATAGTAAAATAACAACATAATGAAATGGGCATGTACACGTCTAATATTTTAGAATAGCTGTAGGAATGAGTGTATTCATGGTAAAATGGTACACCTAACTGCCCACTGCTCATCTTGAAGCTCTTTGAATTATTCTAGTCATTATTGTCCCTTGTGTCATAAATGTTTGTGAACATTTTGTGTCTTTTTTACAGTTGATATAAGAAATGTAGATTAAAATTTTTGTATTATGTAAAACTTAGATAAGAAAGCCATTCTTTTAACTATGAAAATTCCCAAAATTAGAGTTGAAGCTATTAAATTACTTCCCAGATTGGCGAATTTTACGACGCAAATTTTCCCAATTTATCCAGGGTCTTTTTCCCAAAATGGACAGAAAAAGGCCTGATTTTGTTAACAACTTTTACAATTAGAGTTGTGACTTATTGCGCAAAATGACATTAAATGTGATAACTTACTTGTTGAAACACTCAATTACAGTGTATACAATATAATACTACTGTTGAATATGTTGATGCTTAGAGCTATGTTAATAGTTTAATGCAACTCTGTATAGCTAACCATTTATTATTTTCTGTTAATGAATTGCTTTTCAACCTTAATTTAATGCTCTTTAGTCTAAACTTATTTATTTTACATGGATTATGAAACAAGTTCTTTCAACTTATACTAATCACTCTTGATGACTGCTTCCTGACTACCAACCAGTACTCGCACCAAATTTATTATGAATTTCGTGATCAAACCCCGCTCATTGCAGGGCTCGAACTCACAATTTTTGGATCAGGAGTCGGGCGCTCTATGCCTCGACCACTGTGCCTCTATAATATAATGCTCTGTATATGCTTTATTTCAGGAAGTAAAACATCAAGCACTTTTATACAAAGAACATGAAATTGTTCCTCTCAGAGGCATATGCTTTGCTCTTTTACCATTGCCATACTGGTTAGCTAACAGTTTCGCATTAAGACGACTTAGTGGTGATAATTCATATGGGCTTTTAGAGGAAGGGTATGCAGGTAAGATGATTTTGAAAGGAGATAATTCGTTTCAGCCCTTTTTTATAGCAATTTAGGGGCTGATATTGGGGCCCCATTTCCCAAAGAAAAAAGCACATTATTTTCTCCTACTTAAAAAGATTCCCCTTCACTAAAATTATTTTAAGTTTTAGCCTTATAAATACCCAAATTTGTTGATTTGTGATGAAATTTCCCTTATCAATAGGACCCGCCATACTTCCCCTTCTACTGAAAAAATGGCTGAGTTTTGTTGTTATACTTCACATAACAGAAACATGTTACATTTTGTATATATGTAAAATAAGCACTAAGTAATTTGCCAGATTTGTAGTTCATTTTTTGTTCATGAATTTTTGCATGATTTTTGGCCTTTCAGCAAGTTCATTAACTGATCATAACTAAATATTTGAATAATGATGAAAAGAAATTGTTTATGTCATTTTGTGTATTTTCAACTGTTATAATTGGTAAAATTGGACTAATCAGTAATTGTGATGTGTTAAACACAATATTTGGCACAGCTGTACTAGTATGGCTTTGCTATTTGCACATTTCCACCGAACAACGTTTCGTTACCTTGATTCAGATTGATCAACCCTTTGATAAGGGATATGTTACCTTACCGAAATCCACTTGATCAACCCTTTGATAAGGGATATGTTACCTTACTGAAATCAACTTGATCAACCCTTTGATAAGGGATATGTTACCTTACCAAAATCCACTTGATCAACCCTTTGATAAGGGATATGTTACCTTACCGAAATCCACTTGATCAACCCTTTGATAAGGGATATGTTACCTTACCGAAATCCACTTGATCAACCCTTTAATAACGGATATGTTTCCTTACTGAAATCCACTTGATCAACCCTTTGATAAGGGATATGTTACCTTACCAAAATCCACTTGATCAACCCTTTGATAAGGGATATGTTACCTTACCGAAATCCACTTGATCAACCCTTTGATAAGGGATATGTTACCTTACCAAAATCCACTTGATCAACCCTTTGATAAGAGATATGTTTCCTTACCGAAATCCACTTGATCAACCCTTTGATAAGGGATATGTTACCTTACTGAAATCAACTTGATCAACCCTTTGATAAGCGATATGTTACCTTACTGAAATCAACTTGATCAACCCTTTGATAAGCGATATGTTTCCTTACCGAAATCCACTGAATTTCAGTAAATTTATCGAAAACCATTTTCCATTACTGAAGTCCACTTAATCTAAACCATCAGATTGCAACTAATTTGCTTGTAACAAATTTTGCCGATCATCTTTTTGCAAGATATTTCTTGTTTCTATTAATTTACCTATCATCACTTTCTTGTTTCTATTAATTTACCTATCATCACTTTCTTGTTTCTATTATTGACCTATCATCACTTTCTTGTTTCTATTAGTTTACCTATCATCACTTTCTTGTTTCTATTAATTTACCTATCATCACTTTCTTGTTTCTATTAATTTACCTATCATCACTTTCTTGTTTCTATTAGTTTACCTATCATCACTTTCTTGTTTCTATTATTGACCTATCATCACTTTCTTGTTTCTATTAGTTTACCTATCATCACTTTCTTGTTTCTATTAATTTACCTATCATCACTTTCTTGTTTCTATTAATTTACCTATCATCACTTTCTTGTTTCTATTAGTTTACCTATCATCACTTTCTTGTTTCTATTAGTTTACCTATCATCACTTTCTTGTTTCTATTAATTTACCTATCATCACTTTCTTGTTTCTATTAGTTTACCTATCATCACTTTCTTGTTTCTATTAGTTTACCTATCATCACTTTCTTGTTTCTATTAATTTACCTATCATCACTTTCTTGTTTCTATTAGTTTACCTATCATCACTTTCTTGTTTCTATTAGTTTACCTATCATCACTTTCTTGTTTCTATTAATTTACCTATCATCTCTTTCTTGTTTCTATTAATTTACCTATCATCACTTTCTTGTTTCTATTAGTTTACCTAGCATCACTTTCTTGTTTCTATTAGTTTACCTATCATCACTTTCTTGTTTGTATTAATTTACCTATCATCACTGATTAATAATCTTTTTACAGCAATGAGTGACAGCATGCATTATGAGGGATTATTATGGTTTAAGGACCTCTGTGTTGCAGACCCCTACCATATACTTCCTGTGGCTGTAGGGGCTGTTTACTTTTTCTCAAATGAAGTAAGATTTTCTTTTAAATATTCTCATAATCTGTGAATGTAAAATGTCTGATTTTCTTCTTGTAACTTACCTGTGAATGTTGTGGGCCAAATTGATTTGTAGTGCATAAAATCATATTACCAACACTGGAAGTATTGAAAACAAATGTCACTTACGAGTTTGAATACAAACATAATCTCTTGTACTGTCCTACATGTGATAGTAATCAGCTCTTTGCTATGTGTTAGCCCAGACTGTACAAGAATTGTGGTTTAATACACCGTTTCAATTAATCGATTAATTGTCCCCTAAGAGTTGCGCCCCCTATCGGACGTGACGTAATGCGAGGATAAAAATATTTCCAAAACGACCAATGCTGCTTACTTACGCTACACATCAACAAAAGTTTAAGCGTTGCGCAAATTTATTAATGTTTTCGTAAAAGTCGGACATTTTATTTATTATTATCAAAAGATCAATCTTTTTATTAAGTTTAAGTAGAGCTATATAGAAAATATTAGGTTATAATATATTAAAGTTTTTGCATTAATAGCATTCAAAAAATCATACATTAAGAATTAACGTTGCACACGGGGGAGTGTAATTTTTTCACATACTCGCGATTAGTTTCCTATAAATTCTCGGATTTTCACAACAAGTACCATATATTTAACGTACCCCAATGTAAAAAGCAATCTTTTAAGATGACAAATCCTCAAAAAGTAAGTGGTTAATATTAAAAGTTATTCCATAAACGGTGATCAAACAATCCCAGTTAAAGACATTTTCAGAGCATTAATTCTTCATACCTTTTTCAAAATAAGTCGGTAATTTTCCACTTCAATTTTTGGATATTTTCATCGAAGTCTAATTGTAATATGTAATTTAATATTTTAAAAAGGTTGCTGTGAAAAACAATCAAGGCTTACATAATCTTAAAAATGTGTAAAGATCAACTAAACAAATGATGTAGATCACGCCAGCATTGTCATTATTTGTGTACACAAGTAGTCTATTTTCCCCAGCACAAACATGTGAAAAATGTAAATTAAGTAGGTCAAATCAAGGTCTTTATTGTCTGTGAGACAAGGGTTTTGGCATCAATTTAATTCTGAACATGAATTAACATTCAAAAATGTCGGAAGATGCTGGATAAATCTTAGAAGTATAAGTATTTTTGGGTGACTGACAGTTGCAATCTCATTGTGTTTATTACAAATTGAGATCACCGACTGATATAACCTAATCATTTCAATTATCAAAGGCACTAATTTTATCAAACAGGAAATAGCAATATGAATTAACACATATAATAAAGATCTCCTGGGCTTTTATGACTCTGTTTTTACAGCTGACACCTAGGGCAATTTTCAATTACAGTAGTAACCAGTAGAACTAATCTGCTGAGGGCGTGGTTTATGAATTGCAAAACAATAGGCATCCACCAATCAAATTAACTAAAATACAATAAAAGTAATTAATAACTGTCAATTATCAATTCATACGAGAACGAGAACATAGGAATTGTTTAAACATTGAAACTAAATGGCCAGCCAGCCACGAAAGACGTCTAGAAATAATTTACGGATTATAGCGCTATGTCCCGTTTTCAGAAGAGATTCTTTTAAAAGTAACTATAAACAATCTATATTTAATGTGAGTATGAATAACCAAACAGACAGTGAGTTTCATATTTTATTTTGACATAAAGATATTGTTTTAGACAGTGCGTCTGCTGATAACATCGTATCTATGCGCCATATCTGGCGTAGCGCATCTGTGGTATTTATGTCTTTGGCTATATCCATGTTCTTTCATATGACGGTCCATGACTGAAATGACGAAAAATATTTATGGTTCTTCTTGAGACATGCGTACGATTTCACATTAACATCAAAATATGGTCTTCCAAGTCCATATTAACGACTGAGCTTGTGCAATAAAAATTCCCAGTAAGTCGCAAAAATATGTGACAAACAAATATTAAGCATCCAAGTAAAGCAGTTTCGCAAAATCCATTCGGTATAAGTTTTTTTATATATCTCAAAATACATCCTAAAACAAATTACATCTGTAACATACCTTATCTTTCATTCCATCGCCGAAAAACTGGTTACGTCGCCATTTCGCGCTCTGAATTTTACCGTTATAGTAATTGTTTATCCTCTGATGACGTCATCGAAGGGCAGATAATTCTATTAACGGTAAAATTGAAACGGTGTATATCTTCGTCAAAGTATGTTGCATAAGTAGGTCACATTGACTAAAAATATATTTGAAAAGTGAAAACTTCAAAAAAATTGTTGTCCTAAACCATAAGGTACGAAGCCCCTAAAGTGATATTCCATATTTATTTTTTTCGAGCGACACTTAATTTATTTGGTAAAATGAATTATTATTTCGTAAAAACGAAATATTATTTCGTAAAAACTTAATATTATTTCGTAAAACCGTGATATTATTTCGTAAATACAAAATAATCAAAAGTATGTATGGTATATAACTCATGTTATCCTGTCACTTGCATTAATTTCGATCCGAAAACAGGGTGCCTTATTTTGTTCCTATCTTAGGCACTTGGTCAATGTGACTTAATCTCATGACACTTAACCATGTTACTAGCAGGACTACTTTCTTCTGCATCACCTATAATTCCATATATCAAAGAATGGTAGAGCAGCATTGTGGATTCTTCTAGATTTGCAATTTTAATTGATGTTTGTAAAATGTGTCATTCTCTGAGATTTTGGGCCCAAATGACATATCTGGGCGAAATTGAGTTATAAGCATTTCTGAATGCAGGGATATTTGTAATCACTACAAAACAAAAAATGCAAAACAACATTTTTAGGAAGTTACAGCACTTTTAATATGGTCATCAAGACTAGATCTACAAAGATCTACTAGATTTCACAAATTTAATACAGCAAACATGTTTTCAGATACAATGATATTTTACAAATAAATGTATATTATTCTTTTCCTTAAGAAAAGAGGCCGTCTCAATGTTCAACGATAATTGTTTTTCTTCTGCTCGCGGCTGAATCATAAATCTTTTACTGAAATGTATAAACGAGCTGTTGCAATTAATGTGAAAACATGACGTCATCTTTATTGCGTTTTTCTCAGAAACGAAACTCAGTGCATTTCGGCCAATAAACTCTGAGACTGCCACATAATAACGAGGTGTTGGAGCCATAACCAGCTCTCTCTGTATAAATTTATTAAGGAGATGGTAGGTTCTGGCTCTAACCCCTTTATATATGTACTTAACTTTTATTGCAGATGTCTGTATTATCAAATCCAAACTATGGTAAGCCTCAAAGGCTGAATTCTCACGCAATGAAATATTACAGGATTTTTACAATTGCTAGAGGTTTGACAACTTTCTGGTGCCTATTCAGCATTTTCATCTTCTGGAGCAGACCATCTGTAAGTTTATTGTATAGCGCTTTATTTCTGCAGTGCCAAATTTTGGAGATTTTTGAAGTTCTCCTTATTGGCGATGTTTTTATACATTAACGATTTTTGAACATTCAGAATCATTTAGTGTTTTACTCATCATTAATCCAAAACATATTTTTGGCCGAGTTTTAATTTGGCTGATTTGACCTTGACCACCAATAGTGCCTATATAACCCACTATACAGTATTATGTAATGTGTAATTGAAAAAAGTTATCATATTTTTCAAGACATTAATTTCTAGCACCCCTGAGTCGATAATTGAAGTGAGCTTTTGTGAGCAATCTTTGTTAGGAGTCCAGTTTGGTCAGTGAACATTTTGCTTCGCAATTTCCTTTAGAAATAAGGACCCAATCTTGCACAAATTCCACAAGACATTTGATATAACACTTAATGTATTTTGCTGTCATGTCTAGGATTGCACTGTTCCTATCATTTCATTTATCTAAATAGTTTAAAGTCCAAGATCTTGTGTCATTTCACAATCTCTTGTGTGTGTATATCAGGCACTGAAATACCTGGTGTGCAAAAAGTTTATTGTAGCAGTTTCTACTGGTCAGTATTGAAGATGGCTGAGTATGAATACTTGCATCTCACCACTGTTTGTTCCAACCTCGGCCGGGATATAGTTTTTGTATGTGAGGAAGTCAATCAGCTGGCTTGTAGAATATTGGTGGTTCTACCCAGGTTCTTGTCTGTGGAAGACATAAGTCACAAAAGGACACAATGAACCACTTTCCTGTTCATGTTTGATATACACAGTCTAGTAGCTTGTAGCTTAGCTGCTTACATCATCAATTATTATTAGGGTGATTTTTTAATGACCGAGGCTCATTTGTTTTTATAGTGCAATCTTTTCAGTGCAGCCCTTTCTTGAGTGACAACTGCTCTTCAACTACGTAATCAGTTTTCCTGTAGCAAACATTTACTACCAATAGAAGCTTTCTAGAGCAACAGCCTCTTCACAACTGCCGAAATTTGCATTTCTCAAAGTGTTTAATTATTGAGACTATACAGTGTACATGTATTACTATAATGTAATTTGTAATACTATAATTTTTAATTATTTCAGGCTATGGTGTTCTACTGGTTCGTATCAGGACTGTTTTCTTTATTGATGAGACTTTCGTTAATGCATCCATCAGTTGAGAAACGGTATGTGCCAGACAATGTTCATGTAATACAAGATCCTTATCCTTATAAAACAATATATAATAATATTAAGAAAAGGTATAGGCTGTGGTTTCTGAATTGATCAAACATTTTACAATTTTACACGTGTCCAACTCTAAAGCTATTGGTTTTTACTCAGTGTTAGCTGCTAATTGTCTTGAGAATCCCTGAGAAATTCAGGCTTGATATATTCGTCTGAAGTACTACACAGTGCTGTGACAAGGGCCTGAACTCAATCTGAAGTACTACACAGTGCTGTGACAAGGGACAGAACTCAATCTGAAGTACTACACAGTGCTGTGACAAGGGACAGAACTCAAGTGTGCGGCAATTTGTCATTCTCAATTTGACTTCTGATGGATCATGTTATGTTACTGTGAAATTTGAGTTTATACTCTATAAACCTAGGTCTTAGTGCAGGAATGGAATGAAAGTTAAGTGTTTCACTCTGCTGTGGAAAACTGGTAAAACTTGATCAACAAGAATCCAGTCAGATGTTATTTACAGAATTAGTCGCGTTTCTTGGTGTCTTCGTGTTCCAATTTGAAAATTATGAGTTGATTGACTGATGCTTCAGATACAGAGATATACACGAATATGCCTAGGATATTTCCAGACTTGTTTAGAATTTCAGTTCAAGTCTGTTGTGACCAGTTTCAACCTTTTGTTATCAAAACATTGTGCATGAGTGCCAATGTAAGTGGAATCGAAGACGGGGGTTATAAGTGATAATGTTGAATATGTACACTTTAGTGTTATATTGCGTTCTCGAGAAAACTATTTAGTTATCACTTCTGATGGGAAAATCAGTTCAGAAGTTATATACCCTCCCAGTGCTGTGTATATGGAATAATATATGCGAGCTTTTAACCAATAAATTACTGGATTATTATTTGCAGTATTATAATTCATCCTATTACAGAATCCCAGCTCCTCTTGGCCACCTTTGACATGAACGAGTGTTTCGGTGGCGGGGAGGGGGATTGGCCATGTGTCACATGGCTCTTGTTATATTTTGTAGTAATATTTTTTGACTTTTGTATTTGTTTTTATTTATTTGCTTCGTGTCAATATCTCATCTATTTTTCACAATATACATGTACTGTGAAGGAGTTATTGAAGAACCAAAACATAACAGTTTGAATGGAATTCATTGTATTGATTATACCAAGTATTTATAAGTATGGCTTATTAACATATATCTATACATGTATCATCGTTTCTTATTGATGGTTGCTTGCATGGACCATGCAGTTACAAGTATGCAAGGCAAAAATGCAAATTACTGTGTTTATGAGGTTGACACTCACTGCATACATTTTTCCTAATGGTATTTCGGTCGACCGGTATGTATGTCCTCGCACATCAAAAATGTTTTTTTGAAGCCGAAGGGGGAATTGACCTGCCAGTAGAGCAGTATAGGCCCAACAGATAATTTTGAACCCAAAGACTGTCCCTGCACAGTTCCAATGTGACCCATCGTTCCTGGCATCTAACCAGTACTTTCCTGGAGTCTACCCAGTACTTTCCTGTTTACGTACCAGTCCTATGATAGGTGGGAAACACTGAAACGCATTTCTGTTTTTACCTGGCTGGATGAGGGATCGAACCACGACCTTAACCAGTGAGCCACTGGACCAACTCTAAGTATGCAAGGGATTGACTTGAAACCTTAAGTATCAGTAGGAATGCAGTACACAAGAACCATAACTCCAGCATACGTTTTCTTTAGTTATTCTGTAATTTTTCTTCTCTAGCTTCTTGCTCAGTTTTTGTAGATAATCAAATGAGAATTTAAAATAACATTAGAAGAAGTACAGTTCACTGGAGTAACTACTCCCTGTATTTTGTGTATTGTAGCACTTTACCCAGAAGTCTGCTTATTCAGTATCAGAGAGACATATGTCTTGTTCAATGAACAGTATAAACCTTAATAATAAGACCACCCATGGGACGTTTTAAAAATGGTCGTAATATTAATGGTTGTCTTAATTTTGAGGATCGAGCGCAAAACTGAAAATGGACTTGCAAATTGTGTTCTTAATTTTGAGGTGGTCTTTAAGTGATGTTTTACTGTACATGTATAGTGAATGTATACAAATGTTGTTACATATTCTGGTGAAGTCGAGCAACAGTGTTTAGAAATTTGAGAAAATAAATTCCCATGTTTTATTGTTGCTGTTAAATAGTATCTATAGTTATCTTTGAAAAGACACAATTTGAACAAAATTGGACAACAAGTTCATTTATATACTTTAACAGAATGTTTGGATTGAAAGTTTAAGACAATCAACAAGATGCTTAGCTAATTATAGTTTTGATTCTTTTGTTCATTATGAGGAATGTATTTGCTTGCTTGGATCACTACAGATTACTATTAAACTTTTGTTTAAAGCAACTCGCATCCAGGCCCTGATCTTCCAGAGCATCTCAGATAGAAATCTCAGCTCAATATTGAGCTTTTGCTCAAATCAGAGCCTGAGTTTGAGACACATCTCATTATGGATCTCTTGAATCTTTTCTGAGAAAAAACTCATTACATGTTCATTTTGTAATACCTAAATGAGTCCGGTCTCAGATGAGGAAACTCTCAACCATTGAGACAATATTTGTGCAGAGATTCAGCTGAGATTGAGATGCTTCAGGAGATCGAGGCCAGATACAGGACACGTTATTGCCTTTTGAGATAAATGTGTAATGTGAATTAGACTTTTTATTTTTTAACCCTACTTCAATATGAAAGTTCTATCAGCACAATGTACTGCATTCATGACCTGCTTCATATAATGAATCACTGTATAGATGTTATGAAATAAAATTACACAAACAATCGGATTATTATTGGTAGTTGGTTATTAAATCCCAAGTTTTCTGACCCCCATCTTAAGTGTTTGTACAAGTGCTATACTATAATTACTTATGATGCTCTCAAAGAAATGAGAACATTGGTTGACTTCGCTAATGGGACTTTTTCCCACTGTGGCTTCATAATCTGTTGTTGATGGTTTGAAAAAAAACATTTTTGAACTTATGGAAATTTACAAAAGTCATGATTTTAAAAAGATTCATTTGTGTTTTACTTCTTCTTGCTGGAGTGTACACAACACTTGATGCAAAAAAGGTAAGCTAGCAAATAATTTTGCGCACTAATATGATTAAAATTCAAGCAATAATTAAATTTGATGATTAATTTTGTGATAAAGCCACATTTGTATTTTTACACAACTTGTTGCTTGATGAAAGAAATAGATATAGTGATGCTATTTTTTATGCCCCAACCATGAAATGGCGGAAGGGCATGTAGTGTTACTTTCCCCATGTGTTTGTTGGTTCATCTGTCTGCCTCTTTGTTTGTCTTTGTCAAATCGTTTATGACCCAGAACTTAGTTGAATACTGTGGGATTTGGATATGACTTGGCAGAGATTATCACCATAAGAAAATGATTTATTGCGTGCAATAATGGTGCCCATGTCTAAAAGGTTAAGGTCATGATGTATCGTCCGTGTCAAAATCGTTTTTGTTCATTCAAAAATGTGAAAATCATAACAAAACTTTTGTTTGGATGAAGACACAATAAAAAATTACTATGCAAACTGTTTTGTGATATCCTGATGCTATATTACGATAAATACAGTAAGTGTTGTTTGAGCTGACTTGTTGATTACATCAGTAAGGGTGTCAGTTGTGTATTCCTCTCTCTCAAAAGTAAGAAGTGTATCGTCATATTAGAATAACCTTTCAAAAAAAGCAGACGATTTGGCTCAAAGTGTTCTAATGTGCAGCGAGTCGAAAGTTTCTTCTAGCAAAGGTGCCTCGACTACGCTTTTAAGGTCAACCGTAGTCAACACAATGTTTAATGTCAAAAACATTCTTCTCACAACTGGCTTGAAATGTTTTATACGAAGGATGTAATGAATACGACTTGTGCAAAACTGTCATCATTGCATATTTCACATGTGATTGATCCAGTCAACAGTTTTACACTATTGATGATCATTTTGTTCTGGTGAAATTGTGAAATATTATGACAGGTATGAAAATATAATTATTAAAATTACCCTATGCGTAAGCAAAAGCCTGCTGGGTTTTGGACAATAGTTTTGCAATGATTGTTATTGTGATTTCAGCCAGTGTGATTTGTTTAATGTGGGGAAAATGGCTTCTTGTAGAGGAAAAATATCTGATTTTTTATGTCTTGGATGAGGTACATACCGGTTCTCAAAATATGTAGGGGTGGCGTCTATTAGAGCAGTAGTGTTAAATAGGACAAATACAGTAATTATTGTGGATGTAATGAGTTTTTGCGTCTTATGAAAAGTGGTCTACAATGTACCAGTAGATTTTTGCCCTTATCAGACTGGTTTCGAGATCATTTGGTTTCTGATTGTAACTAGAGAGGGCAGAGAGCCGCCAAACATAGATGGCCTCTACTATTTCTTGAATAGGTAAGTTGAAAGTGAAGGTGACCTGAATTACGAAGCAAATGATTGGTAGACTTATATCATTGCACAATGAGTCTCTGTGTGGATGAGATAATACAAGTATGTTGCTTTAAGCACCCTGGTGTTGTCGGGATTAAGTGGTTAATGGCCATGTCAAGTGATACCAGCTCACTAACAAAAACCACTTCAAATTTACGCTTTGCTCCACTGTTTGTCCAATTTCTCCTTTAGTTATGTATCAAGCATAAACAAATTCACTCTATGTCTACTTGTCACTATTTCCTGTTGGACATACACCTGTTGGACATACACCACTTGGACACACACACCAGTTGGTCATACACCTGTTGGACATACACCTGTTGGACATACACCACTTGGACACACACACCAGTTTGGCTTACACCTGTTGGTCATACACCTGTTGATTATGCACCAGTTGGTCATACACATGTTGGACATACACCTGTTGGACATACACCACTTGGACACATATACCAGTTGGACATACACCAGTTGGTCATACACATGCTGGACATACACCACTTGGACACATATACCAGTTGGGCATACACATGCTGGACATACACATGCTGGACATACACCACTTGGACACATACACCAGTTGGTCATACACATGCTGGACATACAACACTTGGACACATATACCAGTTGGGCATGCACCAGTTGGTCATACACATGCTGGACATACACCACTTGGACACATATACCAGTTGGTCATACACCAGTTGGTTATACACATGCTGGACATACACCACTTGGACACACACACCCGTGGGTCATACACCAGTTGGTCATACACATGCTGGACATACACCACTTGGACACATATACCAGTTGGGCATACACCAGTTGGTTATACACATGCTGGACATACACCACTTGGACACATATACCAGTTGGTCATACACATGCTTGACATACACCACTTGGACACACACACCCGTGGGTCATACACAAGTTGATCATACACCACATTCACGAGAAATTTGATTGGAATGGTTTCCGTTTATAAGCGTTTATGAGCATTCCTGGTTTGCTCAGTCTGTCAAGCAGGTGCTGGAGGTCACGAGTATAAAGCAGAGACACTACTCTCCTTAGAATCGGGTGCTTATTCTGAAACCTTCATACAACGGCAGTGGAATCAAAGCACTGTTTGTGACCGTACAATGACACTTGCTCGCTGCTCTACAGGCTTATGAATATGAAACCTTGGAGGCACATTTCCTCTCGGATGAATTGAGTGACAATATTGTATCTGAAGTTTCTTGTTCTCCATCTCTTATTTATGCAGGTAAGTTGTCGTCTGCTTAGGAATGTGTAAATGGTGGTTACAGGGCTCTAGAATTTTTTTCTAGAACTCCGAATGATTTAAACCCAGGAAAAGGAATTAGGTCAAATGATTACTTTACAAAACTGAAATATCGTTGGAAATAGGTGTTAACCCTTATTCCAACACCAATAAATATTGATTTTCTTGGCATAATCAGGGTGGAAGAAGAGGTCATGGTAACAATGGTAACAGACGGACGGATGAAGAAAGGGGAAATGGAGGTGGTGGTCGCCGTAACAATGCACATAGAAATTCTGACATTGAATACATACCCCCTGTCAGTGGTCAGAGAATCAGGTGATTATATACTGCATGAATAAAGGATGATTTAATTAAAATTACATGTAGTATGCAATGTTGAGGTCATGTTCTTCCTTCAGTAATGTCTGCATTCTATTTGTTTTGCAGTTAGAGTTAAATATGGCGGTTTTATTACTGGCCATTCAGTGTTTCCGGGCCTGGTATCTCTATTACATAAACATTTCTCTATAGGTTATTGTCAACTGTAAGCAAATTCCTGGAAATAGTGCATAAACAATCATTGTATTGATTTGAAAGTTGCAATCAAGAATTTAAACTATCCTCCTGGATTCGTTGACACCGACCTCTCCAGAGCGGCCTTCTCTTGAGCACCACTCTTCAGCAACTGAATCCATTTTTCCTGTGAAAAGAATTTACTATCCATTGAACCTCTGCAGAGCAGCATCTTCTCAACAACAGCAAAGTTGTGCATCTCACAAAGGGTGTTGCTCTGGAGTGGAAGTATACTGTCATGCAAATGTCTTTACATGTATACACTTGGGGGTCCACTAAGTGCTGAATCTCAAGAGTCAATTTGATTATTTTGAGCTGATTTTGCTATTTTAGAGCCAAATTACCTATAGTTCAGAGAAAAATTGACACTTCAACCAGAATCTTGAGGGTCAAAATGTGACTTCTTGGATATTCCAGGGGTCAAAGGGTCAACTCTAGGGTCAAATGGAACCCCTGGCACTATCAGATATTATTGATCATCTTTGAAAATACTTATATCAGATGATGATTTTTATGTTATAATCTTGACATGTGTTGTTGTACATTTTATACTATTATCTGAATACATTTTTTTTCAGATTTGGTGGTGATTTAAGTCGAACATTTACCAGTGGAAATATTGAAGTTTATGTCAGAAATAGATGGGGTCCAGTTTGTGATGATGAATGGGACAAAATGGATGCCAGTGTGGCTTGCAGACAATTGGGCTTCGAGAGGTCAGTCATACTTCTCTCATTCATTGGAAATAAGCCTTTAAGACAATACCATGAAATTAGTGACATAATTTCACAAAATATGTAGCGAATGTAGAAAACTGTTTGCTACGGATATCTTTCAAGTACCCATTAGACAACTTTGTCAATAGGTCTCTTCACAAAAATTGTCTACATACCAGTAATGTGGGCCTTTAAATCTTTATATCAATGCATGTGCAATTACAGTAAAACCACACTTACTGACCAACTCAAAAATAAGCCCACCTCAAAATTAAGAACAATTATCAAGTCCATTTGTATTGTTCTGCTCTATATTCAACCTCAATATTAAGACCACCTCAATAAGAAGATCAGTTTTCATGGGTCAGAAGGGTGGTCTTATTATTGAGGTTTTACTGTATGTAGAAAGATCAGCATTAAAAAGTGATTGATTGTTTCATTATCATTTTGATTTGTTATTCACTTTTCAGGGTACAACAATTGTCCTTTGATATTTATTTATAACTGAACTTTAATCTGTTTAAAGGCGTTTATTTCAGTCCAACAGCAGCATTTCATTCAGAATTAGAAGAATTTCTCTTCTGTTGGTTGTGTCCTTTCTTTCATTAAGTTGATGTTGTACTTGAAACATATAGCTAATGTTCCATGCAGGATACTGTACTTTTTTGAAATACATAATGGCTAACGTCATTCATAATGTTAGTAGGATTATTTACTTGAAATGAGTGTTGCCCAGTTGAAACAAGAAGGATTTCAGCTCTGGTATTTTCACAGACCAAGTACAGAAGTAATGGTAACGTCATTGAAATGTAGAAATAAAAGATGGCAAAAACTGACATACAAGTACAAGGTTTTCAAAGAGCAGGGACGTTATATTTCAAGCATTTTCTCTTCTTGCTGATAAATTGATAGACAAGTTAGGTGCTATATTGTAATTGCTTGAAAGCTGCCGCAGGAAGATAATCCCCTTTTGTTATTTTTAGGGGCGCTGACAATGTTACTGAACAATCTATGTTTGGAAGGGGACAATGGCAAGGGTCAGACATTTTAATGGACGATGTGAGCTGTCGGGGAAATGAACGTAGTGTACTAACTTGTGATTATGAACCTACAAGCAACTGTGCTTCAACAGAACTTGCTGGTGTTTCATGCCTATACAATACAGGTTTGTAGATGTACAATGTACACTGACTTTTTATCCGAATTGATGTTCAGTCATATATCTAGAACAGTATTTTTTTTACACAACACATTGTTTTTTTTCACAATTTGTGCTCTGTTCACCAAAAAGTCACCAGCAGTCGTATTTCTCAGTTAATACCAATGTTTGTTTCACTTTGTATGTTTCAAATTTTCACCAGAAAGTCACCAGCAGTCGTATTTCTCAGTTAATACCAATGTTTTTTTCACTTTGTATGTTTCAAATGTTCACCTGAAACTCACCAGCAGTCGTATTTCTCAAGTTAACGTAAATATTCCTCTTACAATGCATAATTTTTTCATATGTTGTCTTTCTTTGCATTTACATGTGTGTGTATTTTTTTATCTTTTTTCACACAGGTTGCCCCGATGGATGGCTAGCTGGCCCAGCAGGATGTTATTATTTGTCAAACATTACAACAAGCCAGAAAAAATTTGCCCTCAATAAATGTGTGGCTATGGGCGGCTATCTTGTCAACATTGATACAGAGACTGAGAATCACTTCCTTTCCGCAATGTTTGCTAATATACCAGGAGGTACCATTAAAATTGAACTGTTCAGTTATTATCTATAATATTTTCGAATGCGCTTGACTTTTTATTCTTTAGAAAATTGAACATTAACTAATTGCACTGGTAATGATTACAAATATGTGGAACCACTTGAACTCAGAGATTGCTCATACAGTCCATCCCCTTACATTGTACATGTATTTTAAAAAGGGTAGAGCCTTGTTTGTTTTTAGTTGTTCATTAGAACAACTAGTTCTATTGCAATTTTCGACAGTTGCTTCGCCTCATTACGAAAACTTCTTTTTCCAACCGGAGTTCAAAACCGAACAACTGTAGTGCTTTCAGAACTTTGATTTATTCTATGGATTTCATTATTAATTCTTAGGTTCCTATTCTATACAGATAATACTACCACAATAAGTATCTGGTTCAGTGTGCATATATCCGGGTTGGCTGCAAAAGCTGTTACGATAGTTTTACAGCAAAATCACAACGTAAAGATCTTACGAAAGTCCCTTGAAATTTTATTTAGATAGACTGGTATTTTTTCAGAACCAATTTTAACTGGAGCTTCAAAGGTAGGACATCATTGGATGTGGGAGAAGGTCATGAGGTCATCATCTAGTAGCAGACGACGCAGAGCGCCAAAAGGTGGTAGACCAGGTGGAGGTTCTAAGAGATCAACTAGCAGTCGTTCTTCAACATATGAAAGCAATTCGCAAGTGTCAATACATTTCTTCAAATGGTTTCCAGGTAATCAAATTTAGTACTAATTTCTAGGTAGTCCAACTCAGAACATAGGTTTAGATTGTTTGTCTTTATAAATTGCATCTATTGCTGGATGCCGATTGTCAAACAAGCTTAGAAAATATGACAGTACTTCATACATAATATATTTGCGATTAAAATGTGCCGCTACTTCAAATGGAGGTTGATGGAATACCGTCTGGGAAAATATTCCACTGTTAAAATACTGTATTCCATGATGTAGTTTCCACTTAAATTTGTACTCTTAAGGTCTAAATCCTGGTTTAATTCAATTTTCTTTCTTAAGAATATTGATGAACGTTTAAAACCCAACATGTTTTTCCATAAGGCTGGTTGCCAGGCAACAAGAATTCCCAACCCAATGATAAGAGGGCTGACAAGTGCCTTTATCTGACAAGTTCATTTCCACATCCGGACAAATCACAGGGAGATGTATCCATGAATTATCTCTACTGGGATGATAATGTTTGTGCTCGTAAACGGAAAAAGATGATAAATGGTTTCCGCTACATGTGTGAGAGACCGAAAGAAACCAGCTCGGAAACTGCTGGAGAAACAAGACCCAGCTTTGAAGAAGGTTAGTTTAATAACTGACAGTCCTGTTTTTGTGAGGTCATTTTTTGGATAAAAAATGCACTTTATTTTAATGACTGATGCTTTTACATGTATCAAAGATAGAAAACTAGAATAGGATTATGATGCAAGTTGAACTGAGTCTGTGGTTCTAATATACAGTAAAACCTCGAAAATAGGACCACCCCTGGGACCCTTGAAATCTGGTCTTCTTATTATTGATGAGGTTTTACTGTACATCGTCTCAGTACAAGGTGTGCAGTGTGTCTTGCAGTACAAGGTGTGCAGTGTGTCTTGCAGTACAACGTGTGCAGTGTGTCTTGCAGTACAAGGTGTGCAGTGTGTCTTGCAGTACAAGGTGTGCAGTGTGTCTTGCAGTACAACGTGTGCAGTGTGTCTTGCAGTACAAGGTGTGCAGTGTGTCTTGCAGTACAAGGTGTGCAGTGTGTCTTGCAGTACAACGTGTGCAGTGTGTCTTGCAGTACAAGGTGTGCAGTGTGTCTTGCAGTACAAGGTGTGCAGTGTGTCTTGCAGTACAACGTGTGCAGTGTGTCTTGCAGTACAAGGTGTGCAGTGTGTCTTGCAGTACAACGTGTGCAGTGTGTCTTGCATGTATATTATGTTTGTATGTCTGAACAAAAATTGATAGTCTGATTATGTATATGTAGCTGGCATTTATTATTCGGGATTTGATGAGTGATGTGGTTTAATGTCATTTATTTCTGTTATTTCTAGCATGCTACAAAGATAACGGTTCTACTTATCGTGGTTCCCATGCTAACACTGAGAGAGGTACTCCGTGTATTAATTGGTCTGAATCGGAGAAACACACGCCAGAAAAATATCCTGATAAGGTATAATGGAGACCAATAATCTTACTTAACATAGTAATGGAAAGAATGTTGTAATTGAATGAAATTGTAAGACTTCATGAGGTCGCATGAAGAACTTATGACTGAATTGTTTGTCAGTCTAACCAGTTAGTAATGTGGACCCATTCAAAACAAGCTAAGTGTTGTTTTGAAGTCTTTGTTTTGTGCATTTAATTTATTCATTATGATATTAACACTATTCTTGGTGTATTGCAATTGTGCATTGTTCACTACTGGTCAGTTACAAAACAACGAAATCTAAACAGTATGAAAATAAAAGTGTTTATCGGTGCAGTCGTACTAACATGGCTTTGCTATTTTCACATCAGTGTCGCATAAACCAATCAAATCTTACGTTAACCACTAAACCAACTTCTGTTCAACCGAAATACAACCTTGACGCAGATTGGTTAACCTTTCGATAAGGGGTACGTTGCCTTACCGAAATCCAATGAATTTCAGTGAATTTATCGAAATCCATTTGGGATATGGAGTGACCAGCATAACCGTAACATCTCAGCAATTTTTTATGTTGCACAACAATTCTTAACTTTCAAATTGCGCTGACCATCTTTTTTCAAGATATTTCTGGTTTAAATTGTGATTCATAATGATATTTATGTGTTGTAAGCAGGTGCAATTATTAAACATAGTAATTCTCAACTGTGGGAGGTTATTGGTTACAGTTATGTACCATTTTATGCTGAATCATTTTAAAGGGACTTGAAGGTCACAACTACTGCCGTAATCCTGATGATGATATGAGACCATGGTGTTATGTAAATAATGAAGGAAAGTTTGGATTCTGTCATATACCTCAATGTTCTGAAGGAAGCATTCCAACCACTGTAGCCCCTGTGTATACATCCACCACGGGTAAGATATTCTGTACTGAGAACATGTATGTTATTTACTTAAATTCACTTATTTTGTCCCTTTCATTGCGAGTTTTCATACTGAATTGCCATACATACAGACTAGTACTTTAAATTTATAGGATATTGCCTTGGATTCTGTAATCCAATCAGCTATGATTGAAACTATGAATAAGTCCACCGTTCTGAACAAACTTATGTACAAATATGCTGTGTTTCTTCAAATAATCAAACATTTATCGGGTCATGTTATGAGCCATCTTGATAAGCCAAATGATCATAGCTATATTAGTGCTCTGCCATAATTATTATAAATATATATGAAAATAGTTTTACTCTATGTTGCATTTTGATCTGTATGATTTATTTATATTATTTCTGTATGTTTTATTCATATCATTTTGTGTAAGATTATTTCTATTATTTATAAATGTTTTTATTTATATTATGTTCGTATTATTTGTTTAGGTTCACCAGACTGTCCAGATGGCAAGTTTTTCTGTTCAAGAAGTTCAACGTAAGCTCTTTATGTTAAAACTTACATGAACTGTTACGTGAACTGTTACGTGAACTGTGTTTTATGTTTCATCGATTTTATTATTATATTATTGTAATAATTTATTGACTCAGTTGAATGAAAAGGGGATCATGATTTCTGATTGGGTTTAATTTTGTGTGAATGAGACGAGACGATAAGAGGAATAAGGGAGTTTATATTTGTGTTCCCCTGTCAATGCAGTTCATTTATGTCGCAGTAAAGACACAAACACAAGTGTGGATTAGAAACGTTCGACATCTAACCAATGTCAGACGTTTTATTAAATACAGGGTGTTAAAAAAGTTCATTCACAAAGTTTGAATTTTAATTTTTTTTTCTAAATGCTCTTTCCATCTATACTGACACGAAAATGAAACTGTGCACTGACTTAGAAATAAAGTTTCTAACCATTTAGATAAAACATAGGCAGCAAAATGTGACAGCTTTTATTAGCTACATGATGCATTATTCTTAAATTAAATTTAGGTCATTCTCAGTATAATGATAACGCTTGAATGACGTAGGGGTGAAAAGTAAAAGTTGCACACTTTTCTTTTTATTCTAAATGTGTGTTTGCCCTCTGATATCAGTATCTGTAATGTCCTCCTCTCCTACGAATCAATGCAAGTATTCTTGACCGCATTGACCTGACGTAACGTCTTACCACGTCGGCGGGGATGGCATTCCACTCGTGAATTAAGGCAGCAGTCAGATCATTGATATTGTTGATGACGTGGTGCAACTTTTACTTTTCACCCCTATGTCATTCAAGCGTTATCATTATACCGAGAATGACCTAAATTTAATTTAACAATAATGCATCATGTAGCCAATAAAAGCTGTCACATTTTGCTACCAAATTTGCCTATATGTTTTATCTAAATGGTTACAAACTTTATTTCTAAGTCAGTGCACAGTTTCTTTTTAGTGTCAGTATATTACGCTATGGACCAATACATGTAGTTTATTTCTGTGTGAGTGTACTAAATGAAACGGATATTAATGAATTAAATAGCATCTTTCATTATGGAAGTACAGCAAGTGTACACAGGTTTCTTCTCATTTTATCTGAATTCAATGTTTGTGAACACATTTTTTTAACAACCCGTGTATAAGTAGTTCAGTAAACAAACTATAAAGTTGTGAAAATGATACTATTATTATCAGTGTGACATGGTTTTATATGAATCTCCCTGCATAGTGTGTTCCAGGAAAATATTTCGAGCTTTTTCACATACTGTTGAGATTGCAGATTTTTTAATTGAACTTTTTATTTTACATTTATTTTTATCACAAATTCATTTGTAGGGATTAGACAATCTCATTGAAATCAGCCCCCAACTTCAGCTCCATTACTTTCCGCTGTTAAGATCTGACTACACTCCGTAAGAGGTCACGTTCATATAACCTCTCTAAAAATAGATATGCGTAACCAGATGCTCGTTTGTGGTCCAATGAAATTTCTCCTTACAAAACCGTGTTTGTCGTCTTTCTCAAAATGGCTTTATCGTTTAATTCGGAGATTCTGTTTAAACTGTTTTTTACGTCCTTCCTGCCGTTTTCGTTTATAAATATTTCCAAATCGAAACACCACACAAACAACACCTATCAACCAAAGAATGTTGCCATGTAGGAGTTGCGGTTGTGTCCAAGGGCGCAGCCATATAGAAATTGACGAAAATTCGTAATCGGAACGTCTTGGTGATCTATGCTCAAATATAATTTACGGAGCTCGCCGGAGATCGACGATAATTCGTAAGTCGTAACTATACCAAAGCATTTTGCAGGCGACGATTTGATTGGCTACTCAAAGGTCACAAGAACGTGACCTGTATTGTGCAGTCATCAGATCCTGTTAGCCTAATGTATAGGAGCATGCGACTGGAGCTGATTTTAATGAGATTGGGATTAGGAATACTTGGAAATATGTAAAAAAAATGAAACAAAACAAAATGCTAAGTCCCTTGAAATGACTTCATATGAGTAAATGATTTATCATTCAAGTATATGTATTAAGAAATAGAAACACGTTAACCATTATTGTATTACTATTTATATGTGTAGGTGTATTGGACAACAATGGCATTGTGATTATGAACCTGACTGTACATTTTCGGAAGATGAACAAGACTGTGGTAAGTTTACTTATGAAAAGCCATTGTTTATAACAGTGGACAATGACCAAATTTGTGAATGTGAATATTAGCCCAGCTTATCCTATATAAATGGTTTGTTCTTGTAAGAGGATATAATGAATTATGCCTCTTTAAGTACAGTAAATCCTCACCTGAAGACAACCTCAATTATAAGACCACCTCTATATAAGAACACTATTTCCAAGTCCATTTTCACTGTTTTGCTCTTTGTTCAACCTCAATATTAAAACCACCTCAATAACACTATTTTTCAAGGGTCCCAAGGGTGGTCTTATTATCGAAGTTGTACTGCATTTAGGAAATTCGGGCAGATGAGAGATGGTGTAATAGTAAATTTGTTAAAATATAAATTTGTTTTCACTTTATTTTACCAACCATTTGTACACACATGTAATTCACTGACCCCATTACACAAATTTTACTGTACATTTATTTGATAGCATGTCAAGCATTTGATTCATTTTTTTATTTATTTTTTTGCCAGACTATCAAATCAATCAATTTGAAATGAAACGTCACAGAACATTAGCAGACAGTGTCGTGGAGGAAACATATATGGGAACATCCAATGAAACTGTAAGTTGATGCTTAATTACTTCTATTCAAATGTTGTTAGATTTGGTAAAGTTCAAAGTTCATGGTGTAGAAACATTTCCTCGTTCACAGAAACCCATTTTGTTGAGTCACAAACATTTTCACCTGCAAGACATCTGAAATCGCTGATTCACAAATGTTTCTGTCTGCCAAACATCTAAAATCACCGATCAACAAACATTTCTGTCTGCCAAACTTCTAAAATCACTAGGGATGTCAACGAATATTCGAATACTCGTTTGTACGTCCGAATATTCGAATACTGATTCAACATTCGAATATTCGATATTTTCAATATAAAAGCTGAATGCAAGTGTATTTAAAAAATCACATTGAATGAATTCATGTTGTATATTAGGGGGCAAGAGATATATAACACTCTTGTGATGACACTTAGGCCCTGAACATATTAGTAATCGTGGGGACTTTTACAAATTAAGTGATCTGTTTAAATCACAAAATTGATAAGTATAACTTAAACTTCGAATTTCAAATGTATTAATTTTAAATAAGAAGGTGGAATGTTCGAATATTCGTTCGGAAGGTTGACCGAATATTCGAATACCAAAATTGCCATTCGTTGACATCCCTAAAAATCACTGATTAACAAACATTTCTGTCTGCCAAACATCTGTAATCACCGATTTACAAACATGTTATTGTATCATCATACTATGATGTCACTTGCCCACAGCCTGGTACATGTATCACTGTATCTGCTGCCAGTAGGCACTGTCTCCATATCACTGAGCATTCAACATTGTTGGCGGGCGTAAAACACAACAAACACTGAAGGTTACAGGTATACATACAGGTCTAAAATAATAATAAAGTAAAATATGTTCAAATTTCATGAACCATAGCAACTAGGTATATAGGATGTGAGTATGTGAGTAATATCTGAGTGAGTGACATGATTAAATAACTATTAAGGATCTTATTTCAGTGTGCCCAGTTCTGCCTGACTAAAAAGACATATGTGTGTCGATCATTTTCATTTTACCCCACTGAGCGTAAATGTCAATTATCACGTGAAAACAATCGAACAGCTGTATCGCCGTTTAAGTGGATGTTTAACTCCTTTGTGTATATGTTGGTTTCTCAAGCAAGTGAGTATGATTTACTGGTTATTCGTACAAAGTTTCTGTAACAAATATGAGTACATAGCTGTATAAGTTTCTTTTAATGTTAATACAATCACAGACATATAAACCATGGATTGGAAACAGACTGTTTTCCCGGAGGTCTGCGTGGGGAGGCACTGTCTTATGTATGTGGCGTTCTCTGTAGCTACGTATTCTCTCTCTGATATTGGTGAAACGAT
Source organism: Mactromeris polynyma (assembly GCA_032209605.1). NCBI lineage: Eukaryota > Metazoa > Mollusca > Bivalvia > Venerida > Mactridae > Mactromeris > Mactromeris polynyma. The sequence goes on along the minus strand of JASFXZ010000003.1, from coordinate 7,199,230 downwards.
AACCAGAAATAATTTACCCACAAACATTAGCGCGCGCTTGGTAAGTATCGTGAATTTCCACCACTGACATGAGATGCAGTGTATTAAGAAATTCGACAATCCATTTAACTGTAACAGAATAGGCAGCCAGTCTATTAAACAATAAATATAATAAGGTTAAGATTTGTTGTGCAACATAAAAAAATGCGAGATGTTACAATTGCTGGGCACTCCTGATCCAAAATAGATTTGGGTAAATTCAGAGGAATTCAGTGGATTTGGTAAGGTAATGAACCCCTTATCAAAAGGTTAACCAATCTGCATCAAGGTTACGAACGTTGTTCGGTTGAAGAGAAGTTGGTTTATCGGTTAACGTAAGATTTTATTGGTTTACACAACACTGATATGCAAATAGCTAAGCCATGTTAGTATGTCTGCACCAAAAAAAAAAAACAACAAACAATGATCAATGGAAGTTATTCAAATAAAACTAAGCTTTCAAATGTTTAGCAGCTGATTTGGAACTGCTTGTATTTTGTTCAGGTTCGTGTAAGGGAATGTTTACATGTGACAATGGAAAATGTGTGTCAATGTCTGCCGTCTGCAACCTAGTTGATGAATGTGGAGACTCTAGTGATGAAGGACAGTGTGGTATGTACTGTATGAATTACTGTAATTTTAGAAAATATTTTGTGCAATATGTTAGCGGCTGTCACAGGTGATACCTTTTCCTTAGATTGTATGGCTGCAAAAAAAACTGGCTTTCTTATTAAATCTCAATTATGGTGATGTAATTTCCAAAGCCCAGAAAATGATGAAAAAAGCGAAACATTGTATTTGTGAACATTGCTAAGCAGACGGAATGATAAATGCTTCCGAATAGCTCTACATGTAGTAACAATGTACCTTTGTAATTCAAAAGACAAAGAAATGAATCATTATACAGGGTGTTCAAAAAGTTTGTTCACTAAGTTTGAATTTAGATCAAATGAACTTAATGCTGCGTACATTAATTTTATTTTGCATCATTATTTCCGTTTTATTTAGAACTCTCATGCAGGAGTTAACTATTGGTACACAGCCACATAGATGGAAAAAGCATTTTGAAAAATATCAAAATTCAAACTTTGTGAACAAACTTTTTTAACACCCTGTATATCATTGATCAGAGATTTTGAAGTTACAATTTTGTGTTATCACTAGGAGTCAATAATACATCAGTGGAAGTGAGATTGGTGAACGGAGATGAACAATCAGGCCGTGTGGAAGTGAAATATCTCGGACAGTGGGGACTTATATGTGATGACAATTGGGACGACAATGATGCTGCTGTAATATGTAATATGCTGGGATATAGCGGGTAATTGTCAACACATGTGATATAAATATACAGTGAAACTTCACATAAAGACCACCTCAAAAATAAGGTCACCTCCAATTTAAGAACACAATTTTCTAGTCCATTTTCACTGTTTTGTTTTTTATTTAACCACAATATTAAGACCACCTCAATAAGAAGACCAGTTTGAAGGGTGCCATGGGTGGTCTTACTGTTTAACTGTACTGTAAAGTATGTTATGCGCTACATGTATATATCCTCTCTCACAGGGTGTCCGCTACTGCTGTAAGCCACTCTAAGTATGGTTCAGGAAATGGTAACTTCTTTCTGGATGAAGTTAATTGTGTAGGTATAGAAGATTCAATCACTGATTGTGAACATAAGGGATGGAAAGAGCATGATTGTCACACACACGAAGCTGCTGGAGTTTCGTGCAAGGATCAGAAAGGTGATTATGTCATACATAGTCATGCATTGTTAGAAAAAAATGGGGTCATTTCATCCCCAGTGTTTCAATCACATGTTCTGAAATCATTTGTGTCTTCCAATTTCCTTATTAGTCGTTTATTTCAGGTTTCCCGACCTACCCTATTTTTTGGCCCAGACCCTAGAACATTTTTGCGCGTGTTAACATTTTTTTCTTTTTGGTACAATTTCTTCATTTTGGTAAAATTTCTTTGTGTGCATTTTTCTTTAGGTTCATATTTCTGCCCAGTTATTAGACGCTTTACGAGTATTCCAGCTATAGAGCATTATATTCACCTTGATTAAACATTATCCATGTTAAAAGGCAAAAGGGATTTGTCTTTTAACATAATTATATTCATTTAAATCTATGTTTAATTTGCTCCTTTGAAAATAAAAAAATCTCGAAAAAAAATCCGACCTACCTACTCTATTTTTTTTTAGCTGAAACCTGAAACAAACATATATTCTTTTAGGTCTTGCTTAATTCTGATTAAATTTCTATAATCTGTCATTAGCTTTAGAAATCAACAAAAACGGGCCAAACAATAATATCGATGTATATATTTTTTTCACAAAATTTATTATGTAATTTGATATACATAGTAATATTCTGTGTATAGTTTTATATTGTGATATGTGTATATCGTTGCTTCCAACAATTTTGAGAAAGGACAGTTCATAGAATGCATTGTGAGCTATCATATGCTTTGCATTTTTACACCATGTAAGTCTATGGAAATTTTGCTTTTTGCAATTCTATGTCACAACTACACGACATTTCCATCTGAATGTTTACGTTTGTGGTTCTTGTATTTCAGCATGTACCAGTAGCCAGTACTCTTGTAGTAATGGTAATTGTATTGAAGCCAGCTCTGTTTGTGATGGAATATGTCATTGTCGCCCAGACTGTGAGGATGAGAAAGGAGATGGCGAGCATGACTGTCAAGGTACGTCTAAGTAATTTCAAGTTTCAGTAGATTCATCCTGAAAGGAGCAATATAGATAGTTCCCACATTTAGGATATTTACCTCCCTTATTCTGAATAGTCGGCCATATTGATAGGCAAATTTCCTTAAAAATTATAATGTAAACAATGCTAATCTAAAATCAGATATATAAAAATAACATGTTCATTATCCTCATGTGGGCATATGGCTTAGAAAGTTGAAGAAAAGGTAGTTGTCACATGCAAATTCTCCTGGTATTTTCTCAATTATCACATATTTGGAAATTACTCCTATAAGTGCATATCAGTTTTGCCTATCAAAATATCTGATGATTAAGAACAAGGGAGGTAAATATAGTAGATGTTGAACTATCTATTGTCATGATACTAGTACATGTATACAGATGTGTGCGAAGTTATGTTAGATTTATATAAAGTCTTGGAATACAAACGGATCACTTCTGGGCGAGGCTTATACTGAGTAACTGATACACTTTTGTTCACATGATGTAACGAATAGAAAAGTGCAAAGAATAATCAAAGGACTGAAGGTCCTGGGAGGAATTCCAAGACGAGACTGCATGTTTTCCATATTATCGTATTAGAAATGAATACGCAATTATTCGGGTAAACTTATTCGCCAAAAAAGACACAAATAATCCAGAAAAGCCGTATATCAAGACTTCAGTCATTCCACAATGGATATATTCCTGACAAATCAGTCATTATACTCATCAAATCTATAATAAAATCAGAGGAATTTATATGTACTATTTTCTTGAGATGATGAATATGGCGTAGAACATCCGGTTGACGATGATAGCAATGAGATGCTAAAGTGCCTAAAAAATTATAATGAAGCTACCCAGTGTTTGAACTCAAAACATTGCTGACACATATATTTCCTACATATACTTGTAGCTGCATCTTTGGTAATTGTGGGTGGCCCCGACGTTAGTTCTGGACGAGTTGAGATTGTACGTAATGGACTACGAGGCACAGTGTGTGATGATTCCTGGGACGACGTGGATGCAACTGTAGTCTGTAGAATGGCGAGTTATAGGTAGGGTGAAAACTTTTTCTTTAGAAATTATTACTGAAATTCATGAAATTGTTAATGAACTTAAGGAAACGTACTGAAAATTATACATTTTCTGAACAGAATATGGTGAAAAAAATCACGTAATCTTTATGTAAAGTACATGTATATTTTTTTTCCTCGAACTAACCGGTACATTGGTGTAAGTTTAAATTATATGTTTTAAACTCCTTTTAAAAGATGTTTTTTTCACGTTATCATTGACTGATATGGATTACTATACAGTTATGGTACAGCTGTTTCCGGAGGAGTTTTTGGAACGGGTACTGGAGCAATTTGGCTAGATGATGTGGAATGCAGAGGGACAGAAGTATCATTGACTCACTGTGGAACAAGTGGGTGGGGTGTGACCAATTGTGACCATTCTGAAGATGCTGGTGTCATCTGCTCAAATACTCCACCAACAACAGACACACCAATGGGTAAATTTTGTTTTACCCATCTACAAAGACAAAAACTTCCCAATGGAATTTAGCTTTTGTATTATTTGTCCTGTCAGTAACTGTTGTAAACTAAGATTATTAGCATCAAATAAAGCAGCCAGAGCTTTAAAAGAATTGACATAAATGTGTTAGAACTAGGGATGTCAACGAATATTCAGATATTCGAATATTCGTTTGTAGGTCCGAATATTCGAATACTGATTCGAATATTCGGTATAATATGTATTTTCAATATAAAAGCTGAATGCAAGTGTATCGAATTTCAATGATGGGCATTATCGCATTGAATGACATTTTATGCGTGAAAATAATATCTGCAGGTGTTAATTGACATGTCATGTTGTATATTTGGGGGCAAGAGAGATATAACATTCTGGTGAGTACACTTGGGCCCTGAAAATATTGGTAATCATTGGGATTTTTACAACTTAAGTGATCAGCTTAAAACACAAAATTGATAAGCGTAAAGTTAAACTTCGAGTTTCAAAATTATTATGATTAAAGAAGATGGTCGAATGTTCGAATATTTGAATATTATTTGAAAGATTGACTGAATATTCGAATACCAAAATTGCCATTCATTGACATCCCTAGTTAGAACCTATCACAAGAGAATAAAAGCATAAAATAAGATTTTGTTTAATATTTCTGAAAATCAATATTAATTTCTATGGTAAAATTATGTTGGCAAAATCTTATGTTTGAGAAATATGTTTTCAGTGGTTCCAGGTTCAGTAGAGATAAAGCTTGTGGAAGGTTCGTCTGATTCATCAGGACGTGTGGAAGTTATCCACAATGGTGAACGTGGAACAATCTGTGACGATGCATGGGACGACAATGATGCTACTGTTGTATGTAAAATGCTTGGTTACAGGTAATTATCCAATCAATAAGTTTGTACCTTATTTGCAAGTAAATAGTTTGAACTCTAAACCAATGAAAAACAGTTAAACATTATATGCATATTTTGAACTTGAGTCTGATAAACCAATCAAAATAGTCTTAAATTACTGACTTAGTTGGATGAACCAATGGAAACATTCATTGTAAAATATGTATGACTGCATTCAGATAGAGCTATAACTATAAGTATGGACACAGTAAGTTTCCCAAATCACCTTATTATGCCCCCCTTCAAGAAGAGAGGGGATATTGGTTTGCACATGTCGGTCGGTCGGTATGTTTGTCACCCCTTGAGAACCCCTTGACCTATCATCCTCAAACTTGGTCCAAACACTCATCTTGGGTAGCAGAGGAACCTTATTAATTTTGGACTCACAGGGTCAAAGGTCAAGGTCACAAGGGGGCATAATGTTTTACAAAAATCTCTTGTTTATGTTCAATATGCCCAGCTCCTGTATCTCTGACATCCAGACTTTATGACAACATTTCAAGTTTGAAAGAGAGATTAAGTTGTTACAGGGAACATCATGGACATAAGATAATGCCTCCCTACACAGACGCCAGGAAAACAACATTCTACAAATTATTACGGACTGAGGAGGTGCAAGGGTTTACCTGTCACTAATTTTGTCGTCTGCTTTTAGTTTTGGTACAGCACAGATAGAAGGCTACTATGGTCCTGGTAGTGAGAGCATCAGCATCTTATTGGACGATGTTGAATGTGATGGTACCGAATCTTCCATATCCCAGTGTGTACATTCTGGGTGGGGTACGAGCAATTGTGGACACGGGGAGGATGCTGGAGTAGAATGCTATACAGGAGAACAAGGGGGAGATCAGATACAAACTGATCAAGATGATGAACTGAGTTCATTTACATGTGGTGAGATACTTTATCCAACTATTGTTTAAGGAGATAGGCTAATCTGCTACGTTTTCACATTTGACCACACCATTGCAGGCTTCTAAATAATTATATTATACATGTATTACATATATGTTGGTCAAAGGGGTTTTGCAATGAGAAAAAAATTACTAAATTACTGTCACCAAATGGTTTCGGTAAGACCCTGTATTACATTAATTTGTTTTCATGAATTCAGATTAATGCATTCAGTATCCTCCACAACTTGAATATCAATTATCATGCAACCAAATCGGTAGTGGCAGAAAATTGAAGAATAAAACTAACAGTACAAAATATGCAAATTAGTTGATCACTGTACCAGTGGATATTATCCCCAGTCAACAAGTTCGCGGATCTGCAATTTCCGATATATTGCATGCAGAAATGTTTACTAATAGCTGAAATAAGTATTGTTATTGTTTAATAGCAAGAAAAATAAAAATACATATCTAGAAAGGAAGAAAATTAATGGCAGATAAATTTGCAAACATTTCCATGTTGCAAACTTTACCACTTATACTGTACTTAATGATTTACAGCATGTATGTGATATTATATTCAAGGTTTAAGACCAGCAGAACTGGCATCCAGGAAAAAGCGAGAGGAACCAGACTCCGGTGGGCGTGAAGAGAAGGAACTAGCTCCTCCTCCAAAGTTTGAACGTATCATTGGTGGATTTACTGCTGCGAAAGGTTTTTATCCTTGGCAAGTTGGAGTTCGGAGATATATACAGAATGGCGTGTACAGTCACTGGTGTGGTGGAACGATCTTAAGTCCTAATTGGATACTTAGTGCAGCACATTGCTTTGTGTGAGTTTTACATGCAGAAAAATTAGTTTTCAATCCATACACTGTATTTTGAAATCTTATTCTTATTACATGACAGAACAAAGACTTGTATGAAGTCAAAGTCTTTATTTTTTCATTGTTTTGCTGTAATGGTAAATGTTAATACTTTGTTGGCAGTGATTTCATCAAGGTCTTTGTGCTTTACTCATGAATTAACTGTCATTTGGAAGCACCTGACTCCTGATCCAAAGGATGTTAGTTTGAGCCCCTCGATAAGCGCGGTTGGATCACAAACTTGACAGTCCCTAAATTTGGCTTGAGTACTGGTTGGTAGCCAGGAAACAGTCATCAAGAGTGACTAGTGTAAGTTGTAAGAACTTGTTTCACAATCCATGTAAAATAAATAAGTTTAAACTTTTTAACTGTCATTGGAATCCATATGTTTTACATTGTTGTTTTCACTAAACTATAGCTTTAACACATGAATAGTGAATACCTATTTATCTGGAGGCGATATCAGATAAGATACAAAAATGTATACATGTATATTTAACGTTTTCTGTAGAGATATTCCAAAGGGTTTGATTGTTGTTCGTACTGGTGACCATGACAACAAGGTTGATGATGAATTTGAACAACAATTTGAACTAAAAGAACTGATCAGCCATCATCTTTATGACGGTAATATATTTTCTCTCATTCTATAGTTAACATTTTCCTGTTCAAGATGAATACACACTATTAGATCAGTGTAGATTAAACTATGATTTCATCTCTGTTTCTCTTCTTCACTATCAGTTTACCAGCCCTTTTTATGGCAAATTTGGGGCTGATAATGGGAACCATTCCCCAAAGAAAAAAGCTACATAAATATTTTCACCTACTCAGAAAGAAAATTCCCCTTCAGTAAAATTATTTAAAATTTGAGCCGTGTATATACCCAATTTTGGTGATTCATGATGCAATTTTCTGCTATCAAAAAGACCCGCCATACTGAAAAATGGCTGTTTTAAGTAAATAGGTTTATGTTCGTTTTACATCATGAGTTAAACCATAGTATACTATGAACTGATTTCATGCATTGAACAAAAACCCTTTGTGTTTATGCAAATATACATGTACAGTCAGACCTTGTTTATTTGACAAACTTCTATCTGAATACTTGGTATCATCTGAAATAAATATAAGGTCCCGATGTATCTTCTTAGGCACGTCAAATTGAAATAGGCTATTGGAAACCATGTACATGTATTATTTAAAATAAAATTTCGGACCCGGTGAATTCGAGTGAACAAGGTCTGACTGTTTTATAGAATGTCTGTATACAGTTTATCATCATCTAATTTGTATATTTGTATTGTATGTGGTTAATTTGTTTAATAGTAAAGTCACATTAAACTGAGTGTTCTACTGAAGCAGGAAACTGATGTTTAGTGTACATGAAGCCAAAAACCTGGGTCCCGTTTCATTAACATTCTTATCTTAACTCTTTTTTTATCTTAAACTTTCGTTTTAAGAATGTTTTAAAGAATTTCCTAAACCGTTGCAGAAAGCGTTTCTTAAAGTGATTTTCTTGTACCTGTTGTCTGTTTACATTATAGATAAAAATGGCGGCCATATTTACACAAGAACTGAAATGTTTTTCTTAGCAAAGAATGGTTAATGAAACTATGCCCTGGTATTTATGTCTTTGATGAAGCCCTATACGTCTGCCTTATAATATATGATTTGCCATATTTTCAGAGGACGATTTCAACAATGACATAGCTTTGTTGAAGGTCAGTCCCCTTTGGGGGTCTGGTATAAAGTTCAATGACTACGTACAGCCAGCGTGTCTTCCAGATGAAACAGACGAATATGTTTCTGGGAAAAAATGTCTTGTTTCAGGATGGGGAAAAACTGAACACGGTACTTCATGCCATTTAACTATGCTCCTGTTTTCATTATTGCAAGCCATTCTATGAGTCTTTGATTTCATTATTTTAAACATTTATGTTGCAATGATCAGCTTATCTAAAAGACCACCTCAATAATAAGACCACCTTAAAATTTAGACCACAATTTGCACATCCATTTTCACTGTTTTGCTCTTTATTCAACCTCAATATTAAGACCATCTCATTAAGAAAATCAGTTTTCAAGGTTCCAAACGGAGGTCTTATTTTTGAGGTTTTACTGTACATGTCTGTATTTGGTAATTAGAAGCCGAGTCTTTACTATTAATTATACCCCTCCAAACAAAGGGGTATACTTGAGTCATTCTGTTTGTTGGTCGGTGGGTCGGTCAGAGCAACGACTTGTGAAGCAAAATACATCAGTTTTCGGCGGATTTTCATGAAGTTTCACACAAGTAATCTACATGATCAGTTGTATTGTGTGACCTAGTTTTTTATCAATCACATTCATTTTTTCTATTTTGGCTCAAGATCGCTGACTTGCGCATCGCGATCTGTATTGTATTTTGTCAAAAGTATGTCAGACATGCGGTATAACGGGGGTATTAATCACCTTCAGTGATAGCTCTAGTTGTTATTTGACATGTATTGCTTGCAATCAGAATCAGACGGCAAATTATTTCGAAATTAAGTCCCATCTGTCTTACTGTGATTTTCAGTCAGCCAATTGAAAAAAAATACATATAATGCTTTTTTGAAGATGAAATGTGTTGATCATTGAAGCAACAATACACCATCATCCTTAAGTTATACATACTATGTGTGTAGATAGTTCCCACAACTACAATATTTACCTCCTGTGTTCTTAATAATCAGCCATTTTGATAGGCAAAACTGATAAGCACTTATAGGAGTAATTCCCAAATATGTGATAATTGAGAAAATACCAAGATGTTTCATGTGACAACTACCTTTTCTTCAACTTTCTGAGCCATGTGCCCACATGAGGATAATGAATATATTATTTTTATGTATCTGATTTTAGTTTAGCATTGTTTACATTATATTCCTTATATTTTTTAAGGAAATTTGCCTATCAATATGGCCGACTATTCAGAAAAAGGGAGGTAAATATTGTAAATGTGGCAACTATTTATTGTTTAATTAATTTTTACAGGATACCAGAACTTACTGAAGTCTGCTAGAGTTCCGCTGATAGACGATACAACTTGTAAGAGAATGTATAAAGACGTTACAGATAAGATGATATGTGCTGGATTCCTGGCTGGGGGTATAGATACATGTGCCGGTGACTCGGGCGGACCGTTAGTCTGCGAGATAAATGGACGATATACGGTAATGGGAGCCACATCGTGGGGAGCTCAGTGTGCAAAAGCTAACGCCCCTGGTGTTTATGCTAAAGTTACAGAATTCCTTCCATGGATTAAATCTACTATTAGACAATACTCCTAAGTATATATATATTCAATATATTCATGTTATAACATTGTGAGATTACATTTTTCGTTCTGAGTTTTGACTTTCATTTATAACTGAAAACTGCCTTTTCATCACTTAAGCATGATAATCACCTAGGTACATGTATACTTATTTCATACTGAAGAATATTATTAATCTTGCTGATTGTTTTCATGTACCAATCTTTTGCACAGTTTCCACATTTACATTCACTTTTTAAATGAATTTGAGCTATACTGTACTTGATTATTTTTGCCAGTTTTGGGATCACAGACTATCAATAACTGTAGGGAGATATGTATACTTGTACTCGCAAATATCTTTAGATAGCATTTTCCTTGGATGTATTGTTGTTCAGTGAATTGTTCTCTCCATTGTTTCTTTAGAATTCTGAATTATGTCAGAATATAATGCATGTTCTTTTGTTACCTATGGTAATCAGTGAAAAAATAGATACTGGAAACTTATGAACAGTATTTTCACACTTTTCGCTCATTAATGTATGCCATTGATCAATTCATGTGTACAATTTTCTTATTCTAACTTTTTCTTATTCTAACTTTAGTATCTTGAAATATAATTGTATTCACTGTATTTGATATCTTGCAGCAAAATTGTCAATAATAAAATATGTTGCTGTCATAGTTTTGTGTTGTTTCTGTGGAAATTCAGTGTTTGTCAACCATACGACACAGATGAATATAATACCTAGAGGGAACGTAATTTGCCTCATACTTAATAACTCAGTGTATTAACATTTGTAAATTAATGCTGACAGAATCTGAGCTAGTCAGGAAATTGCAGCCATTTCTAAACAGTGGACATAAATCCTACCTTACTTGACTGCCATTTTGAGAGCTGGGGACATTACTCGTGCAAGTAATGGTGGTCATTTTTGAATTGATGACTTAAATCGTTTGAAGCATGAGTCGTAACTGTTCATTCTCTATGCTACATGTTGCAAGCAGGAGAGTGTTTAATCATGTGGCAAATGGTGACATTTTTTAATCGCTGGAAATAAATTTTACCTTCCTTGGCGTCAATTTTTAAGGCAAGGGACATTACTCTTGTGATAAATGCTCGTTTATCTGTAACCTTACTTGGTCAATATGTTTCTCTTGTTGAGAAGGGCCACTATATCTGAATAAGTGAAGAAGACAAGTGATTGCCAACAATTGACTTTGATACTAGACAGTTACACATTTCTGATGATGGAAGCTAGTGCCTAACATTTAACATCTCAAAACTAATTAAACTTCCAAGATACTGGCAATAGTATCTTACCTTAATATATTTCAATGTTAAGTACCAACGACTGCTTTGAACGTTTCATTGCCTTCACTATGGACAAAGAACAAATACCATATTTAGGTCTTTGTTGTGGATAAATTGGTGTGGGTTAATCGTCCAAATGATTAATTATGTAGTACTATATATGGTCCTATATTTCTGCAAACTGATTTAGAACATATGTTGGCATATTTCTGCCACCAGTTAACTACTTAATCAACTAGATACTTATGTGGTTAACTAGATAAGTATCGTGAAAAAATTTCGTATCAGATAAATATCTTAACACGAACAATTTTCTGATAGTATGTTGGCATATTTCTGCCACCAGTTAACTACTTAATCAACTAGATAATTATGTGGTTAACTAGATAAGTATCGTGATAAAATTTCGTATCAGATAAATATCTTAACACGAACAATTGTCTGATAGTATGTTGGCATATTTCTGCCACCAGTTAACTACTTAATCAACTAGATAATTATGTGGTTAACTAGATAAGTATCGTGATACAATTTCGTATCAGATAAATATCTTAACACGAACAATTGTCTGATAGTATGTTGGCATATTTCTGCCACCAGTTAACTACTTAATCAACTAGATAATTATGTGGTTAACTAGATAAGTATCGTGATAAAATTTCGTATCAGATAAATATCTTAACACGAACAATTGTCTGATAGTATGTTGGCATATTTCTGCCACTAGTTAACTACTTAATCAACTAGATAATTATCTGGTTAACTAGATAAGTATCGTGATAAAATTTCGTATCAGATAAATATCTTAACACGAACAATTGTCTGATAGTATGTTGGCATATTTCTGCCACCAGTTAACTACTTAATTAACTAGATTATTATCTGGTTATCACGTTAAAGAAATTAGATGACTACGTAATTAACTAGATAATTATGTGGTAAACTAAATAAGTATCGTGATAAATGTGCATACCAGATAAATATTTTAACACGAAAAATTGTCTGATAGTGCCCACAACTGCCACCACTTACCCACATAAACCCAGTACGGACAATCTATTTAGATAAGTGTTAAGTAGTTAACACGATAAATATCTAGTTAACTAGATACTTATCTAGTTAATCAAGTTGTTAACAAGTTAAGTATCTAGTTAACTAGAGAGGTAACGCATTAGCTTCATAATTTTATATGTATATGAAGCGCGTTATTTAAATACGCAACAAATCAGACGATATGATCGGTTGATATTTTAAGCGGAGATGCACCAAGCGGGTTGTCTCGAAAAGATAATTCACTTTTCCCCAATTCTTTATTAAAACTTTATGCAAGAAGAAACGTATTAAGTAGATGCTGTGTGTTCGTTGTACTACCATAGTTTTCAGTAATTTATCGTTGAAAAATACTTATTTTCCCGTAGTGTACCCGTCTGGCAAAATCAGAGTTCCGAAATAGAGCGATTCTTGATACGAATATTTCACTTAATGGGCCCGTTTTATCAACGTTCTTACGCACGAAATTTTCGTAAGATTTTCTTACGACGTTCTTACGATCTCAAGAGCGTTTTATCAAATTTTCGTACGCATGCAGTCGCTACGAATTCGTAAGTTTTAACGAAAATGCTACGAATGGTTATAGGCATTCGTAACGTTCGTAACAAAAATTATATTAACATTTCACATTAATCAACAACAGTTATGAACTTTTTTATCAATTCATCTGCTTCATATCACATGAAATTGTCTGGCATTTCTGAAAAAAATATTAACAAGTATTTATTGTTATCTTCTAAGTATAAGATGATTTCATACATACTTACTGATACAGTAGTCAATCAAAGTTATATAATCAGTCACAAAGTAAACTTACTGACAACCGAAAAGTAATTAGAAGATGGAATAAGAAGTGTGTATGTGACATTGTACATGGAATTAAAATGTATGGTTTACATGTAAAGTACAGAATCCACTATGTCATACAACCTTTTAAATTGAATATTTTTATTTGATTACTGCTAAGCCTAATTTTAAACTGTTAAGACACGCACTGGATGAATATATATTAAGAGAGGTTAATTATTATCATTTGGCAATTTAAAAGTTTGTTTGATTGTTACTATTTATATCATGAACTCTTATTGTTAACCTTAACTATGTAACTATGTAACCTTCTGAAAATAAAGAATTTATTATTATTATTATTATACATCATTAGAATTACAGTGGTTGTGACTTTAAGCAGCACTTCACATTTTCTTTAACAGTCTGCATCATTAACATCACCAGCTGAATGACATCCTCAATGACATTTGACTGCAAAATAAAGTATTAAATCCTCAATAAATTAAATCCGCTAGTTCAAACTCAAGAAAATAATAAATTATTTAGGCAAGTTTTTATTCTTCTGAGCTAGAATACCACTCAATATACTAGTTCTTAAGCTGTATAGTAGAGTGTGATGAAACGATAGAGCACCTTGCGAGGGTTAGGGAGGGGTCGAGTCCCACACTGGGTCGTATCCATCTGCATTTATATGAAGGTAACAGTAGTATAGTGACGTAAGTGGGAGGAGAGCAGCGGTGTGGGGTAATACAGCCAACTGATCAGTATAGTTGGTAGAGCGCCCTGACGGTGTAGAGGGTGCGTGGTTTCGAGCACCTCATCAAGCGCCACACCACTACAGTACTTTCATATTTCAGTTCGAACCTCTTATGACCAGCCCCTGTTGGGTAAACATTCGCATCTTATATAATAAGTCATCAGACGTGCAATTGCAAACCTGATCACCCATGATGTTTTAAGAAATATAAGGCAGGCATATCTGCCGGCATATCTTATTGAATACTGTTCAGTATTCTGTTACGTTGTCCCAGTACTTGTAAGCAGCTGTCCACCGAAGTTTTGTCGTCTTCTCTGAGAAGTTAGTTTGCCTATTTTTTTACATGAATATGCCTTGCCGCTTTAAATTTTTTTTAATAAATGACAAGATTTAAACTTTTAAGTGTAAGGTGGTAGAGATTTTTTCTAAAAAATGGCACAATGAAAACGTGAAATGTTTTTGATGAAGAAAAATTTGCATGTCTAAATATCGGTTAGTATTATTAAAACTTCAAAATAGTTGAAGAACAGAACTTCTTTCTGATTTAAAAAATGTGAATATTTTTCCATATATTAAAAAAATTACAGTTTTATGTCACAACATGAAAATTTCATTTTAAATATAGAAGAATGTTCTATTTAGTTCATTTTAACCATTTGTTGTCAATATATAAATCATGATTTCACTTATAAAATGAGATATGGTTAACCCGACTAATAAGTCGACTTATTTTACAAATTGAATCGATTTTATTTCCTTGCAATCGTTTCAATCTACTTGTGGATACAATTGCATTTTTACATGTTAAAAGCTTTGAATTCATATTATCTGTCATATAAAGAATTTCCTTTCAAACTAAACCTGACAAGGTATTCTTTTCAGTATTTTGAATAAATTGGCTAGATTGTGTTTGCATAAACGCAACACAATATAATGCCTGTATGCATTCTTTCTTTAGACTTTGATGAGTCACAAGGAAATCACTTTTTTATAAATAATGCAATCTTTCAAATGTAGGCCTATACGTTATAAATTAAGAGACCAACATATTTGTGCGCGTGAGATGCAAACATATACGCTGTGTTAAAAATGTTTCTGGCTCATCTTAACGCAAAAATATTTGAATGGGCTCATTCAGTGCTGTTGCTACAATGCCAAAAACGTCTTTGTGCGCCATGCACAACACATGCTGTGTTAAATATTGGTTGATATTCCTCGAATTTACCATAAAATCACGAATAATGATTATATAACAATCAGTTTCTGCATTCGTTAAAGTTAAAACATATTGAAGGTCTCTTTTTAAAAAAATGCTTGGCCCGTTATGTCCCTTAATATGATCCGAAGTGTCTGGTCCGTAATGCCCCTGGTCCGTAGTGTCCTGACACCCGCGAGATACGTCTCTTTTGACCACCCCGTGAAGAGCGTGTACTGATTTACTGTGCGCACGAACATTCTTATTCGTAAGATCACTGTCATACTTACCACCGCGTTGATAAAACGGTCGTAAGTATTTTCGTAAGACAATTCTTACGAACATTTCGTATCTTACGAACGCTCGTTCGTACGAATATTGATAAAACGGGCCCAATCTGAATAGAACATTGCGCAAATTGTTGAAGTAAAAGAAAAACTGAAGGCATTACACGAGAGATATTTGCCTAGCGTTATACTTTATTCATTGTTTTCAAAGACCTAAATACCATAGATGCGCAACTAAATGGACCATTGAATAAAGTCTCGCTCGATCTCTTGACGCACGATAAACGATACCGATACGCGAGATTTGGAAAAGCTGCTAGTCGGCGCCATTTTGAGAAAGTTGAAGCAAGGCATCAAAGTCGCCGGGGAAATGTTTAGCAAAATAATTATTGTGAAATATTTGAAGGGAATATGTAGAAAAGAAAAAAGAAAGTGACTTAATAACACAAACTGAATTTTGCAAATATTGAACACGCAATATTGTTGTGTAATTAAACCATATCGTTATTAGTGAATAGCTTAAAATAGACATGTTATACAATGTTTTTAATATTATGGGGTGGGCCGGTATTGGTTATGGATATCCCACTTGTGGTCGTTGGGGGCTATTTAAATGCTCGTCTCTACAGGAAGAATATCCTAGCGCCACACGTTGTCCCTCTACAACAAACTCATGGCGTGATTTCAACATTTCAGCAAGACAACACTAGAGCCCACATCGCTCGTGATAACATTCGGTTTTTACAAACTAACAACATCGATTTCATAAGCAACTGGCTCTCAAAAAGCTCGGATTTGAATCCGATAGAACATCTTTGGGACAATCTTTATAGACGCTAACGGCGACGCCCAAATCCACCCGGTAACGTCAATGAGCTCCGAGATGCTTTACTTGAAGAGTGGAATAATATCATTCAAGATTAAGTTGTTACAAGGAACACCACATACACAAGACAATGTCTTAATTAAATCTTACGTAAATAACCATTAAAACAAATTCCTTTCAACCGCAATACGTTTGTAACCTTGATGCGGACTGGTTAACTCTTCGTGAAGGTTATATATTTGTTTACGAAAACTAATAAATACATACATGTATGTCTGGCACAAACCGTTTAAACCACCGGGTGTCATTTGAAAGATAAATTATTAATGCTTAGAATTAATTGTATTTCATGGATATAGTTCGATGATTGAAGCGCGATTTCGACCGCGGAAATATTTCAGATGTGAAAAGCATTTGAGTCCTTGTAATATGTAGTAAAACCTCACTAAAAGACCACCTGAATATTATGACTCCATCAAAAGACCTCCTGGTCTGATTATCGAGATTTTACTGTCTATTCATATACAGTAAAGCCTCGATAATACGACCACCCATGGGACCATTCACAAATGGTCTTAATATTGAGGTGGTCTTAATATTGAAGTTGAATAAAGAGCAAAACAGTGAAAATGGACTTGAACATTGTGATCTGAATATTGAGGTGGTCTTATTATTCAGGTGGTCTTTAGGTGAGTTTTTACTGTACTATAGAAAGGACAAAGGGAGAGAACTCGTGACATTCTCCTGGTCGGGAGGTTTAGTGGATTTCTAGAGCCCTGCGTATATGGTTTTTACAATGATGACGTCATGTTTTCCCCCAGTTTTAAATTGTCATTTTTGTCCTATTTGCTGTCTGTCCGAACGTACTGAAACATTCAACACGTGATCTTGCCATCTCTTCATAGTCGGTCAGTTGTTTTGTTTCTCCCCATCTTCTTATATCATGACGATATCGCAGGTAACAAGACATTCATACACAATGTAAGTTATACAAGCGTATGAAATAGATTGCGCTAATACATAGCTACGAATCGTTTGCGTAATATATGCCCCGGGGTACTGATATTTACTATGATGAAGTAAAAATACAATCGTAGATATCGTATTTTGCGTACATTTATTTCATTATACGGGCAGTTTTCACGTTACCTTGAAAATATGTTGTTAAATATACGCATAAGTTTTCCATTAAATAAACGAATCTAAACACAATACGAACCTATCTCACGTACGATCACCGTAACAAAAACTTTCCCATCTGCAGACAAGGAAGATTAAAAACGAGGAAGTGTTTCCGTCCAAATTGATTACATTCTTTAGAAGGGATATATGACTCAAATTTGATATTTTTATTTCTCGCTAGGTTCAAAATACCCGACTTGATTTCTATCACCGATCTTATTACTGTAATTTTATATTGAGAAGTTATAAAATTGTTGTTAACTGCAGACAAGATGTCTAAACATTTGTCAACATTTTGCAGTTTAGTTTAGTACGTGTAATCATTTTATTGCAATGATTTTGTACAAAGGGATTGGGCACAAGTTCTCAAAGCATTACAGAATCCCTCTCCCATAATATTTACAAAATTCTGGCAAATGGAAAGTACATGATACATTTGTATTACAAATCAGTAAATTTGCGTTTAAACAGAAACAACAGTAATTACTAAGAAAAATAATGATTATTTACAATGGATGCGGACGATATCGTAAACACCAGACGTGTGCATATCATAACGTATACCCACGCGAATCAACGCATACAACTACATAACACTATGCGGCGAATTATTTTGAGAGCTATCGCAAACTATTAGCTACACAATTGCAAGCCTAACATCCATCAACTACATGTATAAGCAATATGTTAAACACAATAACGTTACAAGCTTATAGAACCGAAAATAATAATTTATTAATATCTGGATTTATGTATAATACTTATCATCCATTGTATAGCTCTACAATTTACAATATAATAATATTTTACACATTTAATTCAAATTGGCCTTTGTGATTCGTTGCGCATTTGGTGATTCGCGACATATGTAAAAATCCCGGCGCATTGGAGATTCGTGGTGCATGTAGGCCACATTTCGAGAAGCTATTAATATTAATAGCTGTTACATTCTTTGTGAACATCAACAATTTTGCGGTGATAATGTCGTAGGATGTTAATGGTAAAAAGAGCGTTCGGTTACCATTTATATATATATATTCTAACTTTACTACTTTATTACATTTTACCACGGACATGATTTTAAGTAATACTTTTGCGTAATACTTTTTTCAAAAAGCAAATATAATAGATATATATGAAATTTTAGTTGTTGCCGTGATTGAAGATTTATTTCTAATATCACATTTTTTAGAACAAGCCTACTTTCATATTTTCACATTTTCCTTATTAGAATTGCATTTCAAAATGCCTTAATCTTTAAATTACATTTTCCTCATCATACAAAGAATTTCCATTCAAACTAAAACACATTTATAAGGGTTTTCTTTGTATGTTGAATACGTTCGCATTACCGCGACGAAACATTATACCTGCACGCTTTCGTTATATATTTTAACTTTACCGAGTCATAAGGAAAATTAAATTAATTCAAAAGATTGAGTAATACGACACCATCATAATTGTGGTCCTTTCATACAAGCAAGTTTTGCAAAATGAAATGCAAATACACTTGCTTTGTTAAATGTTGGTTGGTATTTGAATACATGTATCTGTTTCGCAATTCCGGGAAACTTCTAAGAAAAGTTATAATGTAGTATTTTTTAGTATGTCTGTATGAAGGCATTAACCTGCCTTTTTCAATATTATTTCTTAGTGTGTTTTGATAAGAAAGAAGACTATCTACCTTTGACCGATTAATTGATATATGTGTTTCAAGAAAATCATTAAGTGGAGAGGGGTCGAAATGAAAATTCCAGAAAAATGTAAATTATCATACAACATTTGGAGAAAAGAAAGTACTGACTGAGTGGTTTTATAAGAAGCATCAGTAACCAGTTTGACCGCCATTTTTTACGAATGCATTGGAGAATACGTCGCCTCATTGAATTTACGTAACGTTGTATGACCGCGTTTGGAATACGTTGCCATTCTAACACATGTGCATTTCGGAGGTCATTTATGGTATCAATTTGATGCTCAGACCTGGCTCTCCGACCCAATTCATCCCATATGTTTTCTATTGAGTTCAAGTCTGGGGATACAGCGGGCCAAGGCAAGACGTTAACATTATTTTGAGCAAGGAATTGTGTTGTTATACGCGCCTTGGGAGGCGTTGCATTGTCATGCTGGAAAGTGCCAGGTCCGTTATTTTGCATGAATGGTATAATTGTATTGTTTAAAACATTGATATAACCTTAAGCATTGAGATTTCCTTGGATATTGACCAGATCAGTTTTCAGATTCCCCATTATCCCACCCAGACCATAATGCGGCAACCACCAAACCTGTCTGTCTCACTCCTGAATACAACAATCTGCAAGTCTTTCATTTCTACGGCGAAAGATGCGTATTCTGCCATCTGCATGGCTGAAGTAAACCGTGACTCGTCGCTAAAAAGTATCGATTTCCACTGGGTGTGCGTGAAATGCAAATGACGTCGTGCCCATAACAGTCTGGCAGCTCGGTGACGAGCTGTCAAAATCTGTCCAGTATATGGACGACGAGCACGAATAGGAACACGGTTCTGTCTCAAACGGTTTATGATCGTCTGTGCATATGTGCATAAACCCCGTAACGCCGAGCATTAATGGTGGCTGGTAAAAAACAATTACGTAGGTGAGTCACGTGATAACGCGATCAGTACGTAACGTTGTAGCACGTACGTGACCGGGTCTTGCACGATCTCTGACAGATCCAGTAGTGTTGTACCGGTTCGCAAGATTATGAATAGTCTGTCTGGAGCAGCCGAAATGACGCACTACGTTATTTATCATTTAAAAACGGTTAATGATATTAACAAAATGCAAATGGTCTCATAAACCATAAGTGTTTCTCTGTCAATTGGTATTATTTTGTGAAAATATTTAAAGAGGAAAATGGTATTTTTTACACTTTAAAATTATATAGTATGTTTTTTACCACGTTCGGAAATGTTCGGAAGACCATCCGAGTATGACCGAGTATGACCGAAGTTTTATGGCACTTGATCTCTGGATGGTCACACTAGGGGTCCAGCAGCGATTATACAAGCTGTTAATTAACGATAAGTGCGCTTTATAGGATAGAATTTGGGGGAAATGTGACTTTTTGTAGAACAGAACAGAATGATTTATTAATATCTGGATTTAAGTATAATACTTATCATCCAATATATACAATTTACAATAATAATATTAACATACTCTATGAGAGTAAGTACATGTACATTTATACATAGGCCTACAACATAGTCAAACAAAATATTACAAATACACATGATAAACGACAGTGATACAATATGAATAAAAACAGCATTATTAGTATAACATCTAATCAAGAACTTAATAGATTAGTACGTACTTTTATAGCACTTTGTAGATACATAGTCAATCCTTTTAAATTAACATCATTATTAGATAAAATAAAATATTGGTGTGGTTCATGGAAGCCCTGGAGGGACATTTAAAATTAATATTTAAAATTTAAAACTTATTATTTAAAATTTAATTCTTAATATTTAAAATTTAATTCTTAATATTTAAAATTTAATTCTTAATATTTAAAACTTAAAACTTATCATTCACAAAGGACGCGGGAAACCTTTCCGTTTACAGATTAAATCTATGACCTGGGTCCAATGACACAACTTCGCAGCCAATCAAAGATCAGGTCAAAATGACGGAGGACCCCCAGCCGTGCTATAGTCTGTTTCGGTTAATTACCTAAGTGGATTACATATACATGTAGATAATATAGATCTAACTACTAGTGCAGACACTAGAGGGATATAGTACTTCCTAGCTCTAAGTCAACATTTCCCCCATCCCCTCAAGCCGCGGTCTATATTCCTAGACATCATATTAATATAGTTTTCTTAAATTATTTTAAGGTTGTATCTTTTATTGTAATCTCTACTTTACACCTGTGTTCTGGTATAGCCTGCCTTAATTTAATATTTAAAATTTAATATTTAATATTTAAAATTTAATATTTAAAATTTAATATTTAATATTTAATATTTAATATTTAATATTTAAACTTTAAACTTTTATTTATAAATAATTCAGAATTTGTTAAAATGTCATTATACCATTCCCCCCACCGTGCTGAACCCCTGTGATAATACTATAATACTATATCTGTGGTGGCGTTCACTTGCCCTAACTTCCTTAGACAGGCTATACCAGAACACAGGTGGTTAAAGTAGAGATTACAATAATAACCAAAAATAATTTAAGAAAACTATATTAATATGATGTCTAGGAATATAGACTGCGGCTTGAGGGGATCGGGGAAATGTTGACTAAGAGCTAGGAAGTACTATATCCCTCTAGGGTCTGCATTAGTAGTTAGATCTATATTATATATATGTTATCCACTTAGGTAATTAACCGAAACAGACTATAGCACTGCTGGGGGTCCGCCATTTTGACCTGATATTTGATTGGCTGCGAAATTGTGTCATTGGACCCAGGTCATAGGTTTAATCTGTCAACGGAAAGGTTTCCCGCGTCCTTTGTGAATGATAAGTTTTAAGTTTTAAATATTAAGAATTAAATTTTAAATATTAAGAATTAAATTTTAAATATTAAGAATTTAATTTTAAATATTAAGAATTTAATTTTAAATAATAAGTTTTAAATTTTAAATATTAATTTTAAATGTCCCTCCAGGGCTTCCATAGTTTATACCCAGAAGAGAAGTTAAATTAATTTGTAAATAAAATGTTAAAGTTTAAATATTAAATACTAAATATTAAATTTTAAATTTTAAATTTTAAATTTTAAATTTTAAATTTTAAATTTTAATATTTAATATTTAATATTTAATATTTAAAACAAATTCAGATACCATCCCCCCACCGTGCCGAACCCCTGTGATAATACTATATACTATAATACTATATCTGTGGTGGCGTTCACTTGCCCTAACTTCCTAAGGCAGGCTATACCAGAACACAGGTGTAAAGTAGAGATTACAATAAAAGATACAACCTTAAAATAATTTAAGAAAACTATATTAATATGATGTCTAGGAATATAGACCGCGGCTTGAGGGGATGGGGGAAATGTTGACTAAGAGCTAGGAAGTACTATATCCCTCTAGTGTCTGCACTAGTAGTTAGATCTATATTATCTACATGTATATGTATTCCACTTAGGTAATTAACAGAAACAGACTATAGCACTGCTGGGGGTCCGCCGTCATTTTGACCTGATCTTTGATTGGCTGCGAAATTGTGTCATTGGACATGAGATCTGTCAACGGAAAGGTTTCCCGCGTCCTTTGTGAATGATAAGTTTTAAGTTTTAAATATTAAGAATTAAATTTTAAATATTAAGAATTAAATTTTAAATAATAAGTTTTAAATTTTAAATATTAATTTTAAATGTCCCTCCAGGGCTTCCATATGTTTGGGATAGTTTATATTGCTTTTCAGAATTTCGTCATGTGCATTTGTAATTAGACCGACTTTAACCATCAAATGGCGGTTCGTTTCGGTTTTATTTTTTCTAAACAATTTAAGGATAAAATGAATGCTCCACATTTTGTCTTACATGAGTGATCATACAATACAATACAATTTATTGGCAAAATCGGCATAGTACATGCCTTTGACCATTTACAAATAAGGTAACGATATATGGTCAAGACTCAAAACACATTTACAAAATGTACATACAAACAAACATAAATATATATATATTACAGAATCTAGCAAATATACTGTATAAACGTTATTATCATGTTAAGAAGCAGCAATTAAAGAGGTAAGTTTTTCTTGTCTATACTTCATGGTGAAGTGAATGAATTAGGCGATATTGTTTATTATTATTCGGAAAGATCCTCCTAAGAAACAAGAGTATTGACAAAATAACAATAAAATAAAGAATAATAGTTGATAAATCCGTGCCACTTGTTGTTGTTGTTCTTCTTCTTGTTTGTAGCGACATCTCGATAGGGTAATGGTCACTAACTTTAAGTGCCATTAGTTGAGTAAGATCAAATGTCAAGTCGTATTTGAATATACCAACACTTCCTTTCACCACTGCACCTTTGAGCTGATCTCCGGTTGAAATGAATCTATCATATGCGCAACGGCTTTTAGCCACAGTCGTGTCCAAGTCATCTCCAATCCACCAAGTATAGTCAGGATCGTTCTTAAGTGGAATATTTATCCAGTCTGTTTTCTTTACATACGTGCAGCCTGCATTCAAATCACCTAAAACCATAACGTTGTCAACTTTTAGTCTCGATTTTGTATCTGCAAAGACAGTTTCTAGCGCCTGTAATTCCTTAACCGCCTGCGATGGCTTGATATGGAGACCAATCAAGGCAAACTTGTCCACTGTCGTTTCTGAGCTATAAAATAGCACGACATAAGGGTTTCTTTCAAATGTATTAAATGTAATTAAACCTTCACTCCTTGCATCATAAACATAAGCTTGTTCGATCCTCACTCCAGAGTTTTCCCTGTATAGAAATGCGTACTGTTCTTTACTGCGTGTACGACCTAAAGGTGGACTCAGTGTCATTTTGTATGGATTAAATCGAAATCTCATGTTGACCTTCGCTAACAATTCTTTTATAGCTTCACCTGACACATCTCGGATCTCTTGAATTAAAAGTACATCATAACGAGATATTGTCTTCACGAGTATATCAACTACCGTAGCGTCTTTCATTTTTGCCGATCCAAAAATCTTAATGTTAAATGCACCGATTTCTAAGCAGGCGCCGTTACTAGCGAACGTTAGAACTATAAGCAACACGATCACGCGTTTAATATCCATTTTATAAAGTAAAAAACTTTATAAATTATATCCGAAATTTAACTTCCTTAACACGTGCGGTAAAACTAAGTCAGGCTATGTGAATATCTACATCAGTGTGTATGGGTTTTATACAGATCTTTATAATATACAAATGCAGCGATTTCTGGTTGGTTAGTTCAATGCGACATATAGAGTAATGTGGGGCAAAATGCCCATACAAGGTAAAAGGCCTACGCGTAAAAATTTTGACATCGTTAGATTTACCGTGCCGCGCGATATTCTTTTTGTGACGTCTTACGTAGATGTGAATACCGCGAAAAAATTAAACATGTATCTTCAAGTTTTTAATTCTCATTTTTGTAATTTTACATTCTCGAATTTTGCCATTCGTGCGTTTGTTTGACGGTATTTATGCAGTGCTTACATGATCGCGAAATTGTACTACATTTTACCAGAATTATTTATAGATATATAATGTTTAGAGGTTATTGCCCCTTATCAAAATGCGTTTTAACCCCATAAATGGGGCAAAAAGGCAAAAGTCAATAAAGTTTAAAGTTTATCTCGTTTGAATCTTTTTACAACAACGCAGTTATTTTTCATCACAATTTATTGAAAATTCGAGCATATTTGTGTTAATCCTATATACGTTAGACGTATCAATTTCATTGAGAAGGCTTAAGAAATAATAAGTCAAAACAAAAATGAGTGAAAGCACTCGTCAGTTGCAAAATCACAGTTTTTCTGTATACTTTACTTTCGTTGCGTCTTCAATACCGCGTATGCCGCCATTTGCCCAATGACATGAAGGCATCATTGTCTTCTTTTTTTTTTGTCTTCATAACCAGTTGCATAAATCTATTATCGCAGTAATTGACCCTTCCTCAGATATTTGATTGACAGTCTGATTGGCCAATCAGATAACAGGATTTCGACACACCCCCTGCAGCTCGCTTACCTTAGACAAACCTTAGACAAACAGGAAGAGATTACTGCGCGATAAAAAATAAGGTTTAATAGATTCCTGTTAGCATTGTGAATAATTATATTATATTATGTTAATATGTGACAATGGTGAAAAGATGCAGCTACGGATTGTGTAACTCGGACAGCAGAAATCCGGAGAGACTACAAAAAATGAAATATTTATTTATATCGTCTTTACTTCGAGGGGGCAGACATTAGACGTTAATGAAAAGTATAGCCCTAAAAGATGAATAAACACTATGGATCAACTTAAAATATGTTTGTTTTACATACATTTGCAAGCAACAACTGATTTGCTAAATTCTTGCTTAATTATGTTATTCGTATCAATAATAAGAAAGCAGTGAAGGTATATTTCAACAAACTATCCTTCTCATCTTCTGGTTTTAATAAGTTGGAATTTATATAAATGTCTGATATGATCAATATATCTGCGTGTTGAATGAACATTATATTGTTTTGATAAACTACAATATTTGACTTTTACCAGCATGTAAGTAAGTATTTTGATATTTCATTTGCTTAGGGTGGTTAAATTAGTTATAATGGCCTAGTTTGCAAAACTGAAAATGCACAGAATCAATTATAACATAAATAATTATTGAGATAACAAAATTGTATAACCATAAACATGTATGCAGAAATTTTTTTCACCGTGCCGAACCCCTGTGATAATACTATATACTATAATACTATATCTGTGGTGGCTTTCACTTGCCCTAACTTCCTAAGGCAGGCTATACCAGAACACAGGTGTAAAGTAGAGATTACAATAAAAGATACAACCTTAAAATAATTTAAGAAAACTATATTAATATGATGTCTAGGAATATAGACCGCGGCTTGAGGGGATGGGGGAAATGTTGACTTAGAGCTAGGAAGTACTATATCCCTCTAGTGTCTGCACTAGTAGTTAGATCTATATTATCTACATGTATATGTAATCCACTTAGGTAATTAACCGAAACAGACTATAGCACGGCTGGGGGTCCTCCGTCATTTTGACCTGATCTTTGATTGGCTGCGAAGTTGTGTCATTGGACCCAGCTCATAGGTTTAATCTGTAAACGGAAAGGTTTCCCGCGTCCTTTGTGAATGATAAGTTTTAAGTTTTAAATATTAAGAATTAAATTTTATAATTTAAGAATTAAATTTTAAATATTAAGAATTAAATTTTAAATATTAAGAATTAAATTTTAAATATTAAGAATTAAATTTTAAATAATAAGTTTTAAATTTTAAATATTAATTTTAAATGTCCCTCCAGGGCTTCCATAGTTTAGATCGAAGGCGGGTAGTCAGTTATGTTTATGCTTTTCTTATGTTTGCGCTTTCTCTATGTTTATGCATTTCCTATGTTTGCGCTTTCTCTATGTTTATGCTTTTCTTATGTTTGCGCTTTCTCTATGTTTATGCATTTCCTATGTTTGTTCTTTCCTTATGTTTATGCTTTTCTTATGTCGATGTGCTTCACAGCTCTTGTAATCTATATTGTCAATGTCTATGCATGTTTATATATATTGTCATGTTTGTTTATAATACTGTGGTATTAATCCTTGAATTAACAAGGGAAATAAAGAGAATAAAATACCCTTGTCTTATTGTGTTAAATTAATGTTTGCATATTATGTGACAATATGTATAAATTGGTGTACAATTACAATGTGACATATCTGACCAATATAAACAGTATTATTTTTTAAGTATGTCACCAGTTCCTATGTTACCAATTTGCCCAGATTTGAAACATACAAAACTTTTAAACATGATTTTTTGAAGGAATTATACTTAACTTGCATTGGAAATGATAAACACAGATTAGCTTTAGCCAGATTTAGATGTTCAGCACATCGTTTAAATATAGAAGAAGGTCGTTACAGAAATGTGCCCAGAAACTTAAGATTATGTAACAAATGTTCTATGAATGCTGTAGAAACTGAATTTCATTTTTTACTTGTCTGTCCACGATATAGAGACCTGAGAAAACAATATTTTTCTAATTATTACTGTCATTGGCCTACTCTCCATAAACTTAAACAGCTGTTATCGAGCTCAAATACTGTAATTTTAAGAACACTAGCATCTTTTATTTTTCATGCTAATTTATTGAGAGCATAATTTACCCAGCAACCAATTTATTATGTTCATTAGCCTTATATTACAACCTCACTGTATACATGATTTTCCAATATACAATTTATGTCAACTATAGTCTTTATCTATGATTCGTACTATATTTGTACACACTTTTCTCGTATATAATGTTTGTTTATGTAATTTTGTTCACCTTTCCCAATGTATATATGTTGTTATGACAATGAACTTTTTTAGTTTTTGTCAATAAAACTTTGAAATAGAAAAAAAAAAAAAAAAAAAAAAATAGTAATTGGCCTACTTGCTAGAACAGTTTTATAGATTTAAATTTTTTAGATCTATTTATTGACAACATTTGTACAATCAGTGATCGTTCATAAAAATGTTTCAGTGATATACGCTTTACATATTATTAAAATCAGTAAACTTTCCATCATGGATGGTATGTGTAGCTGTTAGAATGTTTATCATTTAAGACATTCATTTTGTATTTTATTTATATTTGTACTTCACAATAACATATTTCAAGAATGTAGAAATGCTGTTATGTATGTTAAAAAGAAATGTTATCAAATTCAATTTATTATAGCATACTTTGCTTTCTGATAAAGAATAATATGTTTTGTATGAACTTATCATTTATTTACTACATATGGCATATTAATATATACGTATATATATAAACCAAAAAGGTCCGTGTTATTATGTATTGACCAAATAGATCAATAAAATGAAAACAATGCATTCTGTTCCTTTTTGTGTTTACACATTTAACAGTATAATAAGCAGTATAGCCGGGTTCTACAAAATCGATCGATTGTTTACAACACCTCCTATATTGATTATTGACAAATTTTGACAGGTATGATTTTCGTGTGGAAGGGACACAATCCAATCAGAGGGACCGGCTTTAACAAAGCCGCTAATCAAGGGAGATCATTCTTGATATTTATCCCAGAAAGCTGCACATGTTGAAAAACAAAATACATATATCGTATTAGTTAAACCAATTAATATTTATTATGTCTATAAACTATCATAAATACATTTAAAACATTTTTTTCAATACATTCTAGTAAGTTTACTTGTATAAACATTATATAACTGGACTAAGTGGTAATTAACATTATTTCATCCAAAATTTTGAAAAAGTTAAATCAAACATGCCTTTTGAAAAAACATATCAAATATTACATATGACAATTATTGGATGTCATAATTATTCTAGAATACACCAGAAGCATACTTGTAGTTGATATTTTCTTACATAAGCATGTGCTTAAGTTTTATTGGAATTACAAATCACATATATTGTTGTCTGGCATAAAGTAAATTGCTAGACAGTCAATTGTTTCAACAGAAACGTTGATTGAAAGACTCACAATCATTTGTAACATGTTATAATTATCATTTGGATAAAAAGAAAATATCAGAACATATGCATGTACATCATTATACACTTTATATCAATTTCGTACATACAAGTACATTATGATAGTAGAAAACTTGGTAATTTCCTAAGTCTCATTAAAATTATTCACATAAAGCGTTAAGGGCAATTTTTAAACTAAACAAATATTTACTGAAATTTGAAAATGTTGTTTTTTCACACAAATTTGAATTGTTTGACAAACTTATATTGCCAATTCTATCTTATGGGTGCGAGATTTGGGGTTTTAAAATTTTGGCTTAAAATCGTAAATAGTAAAGATTTAAAATTTCGTAAAATGATTTACAATACATTAAAAAGAGATGCTGAGATATACCCGAACACAACATCATGGGTGACGTCTGTTAGGGATCTATTATCTAGATTAGGGTTTCATGATGTATGGCTCCAACAATGAGTAGGTAATACAGATATATTTCTGCATGTTTTTAAACAACGTTTGTATGATAACCATTTACAGACATGGCATACACGATTAACTAATTCTAGCAGATCCATATTTTATAAAGAAATAATTCATTTGGTTTCCAAAAGTTCATTTATACTCTAAATATTCCTAAATTTAGAATTGCTATGACTAGACTAGTTGTATCCTCTCATAACTTAAGAATAGAATCCGGCAGATGGCAAAGACCAAAACTAGAAAGAGAAAATGGAACATATTTTTATTGTGATTAGTTGGAAGACGAATATCATTTCATTCTCGAATGTGAAATTTTTAATGAACTTCGTAAACTGTATATAAAGAGTTATTACTGGAAAATACCAAGTATGTTAAAATTGAGGTTATTATTTGGAAAATCCAAACTAAACTGTCATGAAGAAACTAAGCGTATTCATTTTCAAAGCGCTGGAAATACGTAAAGATATTTAATTAAAATTATAATTTGAATATATCAAACAAATCATATTGTACACTGTTTTAAATGTTTTTTCATCGACTTCACAAATGTATGTAACATATTGCACGTCGCAATGTTATATTTAGATAAGAAGTTTACAATAAATACACATATAACATTGTATATATTTACATACAGTATAACAATATTGATCTTACACATTTGTTACGATAATATCGTAATGACTGATAACATAATATATATACGCGTATTTATATGTATTATTGTTCCTAGTCCAGCCACGGACGTCACATCTCTATACTGTCGCTGTACACATGTTTTTTCGCTATCGCATGTATGTTTTATTACAAAGTCATTTTCAGTTTGTTCTTCAACTATAACGTTATATGTTTGAATATGTGTTATGGTGTTCCTTCTCCGTCTCATAGCTTTTATATGTGTAAATAATGTCTAACATTTTCTTACTGTTATTGTTGCACATTTTACATATTCTGAGAATCAGCTGCTAATTAGTTCACTCTCGATCTGATCGAGGCTGACATACTGAAGAATGCAGCTTATTTGGCGGTTGTTACTTCCCCTGTTTAATAAGACCACCTACTAAAATAAGTTGTCTCCCTTCACATCGATTGACTTGACATCGATCGATATTGGAGATTTCCCGATATTTGATCATTATTGGATTCTCCAAAGATATAACCAATAGGGGGTCTGATTTCATTATCGATTATTTAGGACAGCTGACATGACGCCTTATACAATGGGCCAAAATGTGTATGATGATGGTCATTATGCACAATGTGCATTTTGTTATAGGTGAAAAGGTGCCAAAAAGTTAAATTACTGTCGGGAAATATTAAATAGCAAGGTATAATTTAGTAAATGGTTTTCTAATACTATTTTTTAGATGCGCATTTGCGCCCTTTTTGTACTTCAGTATCGTATTGTGTTCTGTTTTATAACAATTTTAATATACAATTAGCGACTGATCCTCAGTTTTACCTTGTACATATTGTTGAATCGAATGTGATATTTATTGTTGATAATAGTCTCTTATAATTCTATACAGAATGGCTATGTACTTTTTTGTAGTTATTATATTGTTTTTGTATTATGTTGTACTGTACATAGATGAGACGGAAATAAAGAATATATATAGATGTATGATTGTATATTATTAGTTATACAGGTTGTTGACAGCATTCATCATCGCTTGTTTAGCTAAATTCTTATGAAAACACGGATTTGCAGTATTATATATTCGTTATACTGGTTGTTGACAGGGTATATGGGGGAATATAACCTGTCTGTGATTCATATAACCGTCGGATCGGGTTATATGGCACACAGACAGGTTATATTCCCCCATAGGCCTATACCCTGTCAACAACCTGTAGGCCTATAACTAATAATATAATTGGTCGGTAAGGCACGTGACTTCTGAGTTTATAATACAGTAGAACTTCGAATCCTCGAACAGTTTTGGCTCGAACACAGTAGATACATCGAACAGGTTCTTAAGTCCCAACAAAATCCCTTCTCATTTCATAGTATCTAACAGTAGATCACTCGAACAGTGATAGGTCGAACTATCGAACATGTTTTACGGTCACTAGCTACCATTCATTTATTTCCCCCCATAAATAGGTCGAACAATACCGTACATATCAACTTTGATTGATCAGTTGATATTCATTTGTTTGTTGACAAGTGATATTGGCAACATATTTTATTCGCACGTCGTGCAAATTACTTGACTTTTGTACTTGATCACAAAACAATTAAACAAGCCCAAAATATGCATTATTTTGATATTTCATGTTTTATACTAAAAGTGAATTTGCACATATAGGCCTACTATATTTTCATCGAAGTGACATTTAAACTTTGTAATTTATGTAATATTGGTTCAAAAAGTTCACATACATGAAACTGTGTAGGCCTATTTAGTTGAGTATAGAAGCAATGTCGGTGTCTTAATGCACAATGTTTTAGTCAAATGCCAAATCTGGGCTGATGGCAATCTCACAGCTGACTCCTTTTGCATGTGAAGCAGACTGAACTACATTCAAATCCAACATTCTTGTAGCTGCATGCTACTGTACGGCAGCCAATTTGACAAGTGCACCGTACAACTTTCATTATGTGAGCAGGAGCTGGCGCACTTCCAGTTGACACTGGATATAGTTTGTTACCAACTAGTTCCCCACCCCATTCTAACGGGTCCAAATCATCATGTCCATTCCAGTCCTGTATTTTAGAAATACCCACACACTATGGTACATAGATACATCAGACGTAGGTGGGTCATTCCATTTTTTTTCAACATATCATATTTTCACATCCTGAAAATTGTTCTTAGGGATATATTATTAAATTCTTCATACATATTCTATGTAATATATGCTTCTTCGGGGGAAATAGTTTGCAGCGAGTAACAAATATTAGTACAGGACTTGCTAGGAAGAAGATGTTTTTTAGAGGGAGACTTGTGTGCATATAGTCCAGTCATTCTACGTCAAAAAATGTCAAACCTTCAAATAATTGCAACATAAATGATTTTCAACGTTTATGAAAGTTAAATCTATGTAGAACAACATATCAAAAGTCTAACAAAATCTAAGTTGCGGAAGTACTTCAAATTCGTCGGTTTTAACACCACGTGAGTTTTACTAAAACTTTTTTTGTGTCATATAAAATAAGACAAGATGTACATTTGTGGAATGAAATACACCTGAAAACTTCTCCACAGCAGAAGATTTATACGCAGACTTCATTTATGGTGTATTTATGAAGAACAATGCCTAATTAGAACAAAAAAAGTTAGACTTGTATAATGTAAGTGCTAGAAATTACCCCACCCACTAAGATATACAAGCTTCAATTAATGAAGTCACTAGAAATATTCTTCCAAACATTATTAACCTTAGGTAAAGTAAAAACAAAAGTATATTAGATCTTTGTGTATTCAAATATGATAAACATCTTAATTATTGGATTGACATTACTAAAAAAGTAGGATATCAGCATAAATGTACAAAAATCAAAATTTTACGAACAAAATAAGGCCTACTGATGAAATCTTGAAATAGCAATGAAGTGTAACCAACCATAACAATCACAGGAATGACATAATCAACAATTAACTACATTATGTTACTATTGTTAATATTTTTTGATGTCCGCAAGGTACTAAAAATTGACAATTGACTTTCATACATGAGTCAATAAATATTGAAAAGATTATATGTATACTTGTATTAATATTCAAAACGATCGATTTTTTAAGGTTTGAGCCAAATTCAGCTCGATAAAGTCCATGTGATCAGACGCTTGAAAATAAAAAAATAGAATGCAAGCGCGCGCTTAACCATGTGTATTGAGGTACCTTATGGGGTAATGCAATTAATTTTCAGGCAATATAACGTGTGAGTGAAATAAAATGAATTTGATCTACAGCAAGTATTTTCCGAAATATTTTAAAAGGAATACGTTTTAATAACGGTTATTATGCATTACTAAAACACTCTAAACAATTTTATGAACCAAAAACAGCAAAAATGCACAGATCTAATTCTTAGATCTAGAGCTAGGCATCGAAACATTGCTTGTTTAACTAAATTCTTATGAAAACACGGATTTGCATTATTATAAATTCGTTATACTGGTTGTTGACAGGGTATATGGGGGAATATAACCTGTCTGCGATTCATATAACCCTCGGCTAACGCCCATCGAAACTGAGCAATGTGTTAATAACACATCTGTGCGATAAGTAGATACTTACGGTCACTCAGTCTGAGTTAGTAACTGCTTAAGATTGTTTTGGAAAGTCAAAGACATAATATGATATATTGTCGTCTGTACTGTATGAGTGCAGCCTTATTGATTTATAACCATCTAAGTCTACAAAAAGTAGACTTATGTTTTCAGACTTACTGTCATAAGTCTAACTTTGAAATATAAGTCTAACTATGAAATATAGACTTAGAAGTTTTGTGAAATGATCTAATTACTGATTAGTCTAAGCATAAATCAGACGTTAATCCGGTCTTTGTTTTGTTTCCTATAATTCAGACACGGTTCTACATGCCTATATATCAAGTGGTCAATGACTTCAACATAAATATCGAAGTCACGTTCGCAATAATTGCACAGATATGTTAATCTTCGTATTGGAAAAATGAAGATTTTATAAGTAATTGCAATGTTATTAATTTTATATGCTGGTTTGCTTTAACTGGACAACAAGTTGAGTTGCAAACGATACTTTTTTAGTACTGAGACGTGTATAAAATAGGGGATGAAACTATATCGAAATATCTAGACAAATCATTGAAAGTACACCAAACCACTTCAGATATTATTTCGAGAACATCTAGAAGAATTTATATACATGTACGTACATTCACTTCTTAAGTACTAATGACATTTCTGGTTGAACCGGAAGGCTATCAAGAATTAATATCAATGAATCGCAAACGTGCATGGCCTCGAAAAACGCCTTTAAATAATCGTTGGTGATTGGAATTACTTCTTCTAAACATTATATGCTTTATCGGGTATATAAACGATTAGAAAAGCAAAAATCCGTCTTTTTATAAAGTGTTTTCCTCGGCCGAAAACGTCATCCGTACTTGTATCTCCTCAGTCGGCAACGTAATCATTGCAAAATACCCTCTGCGGTAAACGTCATCATATTTGTGCATACCAGGGTCCCTTTGGAAGGATCAAACGTCGGTTAAATAGCATCGACAGACTTGCAACTTGCTAGTATTGTTCGTAAATATATATGCTTTGATATATGGAGTAAATCTATTCAATTATATCGCAAAACGATTAAAAGAAGGTACCTTGCTTGACACAACTATCTGCCTGTTTACAAGTAGCTGCAGAAGTAATTCGATCAATGTCCAGACTTTTGTATTTTTGTTATTTTTCAGTAATGTATTAAAAACTTTTCTTTGGTAATTCACTGTATAACATGTATAATATGTTTTGCTCAGATAATGCAAATAGTGTTAGAAACATAGAATGTACCGTACTACAAAAGCAATTAAATGCATATACATGTATATTCATTCGCGGCTTGTATGATAATTTATACAAATATTCTTTAAGATAAACATTAAATTAAAATCCAAATCAATACAAGTCTGATGCATCTTCATTGTTCGAGGAATATGTGTCGAACTCGGTTGGTTTTTCTTTTTTGCAGATACTCGTATTACTGAAATGTAACATATCATTATTAGTATTTATTGTCAATCTCAAATAGAGCTATCATATATTGTTAAAATTTCAGAATTTTTACAAATTCAAACTACCACATAATTTACGTGGCTAAACAACTTGTTAATCACAGTATTATATACATCAATAATAAAGCACATTAATATTTATGAAGATTCTACATTTAATTATGTTTAGCATTCTTCTAGCTCAAATAACTATCAAATCAAAAACTGTCTTTGTTTGTGTGCAGTTATAAAAGCACTAATCTATTTATTTAATTAACTTATGTCATTCCACTAATCCCTCTGTCATTTCCCTAACATAACAAAATGTTAGATAAATGACAGGTCTGTCAAATATTTTCTTTTGGCGCCATTGTATAAATAGGTCAGTGTAAACACATGAAACATTCATCTACAGTTACACAAAAGTAATGCCTTTATTGGTGAAAAACATCAAAAATATTATTTTCCATCATGCAATTCTTGGATGTGACACTATGTCAAAATTGTATGGTTTTGGAAGTTCTTAGAAAAGAACCAGCATTTTCGCAATGCATCATTAGTCTTTGATCTGGGTCCACATGTAGTTTCAAAGGATGCCAGAACACGGTCAAGGGAACAAGCATTAGTTTGCATTTAGATAGGGGAGTCGGGGCTAAGTTTGAACATTGTATGCCTTTCTACGTTTGTTGAAAATGTTGCAAAGACCTCAATTTATGTGGATTTATGTTCCAAAAATATATTACATTCACCATCATAAACTGTTTCTATAATTTGTATTACGATTCCAAAAGTTCCCGTTTTGTTGGTGTTTTTTTTTACTTTTACACCAAAAATCACATTTCAAACGATATAATGTTTCTATACTTTAGTTTTTTTTTGTACTGTACTATAATATCTATTAAATACAGTAATTCTAGTAGTTTATTGCAAATTTGACATAGTTTTAGGCAAATTCCAAAAAATCCCATTTTTATTTAAATTTTCAACCATGTTACCCCAAAAATAACATTTTGCACCGTGTGATAGTTTTATACTTCAAGCATATTAAATGTGGTGCTTTATATGACACAAATCCATCAAATATTGTCTGTGCAAATTTTTCCTCCTATTTTCCCACTGGTCTAATATATGTTTGGCCAATTCTAGAACATACGCAGCTTTCCGTGCCTTTTAGCTGGCTTACCGCAGTGGATTGTCTCCCTTGAAAATGACCCCGAAAATCGATATCGAGTTTCCAGCTCTACCAGTTTTGATCAATAGATTATAGAGAGAAATTATTTTCATACGTAAATTTAAACACTTTATATCTTAATACTAGCATATTTTAGCAGTTATGACAATATTCTTCAATTTCCTCTCTTTCATTAAGTGGAAAAATATTAATTCTAACTAAACATCTTCTTGCTTCCAATTTGATTTTAAAATATCACCTTTTATTACATAGAACATAGAGTAAAAATCAGTAAAATTGTGCATTTCCAAAAGTTTAGAGGCTAATAAATCATATTTTCCAATAAGTGAAAACATTTTAGCAGTTATGTCTGTTTTCTTGATTAAATGAACAATATCATGGTGTTTTTATAATTTTAAATAATTAATTGCTTCTTGCTTCCATTCTTTGTTAAAGTTAGTAATGTACTAATCTCGATTTTCTTTCATTATTCTCGTCTGTTACGTTGTTGTTGTAACTATCAATGTGTTCAATTGATAACCAGTTGTTATTGACTGGTTTTAAATATTATAAATCATTTATATGATTTAGAACCGTTTTTTTCACGTCGGAATATAATTATTATTGAATTATTTTATTAAATTAATTGTGAAGGGAAAATCTTTTCAAACCGTGATAAGTCAACTTTCGTGCGCAAACAAACGTAACAGGCTTAACTTTCTAAACTTGATCGTAATGCAAATATCATGTTTCTGTGAATTCCTTTTTCCTCATTGTCATTTTTTAAGTTTTTTATGGTCACTTTATCACATTGAAATTAGGAACGACTAAAACAATAAATTATATTTAAAATATAAACACTTTCCAATAGGGGTAGATACAGTGTGCACATATATATATAAGTGTTCAAAATATGTCCTTTCGATGGCACTTTTTTGCTGTAATGTGGATTATCTTTCATTTTAGCATTTTAGTTTTTAACGAATTTTGTTGAGCATAGTCAGGTTTAGTTCTGTTCTGTTTTAATTTCGAATACACTACATATTGTTGTGTAAGCTTTATCGGCGTCCAAACACGGCATCTGATTAAAGTGATACATCCTGGTGTAATGTTTAATCCAAACACGGCATCTGATTAAAGTGATACATCTTGATGTAGCGATTATCCAAACACGGCATCTGATTTAAGTGATACATCCTGATGTAGCGATTATACCAACTGTTAATTAACACCGAAAGCGCTTTTAGGGGGGACTTCGGGGAAATATAGAACTTTTATAGAATAGCCTCGAGATAAAATATTGGTACGGTCAATTATATTGGGTGGCAATATACAGCTTGACGTTTTGATCTGTAAACTTTATGTGTGAACTTTAACGCAGTAAAACTGGATTACAATCAATACAATTTTGGCGATGATTCTGTTTTAACTTTATACTAAAGTGAAATTATTTAAAGTGATGCTATTTATATGGAACACGCTAAATTCGATCCCTATATTTATATAATAGAGATGTTGAAAGCACGAGATTTGATATTTTTCTACATATATACGCAGTATTCATAGAATGATCAGGATTAAAGCCAAATCGTGTTTTTAAATTATTCACAGACGACAATCGTTATTATGTAAGTACATACAGTGCTCTTTTAAGTTAAAAGCCATGTATATTTATTTAAATGTCCATTGCGACAGATTACTAAAATACTCTCGTTGTTCTTATAAGCTAGTTTTCTGATAATATAAATTCATCTTTAAACAATCTGCGACAATTTACAAGTATTAATGTTCACATACTTTCGAGATACAAACTTACTTACAAAAATGTATTATTCATTTTTACGAATAAGCAACACATTTTCTGTTTCTGTCATAACTGTTCCCTCTCTATGCTGACACCTTGCAAGCAGGTGATTGCAAGCAGGTGAGTGTTAATAATGTGGCAAATTGTGGCATTTTTTAATGAGTGGAAATCAATTTGACCTTACTTGGCGTCAATTTTACGGCAAGGGACATTACTCTTGTGACAAATGGTCATTTAATATCAAAGAGGGGACACAACTCTGACCAAACTTGGCCAACATGTTTCTCTTGTTGGGAAGGGCCACTTGTCTGAATAGGTGAATAAGACTGCTGTCTTTAATCAGTGATTGCCAACAATTTGCTTTGATACTAAACTGCTACACATTTATGATGATGGAAGTGCTTCGTATATTCATTTAACATCCCATTAACTAATTAAACTTCCAATTAAGATACTGGCATGAGTACCATACCTTAATATATTTCACTGCTACACACCAAAACCCACTTTAAACATTCCACTGCCCTTGCTGTTGACAAATTGATGTGGGTTAATTTTCCAATTGATTAATTATGTTAGTACTATGTGGTCCTATATTTCTACAAACTAATTTAGAACAAGATATGGTATGGAAATTATTTTAGCTGTGGCAGCCCCTGTTTTCTGTCAATTGGTTCCAGAGAAATGTCCTGAAAAGAAAAGTTGGATGTATGTGTAAATTATAGTTACTGGTGATGGATTAATGAATTACAATTATCTGAGCAATCTTGGTAGCTTAATTCAACCAATGAAAATTTTAGAGAACCAGTATAAACATGTATTTAGCAATAATTAAAGACCGTGCCCATGTAATTAAGAATATTGTCATAATAATGGTTAAAGTTGGGAAATATAGCAGACACTCGATGCAAACGTACAAACTATAGATATGTGATATTATCTGGAACCAATATAGTATGTATATTATCTTACAACACGCCTATTTGTATCCATTCCAGCGTTGGCTGTTTTCCTAAGAATAATGTCTTTTTAATTCGGGAGAATGATACATTTTGCATTTGAGAATATCACAGACTAACTGAAAGCAATATGCTAGGGCAGATCTGACAGTACATACTACTAAATTTGTTATGTACTTTCAACGTATAACTTGACATTGCTTTATTATGCAGTGTATATGAACACGTGTGTGTAATACCAATCCACACAAACACTACTTAAATACTATAGATAATTAACTGAGGAATAAAACCAATCTTCCTGTAAGTATGATGGCGCTGGTTTCTTCGGGTCGCAGTGAATATTCGATGGGGCCGCATATTGTACCTAGTCGGGTCAGCAGCGCCGCATTTTAAACAATTCCGTAACCTACCACTTTCAACTTCCGACTTCCTGTGAGTGACCAAATTAATTTTGAAATTCACAAAATTATTCATTGTCACTCACACAAAAAGCAACACTATGTCTTGGGGAGGACAACCACCTCAGCAATATGTAAGTTAAAGTTGGTTAAGCGAATTGATACGGATAGTGCATGATTTCGGTCATTTATCGTCTAATTTAAAGTGAACTCGAGCAGAACAGAATGTGTTTTCCTTGTTCATTAATGTTGTTCAATTCCAATAGCATCGCAATTCATAACATAGATACATACATAATGTATTGTAAAACTGTCTTTGGTTATCCCAATCGATTTTCTGTTAATTAATTTCGGTGTTTGATTTTCGCAGTCTACTGAGATTTAGTAAATATCAATTAGGAATCTAACAGTTGAATATCCTCGACACCCTGATCGGCGCCTCCCTAAGCTTTGTCTTCAAATCGGAACTTGAATTGTCGATATACAATAAAAATAATGTATTTGCCGATTACTCGCATACAATTTCAGGCATCGAAAATTCCACTCGTCCGCCTGGGCGAGTAACATTATCCAGATCCAAATATCAGCCCATTTTATTTTTCAAAACGAAGATTGCGAAATACATTCAAATTAAAATCACGACTAAACCGGAATACGCGTAAATTTTACATACAAAAAAATCAATACCCAAAGGCAATACTTAACCTGTAAATTAATCCATTATTAGTTGCCTTGTGCATAAAATTCCAGAATTTTCTTATCACACATGTGAGAAAATAAAAGGCAAAACACAGACGCCCACATCCATATTTAAGAGCTTTCAGTCTATAAATAAATAGTCATCACAGTAACACGTATCCGCGCGTGGCGTGACGTCATGATCGAAGTAATCATTACTTCGATCATACTTAGTAATGACGCAGTATTGACAGCTACAGTAATAACTCGATAATGATACCACCAATGGGTCTGCCATTAAGTGGTCTTAATATCACGTGGGTCTCATTATTGAGATTAGTCATATGGTGCGTATCAGTACTTGTAATGTTATGTTTTTCCAAGATATTTGTGTTATATTAAACACTTCTGTGTCCCATAAATGTGTGAGATTTGGAACAATAATAATGGAACAAAACGGGTTAATAACACAATACAATGTATAATTTTTTTATTTGGATAAATACACTGAAATAAATAATGAAATATGGAAAACAATTCTCATAGCCTTCCACCAATTCTACCATCCTCTTGAATGAGGATTGAATGAACCTGAACATTAAAGCATATCAAATATTATAGGTACATGTTAATATAAAAAAGAATACTAGAAGTGTGTAATGATAATAATAATAGATAATGTTACAGACAGGACAGTTCTATAACTGAAATTACTGGCTTGAGCGGTATCTGTTCTTCAAAAATGTAATTTTAACATGTTAATTTTCAACTTTCATAGCCAACAGCCATACATTTTACAACTGCTTCCTCAGCAAATTGTCATTACATTTATTTTGTCATATAAACATAGTTTGTGAAGCAGAGGTCAGTTTAAATCACATGAGTCTTTCCAATGCCATATTTATCAGCCAGAACTTTGCCTCTGACTTTTTCCTTGACAGTCTTTGATCAAATCAATTTCCTCTTTCAGAGGAATAATAATAATAATCCGTGGACTCAAATGCAAATGATTTAAGGATGAAACACAGTCTCAGTCTTTAAACTCTTCATTATCGTTCGAAAACTGAAAATGTGCATGCAGTGAGTCTAGGAATGACAACTCTGGGTGGAAAGAAAAGGCAGTTTTACTGTGAACCAATTAGAATTGCTCAGATATTCACTGCCCATGACATCACTTCTAATAATAGAACTAGGAATTCTGACATAATGTTTATGTTTAAACATAGGCAAATATGATGCAATTAAGGAAACAATTTGTACAATTTAATTGCGCGTATGATGCAAGTATCAATAATTATCAACACGACCAGTCGGGCTAGTCAGACACGAGAATGACTAGACCTAACCAGCTTTCAACCAAGTAATGTCGTTCGGAAGTGCCGTAGTATCGAACCCTGCCTTGATCGATTATCAATTCGTATTTTTAAAAATCGATGCTTGTGAATAAATAATGATAAATACATGCCTTAAAACAACGAACATTCACCCAAAACAAAAATGGAAACGAGTGCGCTTTCAAAAGGCTCTGTCTAAGACTTTGCCATACCTATCAAATGTGTTCAAGGAAAAATAAGTAACTGAAGATTATTCATATTTGTCTTATTTATTTTGAAAAAAAACCCATACATTTTTTATGATATTGAGGAAACAAGATGGTCAAATTGATACATTTATAAGCAGTGAAAATATATGAAATCATGAGCTGCAAGCATGTAAATTGCATTTCAGTAAACTATACTTGATATATCTATGTATCGTCAGATATATTGTTATCGTTGGTATGCATTTTGCTGAATCAATGGCAGCTGTCCAGAAAGAAGGATTGTTTAATAGAATGAATCTGAGATGTCTGTCTATATGCACAA
Organism: Mactromeris polynyma; assembly: GCA_032209605.1. Lineage (NCBI taxonomy): Eukaryota > Metazoa > Mollusca > Bivalvia > Venerida > Mactridae > Mactromeris > Mactromeris polynyma. The sequence goes on along the minus strand of JASFXZ010000003.1, from coordinate 7,157,355 downwards.
AACAATATGATTTAATTTCGATATGACTTTCAGAGTGGTTATGGTGCACCACAAGGTTATCAGCAACCAGGCGCACCATCTAGTAGCCAATTGTATGGACAACAACAAGGATATGGTCAACCTCCACAACAACAACAACAGGGGTATAGACCACCTGGCCAGTATGGTCAGTCTCCACAATATGGACAGCCACCAGCACAAGGTGCTCCTGGTCAGTATGGAGCACCAGGACAGCATAGAGCACCAGGACAGCCTGGAGTACCAGGACAGCCTGGAGCACCAGGACAGCATGGAGCACCAGGACAGCCTCCTAGAGGACAATATCGTGCACCCCCTGGCCAGGCCCCACCTGGACAATATGGGGCTCCAGGAGGGCAATATGGTGCCCCTCCTGGTCAGTCTTATGGTGGTCAACCACCTGCATATAGTCAACAACAACAACAATTTGCAGGATATCAACAGCCACAGTATGGACAAGGTGGAATGGGAGGGTATGGAGGACAGCAAGGGCCACCTCCAGGTGTCAGTCAGGAATTGTGGGGATGGTTCCAGGTAACTGTGTTGGCTTTAAATATTTTACAGTAATTAAGGACACCAATTGTTATTCAGTGGTTCCACTATGGGCTGAATCTCAAGGGTCATTTTAATGTTTTTTTTCTGGATTTTACAATTTCATAGCCAAAATACCCATAATTTAGAGAAAAAATTACCCCTCAGCCAGAATCCTGAGGGTCAAGTTATGGCTTTTAGGTCAACTCCAGGGTCAAATGGAATCCCTGTGTTATTGATGTGTCTCTATATTTATAAAAGTATAAATGATGTTTGTAAGTATAAGCTGTGCAACTTAAACCAAATTAATCATCTCTAGTTGATTGTTCTGTTTTAGGCTGTAGATGCTGACAGAAGTGAAAAGATTACAGCCGAGGAATTACGACAGGCGCTTCATAATGGCAACTGGTCTCCATTTAATCCAGAGACTTGTAGACTTATGATTGGAATGTTTGACAAGGATAGGTACGTATTAATATTGCTTCTGTAGTTTATGTATTTATAGCTCCTGACTTTCTTAGTTTAGCCTAGTCCAGTCACTAGATAACTCAACTTATCTTGTATATATCAGAGATATCCCATTTGTTTTAAATTCAGTTATTCTTGCTGTTTTAAAACTCAATTCTTTTCAATAGGTAATGTACAAAGTATTCTATTGCACTAACTGCCAATGGGATTTAAGTGATAACCATTAATAGTACTGGACACCTATTAAATTATCATTAATTTTGTGTTAACGATACATGCATGTGTACCAAATGATTTTTGTAATACACTTGTTGCGTCATCTTTGTCAAACGTATGATATTTAAAAGAATTCTTATTTTTTGCAGAAGTGGAACCATTGACATAAATGAATTTTCAGCATTATGGAAATACATTCAAGACTGGAAGTCTTGTTTTGATAGGTAATATAGTGTACATAATCTTTTGTAAATACCATATTTGTGAGATAAATAAGTTCAAGATTATGTCAGAGAATAGAATACTGCTTCGAGTCTATAATAACATTTTTACAATGAAAAAAAATACCAAAAATGCACTTTGGTACAAAAAGTGATTGAAGAGATGTCTATAGGAGTTCAGACATTTTTTTATTTGTCAGGGTAGTTCATCATTTTGCATAGTAAAAAAATCAGAAAAGCAATAAAATATAGTTCTAACTAAATCATTTTAGTACATACCGACCATGTGACTGAACGTGCTCAGTCCTGAATGATTCTTCAATATTTACATGACTATTTTCAGGTTTGATACTGATAGATCTGGTAATATTGATACTAGAGAACTGTCAACAGCATTCCAAACATTTGGCTATAATTTGTAAGTACATGTTTTATCAATGCCTGGGTAATATTTTCTATTTAATAATAGAATAAAATTTCACAATTGGTGAAAGATAACAGTAATATTATAAGCAATGTATTCCTCATAATGGCAAAATGCATCACATTTTGATTGAATGACTATGTACAGGGTGTTAGAAAAGTTTGTTCACAAAGTTTGAATTGGGATTGAATGAGATTAATTTTGTTTTATTTTGCATAATGGAAGATACTGCTTTTTTCATGAATATCTTTTTTATTTTGAACTCTCACGCAGAAGTAAAATATTGGTCCATAGCAACATAGATGGAAGGAGCATTTAAAAGACGCTAAAATTCTAATTTTGTGAATGAACTTTTTTAACAGCCTGTCCATGAATAAGTTGCCCACTATTTTCAATGACATAAATTGTTCACTTAAAAACTGAAAAGTCAACTTAATACTTTCTGATGCTGCTTGAATCATTGATTTTGCATTTTTGTAGACAAAATTTAGATGTGTGTAAGGTGTTTTCATTGTCAATCCCACATTCAATCTTATTTATTTATGTTTCTGTTATAATTAATTATCTATTGTATTTGAGGACAGTTTGAAATTCAACCAGTCTATATCCTGACCTATGCTCCCATTGTGTATTGAAATAATTTTTCTTCCGTATCAAATATGAAATAAGTTCTTTTTTCACTATGTTTCAATTCAAATTTTTTTTTTTTGTATTATGGTTGACAATAGATAGAATCTAAGCACTAATTTTATTATCATATGACATGTAATATACATTGTTTCAGATCTCCACAGTTTTGTGACCTTGTGATACGTGTGTTTGATAAGCGTGGTTCTAGGAACATTCAGTTTGATGACTTCATACAAACTTGTGTGATGCTCAAAACATTAACTGAAAAATTCAGAGCCAAAGATCACCAACAGAATGGAACTGTGCGAATAAGTTATGAAGAGGTAAGGTTAACATATGTCACTGCTGTACTGTCGTATTCCACTGCATTTACAATGGCCCTTATTTAAAAACAACATGTTTTTTTCCAGTTTACTTTGGCACTAAAAATGTTATCAGCTCATATGTTTACTCCAAGTGAGTCTAGAAGATTTATATTGGGTTATAAAAACAACCAAAATATACCACAAAATATTCTTGAATTTTGCAGTAATGCTAATTCACAATTTATCAGTTGTTCATGCATACATGTACGTGTCGGATATTTCACAATGTTACGTCATATTGATCTACCAGTACATTATACTATTGTCTGCAGTAATTTATTTGTGTCTCTCTTTTATTGATGTGTTACTTTAAATGACAAAAGCATAAGAGAATAAATATTGAAGTTTGACCTTATATGAGCGCCACTGTACGATTTCCAACCTCTTCTTTAAGTGACATCAATTCCAGAAAACGTCACAGTACTAACAGTAAGCAATATCTGCCCCATATGGCAATATGAAAACGAAGTGACCATATGGAGTAAATATTGTTTCCTGCTTGTAAATAGTTATATCACATGTTGCGTTTTCTTGAATTGACATCACTTACAGAAGAGGTTGTAAATCCCAAAGTAGCACTCATATGTTGTTTATTTTGCATAGCCTCTTTCATTCCATATTTCCACTGTAATGACTACATGCTTTCCTGTGAACGAATGCTTAGACTACAGGGCTTTGTGTTGTCTCACCAGTGTTTGTTTCTGCATTAACACATGATTTAATATAAGCTTGTGTGTGTTAGAATATAATTTCACAATAATACAACAAAACTTTGGTTGATCTTTTCAGTTTTTAGAAATGGTATTGGACACCACTTTAGTAAAAGGAGCCACATAGTTGATATATGATCTTATCATCTGCACTTACCATATATACACTAGCAGATAGATCTGTCGACTTTGTAGAGGTACATCACATAATTCAACACAATCATTCCATTCTTCCTTACAGTTCATGGACATGGCGCTTGACATTAAAGTTTGAGAATCCTGGGATACCTGTGTCGTCCGCTTAGTTATTACCATAAAATGAACTGTGATTTGTATGTATGTATGTTGACAAAATGGATGTCAAATATTACGAAGTTATCATCAATGCAATGTTGTGTAACCAACAATCTGATAATTTGAGCCTTATCACATTGCTTGAAATTGGAAGTTGCGTAATTATGTGCAAGAGAATACTTGACTAATTACAATATAATTTTTTTTGCAAACTGTGCCTTTCAAATGTGTATAGAAAGCTGTTGGCATATTGCTGTCATCTTATTTGATAAGAATTAAGTCACACCACAAACAAAATTAAATTTTTTAATGATCAAGATATGTAAACCATGTTCTGTCAGGGATGTAGCTTAGCTGAAATTGATGTGTATGCCTAGTTTAAGGGGGGGGGGTCCAGAAAAAAAATGTAGCTAGGACATCAGAGATGCGTTTTGGTGTATATTTTGATCCGGTAAATATACTTTCAATTACATCAAAAACATACATTAAATATCTTTTTGCAGTTTGGGCCATTTTATTTTTTTAAATTTTTCTGAAAAAAGTGTAGGCCTACACGACCTATAGAAATCTACGCCCCTGAGTGTTTAAACTTGTAATTAGCAAGATAGGTAAGGTTCAGATTGTTAGAATCAATTCAATTGATTGACATGTGTGTTATGGTCACTGTTTTAAGTGAAGGTAATGTTATGTTATTGCCATACACATCACTTTTTCAAAACATGTGTGGTATTCATCAGTACTGCTTTGAAAATAGTGCATGTATATAAATTGTGGAAAGCATTGTGTACAATCATGTTACTGACTTTTGTCTTCATGTAAATATGCTTGTTAATGTGGATAGAATTGACAATAGTGCTCAAGTTACTCTAGATATACAGTTGATGTTTTACTGTTAGAGAAAGCAATTTTGTGCATTGTATTTCTTTTATTCTTGTGGCTACTGTATAAACTTAAAATACCCATAGGAGTATGATTACACGATGGGTGAAATCACAGGCATTGGGACTTCTAGAACTCTATAACATATTTTGTAGCAAGATAAAATGATATCCTTTGTATGTATGCAATGTTTCAGTTTAAATTCTATATAATATTTATAATGAATTTAACATACTGCATTCTGTCATGATTTGTGTGTCATGCTGTTCTTATTAGTTTCCAACCATTTTTTCCTCATTATGACTTGAGAAATTTGGTCCTATACAATTGTGCATGAGAATGAAGTCTTAGAAATATCATAGAACATGGTTGCTTATACATGGTTTTCTCACAAGTGTAGTTAGCGTATGTATGTACGGTATCCATCCATCAAGTAGGAATTGGTACCTATTGTAGAGCAATTTGTGTTTCAATTATGATAAACAAGTTTATTGCTTATTTCGTATATCTCCACTATTTGTGTGCAGCTTAATTGCATAGAAGACACATTATTTATCATTTTTGCTCACAATTGATGTAACATGTTTGGTTGTTGTAAAAACTCTTACAAGTATTGATATCACCAGCATAAATCCAGCCTTCAGCACTTTTGTAAATTCTTAGTCCTGTAGCTTTGAAGAAAATGTTTTACACTTGATGTTTTTGTTGCATGTTCATGTATATTGTATTGTTATACTAGTACATGTACAGTGTTCTTACATGTGCTCAAAACAGTGCTACAGACTTTTTCTTACTTAAGTTTTTTTTATATACTGTCGTATCACTATTATACATTCATCTTTAGAATGATTCGTGCACACCCTTTCTGTATTAGACACAGGTCATTGATCGATATAAATGACTCAAGTTTGTTTAGAATCAACCAATAAGGCCTATTGAAATTGTGTTATTTATTCTTATTGTCATAATGTTTTAAATAATGTCATTGATCAGAAACATTATTGATTTGTCCATATTTTCATGTTCTTGTGTGATTTAATGCAGTTTTTGAATGAATTTTTTGTGAACATCGGATCCATGTTTTTTTATGATACGATTACGTTGTGGGTCCAAAACTACATGGTATACCATTTCCTGTGATAACGTGTATACATAAATTGTACGTTTTAATTCTTATAAATATAATTGATTCTGTAGGGATAATTGTGATCAGTACTGCATTAATTGTTTTCTAAACTGTATCTCATTACTAACAAAGTAATTAAAGAAAAGTATATCCCATTGTACACGTACTATAATTCTTAGTGATTGAATACTTTTGTTTGGTTGTAAGCCATCTTATTATCCATTTCTGTTTTACCCCATACTGTAGTGCAAGTAGGTATATTTTCTGCATGTTTGCTAAATATCACAATAAAATTCTCCCATTTTTCAATAATCTGTAGCAATAATGAATTCACTGTTCAAAAATAAGCATTTCGGTGATCTATTTAACCCCAGTGTACGATTATCCTGTGAAGCCTGTATATTTTCTGCGGACTTATTTTGTGTGCCATGTGTAGGAGCAGTCATACTTGGAATTATTGCTTCTGTTTTAGGTCTGTTGGTATTGTCAGGTACTTATTTTGACAATGAGTTGTACTTCTTTATGTGCTAAAGGCATTTTGAATGCTTAATTTATCATATCAATTTACTGATGTTTACTATCATCGAAAATAAACAATTAGAACAGATGGATCTTAGCTTGTGGCAGATAGCCAGGCGTGCGTTGGTTATAGTCTGCACTATTCTTCAATCATTTTGTGTTAAAATTTGGTTAAAATTTCACATAACAGGACTGTATAATACTACTGATATGAAAGGTATCAGTTGCCAACTGTACACAACACTTTAAATTACACGAGAACTCACAAAAAATGAACACTCAAAGAAAATAATTTTTTCAGTAATACTTGGTGGTCAGTTGACTAAACCAGTATTCCTGGCATTAATTATGAGCCAGTTCTGACTTGACCTTCAGCTGACAACTACCCCTCATGAATCAGAGGTGGACAAATGACATTTGCCAAATGTCACAGGGCATCCAGAGTGGAAGTCCAGCACTTGAACAACTGAGCAAACCAAGTGGGCTTCAGAATCAGTATATTCATTTCAAACACATGACAAAATTGTCTCACTAAAACTATAATAGAAATAGCAAGTAAATGACTGAATAAGAGCATCTTTGGAATAGTCGATGGTATGCACTTAGTCTTACTCAAGAAAAAAGGAATCCACTTAAATTATTTGCTTAATTATATTACAGATTCAACCGTAAATATGAGAAGAGTTCAATGACTTTTACAAGCAGAACCTGGTATGCTTAAAGAAATATTAATGTCTGCATGCAGAATATATTGGTATACATCAGTTCCACTGATAACTCCTGCTAAATATATTGTGTTTGAAGACGAAGATCGAAAATGTCGGGGCCCCTAAATGAATTGTAATGCTTACTGAGTGGCTAGTGACTTTTTTGATTCACAATTTTAAATATTTTAGTTCGAATCATAGACCAAGAGTTAGAAAGTGCCGAGTATCATTAATACTTCTGTCCCTCAAATCTTGGATTCATTCTCAAATCTCGCAGAAAATGAACACAAAAAAAGAATACTCGGAACTCGGCAAACATATCCAATGTTTTCATCGGACACTCAAATATCTGAATTCAGATGGGTAATTTTGACATCCAAGTATCAAGGACTGAGTGGTGAGTAATGGATACAATTCTGGAGGCTGATTTATCACTATGGTTTCTAGATATTTTCGGCATCTTCTCAAAGCATATGATACATGTTCAGTTTTTACTTAAGGACAACATCAGCGTAAGGGTTTCTCTCTGCATGCTTGTGATTCAGATATAGTGCTTTGACATTTTAATGCCTGTGATGTATTTATTGCCCATAATGGGACTCAATAATAGCCATCAGATGTAGGATCGAGAAGCAATAGGAAATATATTGAGGGTTCAGTGCAAGACTATCGTAACTTCTACATAAATACATAGGAGTTACGATAGTCTTGCGATGAACCTTGAAATATATTGCACATTGTTGCACTTTCTTGACAGAAAGATATAGGAAAAGCGATTAAAGATGTGATCATCTTGAATAAAAACAAGAAAGGTAATTCGGTAACAGCATGAAAATTTATTTCTAAAATTGCAATAAATAGCAGTCTTCTGTATATAAAATAGGTAAATGTAAAATCCCACACATCATGTCAGTAACACGACATGTTATACACAGAAACATTGAGACTGTCCAAAATATACTAAAATTTCTATGAATACAAAATTATTTTATTGTCCAGCATTTTATAAAAAAAAAATTCATTACCAACGAGTTTTTTAACTTCTCAAGCGATAAAGAACATGTTAAGAAATATGCACAAAATTTTAATAGAGATAATGTGATGTATACTGAAATGTCCATGTAACGGCATGTCGCCATAAATGAACTTTGTTGTAGATTTTGTTACACTGTGGACGAATTTGGCCATACAATAACTAAAAAAACAAATGCTTTCAACAGATCAGTCAAAAATGAAGGTTTCTACAACAGAAAAAAATAATTTTAACATTTTATTTATATAAAATTATTCACGAAAAATTTGCTTGGGGGAAATTTTATCATTTGCCATAAATTAAACATAACCAGACTATATGCAGTTTTCACACTATTTACAATTCTGCACAAACAAACCAAGATACGTTTTACAGCAAAAATACCACAGAAATCAAGTTAAAATCAATGTCTATGAGGATGAGGTGAATGTGTTTATGAAGAGACATAGAAAATGATTGAAGAAATTATGTGAAGGTTGATAAAATTACATGGAAAATTCAGTTCAGATCTTTATAGATAAAAAATGTAGTCATGAAAAATAAATTACTTCCATCATAGAAAGTAGCAACATTCAACTCTAATAATTAATGTTCTACTAGTATCTGGATAACCTGTGCATAAAAATTCTACTAACTATTTTTCAGTCGATTTTATCTTTATTGTGTACAATTAACATTACAGGGACACACATGGGACATTACATAACAGGATGAGCAATGGTGAATCTATAAACAAAAATGGAGCAATAATTATCAAGGCAACACAAAAGGCCTCCATTTTAAAGGGTACAGAATACTTAACAAACACCCATTGCTGACATATACTTGAAAGGTGAAATGCTATAAAACAGAATACATTCTAATTATCACATTGTATTGTTTAATCACAAAAATGTGATAAAAATTTCCCACTATCAACATAAAATCATCATCACTGGGGTTTCTATCTACTACCGGTATCTATGGATGTCACATACCAAATATTAAAACACAGAGATCAGTGAGAGACCAACTGTTACCTTATGTTGTATAATTAATATAGTCTCACACTAATTTCATGATATAAGCATTGTAAAACATCAACAAACTCTTCATTTTTGTCAACTTACAGAAACCAAAAAAGAAAGTATGAATTGTATTCAAGCATATATTTGTCATGCCTCACACAAAAACCAACATTTCATAACCAACAATGACTCACAAGATAGGTCTCTGGGTGAATGATTCAAACATTAGAATAATCACTCAATATTTATACCAAATTGTCACAGATCCTTTCAGTTTTTGAAATCATCTAAGTTCATCTACGTTAGAGACATAGCATGCTTCATGAACTCGGAAAACTCCCATAAATGCTTGCTCTTGTTACCAGTAGCAGTAGAAGCTGATGGGTAACGTCCAATGTATCTGAAAATGCAAAACAATAATGCACAATAAATCTGAATGTAAGCCCAGTATCTTCTACCATATAACAGTTCAAAATGATACCGAATATTTGATCTCTCTCATGGCATAATATTTATAATCTTCATACAAAATGACATCACTGAAGTTGTTGCAATACGGAAGAGATCCAGTATCCTCATTAATTACTCTTGAGTAAATTCGGAGCGAGGTTTCTGTAATGTTCTGGTCTCTGGATAGTTTGGTTGCTACCCCTGTTGGACATGTTGAACATGTGAGTTTGAATGGTAAATTGATACGCAGGATGTCCTCAGGCTGATGAAAACTCGTCTGGATTGCACTACATTTTCAAGAATTCAGGCCATAAAGTATACAAAAAATTCTATGACCACCAATACAAAATAATCTGACTTCACCATAAAAGTATACCCAAAGTTACTGAGCACAAAAAACAAATTTCTACAATTTCACCACAGCCACTCTGAATCCATCGACTCCATATGCAGTCTAAACCATTGTGTTGATGTAAAATAGGTATGCTCTTCCAAGAAAAGTGACTCCTACAACTGAAGACATTTCAGTAGACTCTCTATGACTTAAGTAGTACTTACTCAAACTTCTTGAAAGCCATTTTTTCCTTAGTTGGATCAATGGAAGCAATTTTTCTCAGTACAGTTCTCATACGAGGCTCTACATAAAACCAAGCACCCATATTCTTATGTTCTTCCTGTACCCAACCAATTCTGCAGCCTGGATATTTCAATACCTCTTCTTTCACCAAGTCAAAAGGAAACGGTGAGATCTAAAATATATTTAATGGAAACACATGTTATCACTACAGTGAAGTTTCTATCAATGACTTTGTATACACAGTCTGAAAAAAAACTAATGTATTATAACAATAAGACTTTCCTTCAGTATTCTAATCAGACCAAATATTCTCAGGGCTCTAGAAATCCATAAGCTGTTATGCTGATTCAGGCAACCAACAGTTGAGTTGAAGTTAGTCCAGGACAAGTCTGTTTTAGAAGTTTATTGACATTGTACATCCTAAATATCAAACAAAAATCATGCATTACCCAGTGCCTTGAAATTGATGACAACTCAAACAAATATTCTTGGACAACAATATATCCATATGGGACAAGTCAAATTTAACATGTTCACTTGTTCAGGACAAGTGTATTTTTAAAAAACCTTCTAGAGCTAGGAAGTCTCCAAGCAGAGAAAGCAGTTACAGTCAATTTACAAATTTCGAACAGAAACACAGATATTACTGCTGAATATAATTTTTGTTTAGTTTACATTAGTCCAGCCACGGACGTCACATCTCTATACTGTCGCTGGTACAATGTCCTGCTAAACCATTCACATAAGTAAATAGAAGTATGTCTCCGTCGGTCTTTCAACTGCATTTACTCTTATTTTCGTGTACATTACATGCAATAAAAAACTGAATGACAGAAAATTGTAGCTTTTCTTTGTCTCATTTGTCTTTTCAACACAAGATTTTCATGGATACGACTTTTGCAAAAAAAGTGAATCAAGCACCTGTTAAAAAGAAGATGGGAGAGTTGCAATGGAGGCGGTGCGCACTAAGTTATTACCCCACCCAGATCACTGTTGATATTGCTATTATTTGCTCCTCCTTGAACCAATACTGAAAGTGATATCTATCAAAAGTTGCTTCAACGTTAAAATCCATCTTGTATTGCTACTTTGACGGGTGAAATTGGTGGGAGCGCGAATGTCAACATCCAGTTTGTAAGGTAGATAGTTTACTTGCCCACCGTGGGCGGAGTTACATATGATTGACAGATACCGTAGCGACAATTTTTGCAGTCATAAACATCTGACCCCTGTCTTCTTGTCAAAGTGATTGTGAGGCACTTAGATGCGCTAGAAATTCGATTTGTTTTTGCTTCTACTCGTCAAAGATTGCTACAGTTTTGCCATTCTCTCAAAAGTTGAATAAAGACGCCAGAAGAGTGCCGTTAAAATCATGCGGCAAAATCCCACCTTTTTCTATAGGCTTGCGCGTGGCTCTGTTACAAAGACACGTGTAAAAGTCGGAGTACAGAGACACGTATGCAGGGCTAAGTTTACATCTACTTCTGCGAAATTTTACCAACAGAATAAAAACAATTCAATATGGAAAACACAAGCTGTTTTCAACAATAAAAGTGTTGCAGTAGTTTCAAAACACAATTTCCAGTCCATCTTACCTGCTCTATTCTAGCAATGGCAATAGTTGAATCCAAGTCCATCTTTTCCCTTTCTTTTACTAAATCATAGTAGACTTTACCAGTGCAGAAGATAAGTTTCTTCACACCCGACGGGTTCTCAGCAGCTATGCCAGTCTCTTTGTACATACGTTGAAACGATGTACCTTCTTCCATTTCACTCAAACTTGACCGAGCCTCAGGCAGACGTAGCAAACTCTTTGGGGTCATCAATACAAGCTGTAATAAAATATATTATTTTAAATGATCAACTTACTGGTAACATTTCTTACATTTGCATTAACAGAGCAATTAACCCATACCAGGGACTTCTCTGACACAGAAATCTTGAGTCCCTAAGTCCCTTTTCTTTCTAGGGACTCCCATTTTCAACTCACTGTGCATCCCTGGGACCCCTAAAATAAACTTTTGTCAAGTATAAACAGCATATCTGGGTCCCTACAAATTTACCAAGGACCCCCAATTTGTCAAAAACGAGGCTCCAAGGATCCCTAGCTGAAAATTCTAGGGAAAAGCCGGCCATACACTTTTATATTTAAATAAATTCCATCTCCAACAGCATATCAATAGCGCAACAATAAGAGTGCTTTTTAGAATCAGGGTTTTAACTACATAGTGTACAATTATTTTTTATGCACCTGATTCACAGATAAATTCACAGAAATCCACGGTTCAGAGCAAAATTATAGCTGATCTGCTTTATCAAAACTGAGATATGAATAGTTTTACTTGAAACCCTTGAGATTGTTTTGGAAAAATATGGTTGGAGTTGCACTAAAAGCTATAAATAGTTTTAGGGAATATCATATGCAATAGTAACATACTGGCTTTCTGAATGGTAGATATATTTGTCTTCTTAATGCATGGAAGAGATTTGCCGGAGTTGTAAGATTACCCACAAACCAGTTGATCTCGTGAAGCTGCTGTATGTCAAAGTCCTCGCTCTCGTTCTGGAAATAAAAATACAGAACTTTGACTACATTATATACAGATTTCAAAGTAAACTATGATACATGTGTCAAACTAAGCAAATACACACTTCAAAACTGTGTCAAATACTCAAACACCGACAAACTTGTGGGAGAAAATTGGGTCAGATTTCACGGACTGTAAATTTGATAATAAGATTGTGTGAAGTTGATTGCAAAATCAAGATCTGATTTATAGAGCACTTGCATTCTCAGATTGGTTTATAGAAAGTTGTGTCAAAAAATTCAGTCATAAGGACAATGAAACTGACCAGTGTAATAAATGTTCATGAACTAATACCAATTCCTTAAAACTTAATAAAAAAAAAAGTACAAAATCATACAAAAAAATCCAGCAACTAGTAAATGAATTATACTTGTGTGTGTGAATTTAGATAAAAGTAATCAAAATGTCAACAAAACAATTTCAAGGCTTGAACCATCTACAAGTCCATTTTATAAAATGAAACAATGAATCAAACAAAATGCATTTTTGTGCACAGAAATCATGTTTTGTATACAGCTTTCAACTAACAAGTCCTCCAAAATTGGTTACAAGAACAGTATAGGAGTGATAGAGAGATAGAGAAAGAGAGATAGACAGAGAGGGAGAGCAGAGAAAAAAGGGAAAAGAGAGAAAAAGGAATTCTCGACTAAAGGTCATACACGTAAGATATAGACAATAATAATTCTTTGGTAACATTAGAAGAATGTAAAACAGTAAAGACTTTTGAAATCATGAAGTGACTATTATAAAGATGGTCACTGGATCCATTCAATAAACATGACAAAATATCATACATAGAATGGTACAACACAGTCCCTGGCCGCTAGTCCCATACACATAGCAACAAAACATGTTTTCAACACAGAAGAGTGCAAAAACCTTTTCAATATAAAGTTCTAGGTAGGAAGCAGCAATGTGCACAAGTGTATAATGGTGTAACTACAAGTGATATCAACAAAGAACCATTCTAAACCTGTAGTCATCAATATTGTATGTCATTGTAACTTATACTCAGCTAAATTCATACAGTTTTTAAGTATTAGTTCACCTAATGTTCTATGGTGTTTTTATTGGTGTAACATTGCTTCAATAAAATAAAATAAAACACAGATAAATCCAGGCTCAGAACAGGCATATCTTTGTAGAAACATATTTAAATCTTTCATATTCCTTCACCCCTATCTAACAAAGTGTGCATGGCAAAGTTCACTGAATGCTTCTACAACTATACATGCCATGTGATTATTCATAATAACGCCAAGTATTAATGTTCCAAACCCATTTTGTTGCAGAGTGTCCAACATTTAAGCTCCTACATATTTAACCAACCAACTGGGCCTTTAATTAAGAGATGGGACTCTATACAGGAGACATTACAGTAGCAAAGTGATAAACAACATAATCAACTTTAAATTCTCTTTTTCAATGAAAAATTTCCACTCTAGAGAAGTAACAAGGGGCATACAGATATAGGACACAGCTCAAACAAGTAACACTTCTTTCCCTGACCCACAGAAAGCTATGAAGCAATTTAGTGTTAGTACATGGTACATATAATAATGACAAGCAATATGCCTATGGTTTCCCAGCAAGGAATTCATAAGTATCAAACCAGTTTTCTTACATTGCATCCACCCTAAAAATAAGTAAGCAAATATTATAACAACTGCATAATACTATTTACTGTATTTGTGCTTGATTTACAGAATGCCAGAAGCACACTGTCACCAAATCTTGCTTGGGAAAAGGATGCTGGTAACATATGTAGAGTTTATCAGGACTGAACTTATTCCAGCTAAGAGATATAGGAAGAGACAAGTCTATAATTTTCACCAGTCTAGATTTCCAGTACACTGTTATCATCATTCGCAGACAGTAGCTACAACGTTGAAATGTTACAATGTTATATTTAGGCATAAGCAATTACAAAGAATGATCAGATAGCAAAGCTATTTATTACATTTAGAATAACATTTGTGTTTGCTGATTCACACTACTTACAGTTTTTTCACTGTTCTGTAACAGTAAACAGCTGAATAGTAAATTACTTATCAAAATACCAGTTACCATAATATGGACATGACAGATTTTAGACGAGTCTCTGTCATTAAGTTCTCCTGCTTTACAAAACTTCTCCATAGTGTACATAATATAAGTGTGTGATGGTCAAGTTATCATGGCCAATGTACATAAATCAAATTGCCATCCAGTCAGGTCACATGACCAACATTCACCACATGGTTATTGGAATGACATAATTCAAACAATAACCAAACCTTAGACATCACCAATTAATTAGTTCTCAAACTTGTATACCCTACACGTTTTACATTATTTCTATAATTGTATGCAGTGAAAGAACATACAAGTCTCCTCTACCAGAATGAAATTAAGTAATAACATCAAAAATACGGTAACAACACATTATTCAGTATACTACAAAAGACCAAAATGTCATATAAAAATTTCATTGGATACAGGAGAAAGCTGAAATAAGGGGCATCAGTTCTAGGATATTCAGTTCCATTCAGTTGGTTTGCTTTATACATAGTATATAAGTGAACTAGAGATGTTTGTAAAACATTATGCCCCCTGTGACCTTGACCTTTTGACCCAAAAATCAATAGGGTTCCCCTGCTACCCAAGTTATTGATCGGAATTGGTTTGGACATGTCGGTCGGTTCGTCATTCTGTAAACTTTTTGTTTCCAATCAATAACTCAAGAACCCCTTGATCTATCATCCTCAAACTTGGTCCACACATTCATCTTGGGTAGCAGAGGAACCCTATTGATTTTGGGGTCAAAGGTCAAGGGGGCATTATGTTTTACAAACATCTCTTGTCTTATCTGAAACTGTGACTACCATATATAGTTTTATCTATAGTCAGTTATCCAACTTAAACTGTATCAAACAAAGAGGCAGACTCTCAGAAAGGGAATTTCACAATGTTCTAAATTTGAATCACTTTCAGGTATAGCACAAAATAAATGGATAGTTTTTAAATAACTGAAAAAAGGAAATGGTGCAAACTTAGCTTGAACAAAGCAACTTATTATACTTAAAACAGAAACTAGTTAAATGTACATGCAGGAACAAATGGTGTACACAATTACCTGGTTGTGCGAAAGAGTTTCATATTTCTGAAATGTTCAAACTTAACTATCTAACTTAACTTTGTAACCAGACAAAATTGTATCAATGGTTGTTTATTATGTACTTCATAATAACACCACATCTTCAAAATATAGCCACAATTGTATACTACTGACATGACAAAGGTTTAGAAATAATATTCTTCCCCAAGCCCCTGTGAAGTTTCCTTTTTTAACATACCATCTTAGCATTCTTACTTCCAAAATGTTTGAACTCCTAAATATTCTACAATAAGTTTGGTGATTGCACGCATGTTGCAATTCATACATTTACTCTTCATCAATTGAGATGTATAAATTTCACACTAACTTTGAGGCAAAAAAACTATTCACGTAAATACAGTTAAATACTAACAACCACATTTATGGTGCTGAAATAATCACATGCTGTTAATATGGCCACAATAACCGAGTAATGTGATGAAAAAACAGATACAAAATTTAACACATTATAAAAACAGAGTTTTACATGACATATTATATAAAATTGCATATGACTGTATAATGATGGAGACAATGTTTCGACTATGCTATTAGGAAGATTTTGATGAAAAATATACTCCCATTATTCCAATAATGATATCTCCATTAAAAGCCTTATAGGCCTAGGAATTCTATTATAATTTTAAAAAAAATCACTGAAGTATTATCAAACTTAAATATCAAAGTAAAAATCAAATATGATAAATGTACTATCTAGTATAAAAGATTGAAAAAATATCACAACTCACAAATAACCGATTGAGCAAAAACAACAATATAATTAGTTAAAAGATAGCAAATCACACTCTATTAATTTCTAACAGGGGTTAGCATACATGACAGTAATACAAGAAAAAATCTTTGAACAATAAAGCATACAATACTTGTATTTATACTTGCAGTGAGTAATGTATCACAATACTTACAGGGAAATAATCAGGATCATCATTACTCATCTGAAGGAATCTCTCCAGTCTGGCACTGGAATGCTCAGGTCCCTACAAGAAAATAAGGGGTACAATATTACCATACAAAAGTAAAGGTCTGATGGGGCAACATTTCGTTTGAAGTAACACTTCAACTGAAATATTTCAATGTGAAATTATACCTTTCATGCAAAGATACAATTAGTCCCAATCATCAGTTCTAATGATCTAAACAGAGAAATACCAATATCAAGCTCATTGCATCAATACAATACAACTAATGAAATTACAATTTCTGTAAGAACATATTACTAGTATATGAAATGACGAACTCAGAAATACTGATTTTGTACATTTTGTTTAAGTGTATTCATTGTGTTCTTCTGAAGCCAAACAATGTCAAAAATCATAGCATATCTTGTTGACCATCAGAAAACTTTACAACCAAGTATAATACTATACAACCTCTCTACAGTCACCCTCTCAGAAGCACAAACCTCTCTCTAACAGCATTGTCACTTTTCAATTAGTAAACTTCACTACCAATTTAACCACTCTTAATCAACAAACCCTAAACAACGAACGCTTTTTTCCATTCCAGATCTGGTTATTTTTGTACTTATTTATCTTGCCTTCATTGAAACAAATACATTTTATGATAATATGTAACTACCAATGTTGTACGGAGGCATTTAAAGAACATAAAAACCTTGGACACAAGATTTTCAAGATGTAACCAAAATCATATTTTGGATCATCTACTAAAGGGCGTCGCTCTGCAGTGTTTACACTACAGAACAGATAAGTTCAACTAATGTTACATCATCAGACATATATACTGACCATGCCCTCGTATCCATGAGGCAAGAGAAGCACTATACCATTCTGACGGACCCATTTAGCCTGACCACTGCTGATAAACTGATCAATAATACACTGTGCTGTGTTAGCAAAGTCACCAAACTGAGCTTCCCATAATACAAGAGAGTTAGGGTTGGTTAGTGCATAACCTAACTCAAAACCTGAAAGATAAAAGTAGAACTTGAAGGAAATAACATTAAATTTTAAAATGATGGCCCTTGTAAACCAATACTCCATAACACCGGTACATTACAAATAAACAAATCTGAAGCTTAAACAGAAAATCTATCAAACTGTGCAAGTAGAATGTACAAAGTCATAATTTATTATAGTGTCACCCCTATTTAAAGGGACAGCCATTTCTGACTTATAAGACACCTACTTTCTGAGCTCATTCACTTCCTGATTCCTATCCTTTAATGCCAGGCACCAGGCAGGTATGAGTGCAGTTACCTTTATTTAACTAGCTAGTGGCTCACCAACCGGCCATATCAGAACCGACCCCTAACGGGATTCAAACCTTCTACATCCCGCTCCCAAGGTGGGTGCCTTAACTACATATGTGATTGAGTAATTTTACACATTTTTATAAATGAAAAAAAAAATCTACAGACTAACTAAAATCAGACCGTGTTTGGGATTGAAGGAAACCACTCATTAATACAATACAACAGAACCATTTACAAGTTCACAAAATATCAAATATTTTACAAAAGGGAACAACATGAAAAAAATGTAAAATGTTACTCAGACAAAGTGGTTTAAAACATTGTAAGATAAATTATCAAGAGTTTGGAATTGCTTACCAAGTACACCATACTCTGACAGTGAACTGTTCACTACAGTATATGGGGCTTGACCTTTATACAGATGATTCAAACATACATATGTATCCTTGTCTACCGCTTGGTTATGTAACACATGATGACGATGACTGAAACATTGTGTAATATTGAAAATAACAGACACAAATCAAATATGTTCATAATTGCTGATTAAATAACATATCCTTATAACTTTAATCCCTCAGAAATTACTGACAAACTATTCATGCAGCAGAATAATGATGTTGAATACAAAAAAGTATAACTATCAAATGCAATATTGTATATGAGAGCGGCCATGACAAAACCTGTATTAGTGACCTTGGTTATGAAGTCAGTATTTCCCAATCAAAGTTTTGATGTCGCAAACTAAACGCATTGTCCGAATATGCTTCGGAGGATTAATTGTGACATATATAATTAAACAAACAAGGAATATTTGAAGAGAAGAATATTTTTTTAAGAATTATGTACATTCATTTGGTAGCTTACTTTTGCATCTTGTTCTAAATAGTGAAATTGGTATTAAATGAAAGTTGAAACATATAGCTGCTAGAAAATTGGTCACTAATACAGTTTTTGTCGTGGCTCAGATTTTCAGCAGCACTCTACAAGATCGTATGAAATAAAGTAACGTTGCTCCGTGTCTATAGCAGCTCCTTCATGTTTTTTTTCAAGTGCTAAATTATATGGAAACAGCAAAAGGTCTAAATGAATTCATTATGTTAAGTTTGTAGCTGAGTGAAAGGCATCTCATACAGTATACATACCTGAACGTTCCTCTTTCCACATCCTGTCCACTGAGTCTTACATGAATACCTTCTTTTAACAAAGATCCGAAAGCAAGAGCCTCACCAAGAGCCCAGTCAGCCATTCCATCATTCATCATTCCCATGTGACCCTTCAATATTCTCTTCAAACCTGACAGAGAAATAAGTAAAACCTCACTAAATGACCACCTCAAAATTAAGAACACAATTTTCAAGTCCATTTTCACTGTTTTGCTCTTTATTCAACCTCAATACTAAGACCACCTCAATAAGTCCAGTTTTCAAGGGTCCAAAGGGTGGTCTTATTATAGAGGTTTTACTGTACATATATTATAAATGAAATCAAGCTATACAGGGAACACATTAATCTAGTACAATTTAAATGTAAGTTCCTTATATACTAGTATCAGTACATTTTAAAACGCAAAATGTAAGAATTATCAAATTTCATGAACTTACCTAGTGAAGCAAGATAAGAACTTATCAAGATATTATTTTATGACCCGCTTAAAACAACAAAAAAGTATTGGCTTTTACAAACATATAATAGCAAACAATAAACAGAAATGAAAAAGCCAGTGCACACAGTATATTCAAAATTATGGGTTATATTAAGATTGGATTAGGTGATGCTGCGATTATGTCGTTTGAAAAGATGGTTACGAGATCACATGACCAGTTGCCTTGTAACAGAAATAACAAATATATTCCGAATGACACAATTCGTACCCGAGCAAACATGAACCAAAACTAATTAAATTAGTTCCTTAACAAACAAAGCTCGCAAAATAAATGTGGTTATTTCTATGGCAAAAACCAGTATTATTTAATTTTACCCAATGATGTTTGCTTAATTTTTTTAAATCAATGGGTATTTTCATATCAAAATGTGTTTTAAAACACACTAAAATGACATTTAAAAGACACATTACAGGTACAAAAATGTGCGTAATTAACTATACTGAGTGTATTTATGTAGATCTATACGATCTTTATTTACCAGAGTGTATAGTGAAGTCGCCAGGAGGTGGAGAACTGAAAACTTCTCCGATATGTTTAAGCACTTCTTCTTTCACTCCAGTCTTTGGTACCACCATTGCTTGACGATTGTCGAAAAATCCCTCCCACGGGGAGTCAAGCCATTCAGCATTGGACATAGAAATTTCTTTCTTTGCCAACCTGTAAGCCTCCTCACAGATATTATCATATTTCGCAACTTCCTCCTAAAATATAAAACATTTCAAATACAAATCTGAAATAAGCCATATGCTAGTCTTGCATGGTCAGTTACGAAATAGGCCAAACAATCGCAAAAAAAACTTCTTTTTCGGAACCAATTCAAGAATACCACAAAATTCAATTGAAAAAAACGAGGTGTTCGTTATAAGGCACGGTCAGACAAGAATTTTCAATAACTAACAATTATTCTTTTTTTTATCCATCCATAACACAATGATCTAGAATTGCAGATTCTATCTAGTAACCAACAAAAAATAACTGAAAACCGAGCAGTCTGGCTTCTACAGGCTATGATGTTTGATTAATGTTCTTGATTTTTATTTGAACGAAATATTCATTATTCCATTCAACATGCCAGAGCCGGAATCCAAGAACGAATCTTTCTCTGTCAGATGTATAAAAGGACTTCACAGAATATGTAAATCCAGTAGAGAAACGGTTATCACCACGTTAGAAGAGTCCTTACCTCATATTCTTGCTGTGTTACAATGCCATCATTGATAAGTTTTTCAGCAAATTGTGCGAGGACAGTTGGTGTTTTTGCTATCTGTTTGTACATAAGAGGTTGTGTGAACATAGGTTCATCAATTTCATTGTGACCGTTCCTTCTGTACGATACCTACAACACAAAAACAACAAACTCTTTTTATATGTTCACAAATTTACACAGGTTTGGTATAATAAATTCTCGAAGTTGAGATACATGTCAATATGACTATATATTCTAACCAAAAAACCCACATAAACCTGTCATTCAACTCAGATGTGAACAGAAACATACATTAATTACAACAGAAATATCGAGAATGATCAAACTTGTAGATGATGCAGGATTTGCACACTTACCAAATCAATGACAACATCCTTATGGAATGTCGCTCTCCATTCAGCTGCCACCTTGGACACGTACATTACGGCTTCTGGATCGTCAGCGTTAACATGGAAGATAGGAGCATTCACCACTCTAGCTACGTCTGTACAATATGGCGATGATCTGGAAGATCTTGGATCTGTTGTAAACCCAATCTGTAAACATAAACATCAGTAGTGGTTAGAAATATCTGAATACCAATTAAAAAATACCAACAGAATTTGAAGTTTAAACTTGGTACTTCGATATAAAATGTATTAAATAATAAAAATTACTTTTTTTACAATTTAAAAGTATATATAGTCATGTACAAACACAGCAAAATTTTCAAACATACAAAAATTTCGTTTTTTTTTTATTTCCCTGCAGATCAAGGTCTCGTGGTAATTGTCACTAGCTGTTTCTATTCCCAATACCCAACATATTAATCAACAGAAGTTGACTGTTCATTATAAAATTGAATTTAATGAAGAGATATCGAAACTGAACGTTAATTTCAACCATATTTACTGGATAAACAGGTTGGACCAAAGCAATATAAATTTCTTTCCTTTATGAACATTTTCACATTGAAGATGTTTATCAACGACGGTTTAAAGAAAAGCACATATATACAGTAAAACTCAATAATAACACCCTTCAGACCCTTGAAAACTGGTCTTAATATTGAGGTGGTCTTATAATAAGAAGAACAGTCAAAATGGACTTGACAATTGTTCTTAATTTAGGGGTGATCTTATTATTGAGGCAGTCGTTATGTGAGGTTTTACTGTATATATTCATGCCTCCCACTTTGCGGGGATATCAAAATCAAGCACAGTAAATAGTTAACCTGGTTATTTGCAACAATATGTATGGTGCCATGTGTGGTATATGCTGGTAAGTCACTGAGATGCATGGTTTCATATACAACACCTTGTCCAGAGAATGCTGCATCACCATGCAACAAAATACTCATAACCTGCAACAGAAAACAACACAGAGATACATATATAGAACTATTGTCAATAATAAATGCACGTAATCTGACCATATATGTATTGTTTGAGCATTGTTAGTTTATACTACAGAATACTACATTTCTCAGTAAATTGCAGATAAGAGAACAATTAAGCTAAGTAAACATATTCCTTTTGAGGAATCTTCAGTCTGAAATTACTTGATATATAATCAATAGCCAATTTAGTTTTATATCCAGTTCGCTATACACAAAATATCAAGTTAATATTCCCGGGCATGAGAATGCAAAATTTCAAAATCAGCTGAAAATTCGGCAAGAGGTCCAGGGGGCCGCTGAAACTCCTAGCTTTTAATCATATAAGATGGTTTAAATCCGCAAAAAAATGACCATTGCGAACGTAAAATTCGCGGAAATCCGCAAAAAAATCTCATGCCTGTATTTCGTCATTCAGACTGTTTTAAAGAAGGATGAATACAGATCATGTTGTTTTACTAACCTTTTTACCATCAGTATCACCCCGGTAGAACTGTTCAGCTCTTGTTTTACCCTGCACTACAGGATTCACTGCTTCAAGATGTGATGGATTAGCAACAACGGCAATCTTGATCTGTTTATTTGTCACACGATTCAATCTTTCTACAGACATACCCAGATGGTACTTTACATCTCCAGAGCCTTCGTCCGCAGCTTCTAACTTAGAATCAAACTGACAGAAAATCTTCTCCAGTGGTTTACGACAAACATTCGCCAAGACATTCAGTCGTCCTCTGTGAATCAAAACATTAATATAAACAGAAAAATGGCTCTAGAAAGTTACAATACAAATACAGACAAGTATTCCTGACAAAATGATTGATGCAGCTCACTGTAATACCCATCTGTAATAATAAAGGTTTTTTATCCATACAACTCATTGTTGACAATTGTGGACAAAAAGTTAATTAAGACGTTTTCATCTCCCACAGGTAATCAGAAAAGACAATATAGAGTTGACTATAGCTGAATACCAGAAAAAAATAATGTAATATTTGTATGCAAACTTAACAAAACAATGTTATTACTTTAATTAATATGGTTTGCTTTTCAAAACACAATGATCATTCATTTTTTGGTCACTATTGCAGGCTGAATTTTTATTTTACAAGAATATTTTTACAAATGAGCGCTGTTATGGGATTTACAACCTCTTCTGTGACGACTTTTAAAGAAAATGCAACATGTGATGTCACTATTTGCAAGTAAGAAACAATATTTACTCCATATGGACACTTCGTTTTCATACTGCCATATGGGGCAAATATTGCTTACTGCCAGAACATGGTGAGGTCACATGAAGTTTTCTGGAAATGACGTCACTAAAAGAGGTAAGAAATCGCACAGCGGCGCTTAAATGTTTTACCTGTGCGGCATTCCAATGACAAAGCTTTCGGCACCGAGAATACTAGAACTGTCAATAACAGTTTTCATACAGGGTATCAGGACCTCACATCCTTCCAATCCAAACCTTTTCTCTGACGACCATTTTCTGGCCAAAAATTCTTCAAACCTGTAATAAAACAAAAGAGTTAGATTTTTTTAGACAAATGAAGGTGAAAACAATTAAGTAACACTTAAATGGACTGCTACATCACTAAGGCCAACATTATTAAATAAGTAACACTTAAATGGACTGCTACATCACTAAGGCCAACATTATTAAATAAGTAACACTTAAATGGACTGCTACATCACTAAGGCCAACATTATAAAATAAGTAACACTTAAATGGACTGCTACATCACTTAGGCCAACATTATTAAATAAGTAACACTTAAATGGACTGCTACATCACTAAGGCCAAAATTATTAAATAAGTAACACTTAAATGGACTGCTACATCACTAAGGCCAACATTAATAAATAGGTAACACCATTATTTCATTACTTATATGAGGTTTTGATGACAAGCGGCTAAAACACGGTATTGGTGCTGATCAGGTTTTTTTTATGTTATATCAATGGCACAGACAAAATATACAAGATAGGAACTAATTTTAAAGATTGACTAGCCTTGCAGTTACCTATCTCACTTTTCTGAAAATTTCGAGAGGCTAGTATTACCCATTCTTGAGATATGCATTGAAACATGCTCCAAAAATGGCCATTTTTTAGCGTTATGCAGTCTCACTTGAAAAAAATAAGATATTATAAGTCCAAATACTCTAAATTTCAATAAGAAATGATAAATAAATTGGTACGGTTTTATACAGACTTCTGTCCTGTAAGTTTTGCTGCTTGAATTTATGAAATCGGTCATAAATTATGGATTTTATAAGTAAAATACTATCAGCAGTGGTTTTGTTTAAACACTAAAAATCAAACATATGCTTATTGTTATATTCAAATAATTGGTACAAAATAACAGTTAATTGAACTTACATTGACATTAACCATTCAGTTATTTATTATGGTAAGTCCAAAAAACATTTATGTTTCATGGCTAGCCCAGGTTTAGACATGAACGATTGTTCTTTGGTAAATATTGAAATTCAAAATTCTGTAGTGTCTGTAACCATTAAAAGTTTATGTTGCAATAGTTTCATTGTTTCTCATTTCAAAAGTATAAATCCTACATTGGCTAATGTGTATTCATGTAATGTCCAAGTTTGCCAAAATTTGTAGTGCTGTGAATTAACATCATTGAAAATTACTACTTTGAAAAGGTTACAGACACTACACAAAAAGGTATAGAAATGAAAGAAAAAAATCACTGGTCTTTTTGTCACTAATATTTTGTTTTACTCTAGAGAAAGTTCCTTCTTTTATGGTGCAATGTTGCACCATACATTGAACTATTGAGTCAAGTGCAAAAATGTGATGCAAGAACTCTTGCAATGAAATATTGTATCATACTTGTGGCATTGTTTTTATGAACAATTCACTGAAGAACAATGTAACCTGGTTTTTTTATCCTAGAAGAATTCACCTATTTATTTTTTGTGTTCCTTACCATGGTACAACCCTAAAATATGGGGAGAAGACAAGAACAAACCTCTGGTGATGACTCAGGTATGTTTCTATTGTTCGGAACAATGCTACACTGAAATTTGTAGTGTCTGTAACCAATATCCCCTTATTGTTAATCTATGACATTTTCCCTCATATGTGTTTGAAATGAAAAGATAGTGTGTTTCCTTTTACACTATTGATGTATAAGGCATAATATTGGGACATTTCTGGCTGAAATTTTAAATATCAATGTAGATAAATGGTTTTTATATATAGATTTCTAACAACTGGCACAATTTTCAATGATCTCTTTAAATACACAATGGAAATAAGAGTTTTTTTGCAATAACTAGCATGAGACTAATAAATTCAAACAAGAAAATTCTGAGAATTTAATGAGGTCTGACAAAATATAGGATAGTTTGTTCTTATGGTCAAATGGTTACAGACACTACGTGGCCTATGCATTAAACTGACTATTGTTTATGATATTAAAGAGCTTGTAAAATCATTTTAAAAGCTGAAGTATTGACCATAAACACAGTTTGAAGTTATCTCTTTCTTTATCAGACACTTTGTTTTAAGAAACTGCTGGTTTTTCAGTTTGTTTGCTCATGAATTCATCAATGCAGACACATGAGCAATATGCTTTAAACTCTCCAAATTTGCATTCTCATACATAAATGAATATCACAAAAGTTTGAAGAAATCAAAATAAAGTTGTTTCTTTTTCAGGAAGCAAAGATGAGCAGAAGGTAAAAGACTTGGCTTAAAGTACAAGCATGGAGGAAAAAGCAGAGAGAACAAAGCAAAATATGAGGAGCTGAAAAAGGCTGATAGAGAAAGGAGAAAGGACGCAAGACTACGAAAAAGGCAGCAAGCGCTATCGGACCCAAACATTCTTAAGAACTGAAAAAGAAAAAGCATGAAGAAATGAAAAAGTATCGTCAGAAAAAGAAAGAAAAAGCAGGCCTTTCATTACCAGGTCCCAAAATTGCTGAAATAAATCAGAAAAAGAAAGAAGCTGTGAAAAGAACCCAAGCATGGAGAATGCGCATCAAGATTAAGGACAGTACACAACAAGAATTAAGTATTTCAGATAATGATGAAAAGAGAAACGCTGAGTCACCTGAAGAATCGCCTAAAGTGTTACCTAAAGCAACTTTGTATAGACAATTAAACAAAGTTAAAGAAGTATTACCTCAAACACCAAGGAGTAAAGCTGTGATCATTAGAAAACTAATTGAATCTCCATCAACATCAAAAGTTCTCAGTAAGAAAAAGATAATTATGACACCAGATTGCAGAAAAAAACTTGAAATGACAGATACAGTTTTACAATCTGTGACAGAGAGCATTTCAGAAGTGAAAACAAGGAAAAAGGGTGAAAAGAAACATGCATACAACATTATCTGTGACTCAGTATTAAAGAAATATAAAAGGCACAGAATAAACAAGTATTTCAAAGTATCAGTTAAAGCTCGAAAACCCAGATCTACATGGTGGGAAAAGAAACAAAGACAAGAAATGGGCAATGCCCACAAACCAGGTTTTAAACCTAATTATTTGTAACCAAGGCTCTATTTGTATAATGAATACATGATGATCATCAATGCTGCAAAGGTGCCAGAGGTGATACATGCATACAAACACTCCCACTTAGATATATTATATATATATGGAACAACTATACAACAAGTTTGATGTCAATACACCCACGAATAGCGAAGATATTAAGTGGAAACTGATTTTTAAATTTTAAGTGACCTTGGACGGAACGAACCAAAAAGCAATCCCAAGCGAGATCTTCACATGTTCTTACTATACACCAAGTTTGATGTCAATATGACCACCAAATCTAAAGTAATTAGCCGGAGACCAAATTGCATTTTTTAGTAAAGGTGACCTTGACCTTTGACAAAACGATTCCAAAAGCGATCCCAAGCGAGCTCTCCACATGTTCTTACTATACACCAAGTTTGATGTCAATATGACCAACAAATTTAAAGTTATTCGCCGGAAACCAAATTGCTACTTTAAGTAATGGTGACCTTGACCTTTGGCGGAACGAGTCCAAAAGCAACCCCAAGCAAGCTCTCCACATTTTCTTACTATACACCAAGTTTGATGTCAATATGATCAACAAAACAAAAGTTATTCGCCGGGAACCAAATTTCTGTTTTTAGTAACAGTGACCTTGACCTTTGTCAGGCCGAACCCAAAAGTAATCGCAAGCGAGCTCTCCTCATGTTCTTACTGTACACCAAGTTTGATGTCAATATGTTCAAAGAAACTCAAGTAATTCGCCGGAAACCAAACTGCTATTTTTAGTAATGGTGACCTTGACCTTCGTCAGAACAGGTCCAAAAGCAATCCCAAGCAAGCTCTCCACATGTTCTTTCTGTACACCAAGTTTGATGTCAATATGATCAACGAAACTCAAGTTATTCGCCAGAAACCAAATTGCTAGTTTTAGTAACAGTGACCTTGACCTTTGTTGGACCGAACCCAAAAGCAATCCCAAGCGAGCTCTCCACATGTTCTTACTGTACACCAAGTTTGATGTCAATATGATCAATGTAACTCAAGTTATTCGCCAGAAACCAAATTTCTATTTTTAGTAACGGTGACCTTGACCTTTGTCGGACCGAACCCAAAAGCAATCCCAAGCGAGCTCTCCACATGTTCTTACTGTACACCAAGTTTGATGTCAATATGATCAATATAACTA
The DNA here is from genome assembly GCA_032209605.1 of Mactromeris polynyma. NCBI lineage: Eukaryota > Metazoa > Mollusca > Bivalvia > Venerida > Mactridae > Mactromeris > Mactromeris polynyma. Next base: position 7,129,285 of record JASFXZ010000003.1, on the reverse strand, counting down.
AAGTTATTCACCGGAAACCAAATTTCTATTTTAAGTAATGGTGACCTTGACCTTTGTCGGACCGAACCCAAAAGCAATCCCAAGCGAGCTCTCCACATGTTCTTACTATACACCAAGTTTGATGTCAATATGATCAATATAACTAAAGTTATTCGCCGGAAACCAAATTTCTATTTTAAGTAATGGTGACCTTGACCTTTGTCGGACCGAACCCAAAAGCAATCCTAAGCGAGCTCTCCACATGTTCTTACTGTACACCAAGTTTGATGTCAATATGATCAATGTAACTCAAGTTATTCGCCGGAAACCAAATTTCTATTTTTAGTAACAGTGACCTTGACCTTTGTCGGATCGAACCCAAAAGCAATCCCAAGCGAGCTCTCCATATGTTCTTACTGTACACCAAGTTTGGTTACAATATGATCAACAGAACTCAAGTTATTCGCCGGAAACCACCCAGTTTGACGCCCGCCTGCCCGCCCGCCCGCCCGCCCGCCCAACGACATCACCATTCTAATAACCTGGTTTTTTTCAAAAACCTGGTTAAAAAAGAAGAAGGGATGCACTTAACTCTTGCATAAAGGATTCTGTGAAGAGTTTTTTTCTGAGCCCAGAAATCAGTAGAGAGGTGCCAAACAAACAAAGAAATAAAGAAGCAAACACAGTGTCAAGAAGGGAATTCATCCTTGTTACAGGAGCAAAAAGGAATAGAGATGAAACAGATGTACAGACACTTGTAGGTACAAGAAAATTACATGCTGTAAAGTCAGTAGGCAAGGATTATGAACTGAGCACAAGAAACCTAAGCTGCTATTGTGAGCAATGCATGGAAGGTAGTGGAGTATGCAACTTCAGCAAACATGTTAATGCCTGGGAGATGCGGAAGTTAGCAGTCATCAATGACAATTCAAATCAGAAAAGAAAACAGACAAGCAAGCAAACGGAACAGAACATAGCAACAATAGAAAAGCTTCCTAAGAAAAGAAAGTCAACAGAAAGGCACAACACTACAGCAAAGAAGAGTAAAGTTCACAACGAAATACCTACTGAGAGAGAGAAACCAACAGAATCCCCAAAATACAACCCTGGTGACTTTGTAGCTGTTGGGCTAAAGCCAAAGAAGGGACCTCTCTGTGTGTACTTGGCAGAAGTAATGGACGTCTTTGACACAGATATCAGATTGAAATACATGAGAAAGTCAGGCAAAGTGTACATCTGGCCTGATAGAGAAGATTGTTCACAGGAACCGTTGGATGTAATCTTGTGTAGTGTACAAGCTCCAGAAATAGTCAGTGAAAGGGGTCATTTCAGATTCAGGGCAAATGATATGTTAAAGCTTAAAGCTGATCTTGAAAAAAATCATAAACATTTCTATTTTAAGTGAATATACTCAAGTATAAGAATTAAGCTCATCTGAAAAAAAGCACGAGCATTTTTACCTGATATGACATCCATGTAGTCTGTAACCAAATGCGGGATCACTAATATGCCTCTGTATGAGTAGGCATTTTGGGTCAGAACTTATTTCAATGACTATGATTTAATCTACAATCATTTACATTAAATATTTTACAGTTTTCCAACACTGTTCTATTTTAAACTTGACTATTCTGTTCACATTTTCATAATTTTAATGTGAAGTTTGGACATAGACTTGTTAAAATGCATTTGCACTATAATTCTAACCAATCAACAATCATTTGTTATAATATTCTAGTCAATGTTTTGATGTTGACTTGCTTTTGTATTGAATTTTGTCATGATTTAAATGATTAGATGCAACTGCATTGAAATGTTATATTTTGGTAGTGTCTGTAACCAAATGTATGTGTATTGTAATTCTACCTATTATGAAAATTTGTGATTCTTTAGGCCAGTATTGATGATTTTGTTTGTTTAAATGTTGTTCTCGGTGTTAGATAAATGCCTAGTTAACCTTCTGGTGGGTCTTTTATGAAAGTTAAACAAAAGTTTCTTGCTTTGTTCTTTTTTTGTCCGATACCTGCTTCATAAATGTTCTGAAATTTTTTGTTAAGATGTTTATCACTTTCAGTTAAGTTTTTTACTTTCAATGTTTATATCCTGTTATTGATATTACAGTGAAAATAATTAAAGTTTTGAAGTTTCTTTTTGTTTTTCTTGTATGTTATACACCTAGTGTAGTGTCTGTAACTTTTGTTATACCATAGGATGGAAATGGTAGATAAAAAAACAATGCATGCATGTTCACGAAAAACTAAACTTGATTTGCGTAGGGGATACCCTAAACTTTGTAATTAACTCCAAAGAAATATGGTATCTAAAAATTCAATTTTTTGAGTAAGTGAGACTACTTTCAGCACCAATACCGTGTTTCAGCCGAAGGTAAGTTCATTAGAACTTTTAGCCAGTACCATTCTGGCGGAAAGCAGAAAAGCAGAGTTGTAACTTGGTTGCATATTGCAATGTATGTGTATATCAGGACACCCCTACTATCTACCCAAATTCACAAAGTACGGCAGTGAGACAGCAAACATTGAGTTTTTAAGTGTGGACAAACATAGAACTACTAGTCCTAATACAGTACGACTGACCATAATTTAACAGCTTAACTGTTCAAACATGATACAATCATCAAACCATACACTAGAAATATTCTGTACAAAATCAACCCTTACAGTATGTTGTAGGTTTTATTTCAGTATTAAATCAATACTAAATCTGAAATATCTAAAATATATAGAGAACTTCCCAGAGCAATTATATTTGATTTCCAAAAGAAATCCCGAGTATCTGTGATGTCTCATTCTATCGCACTGGATAAAATCAACTACCGAAATTGAATAAAATCAATTTCGGAAATAACCAAATATTTGCATGGATTGATGTAAATTGGTGATTTCAAATAAATAAACTAAATCTTAAACCGCAAATTTTCATTTTGAAATTATAGGCAATTCACACAGAAAAAAATTATTTATTTATTGCCAACAATTTCAAAATAACAATATATAGTTCCACATCTACAATATTTACCTCCCTTTTTCTGAATTGTCGGCCATATTGATAGGCAAATATTCTTAAAGTTTATAGGGAATATAATGTAAACAATGATAGAGTAATCAGATATAAAAAAAAATCTTATTCATTATGCTCAAGTGGGCAGTTGGCTCAGTAAGTTGAAGAAAAAGTGGATGTCACTTACAAATTCTCTTTGTATTATATTAATTATCACATATTTGGAAATTACTCTTATAAGGGCTTATCAGTTTTGCCTATCAAAATGGCTGATGACTAAGAACAAGGGAGTTAAATATTGAAGAAATAGGAACTATCAATAACACAGCAAGATTGTTACCTCTGAGACCTGAGAACTCTGGCCAACATGAGACGTTTTTCCTCATTTTCAAACTTTAAGATACCTGGAACCTCAAATCTCTCTTTAATCCAGTCAGTCTGTTCTTTATTGTTGATAAACATAAACTCCACACCAATGTGGTTACAGTAGATGGTCTGAAATAAAGGTTTTAGACATTCTACTTGTATGAATGCAACTTTATCAACAAAATGATCATAGCATTCATTTTTGTATTAGAATTAACTACAGTGCAACCTCTCCAGAGCAGCCCACGAATGAGCAACAATCTCCCTTCAACATTCTTAATGTTTCCATGGCACAAATTCATTTAATTGATAACAAATATAACCTCTCTAGAGCAACAACTTCTCAACAACTGCCATAATCTGCATCTCCAAGAGTGTTGCTCTGAAGAGGTCACCACTGTACTTACAATTCACAACAGTAAATTGTGATTTTAAAAATTCATACTTGATTCAGACCTCTCCTAACGCAACTATCAATATTTTGCCCCAAGGAGGAACAGACGTCTGACCCAGGGGAATTAGACAATGTGTCATTTTTTGGGTCTAATTCAGCACCCTAGAGCCAAGCATTTTGTCCAAAACCACACAGTGAGAGATGTCTATTTCCCCACTTGAGGGACCTATTAAAATTCTAACCAAAGTCTATTTTAAGAGACCCATGGCCAAAATCATTTGACATGTCAAATTCCCATCGTTGAGAATCGTCTTCTGTCTAAAGTCCTGTGTATTCTCCACCACTGGGGCAAAACATTGATAAGAACTTGCATATTGCTAAGGTAAACAAGAGACGTTATTGGTAATCAACAAATGCATTCAAAGAGGAATGACTTTGTCTGACTTTTGAGGACCTCACTTCTGTGTGTGATGCATCTCATTATACAGAACAATGCAAGGCTCGAGATATTTTCTTAAAATTCAGTTGTCCCGGACTAGTGTACAGTCATTTGACTTGTCCAACATGGAAGGCTAGTTGTTCGAGCATAGAATAGGGTATGGACTAACAGTTTGAATAGGCATGCATAATAGACTTTCCCTGGACTAAGTCCAACTCAACTGTTGGTAGCCCAAATTGGCAATTAGACCTGTCCGGGACATCAGGCTAGTGGATTTCTAGAGCCCTGCAATGGTGCAGTTTCACTCATGAACCGTTTACACTATGTCAGACAGAACACAGACAAACAAGCAAACTAACATATATATAAAATGACAGTGAATTCATATACCGGTATGCATCCTTTCAGGGTTGAATGGAAATTAATCTACAATTTCAACAGGTGTGAGTCAAGACAAAAATATCTGTTGAAAAGTAAGTTTGAGTCTAATTACATGAAATTCAAGCTAGAATTACAAAACTTCTATTGACATTGATTCTTATAACTTATCTGGTAAAAATCTATCACCCAGTTACCTTCAATCTAGTGATAATTTCTTGCAGCGGCAGAGATTGCTCAGTACCACCAATGTACGTTGTATCAGGAAGTCTGAAGTCTCGACTCAAATCTTGCTCATCTACAAATATAACAAACATGTTGAGGTTTTCTGTCTGGTGTCAGTATTATCGTTTGAACCTAATTAGTTAAAATTTGTCATTAATGCAAAAAAAAGTTTCTGTCATTAAGTAAAGAATATCATTAAAAGCTATTTTTTTAACACAATTAGTTATAGTATTTTGATGGCATATTTTATCAACAACAAAACAGTCATTAGTAATGTTTAATATTGAGTAATTACAAAGTCCCTTGCAAATCATGATGGCCTTCATAGCCAAATGAAGTTTTGAAAAATTACATTCATTTTAATGATAACAAAGGCAGGTTATTTAGTTAATAAGCAAATTGAGGGTTCAACGCAAGACTATCCTAACTCCTATGTATTTATATAGGAGTTACAATAGTTTTGCACTGAACCTTCGAAATACGAATACAGCTGTTGGAACAGGCGAAACTGTTCATCACTCTTCTTTTTTAGAAGCACAATAGAAATGTTCTAATACGCCAGATTTGACTAAAGTTAACTTGAACAAAGTCACTACAACAGAATCTGAGGATATCTTTGCATCCATATACACAAACAAATTTCCTGTCGAACTATCTTAGAAATGAATAAAATATAACCACAGTACAAAGTACATACAGCGATACATGTTACGTTTTATCATGTTTATATTAGTCATTTCTATGTTAATAAGTTCTTATTATGACTGTATTCTAAATTTCAGAATTCAGTATACATTGTAACATGCACATGTAATTAGACGCAACGCTCACTTCTCATACAAATACGTATATGTTCTTACATAGGACGCATGAGCTTGCATAACCTCTAATAATTACTTTTTTGCAATGTTTTATGTTCTTTAATTATAATGTATACATATATCGTTCATGTTTCTTGTACACAAATCAAACTTTAATAAAATAATATGCATTAATATTATTAATCATTGTGGAATTAATTCTTATTAATACTGATGGAAAATATGACAATTTTACTAGAAATATACACTGAACAAATTTTCTAAACATCCATGTTAAATACAAATTTAATAAAAGGTTTTATATGCCGACTGAAATTTGGCATTCTAGTATTATACATAGATTTTCAAGTTTTGGCACGAGAATCACGTGTATTGTGTAGTAAGTGGTAAATTTCATTGCAATGCAATCCATGTTGTACGTCCAACACGAAAAAAAGAAAAAATGGCGAGAATGACCACTGAAGAACGCACCAGGGCCAATATGTTTTGTGTTATTGACCATATTTCTGGTTATCCGTCTGTTCAATAGGAGCAAATGTGTGCATTTGTTTCTGTTATTATATTTAGACGAAATACCAAATGGACCTTTAGAAATTTTGTTCAGTGTACATGTGCATGTCAACAGAAATAAAGCATCACATGCACTGTAATAACTGGAACAGTTTTGTACCCATGCAGGATTTCAACAACAACAGAAACAACAACCAGTGATGATCAAGTTGATCATGCCAGTATGAAACAGAGTATTTTACCCAAAACTCAACAACAAATGAAATGCAACAATAACATAAAGAACACAAACATTTAACACTACAGGGAAAAAATGCAGCACTGACAATATGAAGGGGGTGGGGTATTCAAGGTATACCAGCTACAATATACTACACTGTACGTAACATGTACACAACCACAATACACTAAGCTACAATCCAACCATTGGCATCCTTCAAAAAAAGCATGAAAACACTATGTGCAAACAAACACAGTATAATTGCAGATGTATCGCCATGACAACACAGAACTTTCAAGGTTGAGATCAGTTTCAAGGTGATATTTTCAGAATCACGCAAAAAATGTAATATATTTGTAGGATTACAGTTGGACTAAACAGACCATGATGTTATTATCAAGAACTTTATAGTGAAAGAATCCCAGATGCACAACCGAACATTATTACTGGAACAAGATGACTACATGTATAGAATACAACCAGCCAGTTGATAACAGACTCATGTAATGTGTTGTTCAAAATACTGTTCTTCTGATTGGGTATCTGTTGCGAACATTAGAGTGTGAGATGATAATATAATGGGGAATTTTAGTAACTGGGACTGATCTCAAAATGCAGTTTTGTGAATCAATGTCAACACTACACTACCACAGTTGCTCTGTCAAAGTTTGAAGCCAATTCAAACCAAACAGTGTTTCGTTCACCCATGTAATGAATGCAAACAGTATTTTTAATCATGCACTTTAATACCAAACTAAACAACTACTGTTTGTTGCATATATGGTTATATGCAGATTCACATACAAAATGTTTCCAGAATTGTATCAAGACTATTGAACAAACACAGTATATTACATTCAAACAAATGGTTTGGAGTTTACAGCTGTGGTTTGTCATTGATTACTCATTTCGAAATTTTAGTAGAATTTATCGTCACGATATTGACAGAACAGCTTGGACATAATTATGAAGGTACTATGAAACATTATGCAACACAACAAGGCAACTCTCATGTATAACAATAATATTGCTTAAAACAGCACTCCATACAAATTAGGGCTGCATATTGGTACGATTTATCAATATAATACAAAAAACATTTTGTATCGATACAAAGTAGTTGATATTCGATGTATCATTTATGATATAAACACTATGAAGTCTTATGACAGTGAAAGCCTAAATATTTGACTGCAAGGTGACAAAACCAAATTATGTCTTCATTTGCTCACATTAATTCTATAAATTACTTATTATCTGCATTTTTCGATATGGAAACGTTTGATTCCATATAGAGATCAAACAAAAAATACCCGTAGTTGATAAATATCCAGTAAGCAGCCCTAGTACACATGATGTGATAATGGTTAATTATGCTGTGTGTGTCAATCTGAAGCCTTAGCCAAGATCATTAAAATCCAAATTAATACATGTATTAAAGTATTTGTCAAACGAAGCTGACTCTCGTTCACTGGAAACTTGGTTCCTCAAATAGCTTGCTGTGTTGAACTGATTTTGCCGTCCCAAATAAATTTCAGGTTTGCGTAAATTCTATATAATTTGACTGTCATTGGTTCGAAGCTGAAAGCCCCATACTCTCTTACCCCTTTAAATGTCCTGTAAAGATATAAATCTAAGTGGTCCTCCCGAAACCACTGGGTTGGGACACAGATATATACTACAACTCACACCTATAGGTCAGAAAATATACAAGCTTTAAAGATTTGTTTGCCATATTTTGCCAATAAATAAGTAACGGTATGCTATTAAGGCATTTCTCTATGGCATAAAATGAATTTTGAATGAAATATCACTGTTCACAATTTTTCAGTTTTTGATTTTTTTCAGAATCAAGAAAATTAACTCCCACACATACCATGCATGCAAAAAAAATTCACATAAAAGGTAAATCGTAAGAAATCCAAACTGATAACATTCTTATAAACGATCAGGATATTGTCTGACAAATATTTGAATACATGTATCAATATCAAACGTCTCCTCTGAAAGCGGGTACTTACTAATGATATGATTATGAGCTGGATGAAAAAAGAAATTCTCATTAAAATAAATCATGCACTACTTTATAACAGGCATACATATCAGGATTCAGGCATAAATATCAGGATTCAACCACTGGAAAGGTATTTCTGTACCAAAGAATTCATAGATAAAACGGTATTATTTAATCATTTTAAATTTGAATTTTAGTGGATTAATTAATATACTGAAGAAGCAACTAATTACCCCCTTACAAAAAATTTATCATTCTTGCAATATTTGAACATATACTCAGTACATTTAAAAAGGCACAATTCTTAACAACCATACTCCATAAAATTATCTTATTACTTTTGAAACTCATTTTTTATGAAAATACTCGTCGATTGTCATGCAATTTAGCACACATGTTGTGTACACATGCAATAATATCGTGTCAAGTTCGCATTTTGACAATTTAGAAATCCCACATTATGCGTTATTAAAGGTACTGAATATATAACAACAACTTTACTGAAATACGGAAAATCCATAAATTGATAATCTATCTCAGTTTTAATAATTTTTTGTCTACTCAGTAGTGGAATCCTGGACACAACAGATAACAATAGCTGGTTGTAAAACACATATTAACCATCCCTGATGATCTGTCAAAAGTACTATAAAGTTTGATGTCTGTTGGCCTGAAGGGTTTTCCAGTTATTTTTACTGAAAATCATTATCAAGGTCACAATGACCTTGCCCTTTGGTGACCTTGAACTTTGGTCCACTAACCACCAAAACGACTGAGTTCACCTACTGCTCTATGAAGTTTGATTGCAGCAGGCCCCAGTGTTCTCCTATTTTAAATTGGAAAACCAATCAGATTACCAAAAGACAGACTGACGTGAACAAAACAATGTACATGAGAATAAAACGCATGAAAACAAGCAAAATCATTACTCAGCAATGTTTCAGTAGATGAATCATAGAAACATTAATCAAGTAGAAATGTAATACAATGAGTACGGCAGACTGCACTGGTAAGACATTAGATACCCAAACATAGCATAGAAGCAGATGGAGTGCATATTTTATACCTCCAAAAATGAGTATGAAATAAAGCATTTAAATCATGCATCTGAAGTTAAAATGTTATCTCTTGTTCCTATTTGTCATTGTTAATTGTATCTTTTCCCATTTACAAAGTATGACTGATCACCAGACAGAATCAATTACATCAAATAATTAATCAGGAGTTGAAAACTTGAGACTTTCATAATTGGCAAGGGGAGATAAAGTTTGATATTTAAAGCCACAATGCTAGGTTCTCTGCCCTTTCTCCAAAACTCTTCCTTTGTGGAGTAGACAAAGTCAAAAAGATAACCTATAGGCTACACACACTCACTAACTCCAAAAAGGATTGTCACACAATGTCACTCTGACAATACTCTTTGTTATCTACAATATACATGTATATTAGAGATTTAAGGCTAATATACGTATATTAGAGATTTAAGGCTAATGAATATGTGCCTTATTGCTTTAAGATTTTACAAAACATGGAATATTCCAAATTTACTTGAATGCATTACGGGTAATCAATCACAATGAAGGATTATATACTTTGGAACTATAATCAAATTTAGACGCAAAAAAGTACTACTTATTTACAACTACATAACATTAATTAAGTGTATTATGGAAGACATTGTAATATTTAAAAAAAAAATATGAATATTATTTATCATGATTTATAAATAATTCATCATTTACATTGAAACATTGAATGCAAGTTTGCCTACTGGAGCAGAAATATCTCCTCATTTTTCAATTAATTACAACAATGCATTAGTAATTAATCATAAAACAATAAGTTAGATTTAGTGATGTGATAAACTGGTAACAAATTTAACTTGAACTGTTGCCTAATTTACCCCCGCCTATACATTTATGTCATGTACATGAACTATTCAGTCAGACACAATTATCGTAACATTTTAGGGGTGGATTGGGAAGTATTTATTAAAGAAGTTATCATCTGGTAGGGAATTAGTTTTATTGCAATGTATGGAAAATCACCTTTAACCTTTTCAGTGTGGACCATGAAACTGAAATGTGCCCACAAGGAGTTGCATCCACAAAATTGTGGACAGGCAGACAGACGGACGGACGGACGGACAGACAAGCTTATTCCAGTATACCCACTTACAACTTTGTTTAGTGGGGGTTATAAATGCTTAAATTGTGCATGATCAACTTTTCTAATTATCAATTTAGTGAGTTCTACACACAAAGTAACATTCATAACACTAAATGATTGCATATAACAATCTATTCAATAAAATAATTATGTTAAATCTACATCAAGTAAACATTATTCCGTATCTAAGAGATACACAGATCATGGCTTAAATCGTGTATGATCGAATTTTATCAATATCAATACACATGTAGTGAGTTTCTTTACACGAACATTCCTATGTTATATTTTTCAAAAGTAAATGACCCGCATTTTACTACTAATCGATCATGTGGATATTTTTATTCGATATTGACAGTCAGGCAGAGATTTATGTAGAGACCTAACAACTATTAAAACTCATTCACTGTATTGTTACAATGAACAGAAATATTTCTGAAGACACAATCTACAAACTGATCCACATTATTTGCAACAATTACATATTACAAATGTCCAGTGAAAATTTGTCCTAAAGGGGAACAAGATATCTGACAACGATTTGCTGAACCGTACTAAATAGTTAAAGCAGTTAATCTATTTACTCATAAAGCAAATTTAAATATCAATAACAAAACAATGGAAAATTACCTGCCTAAGCAAAACGTGATTTGATTTATAATGACAGCGCGCTAAGCCTTTTCGAGGTCAGACGTCTTAGCACTCAAATTACACTTTGCTTGCACCGTTATTCATAGCTTACTAAAAATAAGATTTGATTACGCATTCAGCATGAATACTACAATATTGATATTAATATTTCAACAAAAAGCATCCAGAAGATAAATTTATATCATTTACATTTGTGAGAAATCTTCAATAGGCTAAAAGTTTAAGTTTAACAGATCCAAAAAGGAACCTGTACATCTATAATAACGATTTATGTACTTAACATTGATATTCAATACAGGTTTTACATCTATTAAATTATATGTAGGTAATTAAATGTTGTGATACAGGTTTTACGTAAGTAATAAATGTTTTGAGATTACAGGAAAAAATAAATCCCATCTGATAAATAAATAATTAAAAAATTTTACGGAAGATTTTCCGATTTTCCATGTTAAACCATTTCATGAAATTTAAGCAACAATGGAACTAAATTGTCAACGAACTGTGAACAGTGCTTTTGCTTTTTTACATTTTGTTGAGTATATTATGCAGTAACTATGCATACCAGTCAATTTACCTAACCTAATGTTCTTGGGTTACCAATCAGGACTTAACTGTATCTGCAAGTAACAGACAATGTCCCCACAGGAAAAGATGGAGGATAAATGACTTTGAATGTACAGTGAAACTTGTCTAAACCGAATCCCCTTCAGGACCGGGTCAATCGTTTGGTTTTCACAGGTGTTCGGTTTTTCTGGGACGTTTAAAGTTTGTTCATGTATCGACTCTTGGGTACGTATTTCCGGTGTCTTAAGGTGTATTTTGCATACATTGTTCGCTTTTGTACAGAAATAACTTGTTTGCTTGTTTTCATTTTTCACAGAGGGCGGTATTCTCAGGTATTTTTAACAAAAACCAAAAATATCGAGACCGATAAAAGTGTTCGGTTTAGACAAGTTTCACTGTATAATCTTCAGTCATATTGTCATGGAAAACATATCCTTGACAAGAGTTCGAACTGGAACAAACAGATGGAGAATTGAGTGCTCCTCTAACTGGGCCAACAATATAATGAGGAACAATTTGAACTGTTGAGACTAGAAGTTGTACCAATTACCCATGAGTGGAAAGTTAAAAAAAAAAAGGACAATATATGCGTCACAGAGGACTAAAACCACAGACATAGCAGTCTGCATCAGTTAGAATTGATCTAATCACCATTTCAATGAATATCAAGTACCGTATATCAAGACTTGGCAGACTGTTATCCAGGGATTTTGTGGCAATACCACACACTCACCAATATCAGAAATTATCACGAAAGCAAAATGCAAATACTTGACATACAATATATATTGCCTCCAATGGAGAAGTCAATCTATTGTGAATGTTCTAGAAATAGGAAACCTTGCAGAGTTAGAAGCATTTCAACACAACATTCAATTGTCAACAGCAACAATGCCTCCGACATTCATAGTAACTCCTAGCCTTGCGAGTGTTGGAATAGAAAGATGGACTCTTAGTGGCTAACAAACTTTATTGATTCCTTTTATGAATATTTTGCTCTTGACGAGAAGGAGAATAGAACTTATTCCAACAATAGTTAGAGCTTTCTGATTTCAAATAAGAAACTGAATGGAGATTCATTCCCAAAAGGAGATGCTTTCTCATCATGTTTATGACATACTGAAACATAGAAGAATTCTTACAATCAAAGCTTAGATACACCTCGCACACATGCATATATTGCATTTTATAACAGTAAATCACATTATTTTTTCGGTGAGGTAGTATCACATGCAATTTTTGTTTTAGAAAAAAAATTACTATAACAGATGAGTATGAAAGTGAAATAACAACTGAACAATTGTCACCAAACCATATTACAGATCTCACAATAACAATGTGCAAACCATGTTAGCATATCCATGTTATAAGGATGGAATATCTTACCAAAAGTGCTCGGCTCCAGATTTTCCATCGAAGGTTTATTGATACTTAACGGATCTAAGTCGGCCGAGTGATGACCGCGTAACTATGCAGATGAAAAACATGTAACAAAAATTATACTCAAACATTCATTCAATAAGTTTCAACCCCGGATATGCAAAAACATTACACCAGGGAGGTTGTGCACACATTTTCAATCAAGAAATGCAGCTTTATGCATCAAGTTATCACTGTTATTCAAAGGTGCACATCTCTGATGTCAACTTCTGTGGCAACTAAAACCACCAACAGTATAGGCCACATATATAAATGTAAGACGAAAACTAGATCGAGTATTTGATGCAAATATTTTACAAAAAATCCAAACTGAAAAATGTACTTTTTGTATTAATAGGCATTATCAGAAAGCAATTAAGCCAAAGTTACAAAAAATACAATTTGTGTTCCATTTTCATCTAAATAATGCTTCCAACTCCAAATGAATTTTTTCTAATAAATCTTATACAACAATATATGGACCAGTACTGTTGGTTCAAATGCAAAGATATAAAACTAAATATCTAACTATCAGAAGCTACAAATGCAGAGTGGTTATCTGAAAAGCAAAAGAATCTCAAGTGAGTAAGCAGAAATTTTTTATTCTGAACATTGCTGGAAGATAGAAAAAAAAATCTGAAATTTTAAGGCGATCAGAGACCAATTGCACTGAAATTATGATAGATTTGCATTCTATAAAAGAAACAAAGATAACTTATTTTAAACTGTAAAAGAATTAATATATAGTTATTATTAGTGTTGCTAAAACCCCACCATCACCGACCTTACCCAGAAATTACCTGAAAACAACCAGGATAGATACAATTGAGGCCAGAAATAATATTTGGCTCATACAGTGCACAGCTCATAATAGTGTGAAACGGAGCCAATGTGGTAATTACTACATTTTCTGTCCTATCTAATATATCTACATCATTATGCTATGTTAGATTACATGACTATGTAGTGGACATCACATGTTAGTTCTTCACATGCATAACACACATTAATCTACTATAACAATTTAATTAATCTATCAACAGGGGAGGAAACTCTATTTTGCAGCAATATGACACTACATGTACTAGAACTGTCCCTAAACCTGACACAACAACTAACAAACATGTAAACTTCACACAAACACAAACAAACAAACACAAACGTAATCGAGCCCTTAGGTTAAGTTTCATGGGAGTTAGGCCCACTTCACCTACCTAGTGAGTAGTTGGAAAGTACTAGTTCCGAAGGAACTTTTGAATCCAGGTCTGCAGCGCCTATACCCAGTGGATCTAACGAAGCAATATTGTGTCCACGAGTCTAAAAAAAGAGTTTGAATGTTATTCTGGTGTACAACTTCACAACATACTTTTTAATTAAATATCAAAGAAACACAGAAAGCATCCCAATACCTTGATCTTCACACAAGAATAGAATTTTTTTATTACACTAAAAAATATAAATTCTAAGAAAATTGTGCCGGGTACCTGTTTGGCCATTATTGGGGCTGTTAACGGGTACCATTCCCTACTTAAATACAGTAAAATCTCATCGTTCTCCCATTTGCGAGTATGAGTTTCAATCCCCAAAGGCTGTTTAGTGCCTTGCACACAGTAGAGTAACTAACGTGACAGACTTTGAAAACAAGCATTCCTTTCTGTTGTCTACTCTGTAGGAGGTTGGGCTGACAAATGTGGGCGGAGTCATGAGGTGGGACAAAGAAGCCAGTGAAGAAAGCTTGCATGTAATGGAAAGCACAAGCCACAGCCTTATAAATATAGGAAAAATTTGATAAATCATAGCAAGAATTTTTGTCTTCATGTACCATAATGCTTACAGTAAAGACTTTTTAGTGAAAGGAATAAAAAAACAATGTAACAAAGTACAATGAATAATTTAAATGATATTCTAAACTTGACAATATACCAATAAATTTATCACTGAACAAGAGATGAAAATTAATATTTTTATATTTTTGGAGATTTGGGTTTAAGCATTGATTTATGGGGTAGGTAAATAAATGTGTTTCCTAAACAAAATACAAACCATAGTATGATTTCTAGGTCAGGGGAGCCAGTGTACTATATATCTAACTCAAGCCATTTGATTTGTTGTTTACACAACACAGAAATTGGAGAAGTTTCAAACTGTACTATACAAAATTTAATGTAATCAAAATGAGACAGAGCACTTGTAGTGAATTAAAATTTCAGTCATCAATAAGAAGCAAAGTTTAAATTTTATTTATACAAATTTAGGTATAATAGCTTGGGGTATACCGATAAATGTGTTTGCATTCAGTACAGCATTTTATCTAAACATGCAAAATACATGAACAGTTAAGCTAGCAATCTTCCTTACATTTAAAGAATGTGCAAAATTGTTAAAATTACGACTACTGGCACAAGAAATAAAATAAAACTTATTTCTAAACTAAATACAAAAAATGTATGCAGTTCTGAACGTGAATGAATACATTTGTATCTAGAAATACAATAATTATGAATGTGCAAAGTCCAAGACATAAATCATTTAAGTAATGAATTCGAAGAAATGCTCTCATTCAACGTAAAATATCTAAATATAGTAACAATATATTTCATCATGAAAGCACACCACACTGCCACAAGATTTTGTATATAATAAAATTATAAATAGACACATGTCACTTTGTGTCATAATAAAACGTATGAGGAAGAGTTTAAACATGAATTATTGCACGGTCATCAACAGTTTGAAGCAAGCATTTCATAAATCAGTAAAATGAGGAAGTTTTTAACCAGGACACTGAAAATTTATCAGGTGATAGAAATTTTGTCACAGTAAAAATATGAGGAAGTATTCACAGGCAGTAAGATCAACTGCCATTCAACAGTCTTCTACAAAATCCGAGAGTTAAACGCAAGACTTGTAACTCAATGTTTTCGTATACAAGTTGCAATAGTCTTGCACTGAACCTTCGACAAATTATTTTAATGTAAACAGTGACTACCAGACTTAACCAGCATCCAGTACTAACCTATTTATATGCCAAAGAACTGCCAACTTGAAAATATAAATCTGAAGGAAGGGACCACTGACTTTAGTTGCATAATTTTCTTTAAAATCATCAGAGATTTTCATGAAATGCATACAAAATCCTAACTTATACAGACATTAACAGGGGTGTCACTAATTTTTGAATCAGCAGGGAAATCATCGAAAGTAGGCGGGGTCTGGGGGTACTCCCCTTAATTATGATCACTGAAAAGAAAGGAGCCGGTTGATGATGCTTAAGTTACTGGGTAATTTTTCCGGCTACCAGCTCTTATTGACACCCCTGCATTAAGTATCATTTTTAAATGATTTTGTGTCTCTAGCCCAACTGATGAATAAGATAATACTTTCAGAGTTTTGTCATCAAGAATTTGACGTATAAATTCATTTACCTTAAATAACCTTTCATGGGCAGTGACCCAACAATGATAAGCTTAAGCATTCATCAAATAAATGGTTACTATCAAAGTGACCTATATTACATTTGTACTCAGTAAACCAGGCTAGTGGACTGTTGAGAGTATGTGACCTCTACGGAATAAATGACACAATCATAATATTATCTTCACATAAAGAGTCTAGTGGGACAGAGTACTACTTACATCTAGTAATGTAATACTTCTCCTATACATGTATCACTAATATAGGTATTTAAGGAAGGGTGTGAAATAGTATGAATGTACTAATGCATGACCTCAACTTGCTGTATGTGACGTCAAATCGAATGTATGTACATTCTGATGAAATCAAGGTATTTTGCTATGTACTGAATGTAAACAATGACAATTTTCAACTTGCGCATATCATTTTTTACTCATCCAAGGCCTTTAGCAAGTAAACTATGTAAAAAAATGGATAGCTTTAATTTCTGTTTAGATTTCAGATTATGCTTTACCTTTCAATACTTAAACTGTAAAGATGAAAATGAATAAGAATGATGAGAAAGAAACACATTAGAGGGAAAGTCCCTACCAAATATACATAATAAATATATAATTTATGTAAACAATATAACATTACACCATATATATATATTTGTAATGAAGATTTAAGGCAACATTTTATATTCAAGGACTGCCAAACAGTTCATGCAGTAAATTATATACTGGTCTGTACAGACTCCCCTTTGACTATGGACTGTATGTTGACAAAGTTATTCTATAGACAGAAATAGTGTTCATAAAATTCATTCTCGTGAAGTACGTAAATTCATTCAGTATAATAATTGAACTATGGCTTGGGTGTAGATTTAAGCATAACATTCCCTCTGTATAATTATATGCCAGTATTAATTCTATGTCATTTATAAATACTCTTGCCTCTACCAGTACGTTTACACAGAAATAACAGCATCGAAATTGCTTAATTTTCACAGCAGTTATTTTTGATAAGGATACTTAAAACCTAGGGCGAACTAAGAATTGAAGCATCTGCGAGGAAAGCTTGCGAGCAATCATTGAAATTATGTAAGCATCAGCAGCATCATCAGCAGCATGTCACAAGAGCAGAACTTCATTCAGGAATATTACTTTTTCTAGCTACGAGTGTCAAAAATAGAATTTCCGTCAAAGGCTTCAACGTTGACAATTCTTTGTGACCAATTAAATGCAAGTTAACTTGTCATACAACTGTTGTAAACCTAGCATACACATAAAACATCAAGGACAGGCCTATTCATCTGAAGTAAACAAACACACTTGCTCAAAATATCTACAAATCAGGAAAATACATGAATTTTACCTCACATAGTAAACTTTGAAACACAGACATCATCCAGACATGACAATTACATTCTGCCTAAACATCTAATATATGAAGGTCTTAATTTATACTGACAGTGTAAGCTTGATCAACACTTTGAATACAGGGGAGAAAATGTTCAGTCATATAACAGTCTCTAATATCCTTTTAAGATATTTTTCAAACAAGAACACAGATAATATGAAGATATTTTGTTTCAAAATAGTTTAATTTCTTTAATCAGAAAACCCTATACCTTTTCAGCTTCGAATAACAGCTGACCTAAATAGGGAAGTACAGACTTAGTCCTAAACATTTGTTATAAGGGCTAGGGGTCCCAACAAGAAAACATTCGCATTTTTGCTAACAAGGTCAGGTCTCCACTTCTACATTAAATTTTCACCTTCATTAATCAAGAATCTTTTGACTGGTCAAGATGGGCTACAAGACATAATTCCAGATTGGTCAAGATAACTTATAAGACAAAAGACATTGTTCCAGACCAGTCCAGATGGGCTAAAAACCTAGTTCCAACCTGGTCCCATCGCTGATAACTCTGTTGTACAGTTTTGTACAATGTGCCATCTTGTCAGCTTCGTGAAACCTGGGAGGTGACTTGAATACAAGATAATAAGTGCATACCATATATCTGCTTGGCATATTCATATCAAATAAAACATTCCCAAGGTTATGAAACAACAACTTTGATTTTCATGTTCAAACAAGGTTCTCCGTTTCTTTCAATACAAAAACATTAGGTCCATTAATATCCAGTGCTCCATAAAAGCTGTGACAGAAATACTAAGAATGTTTGTGAGTCTTTGTTTATCTCCTGAATTGTATTGTAAGACAAATTTTGCACAGACCACAAGTTGCAAACTCACACATGAAGAACCTCATAAAATTCATATGATATTTCAGGTAACATATTTCTAAGGAAATAGACTAGGACAAAATAAGAATTAACTAGGAAAACTCAACTTGCATTTCATAACCTTGAGATACCAGTAAGGTGGAAAATCAACTTATTCACAGTTAGTACAAAAAGTTATAAGTTTATCTATAGAATTATATACTCAACGACACTTCTAAGTCCACACTTCGATTTTCATGGCTAACTTCGACATTTGTTGGAGTATTTCGACCAGCAGCAGTAAAACTGTCACGGTTGAGCAGATTCGTATCCAATTGTTATTTTTGTTATGTTTTCATATAATAAAATATTTTGTTAAGATTGTGACCAGGTTTTATATAAAAATACTCCAACAAATGTCGAAGTTAGCCATGAAAATTGAAGTGTGGACTTAGAAGTGTCGTTGAGTATATATATGATTTTGAAATATCTGTATATAGGAATCTGGAATCTAACTGTGAACAAATCTTTTATTGTCAGACAGAGTTGTGGTTTTGTAACGAAAAAGGTTAAATTTTGACGATAAAGCAGTCAAAACAACAAAATGATTCATGCTTTCTTCAAAACTTTCTCTAAACAATCACACCTCTGTCTAGCATTTTATATCAAAGTCAACATCTGAGACAAATTCAATCAATAGAAATGGCTACACAAAATACACCATGTATTTCATTTTGAACAACATACATCACAGAATTTCTTCAGACTCAGACATGAAGCTCACAAGGAGAAACATTGACTATGTAAAAAAGGAGGAATATATACTTAACACCATTAAAAACGCCACCAAAAATTGAGCATATAGATAAAATGACATTACATAGACTAAACTTATTCTTTATTTCTCAAACATAATTTCATAAAACTAATCAATAAGGAAATAAAAACAGTTGGTCTAGAGTTTAATAAAGTTTTGAACAAGAATTAACACATAGATGACTGTAACATGCTTTTGACAGTTGGTTCTACAAAATGACGCCTAGATCAAATAGTTGCGTTTTTAATGGTGTCAAGTATATGTATCACGTCTACTGAATTAGAAATGCATTTATGACCACTCAATTAAAATTAATAGGAAAAATCATATACAAGTTTTTTTCATTGTATAATATTTGAATACTTGCGTTTTTTATGAAATAAGAAAGATATACTTGTACTTTATATTACACTTTGCCAGCAACTTTTTTATTATTCTGTTTATTTGTGACATTTCTACTTTATTCAAAATCTCTCAGATAAAGTCAAGACAAAATAGTGAGAGTGATCAATTTGAATATAATTTATAATGCAGTGAATCTTTGCAGCGACCAAGATAACAGCACCTGTTAAAAGCAATTTGAATTATATCAAGCACCTGCAATATATATATATACATATATTACAGAAAAAGCATTTTAAAAGTTATTTCAGTAAACTGATTATGACCGAATCATATATATATATACAAATCTTAATTAAATAGTTAAGAAGAAGATTTAATTTGATCTTAAGCAACATAATATCAAGTACAACAAAATGCAACTCTTGTCTCAAATTTGTAAGTTATAATATGTACATTCTTAAAGGACATGTACATAAAGTAGACAATAGATGGTATATATTGGTAAATTATGAAATATAAATAAATTTAAATTGTAGTTAAAATCAGTTAAATGAAAAAATAGGATTAGTACCTGAAACGATCGAATAATACTCTGTACAGAAAGATGGTCCTCGATCATCTGATCTGAGGCAGACTGGGTTGTTGTAAGCTGCGTCGACTGGGCCCCTGCTGTAGGTATAGGTGCGGCCACTCCCGATGATGCCAATGTTGGGGGTCGAACATACGCCGTGCCAGGTGCAGCACCTTGTGTGATTTGTCGGAAATATGAATCCCAAGACTATAATCATGAAATTAAAAGGGAAATTATAATGTGTACTACTAAAGAAACACAATTTCTACTGGAAAGAGCAAGTGTTGGTTATTATTGAAAAATATTTTGAGCAAAATGCTATAAAATTCTAAGCCCATTATCAACATTGTAAAATCAAATGAGAAATTACAGGAGCATTAACAGGTAGGTTAATGCTTAAATTGTCAATGTTAATACAATAATCTTTTTACAAGACAAAAGGATGAAAATCCACTCAAGAATTTTCACAATATACATGTCAAATTTACCTTTACAAATTGTCTGCACCAAAAATAGAATTAGATCTACATTAGGTAATACAATGTAATAGTACTTATAAGATAAAGAGCTTTGGGTGTATTTTATATCAACAAAAGACACAAAATGCAGAAGTTTAAAAGTATATAACAGGACACATATATTATTTGCATTGAATCTGCAGTAAACTTTATATTTCTTACATGTAATGCTGTCTAAGATTAAACTACAGAAGTTTGGGTCTTTTCTACAGTATTATATAAAACTTCATAATACATGATAATATTGCATTGAAATGAAAGCCTACTGTTATACTAATAATGAATAATCCTATTATCTTTCATTTTGACATTTGCAATCCCTAAGGCAAACTTGTACACCTATCATGGCATGATTTACAAATATGTCTCCCTAACAACAAAATCCAAAAAGCCCGAGGGATATTGCAAAAGTGTATACCATTTACGACAAAGCAATCAAAGTAAGAGTCAAGTACAAACAAGAATTTGGATATAATATTGACATAAAGATGACAAAAATGGACTCGTCATTTCTGGTCACAACTATATAAATTTTAACAACATGACACAAATCTCAGTTTGATTATTAAGCTAGACTCTAGATGGAATACAAAATTGGCAGACCACTGTGATTACATCATAAAGATCTATGACAGAGCAGACTCCTGTCTTTTTTGGCCACAATTATTTAATTTGCAATAGCATGATATCATTTATAAACCCCAAACTGATAATTAAACATAACCGTCTAAATAGGCTAAATCAATTGGCAGACCACTATAAGTTTATACCAAGATAAGTTTATCAACAAATCAAATAGTAGACATTGTCTGCAAATATGCGTAATAGGTTCACAACTAACTGATTAAATGTCAAGCAATATCAACAGCAAATTTAACTACATATTCCTGGAGGTGCCAAAAGAACTGTTCAATCATGTATGCCAAATTAATATACTTTAATTATGTCTGAACGAACATTTTATTCCATCTGATTATAAAAAGACAATCCAGCTATAATAAAAAAGAAAACAAAGTCACAGAGACTCGAAATTATTGGCACATTTTTAAACATACCACACAAATATCTAACAATAAATGGCTGTGTGAATCATGTCGGCAATGAAACCTTAGTTAAAACATATTTATTTCACATCAATTGTAAAACAAGTTCTTACAGTTTAAATTATTAAATCACTTTCATTGACTGCTGCCTGGGTTATTATGTTACTACCCAGTACGTCTTGAGCCAAATTCAGACCTTGTTGACTTTTTTATCAAACTCATTCAAAGCGGGGCTTGAACTTACAACTTATGGATCAGGAGTTAGGCACTCTATATAAGATCATGAAATCAAAGCTGCATGAATACAAATAATAGTCAGGGAATTATTCAGTAAGAAATTAAATAACAATTAACATACATCTAACCAATACGAATAAATAAGTTTTCCAAAGAATACGTAATCACCGAATTGTGCTATAACAGTTAGTGAACTTTTTGGCAACACTTAGCGACTATATCACAACAACAACTTGATTCTTATCCTCAACTTCAAATAACATTTTCACTACTTTAACTCACTTTATGAACACTGGTAGGATCATTTTGCCAAGCTGCATACATCTCTTCCACATACACAGATGAACTTCCACTGAGGAAAGGTTCTGCAGCAGCCATTGTAGCATAATTCCTGTTGGTCTTCTTCGATCCCGCTTGAGATGAACACGTCCGACATGACAGCTTATAGCCCTCTACCATCCGCAACCGGGAGTAAGTCAATAAAGTCTTAGCACGAAACATTTTTCTCAGAACGTTCTTATGCAATAATAATGTCTTCTGTTATGACACAAACGCCAATCACAAACTTGAGCCAGTGTTACTAACTTTTGATGCAAACAAAATGTATCCTTGTGACCTTGTCCTTGGTTTGACAAGCAATAACCTTTCAATCAGGACACACAGCTGTTTACGAAAGTAAATTTGAATACACCTCCGGAATTGATTGATTTAACACAATTTCAGTCGCCACGTGAAATCAGAAACGATGGGTGTGAGGAAAGGTCTTTGATATGGGGACACCTAGGAGATTCCCACTTTTACTTGATAACGAAAACACAAAATGGCGTCAGCTCTGAAACGATACGAAAACATACCATTATATCATAAATTAAAGAAGCATGCGACGAATCATTGATGTATTTCATTAAATATATTCTTTACTTTGGAAATCAAACCGAAAACAAGTCAACATCATATACAACAAAGTCAAATTAGTAACACTGTTTACCTTGCTTGTGTCAAGGCAGAGTCGAGCGGTAGTATAATATGACGTCACACCGGTAAATATATATAACACGAGTTTTGATTGGTTTAAAACGGGGAGAACCCAAGCACGTTGGATAAAATAGGTGCAGATCAAGGACTGCAGCGCTGTAGACGTCGGCGCTCATTTTCAACAAACTCACATGTGTGAGTGTGATGACAATCATAAAACATTCATTAATTGAATTGTACATTGGGAAATTTCTACAGTCTGTGTTAATTCGTGTCTAAACATATCTTAGCTATAAAATTCTGCAATGATAGAATCATGAATATCTGTTTTCATTTGTCTTCTTCGCCAGGCACTACTTGCTTATGAAAATAATTATTCTATCATTGCAGATTATTGTAGCTATAAAGATATAAGCTATGTTTGTGAACATTTTAAAATAAATAAATAAGAATATTTATTAAATCACTAATACCACGGACACATAAACCCTATGACTGTGGTAATACAGCCCTTGGATTTCCATTTCATTCCATGATTTTCACGATCTTTGATCCGTCAAATGTTGAAAACAATTAAGACTGAACAAATTACATACACTCTTTTACAAAAACAACAACAGTTGTTTGTATTAAATTCATAAAGAGTCTCTTTTTAAAAGTAAGTCAAAACACCTACATGAAAAGATGAAAAGAAAGAATATGAATATTATTTAGATACTGCATTAATTCATGAGCTCGATTGTGCATCGTCTGCGATATGCAGGTAAATATGATTATGATACTCATTAAGAGCATACTTTTATGACTACTTCTAAACAATTGTCATTCAATTTCAATATTGTACATCTTCGCATAGACCCCACTGGAAATAAACGTTTAGCTTAATGGGCTTTCCATATACCTGTTCATGCGTAGTCCCATATAGCTATATTTGTAATTATTATCACTTACTGTCATTAAAAGTGTGCAAATTTAATGCTTAACATAGATATCTGCATATTTTTACTGCTTAATGTGTTACTTTTATCATTATGTACTTTGTTCCTAAAAGTTAATAATGAACTAAAACTTCTATTTTTATTTATTCGTTTCAAAATTAAACATTGTTATATGGTTTATAGCCCAGTAGCCTTTGTATTTGTTAACTTGCACGTACAATATATATATATCCATGTCACCATGTACTATTGTATAAGGTAATTCCTGCTCGACTCTTCGTTTATATTTATATTGTAGACTAAATTAGCATATTTGGTAAAAGGACGATATCATTAGAGAATAGCAATATGTATATAGGAAATCATTTAATATATCTTCAGTTAGGTTGTCATGTGAATATTATGTGTAAATAATACGAACAGGCTCTCCTCGTTTTATTTAATCCAAGAGAAACATAAAATATCAGATACGTACTTGTATATAGGTTTTAGGCACAAGATTCACAATTGTTATACAACATATACGTATATCAATTTGATCACATTTGACATTTTTACTCATTATAATTCTAGCAAATTTATCCACAATACTTTATCAATCGCTACATAACGAATGAAGATTATATAATTATATGTATTATGTATAAACACGTTGTACTACGCGTTGTCCCTAAAACCAAAAGTATGTCACTTTCTGGTTCTCACCAATAGTTTATTATATTTATTTAAGGTAATGAAACTATTTTGGATAATATATCAATATATATACTTTACCAATAATTAGAAGTTTTGTAATTCCAGGGAATTTAACTGATTCTAAGCATAGCTCCGATCAAACTATTAATACTGTATATAATTGATAAGGGAGGTAACAACATACAGTGTCTCGACCAACGTATAACGCTTTACTCAAAATCTTTGACAGTGTATAGCGACATGATGTTTTGCATATACTGCTTTCTTATTGCTGCATACAGCAACACAATTTAAATATCATCACGAAAGAAACCACACTCTGCTTCCGCTATCGGTGAATATTGGACTTCTTACCGTACCTACTGCTGAATATATTCTAGGAAAAACGGTTGTTCACTTTAAAAGTCAAACGAAGCAATATAAGGAATATGACACATGTCTAGCTATGTAGGTCTTACATGGAAACACTTTTCAAGCGACAACATTCTTCCGTTTTCTTGGATCTGTTTCATATCTTACCATGACTTCATTCCCACCTGTTTTTAAACTGTTAATAGCACTAACATGTTTATACCATTCCTACTTCAGTGTTTTTTAAATTCTTTTCTATACTTTTACTTCTTTTAACTTTTCTTAGCGGCTTGACACGCACAATTGGCTAAGTCCTCGCAAGAGGTTCGACAAAAAAGAAAGATAGATAAATAGATACGTCAGCATGTTTCCGTGTAACGTAACCGCACCAGCTTTACTCGCACGGGTCGCAAAATCCAATATCTGCCTCGAGGTGAGTGGACTGATCCAAAGCTGCAGATGCTGGCACAGACTGCTTGGAATATGTCTGAACGGTAAGGTTAATGGATTATGTAGATCTATCTAGTGTTTAATATATCGTGTTTATTTTCAACAAGGTATTGTAATGTATTGAAATTACTTTATTTTTAGTAGAGCTATAGTTTTACGTATATTTCATTTTGTTACGATTTTCTAATTAAATTTTGTTTGTTGATTGATTCCGGCGTCTGTGCTGGTGTCAAGGTGGAGAAATCAATCGATATTACGATTTCCCATTAATTATTATCTCACCTGTGCCATAATATTATGTTTCTCTAAGCCATCGTAAACTGATCCATGGTTGGTTTTCTGGCCAACATTTACGAAAATCTCTCGTATTTTCCTGCATATTCAATTTTAAAGGTTAAAACTTAGTTGGAAAGCTATTTAGTACAGTGTTAAATTTGTGCAAGAACCTCACCATTTTTGTCTCTGATTTCAACAAATCTAGGTATATAAATAACCTCTGAAATTGGTGAAAATTATGTTATTGTATTTGAGCTAATATATGCTAGCACCAATAGATTCTTGGTATTTCTCAGAATCTACTGCATAGAGTCTTAATTCAAACTATTATGGCATTTATACTCCTAATAAGCAAAATAGCTGTAAGTCATATTTTGAAACTCTAAAATGCATGTTCACATTAATCAAGATTTAAGTATTTGTAAATCATTAAAATGCTGTAAATTTAAGCATCTCATTTTCATGAAATGTTAACTTCCATAGGACAAGATCTGTCAAAACCATTGAAGTATTGAATGAACATAGCTTTAATGTTATTCTGTCCAATTTTTCCCTAATTGGAAAAATAATAGTTATAATGTAAGGAGTGAACATTTATGTGTTCTGTTTACTTGTATTTTCATGGTACTAACAAAGTAACATTTGATTTTCTTTCATGTTCAGTTTCTTCTTTCAAATCTTTTTACAGTTAATTAATGCTGACAATATCATTTCTTTTCCATATTTTTCCCGTTATGCCAAATTGTTTAATGTAGGTGCTGTTGTAAAAATTCTGCAAACCCAGAAATAGCGTGAAAATAGCAGCAAACAGTATATATATAAAAGTGGTTAATTATGAATTGTTATTTAAAGAATTGGAAATGTTTACTTCTTAGGGATTGAATGACAATGTCCATGGTGACTTTCGGGAAATTTCTTCAATGTATTAATTACTGTCAGTGGCATGCCATATTGAATAAAGTTTTTCATTAGACTCGGGACAAACAAAAAACCTGTCCTTAGTTTGATGAATCTACCAATACATGTTTATGCTCCAGTCAGATGGCAACAGGAATAAATGTTGGAAGTTTTTTTCAAATGGTTGCAAACATGTAAAAAAAATTTTTGTATATGATTGCGATTAGAAATAAAATATTTAAACTAATCTGTAAAAACTTGGAAAGATTTGATCGAATTATATACATTGAAACAGCATGTTAATTATTCAAGCATTGTTACTGATAATACAATCGGGTGAGTTATATAATTCATTATTCATGCAATTTGTGACATTGGTGTATTTTCAGCATCAATAAACAGTGTATGGTATTATAGATTTTATTCCATTGTCTTTGCTGATCCACAATAATGTTGGCACTTCCAATCCTGGTGATTACCACACTGTTGGTGGAAGTATCTGTTGTGGAATCCAGACCCAGGGAAAAGGTATGTGCAGCAACTGTTGTTTGTGAGTCTTAATGCATAACAATTCAAAAGCTTTTTGAATGTCTATTTGACACTAACCATCATAAATAGACTAAATGAGATGCCTTCCGGCTGTAGTTCGATAGTGTAGGTCTTACCTGGTATAATTCTGTTCTAGTATGCTTTTGTTGAGCTTTTTTAGTCTGAATTCTTATGTTTTAACCTAGACTATGCTTGAACAAGACATGCGTTTAGTCAGATTGTTTTGTATGTTGCCTGTCTTATCTAAATTGTCCTGTAATTCAGTCAAATATAGTCAGTATAAGTCCTTGACTTTGTCTGACCTAATCTGTATTTTCTCTGACTTTGACCGGACTTTATCAGACCTTCGTTGAATTTTGTCTGACCTGGTATGGACTTTGCCAGAACTATTTTGTAATTGTCTGACTTGGTCTGGACTTTGCCAGAACTATTCTGTAATTGCCTGACCTGGTATGGACTTTGCCAGAACTATTCTGTTATTGTCTGACCTTGTCTGGACTTCGTCAGACTTCGACTGACCTTGCTTGATATAGTCTGTAATTGTCTGGACTTTGTCTGATCTAGTCTGTAGTTGTCTGACCTGGTCTGGACTTTTCCTAAACTAGTCTGTAATTGTTTGACATTGTCTGGACTTTGCCAGAACTATTCTGTAATTGTCTGACCAGGTCTGGACTTTGCCAGAACTATTCTGTAATTGTCTGACCTAGTATGGACTTTGCCAGAACTATTCTGTAATTGCCTGACCTTGTCTGGACTTTGCCAGATCTAGTGGGTTATAGACTGACCTTGCTTGGTATAGTCTGTAATTGTCTGGACTTTGCCTGATCTTGCCTGTAATTGTCTGACCCGGTCTAGACTTTTCCTGATCGAGTCTGTAATTGTCTGACCTTGTCAGGACTTTGCCTGATATAGTCTGTAATTGTCTGATCTAGTCTGCTATTGTCTGACATTGTCTGGTCTTTGACTTATCTAGTCTGTAATTGTCTGACCTTGTCAGGACTTTGCCTGATATAGTCTGTAATTGTCTGACCTTGTCAGGACTTTGCCTGATCTAGTCTGTAATTGTCTGACCTTGCCAGGACTTTGCCTGATCTAGTCTGTAATTGTCTGACCTTGTCAGGACTTTGCCTGATATAGTCTGTAATTGTCTAATCTAGGCTGTTATTGTCTGACCTTGGCTGGACTTTGCCTGATCTAATCTGTAATTGTCTGACCTTGTCTGATCTAGTCTGTTATTGTCTGACCTTGTCTGATCTAGTCTGTTATTGTCTGATCTAGTCTGTTATTGTTTGACATTGTCTGATCTAGCCTGTAATTGTCTGACCTTGTCTGATTTAGTCTGTAATTGTCTGACTTGCTTGATCTAGTCTGTAATTGTTTGACCTTGTCTGATATAGCCTGTAATTGTCTGACCTTGTCTGATCTAGTCTGTAATTGTCTGACTTGCTTGATCTAGTCTGTAATTGTTTGACCATGTCTGATATAGCCTGTAATTGTCTGACCTTGCTTGATCTAGTCTGTAGTTGTCTGACCTTGTCTGATCTAGTCTGTAATTGTCTGACCTTGTCTGATCTAGTCTGTAATTGTCTGACATTGTCTGATCTAGTCTGTAATTGTCTGACCTTGTCTGATCTAGTCTGTAATTGTCTGACCTTGTCTGATCTAGTCTGTAATTATCTGACATTGTCTGATCTAGTCTGTAATTGTCTGACCTTGTCTGATCTAGTCTGTTTTTGTCTGACCTTGTCTGATATAGCCTGTAATTGTCTGACCTTGCCCGATATAGCCTGTAATTGTCTGACCTTGCCTGATATAGTCTGTTATTGTTTGACCTTGTCTGGACTTTACCTGATCTAATATTCATTATGTATAATATCTGCAGCTTGTCATTGCACAAATGTCTCACAGAGTAACTTGTACACATTCCATTCTTTTTTGAATCAGCCTTCATTTGTTAAACCCCCTGCAACATATGGTACCTGAGCCTTTTGTTTGATTAAGTCTTCAGAGCGTAAATTATTGACAAATCAATATTTAAGTCGATGCGATACTGAGGATATGGGTCATTGATTTCAGGTGATGTATAGTGATATTGCCATAACTACCAGTAGTTAAATCACACTAACTGAGTAACTATGGAGTACCATTCATTATTTATGACACTAATATGTTTTTGTCAATTTCCTTGAGGTTTTGTTTAGGAATGTTTGTTTTCAACAGGACAAGTTTCTTTTCTACCCATTAAAAATAGTAGCAGATATATATATGTATTTAACTATTGAAGTTCTGTTTTATGGTTGCGTCTGTATTAACTGTATACACACCAACTGTGATGGTTGATGATGACTTTTAATCTACAGCACATTTACATAATTATGTGATTTCTGTGTAACCTTAATGTGATTGAGACAAAAATCTAGGACAAAACTGGCTTTCATGATTATACACTGCATTTCTGTCTGCTTTTTGTGCTTAATACCAGAATTTTCCATTTATATATTTTAACATTGTTGTTGGTCTATAACTCCCTAGCTATTTGGATGTGTAAAATTTGTCCATAAAAACAACCCATTAGGACAGTATAATGGCGGCCATGATATTGGTCGTTATGGACACTTCTTTCCTGTTATGAAGACAGATTACCTCCTAGCATTGAATAATTTAGAACTGCCATCATGTATACAATTTTCTCAGATAATCTTTGTCATTATTGTGTGGGAAATATAGTGCTTGACATTGCCTATAATTGATTTCTCCTTTTATGATGACATTGTTGGCTGATTACACTCTGGTTTGTGGGGACGTTTGTATGGTTTGAAGGGATGGTCTGTTCCTTTCATCACTTCCTCTCTGACAATGTTGTTAACTAATGAAAGCCTGTCCTGATAGTGTTGTAATGGCTTAGATCAGATAGAAAGAATAGACATTTGTTGATGCTGATGCTGTCGTTTATGCTGTCTGGGTTATAATGATGATTTTGATAATGGAGCACTTCCAGGTTCTTTTAATATCCTTAATATTGTTTCTTGTGTGAACTATTTACTGTTATAGAAAACAGGTTGCAAAACGTGTATAATGATTCGAATGCAACACATGCACTTATAGGATATTTTAAATGGGTTTCTTGTGTCCTAGTATTCTTTATATGAGTTCGTTTTGGTCCCGAAAACATTCTTCTTAATTTCAATAACATTTTTAAAACATTTTGTGGATTTTATCTACGGAACATCACAATGTGTAAATGTAACGTCAATTTTTCAAGGATAAAGATGTCAAAGATGTAGTTAATAAAAATCTTGGCTTTTATTTCTAATTTTCAAGATGTAGTTAATAATTTTTTTTTCAAGACTCCACTAATTATATCAATTGGTATAATTCATGATCTAGAGATTATAGTGTATGTCATTGAATCATGTTATGCGAATCCAAAAAATTGTTTCTTTCTATTAGAAATGATTTGAGAATACCACACAACTGTAGAAAAGGAACAAAATGTGCAGTAGGAGCTCTGTTTGGGGTTCTCAGATTACACTGTATTAATTTTTACTTTTTGGATATCGTGTGCCAATATCTCCGCACAGGAATATACAGTTTTTGCCAAATCTCTAATCCAGACTTACATGTTAGGACAGGGAAGAAGTCCAGATTGAGAGGTTTCTATATTTGAATGGAAGAATGAATAATTGATATACAGAACAGTGTTACGCAACAGGACATAAACTGGATCAATAAATTTATGATAACTCGGCGGTGCATTTTGGCGTATTTCGTAGTTACTTATTTATACATAATGTTTTAGCATGCAATGAATATGTTGTGCTAACATGAGCACAGTCTAACATGTATTAGTTCTCTCAATCTGGGCACAGTCTAAAAATGGGATGAATGTTCTCAGAAAATGGAATACAGTCTAAATTGGGGACTGATGATTTCTGAACATGACTATATAAGTCTTGAAATGGAACTAAAATATTTTCTCTACATGGGCTCAGTCTAAAACAGGGCAGGATGTTCTCTCCACTGGGTTAAGTCTTAAAACTCCGGGTCTAATGTTATCTCCGACATGGGCACATGCTAAAAATTACACGAATGTTCTCCCAACATGGGTACTTTCTAAACTTAGGCCAAAATGTTCTCTAAACACCAGAACTTATGACTAAACTGTTTCGATTGGCAGATACTTGTATCATTAAGTTTTAGTACTGGTAAAACGTAATGCTGTTGCAGCATCTAAATGAGGAGTTCTGTCTGATAAGCTGGAAGGTATAAGTGTATGAATTACTTATCACACATTACTGAGTTGTTAATAAGCATTTGCATCTTATATTAGTGTGGAAAATGCTGCTTCAGCCAACGTAGGCAATTAATGTATGAGAAATGGATGGTCCATGTTCTCTAGGGACAGTTTATTCTGACTGGTTGGAACTAGTATTTGTTTGTTTTTCTGCACCTATTGATTGCTTTCATGCAAGAATATGTGATATGTTCTAGGTTATTTGTATGAATACTACCCCGGTGAAATGCAGTTCATGAAATCATGAACTTTTCAAAAACTTCAAGAGTTGTTCATGAACTGGTGTTCAACAGATCTTCATTTGTGTTCATGAACGCCACTCGTGAAAATATATATTTCTTTTGACCACTCCGACGTGAAATAAAATTCGATCTTCCATCGAAATCAACAAATATCCTCTATTTATTGAACCATTTAAGGCATTATAGTTCATGAAATGGATATGATCGCTCTGGCAATTGTTCATGGTCATTTCAAGGACTTAGCAGTATTCTTTAATTGTTCATGAGCTGTTCATGAACATAAATCAAGGACGGTTCAAAATATACTTTTCTTTTGATCACGAGTGAAATAAAATTCGATCTTCCATCGAAATCAACAAATATTCTTTTTATTTTATGCCTTTTTATAGAATTAAACATTATTTTAACCAATAACTACTCGAGTGTCTCATTTACTACCCTGTGCGGTGCCTCTTTGATATGAAATATTGTGAAAATAATAAATTTTTACATGAAATTGTAAATAAACAATTTTGTTTTGAAATTATTCATCAAATTATGGTGTAGCAATTTTCATAGCACATCGATAAATTATCAAAGCGCGACGCCATGTTGGAAATGAAATTGACAACACGTAAAGATGGAAATAACTTGTTAACAAAGAACTTTGAAATTTGGAGAACGCTTTTAAACAGTCTGTAGTAACTGACGAGTTTTGCACATGAATAGCCGTCACTGTCAGAGATGACACAAACTCTCTTGAATGGACTGGCGAGAGGGGTTTTTTCATGTGGCTACGCTTCTTCAGACACAGACTACCTCAGCTGGCTCAGGTTTTGTACTTTCAAATTGTTGACCACTTGATAGAGTCCCATTGATCTAGATTCTATGTGGTTGAAATTGACATTTCCGTGAAAATAGCTGTTCCATGTTAACTAGAGCTATATTGTTAAATGTTGCAGCGAAAAAAATATAGCAGCTTTAGTTTTCGACGGTACAGGCACTTAAATCAAAATACCTGCATGGCAAGATATCGCTATGTTAATAAATACATGTATATATAAAGAACATTCATTTGTTCAAAATTATGTGAAATACAAGCGGAAAACAACCGCATCTTACTTCGAAATGTCAACAAATATACCGGATGAAGACGTCATGGTTTTCTACTACACGTACAAAAGAGAGGTAATTTTGTGATTTACTCTCATTTCAATACAAAGGGAGGCAATTCAATTTAGTTTCTACACAGTGATTTCCCTTTTGGGGTTAACAGTGGGGTAAAAAATAGTCCCAAAAAAAGGAACAGTGAGAAATATCAAAATGATATTTTCACCGTTTTGAAACAGTGAGTATACGATTTTTATTTCACTGATAAATCTCTATAAACCACTGGAAAGCATAAAATAAAAGTTCTTAAACAGTGTCATAATGACATTTTAAAATTATTCCATTTACCAAATCTGTGACTATTTTAATGTAAAATGAAAGTTACAAGTCATAAATTGTAATATACATGGATGGTATGCTTTAAGGGAGCGGTTGTGGTCTGACCATCTGGACTAGGCTGTAAGAGCTCTGACAAAAAATCTCCATAACACAGTTGTATCCCTCAGTACTAAGCAATGTACGGTGTACTTGATAGCTATACATTGAGTTAAACCATGTTCCTTGCACAGCCACTGATAGATTTTGTGGATTTCTGTTGAGTTAACTTCAAGAATGCTGCCTAAATTTTACATTATTTATGTATGATGAAATTAGAATTTGCAATTTTGTTACTTCTTTCAAAAGTATAATTTATTCATGGCTAATGAATTTCATTGCAAAACATAAGAAACTTGGCGCTGTTGCAAAATTATGTTACTTCCAAGACTTAAACTAACATTTTTTTAATATTTTGAATTATTTTAGTAAATTACCTCCCTTTATCAAAAATTACATTATTTTTTTTCCAATAAAAACACAATTTAAAAAGTATATAGTGAAGGACTGCCTAGAATATTATAACTTGCAACTGCAGCTGTGAAATTAAATTTAACATACCCTATACAACTTAGAAATTTATTTTAATTGTGGTTAGCTACCATATAATAGAAGGGAAAGGACAGAATACATTCTAGTAGCGGATCTGTAGTCCAGTGGTAACGCGCTGGACTTGTAATCCAGGGATCGCAGGTTTTATTCCTCGCTCCATCACTGACCGTACTAACAGTCTTTCGGACGAGACTTTAAAAACCGAGGTCCGGTGTATGATGCTTTACATCGAACACATGAAAGAACCAGGGGTGCTTCTGGAACTGGGGCATCTCCTGTATCATGCACTATCCTCCAAAAATCTAATATGACTAACATTCTTCCGGAGGCGTCGCCCATATGGGAAACCGGTGGTGACGATTAATAAACGCAAATACAGAATACTTTAACCAATGATGTATGGCTTACCTTGAACAGTTCATGAACTATTCAAGTAATTAGCATCTTGAACAATTCATGTCCAGAACATGAAGTCTAAATGAGACTATGATGCTGTATAGGAAAAAGTTCATGAACTGTTCATGAACCTTTGTGTTCATGAACCTGTAATGAACTGAACATAAAATACTGGGTTGTTGAATAGTTCATGAACAATTCAAGAATATTTGGCAATGAAATGTCTGTTAAAGATTCTTGATTGTACTTCAGGGACTGTTCATGGACTGTTCATGAATCATATCCAATTCATGAACTGATAATATCATGAACATTTCAAGAATTAGTCTCATTAAGACTTCAAGGAATTTCATGATTTTTTCATGAATTGTGAACATGAACTATTATGAATTATTCATGAATAATTCATGAACTGTAACAGTTCTTTTCACAGGGGTAATAGTGTGGTTGTATTAAGATGCATTTATGGATATAAATGTGTTCCAGAAGCACAGGTGGCCAGCTGTATAGTTAAGTTGAGTCACTTATGAATGTGCTACTTGAAATTAAAAAGCAATATACCAGGGCTCTAGGCATGCCCGTAACACCCAATGTCTTTTTTAACATTTTCTTAATTTATGTTGTTGTCTATCACAACTTGACACAAAATGTAATGGAATGTCCACTGCTCCATCTATATATATGAACTCTTTATGATGCTACAATTTTTTTTTTAACTGGCTTCCATTAAACACAAGTTACTCATTTGTTTTTATATGGAACTGCACAATACTTTCACAGAATGACTCATAACATCTTGACAACTATGTTTTCCTGCTATTTGTAGTTTTTTTAACTATCGCTTTTTACGATGTTCTCCGGGTTCCACTACCCATGACAATTTCAACAAATATAAATATATCTACGTCACAATCCTCACTATTTCTTTGTTCTTTTAAGACTTTAGAGGGGTTTTCGTATGCTTGTACCAAATTTGAACAAAAACATTGGTAAAATTGTGAATAAGTGACAGTGCCTCAATAATTTCTGAACACGCCTCGTAAAATGTAGGGATTTATTTCAAATCATTTTGTTCCCTTTAATGTGGTTATAAGCTTTGAAAACTTTTCACATACCTGATAAATAGTGCATCATTGTGAAGTTTGTTTAATTTGTCAACAATAACAATAGTGTGCCTTACAGTCCTTTGATATAGTTGTGATTCAAATGTACATTTATTTAATGTTATAATTATCAGCCGATTTCGTTAAAATAATACATGTATGAATCATACCATTTAATATTATTTGCATATGAAATGAAATTTCAAAGATGCTGGTTCGACTGTTACAAGTATATCTGAGTGGTATTTTTTGGTGTAATGGATCATTTCATCCATCCGAATGCCATTTTGCAGGTGGAAAATGTCTGTCTGTTATATTGCTGTATCTATCAATATTGCTAACAACAATAGACTGATAATAGACTGCAAGTTTGTGGATTGATTGTTGTATTTCGTTGAACATTTATGAGTCATTGTGCGTGCAGCAATGCATGAGTTGGAAGATTCTCAGATCTGAATACTAATGACTTGATTTACTCTTTCCTGGAATAAAAAGCTCATTTTCTAGGCAAAGATGAAGAGTGATTGCTTCTTGAACAAGCATATTTGGCTTGAACTCATACAAATTCAGTGCAAATTGTAAATTAGACTTTACCTCAGGCCAAAAAAAATAATATCTGTGTTTAGGGTAACGGTCTCAAAAATGCTAGGTAGGGTAGGGACAGTTTTTTTTTTTTTTTTTTTTTTTTTTCAAAAACAATTAAAAATCGAAAACAAATCGAAAACAAATTCTCCAGGGTCGTAAAAAACTCTAGGGTCGGGATTTTTCGACAGGTAGGGTCGGGTTACCCTAAACACAGATATTTTTTTTTTAGGCCTCATTTGCAAGGGGGATGGGCAGTGAAGACATAAAGGTCTATGAGAATATAGGTGTAAGCAATGATGAGCTGGTAGATTGTTCAACTTCTTTCTGCGACTGAATTTTAATTGTGAACAATTGCCACATTTCACTTATTTCATTTCTTTGCCAATTCTAATATATTATTTAGAATTAAGGAATGATTATACAATTCAGATCTGACACAGTCAGTGAAGATTGCTGGCCAAATCATACCAAGTGCATGTAATTATGTGCCCTTGCTTTAACAAAAAAATATGCATTTCTCACTTTTACCTTCATTGGCGCACCAATCCTAATCATTTTAAGAGTGTGTTTTTACATAGATCCTAGGTGAGTTTGTATTATGAGCCAGATTGGGCACTAATTTAACTGAGTTATGTGCCCTTGATTCCACCATTAAGATGTCATTAAATCTTCACCTATGTTGATAATAAGTTGACGTTATATACCTATACAAGGCCATTGTCAGACATAGAAATGTAAAAACAGTGAGAAACAATGTGGAAATAATGTGCCAACTGAAGTTAGACGTCAGTATGAATGTGTTAATTTGTTTAAAAAAATCTAATGAAATTCTACCACTGCATTACAGAAATATCCTCTATTATCCAATTTTTGGATTTAATTTTCATTATCATTTCCTGTTTGCTTGCACTGTCCTCAGGGACTTCAATCGAATAATCACTAACGTGCTTCACAGACTGTTTAGATAGGGTTGGTAATTCTCAGGCTTTCTTTGTACTGTCACAAGTTGAATATCAATATTAGAAAATAATATAGACAATAAAAACATATGTCTAGTGTTTGAAGAAAGGCAGTTTGCATTTTAAACACTAAAGTACAGTATAACACCATTATTACTTCTATTAACCTGTTGGGTTAGTTCAGTCGATAGAGCGCTTGATTGCCAATCTAGAGGTCCTTGAGTCCAACCTCGGGCAAGGTGTATTGTCTCCATGACAACTTGACTGTAGATAATACAACCAATCTTTGTACTGTACCTCAAATTCATCTTGGGAAGATGTCAGTTGCTTGTGAACAAACAGGTTTAATACTTGTTTGTAACCCAAGAACGGGTTAAGTCAGCTGACAATCAGGGGTGTGGCTTAGCTGAAATGGATATGTATGCGACTTTAAGGGGGTTCAAGGGGCATGGTTCCCTTGAAATATTTTTGTAGCTAGATCATCAGAGATGCATTTTGGTGTACATGTATATTTCGTTTCAGTTAATATGCTAACAGTAATATCAAAAACATACACACAAAAATATCTCATTGCAGTTTTGGCCATTTTATTATTCTTTTTTTACGAAAAAAAGTGTAGGCCACGGCTTACACGGCCTATAGGAATCTACACCTCTGACACTATAAATAACTGTCAAAATTTCAATGGGTTTCACTCCGGTTGAACTTCTTGAAGCATTTCGGATGTCAAACAATTATTGCAAATTCTGTTAAGATTTTAATTAGATTCAAATGGAAGATTATACGAGAGCAAAGAGTCATATCTTCAGAGATGTTTTATCATATTCAATTATTAATTCTCTGCTCTGTTTGTGAATAGTTTTACTTTAATATGCTGGTACTAGGGAAACTATTGATTCAATCTTATAGATTGTCCTCAAGAAAACATTTACTATAGAAATGTATATTAGACTACATCTGGCTGTTTGCTTCTACCGTAGACTTGTATTGGATTATAATATCCTGTGATATTCTACAGTGAATCTATCCTACTTTCCTTTGATGGCTGAAAATGAATTTAATTCAAATGAAAATTGATTTTTCCCTCCCTGCCAGTTAATATAATTGTAAGTACATGTATTGTATTGATTGATGATCTAGGCTCTGCTATTACTCATTCTGTGTAGAAATGTTGGAATTATTTGCATCATCTGAGTTCATCGCCCACATTTAGATTGGTGCATAATATTGTACTAAATTTCTTCTTCTTGGTCCTCAGTAAGAATATTCTCCAGAGCAACCCTATCTCAAACAACCTCTCACCAACAACAGCATCAATTTTCCGGTTGTAACAACATTTAGCTATGAATTTAACCTCTCTAGAGCCATTCAACAAAAGCCAAATGGTGAGTGGTTGCACAGTATATAAAGTGTTTCAACTTCTAGGTATGAGTTGCTAGTGTGTTGAGGGAATACTTTTACTTGCTTACCAGACTGGGATTTCCCACATTTCCACCGGTGCTGGAAAACTCTTACAACCCCCCCCCCCCCCCCCCAAACCTAGGATGAGTCTCGTGCTGATGACGTCACGTAATAACATCATGTAACTTTGAATAATAACTTGAATGAATTTGTAAAATAATATTAAGCAAAAATTCCTCAAAACTTGTCATTTTCTTCAATGTCGACCTTTACTTTTCAAAAAAGGTATGCAAGAAAAGAAGCTTTCGCTGGCTTTTTGTGTGGAGGGAAATCTCCGGCTCTCCGGTAATTATATACAGAGCCTCGTTCTTGCCAAAACAGTAACCCTCACTCCAGATATTTCTATCTGTACCGGAAGCCAGGGAAAAATTCTTATATTGTTTATTTCATTTATTTTGAACAGCTAATTATCAGAAATATTTATTTAGTGAAACCTGATTTAGTTACCAATTATATGTAAACAGGCTGTAAGAGTGAGTATGATAGTGCTGTGGCAGGTTTTGATATAGTTTGACATCCTGTTATTAATGGAACTATGTACAATTTTCCTTAAGACACCCATTGTTATAATTCTAGTTATTCTGTTTGAGTCAGGTTGTTGATCATGGTCAGATCAATGTAATTTGCTGTATGATTGACTCAGACAATGATGATAACACGCTTTTCCGAATAACTTTTGCTTGTCAAGTCTGTTTGGTCAAATGTTGTTTTTCTTTTTATCTTTTTATTAATTTCTTTTCTTATTTTGATAAAAACTATATAACAAATCATTTTAGTTAAAGACGAAATGTATTCAGATATGTAAGTACTTGGATGAAGACTTTCATCATGCCTCCCAACATTAAATTACCTCCCCTTTCTAGTATACCTAGTTCCCCTGTGAAGGAATTTAAGAGCTTAGTACAAGTGCCTGATAAGAATCCTTATTTCTGATGAATCTTTTATTCCTCCACTAATTGGAAAGTGATGAAGCAGTAGGTTGTTGCTATCCAATTAAGTTCTTTGGCAGGGCAAATAAAGTGATTGATTCTTAGATATTGACATTTGTGTTTGCCGGACATCCTTTGGCATCCTGTTCATTTCTTCTCCTATTGATTCTCCCATTGGTCAGTTTACTCATGGCAAATGTCATTTATAAATATTTGCCAATGAGATGATTAAGCTACTGGGCAGATAAAAGGTTACAATTGTCTGTTTACCAGACTGAAATTGTCATCTTGTTCATGCTGTCATTGAGTAGCAGAGAAATGTGGTGTTAGATTGGTCGTTAAAGAGCAATGCATTGTCGTAAATATCAATTAGGCGGCTTGTTTATTGAGAGTGGACAGATGCCAATTATCTTCAGAAGACAAAACGCTCTGACACCAGTCCATTGTCCTTACGGGAACATTTGTGATTTTAATGAAAGTGATGTTAGCTGTTAAACACACTCCACAATGTTCAGGACCCTAATTTGACATTAATTATGTGTTAATGTAATTAATGCTTGCCGTAAAATATGCTCTGAAATGCTATCTATATGCAGGGGTGTCAAAATTCCAGAAATCTGGATTCAGAGCCTCAGAGATCGATTTTCAGATGGATATAAATCCGATGAGATTTTATTGGGGGTAGAGGCGAATCTGCTAATGAATGCAAGGAATTGAGTACAAATGTATTTTTGAAAACCATGAAATAACCAAATTGTTCCGCGGACAAAGTCCGTGGACCAGTTATTTGATTCTATTTGCTTACAGGACCCTCTCCCTGTTACTTTTTACGATTGAGGATTTGGCTCTGCTGACACCCCTGTATATGTTCTTATGTGATTGCTTTGTCTTTATGGTTTACTTCCTTCTAGAAGTTGCATCAAATACAATGCTTTTTAACAGCAGCTTTCAGCTGACAAAAATATTTGTTGAGAAACGTTTTCTATTGAGATATCTTACTTTCCCCATTGATGTTTGGTATTTAAGACGGGAACTACACATAATAAATTAATTTAAACATTATACTACTGCCATGTGAAAAATGAAAATTAACCTAGAAATGTCCTATCTTTTCTAATATCACATTGTTTTCTATCACAAAATGAAGACATTACTTTGCCATGCCACTTCAAAACAAAAACTGTCTGAGCAGCTGAAGGGAAATTAAGTAATTTCAATGTTCCAAGTGTTTAAGATGACAATAACTTAGAAGGTAAAAAACTTGAATGTAAAATGTGTATTTTGTTTTTCTGACAAAACAACTTAGCAGACTAAATGTAAATGCCACAATATCTGTTTTCAAAATTCTGGCGAATAAATATGGGTATAACTGATACATTTTATGATTTAAATGCAAGGAATTGTGTCTTTTTTTTAAAACTTATTTATTTACATCAATTGTGAAACAAGTTCTTGCAACTTAAACTTATCACTCTTGATGACTGCTTTCTGGCTACCAACCAGTTCTCGTGCCAAATTTAAGGATTGTGAAATTCATGATCAAACGCTGCTCATTGTGGGGCTTGAACTCACGACCTTTGAATCAGGAGTCAGGCGCTCTACCCCTTGACCACTGTGCCTCCCAATGGTGTCTTGATCATTTAAACTCAGCTGACCACTACACCAATCAGAAAATGTTCCATCCTATCTAATCATTGCCATATATTTCCTGTCTTCATTTACAGGAGAGTTACTATAGTTTACTGGTGCTTTTATTACCGCTATAAATAAAGACAGGAGCAACTGTTAAGTTAATGACTTCATCAGCTGATGGAATTGATGTTCCTTTTGGTGTTGATGAGGTCCATGTTGCTTCAGTCGGTAATGCATAGAAATGGTACATTATCAGAATAGTTGTGAAACTGTACATGTAACTATCAATAAACAAAATATGAAGGGTAAATCTGCTTCTTTATTTATCTGCAGACAGACTAGTTTTGCTTTAACCCTTTATTGGATTCTGACTTTCCCTCAATTGGTGGTTTATAAGGCCTGTTTCTGTCCATTTTGGGAAAAAGACCCTAGATAAATTGGGAAAATTAGCCAATTTGGGAAGAAATTTCCACTCCAATTTTTGTAATTTTCATAGTTACAAGAACAGGCTTTTCAATGTTTATTTCACGACTCCCCTGTAATATACCAGGTCGCTCTGGTCGACA
Source organism: Mactromeris polynyma (assembly GCA_032209605.1). Taxonomy (NCBI): domain Eukaryota; kingdom Metazoa; phylum Mollusca; class Bivalvia; order Venerida; family Mactridae; genus Mactromeris; species Mactromeris polynyma. The sequence goes on along the minus strand of JASFXZ010000003.1, from coordinate 7,087,643 downwards.
ATTTTTTGTAGGTTGCTTCTGATTTGACTTTTATTTTCTCATTGGGAAAAAAACGTATATATTGCTTTGGGAATGAGTCTGATAGTCGGACCCGTGGAAGCTGTAGAAAAGAGCACGTCTTCTAATGCTTTGTCTTTGGAATCAGGTCGAATTCTAAATTGCAAATATTTAGCAACAAAGTGGAAACAATTCTCTAATCTGTCAAAGCTTGAACATTGACTGTGATAATTCAGTTAAAATGTATTACATCCATCTATTTTGGGTAATGCCCGTGGCTGATTTCTCAGTTAGTGAGCACGTTGAAGCCTACGATAAATGTTTTACATCACTTTAATTCAAGTATACCCCAGCTCCTGTTCTGATTATTTCTTATACAGTTAACTACAAAGTGTCTTCCATTGTTCTTTAGTAATTTTGGCCTTTGGTTACAATGTTCAAACGATTTCTGCTTATTGTCAGGTGTTGCAAATGCACTTTTAGTGCTAGTGCTTGCAGCAATTAAGTTGTTCTCTTTCTTTTCCGATAATAGAAGTTTACTTTGAGGTATAAATGTGTTTGACCTAAGAATGGAACATTCGCTTGAGTCATAAAAGACTGGAATCATACTGCTGATTTATGTGTCATATTGCGTGACTATGTATAGGACTTGGGTTTTATGGTAGAGCCGTATTTAGGCTTTAGCTGTCCTGATTGGCTTCAGATTCACAAAGAGAAAACTGATAGGGTGTTGAGGGAACCCATTTTTTGATATCTACAGGATTCAGTATTTTTTGTAAAATCATAGGGTAGCATATGTTTTTGTATTGTGAACACACTATAGTAATAAAAGAGCTTGTTCATCAGCTCGGCCACTAGATAGTTGTGCCATTGATCACAGACTTGGAAATTTGACAGTAGCATACATCACCATATCACTCGAGTCGGACCAACTTGGTTCCGGACTGAAAATCAGTATTCCCCTTGGAATATTGTTATTCAGTGTACTCTGTCAAAGTTAATCTTGCGATACAGCGTAACGACATTAATCAACAACGTAAAAAAACATTCCGTTCCTGTGTTGCTCTCTGGTCAATGTCACATTAATTACAAACTGTCGCTTGCTGCCTTTGCATGTTTGGACAATGGAGAAGTTAAAGGAAATACTCAGAGGAACTCGATAGATTTATATAAGGAAAAGAAACAATTGTCCATTTCTGTCATCCTTGTCTTTTAAGTTAGAGATGCTGTGATGTTGGGTAACTTTGTCCTATTATTTCAGTATAGTTGTTCTGTTCGATCCCTGTTTGTGCCTTCTGGTCCATTTGGATTGTTTAGTCCTACCTTGTGGGTGCCTTCTCTTATTTCTCATTTTGCTTTTTATCAAGTAAATTGGCAATGTACAAATTTGGACACCTTGTAAATTTTAAATCACAATGGAAGCTGTATAAGCAGCATGGACCTTCGGTATTTGTGTGTACCAATCCTCTTATTTCTTGGTGTTTTAGGTGCTTTTGGATTTTTTGTCCATTTATAAGGAAATTATAAAAGAAAGCTAATGCTACCTAAGCTGCAGGAAGCAGCATTTAATTTAAAAAAAAAGAACAAGGAAGAGGGATTGTTCATTTAAATTGATAAAAACAATGATTTATCCGTGTGTTAACGTGTAGTCTTGTCCAGGATAATGGTTTCTTGGTAATTTGTTTTGTCGAATTCATAGATTTGGATTTTTTGTATTACAGAATTATAAAAGAATATTAGCACCATTATCTAAAATTACCATTTGATAATTAGTGGGTCGTTTCAGTTGCATTATTAATGACGTGGAATATATAAAATTGTGAAATTTTGACTACAGCAGTACTTCGAGTCTTATAATTCATATAAGTCCACGCAATTAATATACACTACAACTCCGTTATACCGCGATCGATGGGGTCCAGTGACTCGCGATCGCGTTATATCCGACCGCGGTTACAGAGACAGAATACCAACTTACCCCACCCACACAATATAGCGTTGTGCATACTATGTTTTCATATTTCGTATTTGTTTCTTATTTGTATTAATAAATAGGTAGAGGATAATATATAAAATGTATTTATGGGTTATTATTTAAAACTATTTCAAAACAAAACTCATTAATTATTTAAAACAAAGCTAAAATATGGTCATTTCTCTTTCGGAACCGCGATATTTTGGTGGCATTTGTAATATTTTTTACCCGTGATAATTATTCCCTGTGACACTCGCAAAATACATGTGAACATCGCCGAATTTATTCAATAATTATATCTAATTATATTTTCGTACCTATCGATATTTATTTATCCGTTATTCACCAGAACAAAAGAATAATCCATCGCGTAAAACTGTTGATTGGACCAACAATCACGTGTGAAAAATAGATGGCCTACAGTTTTTGCACACGTTTATATTACATACGACTCATAAAGCATTTCACGTCAATCAAAATGTGAATTTGACAAAATCGCCACCCACGACGGTCGACCTCTGAAACTAGAAGACGACGCGGCGCCTTTGAACTCTGCGAGTAGAAAATTTTCCATGTGCGTCGCATCAAACATTGGGCCGACTACTTGATCTAAAAAGTCGATCCGCGGCGCCTTTGTAGTTTGCTAGAACATTGTTTTTGACTCGCAGCACTTCAAACTTCCCCTGCCGATTTTTCCCGCTTTTGCCTTGACTTAAAAGGTAAACATGTCGATACACAGCTACTTTTTGTGACAAATTGAGAAATAGTCGACCGACACATCTAGTAGATATGTGTGAACAACAAGTGTTGTATTAATTGTAATTAGCGCATCCGGATATCGCAAACATGTTTGCATTGTCATTTAGTTTATTGAGGATTAACACTCCTTTGTTCTATGATTGACTGCCCTACTGTCATTCATTCAATTAAAGAAATTTCGCGATCACCTAATTGGTCAAGGTAAGGAGAATAATTGAATGTGGGCGTGTGTAGACAAATCTGCATCAGCTACTCCCGTGACGTCATAGATTCAGTACAATCCAAGGTCAAATTACGTTGATGTTTACATGATATGTTTTTTAAACTATTAGAAGGTGACATTTGAGTAAATATTGATGGCTATCTTAATTGGACATTTATCTCTTATGGTGCGTATATTCAGTTTAAGAAATCTCGTTGATTTGCGATCGCGGTTCGTTAACAGCACGTGATTTCGCGAAAGAGCAGACAGCAAATCGCGAAAAAATACGATTTTGATCAATTTCTCGTCCTTTTTTGACAAATTTTAGGATTTTTCATGAAAATAATCGGGAGCCACGATGACATCGCGTTATAATGGATATCGCGCTATAACCGACCGCGGTGTAACGGAGTTGCAGTGTACCTATGGGTTAAGGTTCATTTTGGTTGAGGATCACTGTACAATATGGTCCTATGACACTTGGTGCTGAAATTGTCGATTTAATTGAGACGGTATTGCATGTAGTTTCTCAATTAAGACAAGTTTCTGTTGTTCTTTATTAGTTCTACCACTATGATAGACTGGTCTGCATCTTTATGCTTACACTTGCTTATACTGCGGGCAACATACAGATTCAGACATAATTATCTTGTAGACTTATTGACCATGAATGACTAATGACTCTCATTCATTCATCCATATTAATCTATACATGCAAAATAGATATGGTGAGATAGATTGGCCATCTGGGGGGGGGGGAAGATCAGCCAATCTTCCAGGAAATCAATAACATAGCCAAATATGAAATGTTCTGGCAATAGCTATCCTTGGTCTCATTTATATCCCGAAAATCATTGATTTGCTGCATGGTAAGTACACTCAACACAAGTATTTTGCTTGACTGGTTGCCATTTTTGATGCATGAAATTAAGCTGTATTGAGAACTTGTCCTGAGAAGTTAGAGAACCAGTCAACTAGAATGAGTTTGATCATGGTTTTCTGATGTTTGCATTGGCTTTCAATGATCATAATATTTTGTTGATGATAATGTGTATTTACATTTTCAATTCAACTGTATTTACTCTGTTAATATGTTATTGGTATTGTTTGATCTTAAAAAAAATGTTTGTGTACATAATGAAAGGGGCTCCAGATATTAATTCAATGAATTTCATACACGATGTTTGGATTGAGATAAGCCAAGGTTCTTTGCTTGAAATGTTCCATTTGTAATAGTTTTGGCATAAAAATGGCGTCTTATATGTAATAAATTAATAAATTAATTACTTGTGCATGCAGTTTGGAATCAGCATAATAATTGATGTTGTCTCAGTGCAGTGAACTAAGCCATGTATGGTCAACATGAGTTCATGAGACGGTTGACCGTTCCATTATAAAGTTCATCGTCTTACTTTAGTCGACAATTATTGATGAATTGACCCTGAGATGACAGTCAATGATGTCATACTTCATGATGTTAGACATTGGTACACAGATGATTTACTCATGAGTTAGTGTCATATTGTGATAGTCTGTGTTTCAAAGCATCTGTATAATCCTGTATTGTCAGGCAATTTTTTTTTTTTACCAATTTAAAAAAAATGATTGGAAGGAATAGGAAAAATACAGACACTAAGAAAAGAGAGGGGGGGGGGGAATTAATGGATGAAATACATCATGGAAAATCAAATTTGGATGATGACCTAAGAGTGTCAATGGATAATTCTGCAAATTCTTCTCTACATTCACACTAATGACATCACCATGGGTTTGCCCAGACTCTGCTTTGACAAATTTGTTTACCCTCTTGTGGGTTGCTTTCTCTTTATCTTTGGCAAATATCAAACTAAACAACCGAATAGACATATTGCTGTTTTAGCCAAGCAAATCCTCCGACCCTGCACTAACATATAATATATAATATACCCAAGCATTAGTGAAGTGTATATATCGTGTAGGCAATGCCAAGAGATTGTCTAATCGACTTGGACCACTTCATGAACGTTGTATATACGATATAGACAGTTGGAACGGAGACCACTGATTGGATGGATTGCGATGAGCGTGGTCTACTGTTGGTTCAAAAACATTAACATCTTGATCTTCAAATTTAACTATATTTCATGCCCCCACTCTAAAAGGAGGGAGTATACAGATTTTCTATTGTTTATAAGGACAATTCTTATTGATTGCAGGATTCTAAATAAAGCTCTTCATGACTCATTTAACAATCAATGAAATATTCTGTTTAATAATCTCTCTTACTCGAATCAATACACAGTTGGAAAACTTCTATAAGTGGCTATAATTGAATTAGAGACTCTGCGTGTTGGTAAAGTACACAGAAAGGTTGTAACTGTATTGTATGAAAGGATGGCACATCATTAATCCCGTGTCAAATAATCAATTATAGTTAACTTGTCCACAAATTAATGAGTCTGTACAAGTATGTATACTATTGCAATTCAAGATCTTTATTTCATTTGTCAACAAAAATCATTATAGTCTATTGACTTGGCTTTATTTAGTTTGAACACATTTATTGTACATTGATTGTGAAAGTTGAAACAGATTCTTACAAGTTATATTTATCACTTGTAATGACTGCTTCCTTGGTTACTAACCAGTATATTGCGCCAAATTTGGGATTGTGAAGTCTGTGATCAAACTTAAGAGTAAAGCGATACTCAAAATCATGACCTTCCGATCAGGAGTCAGGCACTGTACCCCTTGACTAGAACTAAACCTCCCCTCCAGCTTCATTGACTTGGTTTTCTAATATGGTTAAGGCCACACCAAATTGATCAGTAGTTCCTCGGATTTTTTAAAGAAAAAGATGGGGCGAGCGAGCGAAATTTTTATTTTTATTTTATTTTTTACTTTTCAAAATTTCACAGGCGGCGAGGTTTTTTTCACAATTTTATTTTTCTTATATTTCTCAAAATTTTACTGATGGCGCTTTTTTCCAATTCTATTCTTTTTAATGAGTAGCAAATACAAAAACATTGAGCAATGCTGGTTGCAAACTTAAAACTAGACATCAGGCAACCACATAAGCTCACATTAAGCACCTTGTGCGTATGTGAGCTACCCACTTCGACTAGTTTCTGTTAATGGGTCATAAATTCTCCTGAAAAATGCCTTGGTGGATCTACACTTCTGATTGCTATGTTTGCCAAGTTACATTTCCTTGAAAACTGATTGAGTATTTCTTGCCTTAAACTAAATATTTAATATCTACACACCGAACAACAGACATGGCGATTCTTAATCAGGTGAAAACTCTATAGCAAGTCTTCTTATCAAGTTTAAAATTATAATGTTCAATAGCACCATGTTAATCTTGGCTGAACTTCAACAGCCAACTTCAGAATTTCGTCTGAAAAATCTCCAAACAGTTTCCTCTGACTTCCTCTGTTTTGGACAAAATAATGGTTATATTGTAACGCCTCAGAGTAAGGGGGCTTACCAATTTGTTTTATAATTTCTAGTTGTTAGGCTTTTCTTCCATGCTATCCTAGATTAATGTATGTTTCCAATCAAGATGTTTATAACGAAGCATCGAATCGTACACATATGTGTTGATCAGAATTATAGACTGACCAAACACATATTATACAGCTCCATGCTCGCTTTATTCTATCCGAATTCGTTTACATTTTCTATTGTCATCTGTTTTCGCGACTGCATGAATTTTCCAGTATTCGTATGATTTTCCAAGCTTGTCACAAGTATTTCATGTTGCACAAGTATCCCAAACCTTTAAATGTCTGTGTAGCGGTTTTATCGACGTTTATTTAGCCTCAGTTTTGATGCATTTAATGTAAATTTCCTGCACATCGTCTACGATCCTTGCAGGTACTACCATGTTTATAATGCATTGTGGGAGTGTTAACTACGGTTGCTAGGAATATATTTAATATCGTTGTCGTCTTTGAGGATCTACAAATGTGATTTTAATGTCAGATTATATCAACGATGTTAATTGTGGGCCAGTTTAGAGGCGCTAACTGTCCGTAATATTTTCACAACACCATGTGTGAAATGCATAGCGATCGGTTTATTGAAGTTTTAAGTCAATGAAAAGATGTTACGAACGACATTCAAGAACGACTACTCTTGATAGCTTTAAACATGGACAGACGATTTTCGGAAATAGTGGGATCTCCCGAACGCTTGAGCTAATGGTAGCATTTGTAGCGAAAGGTAATTAAATGAATGAGAGTACCTTTAAATGCGAAAAATGGCCTTTATTAGCGCCGAATTTCGCGCACATCAAATAATAAAATTTGATTTTTGACGGAGGTGCGAGCGGGTAAATTTTTATTTTATTTTCTCTCTTGCATTTTAAAGGAGCGGTAAATCCGACGAACTATAAATCAATTTGGTGTGGCCTAATGGTGTTTTAGTAATTAGTCCTTCATTAATTTGTGTTTGATTAATATCAGGAAGCAATTACAATATTAAACTGACATTATTGTTTGCCCCCAAGTTAGGATTGAAATATATTAATTGACATTTCTTGACTACATGAAGGGTATCGTGATTATGAAAACAGCTCTCACTAGTCTATACAGACATTGTCATCTCATAACGGGAAGCAGTTCTATTGAAATTTTGTTTTTCAGTATGATACGTTTCCATATTGGACTATAAATCACTATATACATCTATTATTGCCTTTGTTCAACAGATAATGACTATTGTCATTATTCTTCTATCTATGGAATCCGTAGGTGCCGTGGTAATGGTTATTAAAACACCTTCTGCTGGCATTCATATGGTTAGCAAATGGTAAAATTCTGGGTAAATATTGCTTATTTCTCTCGGTCATCTCATAAGGCTATGTCCTTAATTGACATTATTATTACCATACTGTCTCTATTAAAATCCCTTTTTGAAAAGCTAGTAACTTCAAGTTCCTTTATGGAAAATTATCCATACAGAAGTTCCAAATCATATTCCTGTGTTTCAGGCATTGCTGAGAACATTATATTCTGTACACCTACTCACTGTATAAGTGGATAATATCGCGTGTCCAAAAGTTGGCGATCTGCCGATTCCAGCTGTTATGCGAGTGGAATTGTTTGCGAATGGCTGAAATAACTTTGATCATAATATCTTGTATAATATATAATAATTGTACTGGATACAGGATCTGTGGACGGTGGTTTCATAATGAATGGCACTCGAGGGTACCATTGCCCTCCTTCTTGTGAATTTATGTGGGATGGAATGTGACGAATCCAGATGAAGCTAAAAATGTCACACAAATAGTTGTCCATCAGACTAGCTCATGGGAAATACTTGCGAACATCTCTTTCATCTTTCAATTATAAAAGTCACTTTAGCTGTCATCTATTTCCACTCCATTTCCTGTCCTGCCAGACTCCTAAAATATATATCTGCGTAGTAGTTCTTCAGTCAATAAGTGTTTCACGTAACAACAGTGATATAAATTACAATAGCGACTGGTCAATGTATGCAATGAAGCTGTGGTCTGCTTGTTGCCCATGTTTTCAACCAAATGTACATAGTTCTGGCCAAAATTGAAAAAGTATTTTTTTGCCTTTAACCGACCCTATATTTTAGATGTCACAGGTAGGTAGGTAGGAAATATATTTTATTTTATTGAGGAAATTTTAATTGAATGCAGTCATATGGCAGAATTTTGAAATTTGTCAATTAAAAATTCTCTTTCATCACTTCCACTTGCCTTGTGACCGCATACCTTTGAATTCTTGTTTGATGGCTTCTTAGTATCTTAGTGCCATTCCTTGTTGCATTAACTCCTATCTTCTGTGAATATAAAATTAGTCAATTGGTGGACGTGATAATAGTCTATCTGCATGTGCATAAGAAAGCAGATAGACTTAGTTTGCTTTCAACCCTCGACATGTGAGTTTTTTTGCAATCTTTATGGCCGTTGTTGTCACACTTTGATTGTGTGAGGGTTTCATGTTGTGGCGTAATCATGAAGTTTTCAGTAGAACTGATGGATGCTATTTGAAGTAAGTGAAAAATCATCAAACGGGAACATGCTGACATCTCCTCTTGGTATACAGTGAAACTTCCCATTGAGTATAGACAAACGGACAGATGAAGCAGCATCTATATGCTCCTCCTTTAGAGAGAATAATAATGTGTCATATTGTCTTTAATATAGTAAAACATGAAAAGTTTTAGTTTGATGAATTGATGCGGCGATGTATACTTGGAGGGGTGTAAACAAAACTAGTCTTTGTCTTATGTTAATAAAGAAGTAGATAGGCTGGTTTTGCTTTCACTTCTGGACTTGTACGTATGCCTAACATCACATCTAGCTAGACTGTTCTACATACCATTTTAGGAAATATTTAATTTGTACTGTTAGAACAACATAACTTAAATGTCCCAGAGGGAAAATAAGGGGCTATTAGTACTGCAGCAAATTTGGATGAACATATACTCAGGACTGTATGGTATAGGAAAATGTACTGAATGACGAAATGCGAGTTCTGTGAATACACGCGCACTGCAATATCTGTAGACATGTAACTGCATGCGTAGAATAAAAGCCTCGGGATGAATCATGTAATCACATTGCTATTGATTGTTGTATTCTCTGACCTGGACAAACTTAGTCATCTGCTGTGATGTTGTCATTGTTACATATAATGGTTTGTATTGATTCTTGATGATCAGTAAATGAAACATAGTATCTAGCTTTGATGTTTCTATATCTTCGGTCAATTTCTCCGTGCAGGACCTGGGGTAAATGCATTTTTTCTCACCCATATAACAACATGTATTGATCTGATATTTTGTAAAAAGCAAACAAGACCTACCAGTGGTTTCTATGCAGAACTCTATAATGAAAAACAGACATTGTTTTATGTCAAGTTTTCAGCATGCTTTGCATATATGTAAATTTTTATAATGGATTTTACACTGATCCAAAATATTGGGCGATTAATATTTATGAATTCATCCAAGCTGAATAGGCTTGTTTAGTTCTAGGGAATTAGAATTAGTCTTTACCAGAGAGGAGTTTTTTTTATATTTGTCTGTTGGAAAATAATCTGTTTAGTCTTAATAAGTTTGGCTTAACTTTTACTTGAAATGTCAGACAGTCTGACACTATGGCGACCTCAGATGGTGTGTACTATTATTTTGTCTCTCTTTAGCTATGAGGTTGCCTAGTGTTATGAGTCTTATGGTAGGCGCATGGTCAGTTTTCAGTGACTAATTGAATGCTAGAGCATTCCATCATAATAAGGTTATCTGGTATTTTTGGAGTTCGTTAAGAAATGCTGGGACTAGAACTGTATGTCATCTGAGGATCATAGACCTGCAGACAGGTTAATTGAAAGTCTCACTTGCTATGCTCGCGTGGTGCACAACAAATCCCCTCACATACCTATAAACAACATGCAGTCCTATTCATGGAACATGACTTCTTAAAGTTATAACATAAGCAATCATTGGTCTGAGTCACTCCTTTGCTAGTTGCCACAAATAACAGCCCTATCCTGCTGTGCCATTTAAGTTAAGCAATTTCACACAAAGAATTCAATTAGCTATACAACTGTTGTTGTAACTGACTGAATGTAAATTGTTTCACCATTTGTTGTCGGTAGATTGTCAAGTAATTCAAATAATACTGGATTTAGTTTTCCCACTTTCAGGCTTGTCAATTACATCGGTAACCTCGCTCAATTTATATACTGATTTGATTCAGTTGCCCAATTTCAGCCATTTTTTCAGATTTAGGGGAAGTATGGCAGGTCCTTTTGATAGGGGAAATTTGCATCTTAAATCACCAAATTTGGGTATTTTTATAAGGCTTAAATATTGAATAATTTTACTGGAGGGGAATTTTCTTTCTAAGTACTCTAGCCATACCGCTTAGTTCTCACATGTGAAAAATTCAGCACAGTTCAAATTCACATTCAGATTGAATGGTAATGAATAGTATTTTTATTTTTCTCATGAAATATTCTTATATACCTATAGTAAATCACTCATGTACTTGGCTCTGTGCTCTCTCAGGTCGGCACACTATTTATCAAAGCACTGAAAGTGCTGTATGGGGCAGGTAGACACAATATGGTTCCACCTCAGCGTTCTTTAAATCTGCTGAGAATGTGGCAAAAAACATGGAATATTTGTCAAATGTTTACAAATGGCCTGAATTGACACTGACCTTGACGAGTAGAACATGTGACGATTGTTTGAATATTAATCCATCAAGGGCTGTAGAAGTAAAGGAGCAGACATCATGCAGTCACATCAATGGAAATAAAATTTGACACTGGGCATTAAATTGAACCCATGGATTTGATGGGTTTGAAATGCCTAGTTCAGTATAAATTTTGAGTAAACACTTGAAAATTTGACAAATATTCCATGATTTCACAACTTTCTCGGCAGCTTTATAGGACAGCATGGTGGATGATTGTGTGTACCACTGTTGGAAATGGTCACCAGTTTACCAGTACGGCTATACCTGCCACATTCAGCACTTTTAGCGCCTTGATTTAAAATAATGGCAGAAACTTCGGGTGGATTATCTATTTTGCATGCTGGAGAGTTTAGTAGGTCCATGTTTTATTTTTTTGCCTTTCTTAGAAATAGTGGATTTAAGTGATCTTGTGATAAGTTATCAATTAAAACTCAGTTTATGATTAACATGTAAAAATGTTAGTTTTTGTCTTTGAATGGTATTATGCACAGGTTTGACTTAAATTAGATGGTGTAATATTATTGGTGCCTTATTACTTACAAATTCTTGACAAAAGTTCTGTTTTCAATCACTGTCATTGTTATTTCCTCCTGATAGTTTTACATGGCACAAACATGAACGAATATAATGTGATATTTGCATGAGAAACTTACCATTTCTAGAAACATTTCTTGGGTTCATACGAAGATGTGAAAAATGAGTATTGATTGTTGTTTAATCTTCCTACTATAGTTTACATGGAGAGTGTGTTGTGTGATCTGATACTGGTGCTTGATCACGTCTCTTACGAATACGACCTCTTTGATTCAGCGGGTGAATTATTCATTACACCATATCGGAAGTGTTCCGCTTTTAGAATTCTGTGACTGTGTTTTTAAGGATTAAGAAGGATGAAAACCGCCAATGATGTATTGGCAATATTCTTAGACTTTGTACAAAAAATGTACATGAATAGATATTACGTTCGTCAATTCACATGTTGGCCACCCACCAATACAGGGAAAAAAGGCTTGCTGATTGAACATTGTCAAACCATTGATTAATTATTGAACTCAATGCAAAACCTAAATAATTTTTAGTGGGTCTAATTAAATTTGATCTGGTTTCTTGAAGCATTAATGATTCATTAAATGAGGTGAATGGATTTGCTTCTAATGAAAATGTAATGTGTTCAGTAACAATTGTGTGAGCTTGAAAAATCACAGAAACTATTTTAATTATAAAGGTCCTTGAATTTCTTTGTCAAATGTGCATATTCGGTATGTTGTAAATGTGTAAGAATTGAAGAACTAAAGCTTAAGGTGCACGCCTTCCAATGATATTGGCCCATTGACAATGAAGACAAGTTAGGGCAGTAACATATACAGTGTATACAGTGAAACCTCTCTAGAATGGTATTCCATTGAGCAGCATCCACTTTTCAACAATATGATGAATATTCCCATTGTAAAATGTACTACCAATTTAACCTCAGTGGGGCCATCACCTCCCAACAGCAGCTGAAATTTGCATCAGTCAAAATTTGTTGCTCGAGAGAGGTTTCTCTGTATACTGGTAACTTTTTGCTAGGAAGTCAATTTGTGTACTTAGTTAGTGGAGTCAGCAATGATTATCGCTTTTCTGTATGTTGTATGTTCATAGCAAGACTCCGGAGATCCTATGTTAGCATTGTGTACTGAGTCAATCCACAATCACAAACAAGTTATTGAAAAAATGACAAAATCAGTTATCTGAAAAAAATGATGAATATATCTTAGATTTCTCTTGGATTTTTCCCAATGGACACACTGTCTGATTGAAAGACGGCAACAAGTTGATGTTATACCACACATATATAGATTTTGCTTGAATGCCATTGTACATGTACCAACATAACACCATTTGAAAGCCAAGAATGTGTTTTGCCATGAACCTACTACACTGTTTGAAAGCAACACATTTTTTTTCCAGTGAAAGAAGCTTTGAAAGCATGTTGTTTAATAATGAAAGGGACTTTTGTCTTAGGACTAAAATTATTGTAGTTTCTTAAATGCTAACAAATCGTTTAATATATAATCAAGTCTTTAGTTCCAAGTATCTTGTACTCTTCACTCATCATTTATGTTTGTGTCTTTCTGATTGTTCATGTTTATGTACAAATGTACATATGTTCATGTCTCCATGTGCTTTTTGGGTGGCTGTGCATGTTGTGTTTGGCATTTCCTGCTCCTCTTTGATATTCATTGTTGAACAAGTCTTGTCACAAACAGATTAAAATATTCGTTGGAAATGTTAGCGTAACTTTAAAATGGCTATTGTATTATGTATGCCATCCATTTTGAGGCAACTTTTTACAGGGTTAAGTGTAACTTTCTAATGTTGCATGCTTTTATTGCCTGCAATATGACAGTTCCCATCATTTATGACGGAACTTAGTGTTTTATTTTAGTTCTGAGACACATTTACTGAATCTTGCCAGGGAAGATTCTAAGTTTGTCAGCCGAACTGTTTGATTTCACTGAAGTTTTTTTTCTTTTATTATATTATGATTCAGGAGTAGAGCGACATTTTTCCTTGGCACCGAAGTCTGTCAGTTGGATAAAATTTTCGTCCAGCTTCACTTATCTATTGTCAAATTTGAGAATCTAGAAATGGGAGAAAATCCGTTAGATTTAATGTTTTATGTGTTTGCAAACAAGTTGGATAATGAAATCCCTTTGGGAGTTTGTGGATGTGTTTGGCTATAAAAGGTTCTATTGATTGCTATAAAATCTTGTGATAAAATACACGAAAATACACCAAGTGGATTTAGTCTCTAAGTCCTTTGTACAATCAATATTGTGGTATCTACTGTAACAAATTGTATAAAATTTATGATTTGTTGCATTAGTATGAAAGTTAATCTATTTTCATGCATTTCGCATTTAATTGCTCAGAATGCATGTTATGACGAATGGCCAATTTATTGATTTTGTTTGTGATATTGTAAAAGATAAAAGTAATTCCAGTAATGGATCTGGTTTTTGTTATGGCATCGAAACTAAGAAATTTGATCATTTACAGTTGTTGATGGCAGTGTTTGGGAATAATTCAAGGCTATATAGAATTATTTCCTGATTTGGTATTCTCAGAAACTGGTTTTTGTCCAGATGGTTTAAGTAAAGTTTCGGTGCAGCTGTAATCACATTAAGCACCAGTCCAACATAATCTGTTCAGAAGGCTTATGGAAGGTCTGTTGTGGAGTACCCAAACGAGGCTACAATTATTCAATGCCTGAAGGGGCCAACAGGGTTCAAAAAGGCTGGAGAGTAACTATTTCATCTATATATGTCCTTGTCTCTGTAATTAGTATCGTCAAACGTATATAATACTGTTTTATATCATACCCATAATGAAAATATTGGCTTCCAAAACTTCCGACTTCCGGATCAATGTAAAACAATCCACACTGGTACTGGTGGAGACTGTCTACAAAAAATAATATGTATTATACATGAGACATCTCACGTCTCCGAATTATTCTAATGTTATTGTCTGATTCAAGTATTTGCCAAACAGAAGTTGTTTCATATAATGCTGCTTTTGTTAACACTCTTTGTGTTAGCAGGATTCACTAGAGATATAGTATGGTGATTAAAGTGTCTGTTCAAGTTCTGAGGAGATGTTTTACAGAAACATTCTGACTTTATGAGTTGGTAAGATGGAGTGTACTTAAGAAAGGTCTCTGTGTAGTTCCGTTTTATATAATTCCATCTTATTGCGGACAATAACCTCTAGTTCCTTGGTTTCATTATAATCCTTCTATCTCACAATTAGTGCTGTGACTGATCTTGTGTCTACCAGTAATGGGTCAAAGAAGAACAAGATTCCCTCTGTTTTCAGGCAATGATACTAAACATGAGCTATAATGGTTAAATGTTATGTCTGATGTGCTTATAGGCTTCTGTCTAGCTGTTTATCTTCATTTTGTCACTCCAATTAATATCTATTCCTGGCCAAATTACGCTGGACTTGATGTGTCCTGGGTCCACTGAACTACACCTTATTATTTCTTTTTGCTTGTAATCTTCTTTTCCTGTGTACACGCATACACAACTGTGTTTTCCTATCTACTTGAATTATTATGTTCGTGATAAACATGTTCATTTCCATTTTCTATCTCCAATTCATGTGGCTGTCTTGTTGTACTGCGTTTTGATACTGTATAACATAGGACTATTTGCCAGTTGTATTGTTATGAAACCATACAAAAGTTTACTCAATGAATCAAATGCTTTATTATATTTTCAGGGTCACCAGGGTCTGTATGATGAGTGGAAGACCATTCCATTTGTAGACAATCCTGATGATGATACTGATGACATGTTTGATAGTCATGTAAAAGAATTAGGTAAAACAGACAATACTAATAAACTGCATGAAAAATACCAGCAGTTCTATGAAAAGTATAACCTAGAAAATGATAGAATAATTGGTGATGGTAATAATAGTGATGTAGATAATGTTACTAATAGTACAGAAAAGTTTGGAGAAGAAATTAAACCAGTTGAAGGAGGACTTGATCGAGATTTTAAAGAAAGGCAAATTGAAACAGAAAAGAAACAAAAGAGCAGAAATGGTAAGAAGAAACACCGTCATCATAAATCAAGTAAAACAGAAAAGAAATTGAAAAGAGAGAAAAGATTAAAAGATGAGGATGACATGGATGATGATGATGATGCCTATGGTATTGATATTGACAAGTTCTATAAGGAGCATCCACATTTTAAGACAAACGTAGCTACAATATCGGATGATTTATATGTCAAAGAGAAGACAATTGATGTACATGTAACTACTACTGAAGCTACTCCTGTTACTGAAAAGGAAGAGTTTATGTCTAGTAGTGAAGATGATGCTGACCAGAAAGATGCTGATGATTTTGATCATGATGATGACCATGATGACCTCGATGAGAATGTTGCAGAAAGTGCCTCTAATGATGAAAGCAGTGAAGGTTTCAATGATTACTATGACTACTATAATGAAGAAGGGGACAGCAGTTACAGTAGCAGTGAAGAAAGAGCTGCAAAAGAAATGGCAGAACAGACATCTCACTTGTTCAAGAATTATGACAGGATGTACGGTGACCAACCTGTTCAAACTGAGACTGAATCGGAGGACATAAAACCTGAAGATGAAGATGAAAAGAAGAAGTATGAAATGGAAAAGAAACAAAAGGAAAGCATGCCAAAGACTGATGTTGAACCAAGCACTAGCCCCAACCCGCCAACCCCTAAAAAAGATGCTAAATCCATTGTGACACAGCCTGCATATCCTCAATGGAAGGAAAGAGTTGAAACCTGGAATTTGATAGAATCCAAACCAATTGGTAGGTGGTGGAAGCTTTCTTACTACTATAGTGGCACTGTAACTTTTATTACTTAACCCTTTTACTTACCTAGTACTCTTTAACATTTGGTTTGGGCACTATTTGTTGTTTATATAATACTAACAAAGGAGACTAACATTTTTCATTAACCTATAGAATAAAATGTCACACTTGATGAAGGTTATACCACACAATTTAATTTATTTGATGTTTTGTATTATCAGACAGCTATTTTACAGTGTATAGTTTTCAGATTGATTGAGAAACAGCTTCTTCTGTAACTAAAGTGTTTTTATTTCTGTTTTGGAGAGGGCAAAATACTGTTGTATTTACAATAAACATCAGCAACAATTTCTAAATGCACAGACAATACAGTTTGGCTGATTTTTGGCCGATTTGTTTTTAATGATTGAAGATTGAATAAACGCTCTTTTATTATTGATTCTCAAAAACGTTACTCACAAAGTTATTTTTTCAGAATCTTGCAGTGACAATTTAGACTGTGCCTCAGGACGTATGTGTAAATTTGGACTGTGTCTATGTGGACAACCTGATTTCTGTGTTGGACATTATAAACCAGTCTGTGGCTCAGATGGTAGACTGTATCCCAGTCATTGTGAGCTGCACAGAACCGCTTGCGTCCTTGGTGTACACATAAGATTAGGAACCTTAGATGAATGTCAGCCAACAGGTAATCATATTTAAAGTTATTGCAGTCATGCTATGTACAAAATAGAATAAAACCTCACCAATGAGACCACTAGTGGTTCTTATAAAATGTGGTCTTCATAGAAGGAAGGTCTCATTTTTGGAAGAAGGGCATGTAGCATATTTGTGTTGACTAAAATATGGAATGAAAGACATTAGACTGTTGTGATTTTGATACTTTAATGTGCATGTAGATAAAGAGGAATATATAAAATGTATAAATTTGTTATTGAATTATTTATAATCAACATAATTATGTGAACTTTTCAAATGCTGTGTATTCTATGAAGGATGTCCCAGAAATACATAGACTTTTGCTAAAGTATTTTATTCATGATTCTGGTGAAATTTCCCTTTAAAAATAGTTCAAAACCTAATGGCACAATTTCAGTACTTGTGCTCAGGGAAATTAGTTTTTCTTAACTTCTTAGTAACTTATTACCTTCATATTTGAGGGCCAGTTTAAATTTTGCACAAATATTTTGAATATTTTGTAGTTTTTCAGCAATATTTTAACATATTATGAAACATTCCCTTATTGGCTGTAAGGCAAGGTTTAACTGTTGTTGATAACATTATATCTACTTACTATGATATGAACTATATATAATATAATATAAAATAATACAGATTTAATATTTCTTGTGTCTTGACTCTCATAAAGGAAAAGGAAACTGATTTCTGCTGATTGATAACCTACGTAATTCGAACCACAAATTCTATGATTTCTATGCTTTGACATAATATCTAGTACTAGATCCTATATGTCTGAGAGATGTCACGCTCACTGATATCATATAATCTGTCTTAGGGATTAATATATTTTGATACCTTTATTTATGATCAAGAGCAGTGATGTCATTCTTGTTTGACATTCAGTCTTATTTAGAGATAGGATTGGTTACCAAAACAGACACCAAGATTAAAAAAGTACTTTTCAGATATGTCTCATGGTATTTTTTACTGCACAAATCTACCATACTGTCTAGTTATTTGTTGCCATGGTTATTTTAGGTATTGGCTTCATAAAACATTTCCAGATTTTCCAATTTAGCTAATAGTTTTTCTGATTCTGACTTCATTTGTTAAAGTCTGAGAAGGTAACTAGAACTACTTGAATGGTTTGTTATCTTCCCCTCGGGATTATGATGTATTGGTTTGAGTCATTTACCATTAATCTAATTGTGCTTCTAGGGCCATAGCCACATTGAAGCAGCTGCCATGGTATGAATTTTGAGAGTGACCTGAAATCTTTGAGAAAATATTTAACGAAAACCCCTGAATTCCCTATACATGTACTATGATTATATATGAGGTACTCTGTCAAACCTGTGGAGGGAGCAAGTTAATACGAAGATAATATAATATTCTTTTCGACTAACAGAACATTTTCTGTATTTTTGATGATTTCTAGTTATGAAACCGTGTCAAGGTGTGATAAGTGGATGGATTGTCAACTCATGACCAGAACAACAACCGCTGTTTTTTCCCTTAAAAAACCCATTTAACCAGACTTGAAACTATTTAAAATTGCATTTACCATTATACCCCCCCCCCCCCAAATTATCTCATAAATTTTACTCATTTCATGAGATAAACCTTTGGGCGACACCAAACAGCGGAATTCTGCTGATCAGTGGAAAACTCGCATCCCTGATTCTGCCTAATTTCAGGTGTAAGTTTTGTTGTAAGCCTTTTATCAAAAACATCAATGTTGAAGCTGTGATGGTCACATGTCTTTGCTTTGTTGAACATATAACCTTGGTATCTGTAGAATGTAAAATACTTTCATGATACCAACAGTTCAATCACATGTTAAAGAGGAGTTTGGAAACTAAGAAGGTGTGCCTCTCCCTTAAGATGTGTGTTGCTGCATTGTATCATCTAGACATTCCCGATATAGCAACAAGTTCTATATATGAGCGTTCACTTGATGCAATATGCATGTTGGAGCATATTGGTTCTGGATCAAACAAGATAAATGTTTGTTTTACAAAATTTTCCATTAAAGGAACAATTCAAACAGATGATGCAGTATTGATTAAAGCTCTGATTCATGCAACAAGATGGGATAAATTGCTGGTAGTTGTTCGTAATATGCCGTCTCATGTTTTATGGTCCTATCCAGGTTGAAATTGGAAAGCATTTA
This sequence comes from Mactromeris polynyma, assembly GCA_032209605.1. Taxonomy (NCBI): domain Eukaryota; kingdom Metazoa; phylum Mollusca; class Bivalvia; order Venerida; family Mactridae; genus Mactromeris; species Mactromeris polynyma. The sequence goes on along the minus strand of JASFXZ010000003.1, from coordinate 7,068,279 downwards.
ATTACAGCGCCTTAATAATAATCACAAAAACGCTAACACTAACAGTACCCAAATAACAGCATTACAGTAAAGTTTCGCTATTAAGACCACCTGAAATACTGACCACGAGTGGTCTTAATAGTGAGTAATTGTCTTATATTATGCTTGTGCCTTTGGCCATCAAATTTAAGATGATTTCTTGTGATCAGTAGATGGCTGTGTTTATGAGGTCATAAGGTCAAAGGTCTGCCCAAGACTGAAAATGGTCACTGTGCAAAAACTGGAGAGAGTGAGCACATGGTTGTCAAATTTCATAGGACCTTCAAGTGGGGGTGTTGTAATATCATGTGTTTATTCAAACGTTATTGGAATCCATTTTATTTCCTTGGTTGTACTTAACTTACAAATCACTTGTACATGTATATATCACCTGCAATTAGTTGCTGAGTATGTTGCGTTTGATGGGCATCATGGGGATATACATTTTATATGTGTTTTACAAACAGCTCTTGCTAATTTTTTATTGTGATTTCCTCATTGATGACAATTGAAAGATAATTAAAAATGCATATTTGTTATGATGGCATCATTAAGGATATTTATTTGGTATAACATGCTAAGATATATAAACATTGTGCTTTTGGCCCGGTTAAGCTGAGTTGGTAGAGCACTGGACTGCCATAATTGAGGTTGTAGGTTTGAATGAGGAGGCGTAGGTTCTCTGTGAAGTAGCAGGGAATTCACCAAAAGTAGGCGAGTGTCTGGGGGTGGGGGTACTCTTTTAATTATTATCATTCATGCAAGAACAATAGCCGCGTGATGATGCTTAAGTTGATGAGTAAATTACCGGCTCCTGGCTCTTAATGGCACCCCAGCATATTGGATTATGTAGTGTTTTACCTGACTAATATGTCATTGATGGTTCTAAGGTGTGAACATACTTTAAATGAAGCATATTTATATCAATTTTTATGTTTTCATGTTGAAATCTCAGATTTACTATCATGAACAAGCATTGCTTCTATGTAATTGACATTGTAGATCTTGCAAATACGCCCTCAAATACTTTCTTGAGAGATTGCAGTAGATTTGAATTTACAAGCACTGAGGAAATTTAATCAAAGTTTAATTACTTTAACGCAGAACCTGCAAGCTATCAAGCATTTAAGTAATGAGACCATGTATTGGTACATTTTTTCTCTTTGCATTATTGAATCCATGAAAAGACTACACAAATATTTTATTTTTTGTTCGCAAATGTATGGATGAAAATGAAACTTGTCCATCTGTATGGGAATAAAGAAGCATATACAAATGTAGTAGGAAAGACCAATGGTGACATTTACACTTCATTATTTCTCTCCTTAAGGAACCATTAAATTGGAGAAGTTGAAATTGTGACTTCATGAACTTGAAATTGTGAATTCATGAAGTTGAAATTACAAATTCACTATTTCAACTCAGTTGAAATGAATTCACAAATTTATGACTATGAATTTTTGAAGTTGAAATCATTAATTTGTGAATTCTTGAATTCATGATTTCAACTTCACAAATTCAATATTTCTTAGGAGTGAAATAATATACTGTGAATGTCACCATGGGTCTTTCATCATATAGGCTTGTTTGCCTGACTCATCGAAATTGTAGATATTCTGTCCTAGTTGTCAGTCTCAGATTGTGCAGTACATGGCGGAGAGAACATTACTCGGCAATAATTGTCCAAACACAGAGTTTTCAATAGCTTTCAGACAATTACTTGTGTATATTTTTCTATGAACCAATTCTGTGATCAATAATGTTGGTTTGGTAAATTGGACATAAAATGGCTTTATTCAATAATGCTTGAAACCTACTCCATGATTGGACTGTATTGCTGTGGTTGCTGGTTCCGTTACATCCGTTGAATTGATGATGGTACTTCTATTGTGTCTGTCTTCGTATTTCATTTTAACTTGTAACAATTTTACACCATGCATTGTTGATGTCTGACTGCTTAAAATTAGACGTAATTATTGAGAATGATTCATACTATTGCAATACAGTATAAACTGTCCATAACGCCATCTTCATAACACGGTCCCGGTAAAAGTACTGCATTATCCAACATTGCGTATGGGTGCCAGAGTGTGTCGTTATAGTCGGGGTATACTGTACAACCGATATTGCTGAAACATTTATATGTGATGTTGATAGAGACAGATTGACAGATGTCCTTACGAAGTTGCTATAAAGAGGTTGCGCTGTAATGTTAAAAACAAGTCCATTGTTTACTGAATTACTAATGCACTTCAAATGTTGAGTAAATTTATAACACTAACATGTAAAACCACTTAGTACACCAGAAACTTGTTTTAGGTTTTATTTAATGAAAAGCGGGCTTTTTTGTAAAGTCACTTCTTAAATCACTTCTAGTGATAGTTATTGGATCATAACTTGCCTCATCAATGCGTTTAATTGGGATACAAAGAATGGCGCCTCAGCTATAGTTTTATCGCTTTTACAATTTATTTATAACTGTCATCCTACATTAATCCAAGATGAATTTGATACATATACTTACCAGTAGACGCTGATGTCTTATTCTCTCTGTCTCTCGTTTGACATAAAAAATTTATGTAAGTCAGTATGTATATTGCTGTATGTATATTGCTGTTTCATGCCGAGCACATATTTAACCATTTTCTCAGACATAGATTTATACATTTTTTGATTATATATATATTCCTTCCTCTCCAGGCTGCTGTAAATTTGTCATGCAGATATAACCATATAATTCTATAATGTCACCAGGGTATTATTACAGTTTTTCACGTATGAGATTGCCTTTTATTACCCAATACCGTGTGTCGATTGCCTTGTCTGTTCATTTTCTGATTATGCCATTAATTGTGTTTACTTTCCTCATGGTACCGAAATAGAAGATATCGTCCTTTCATTCCTGTCCAAGCAATCTCTCGTCTTTTAATGAAAGTAGTTTTTGTTGTTCTGGGTGTATTATTTACGTTTTGGAGCGGACGTTTTTTACGTAACTTCAGACTCCCTTGGTGATTCTATGGTAGACAAGGCAATAAATTCCAACAATGCTATTTATTTCACCGTATTAGCTGTAAGTAATATGTATCTGTCCACTGAGCATGTCAATATATTAGAGTGTATTTCCTGCAAATCTGATTCATCCATTTCACAAATTTCATTAAAAGTGTTTATTTATTATAGTGTCACCCCTACTTGAAGGGTCAGCCTACCTTATGAACACATTTACTTCCTGATTCCTATCCTTTAATGCCAGGCACCAGACATGTAGGCAGATGGTAACAATTATTTAACTACACCCGAATGGACCCCTATTGGGATTCAAACCTTCGACCTCCCGCTCCCAAAGTGGATGCCGTTACCACTCGGCCAAGGGAGACGGCTATATGACAACATAACATTAATTATTATTTTAGCTCTGTTTTCAAGATACCTTTAACTGTCAAGAATTCATAGCTGCTCACAATTGCATTCACTTTCCCATTGTTTTGTTTTCTAGTCTCTGTGAGCCTGTCAAGCTAGCTCAGTTGGTAGAGTACTTGACGGCCTGTCTGGAGGTAATAGGTTTGAACACTGAATGAGGCGTAGGTTCTCTGTGAGCCTGTCAAGCTTGCTCAGTTGGTAGAGTACTTGACGGCCTGTCTGGAGGTAATAGATTGAACACTGAATGAGGCGTAGGTTCTCTGTGACCATTTGACCCAGGATAGGATGTTATTTTGTCCTCTTCCTATGATCAATGTGTGGACGTTGTCAGTTGCTTGTGAACATACAGGGTTGTACTAGTTGGTAACCTAGGAATACTGGTTTAACTCTAGGTGAACTGACTGCTGCCATATGTAACTCAAATACTGTTGAAAAAGGAAGTAAAACTCCAAACAACCACCAACAAAAGCTATGGTTTTACAAATTGATAGATTTCAATTCCATGTGATCTATTCTGTTGGTTCTATCAGTAACCCTTTGTCTCTCTTATACAGGATATATCTTATTTAGAAAATGCAACATCCAAATCTGATGTATGAATCAGGCAGGCTCTCACTATCAAGTACTGCATTATTATGTCATAAAATAATTCCAGCATCATTCAAAGAATCAATATGATTGGACAATGTTTATTCAAATCCATCCAATCGATGGCCTTCATTTCAGCTGCAACTAAATTAATGGTATAGACAGATCATTTAGATTCAAATGATCCTTATTTGTTAGACAACAATATGGCATTGTTTGTTGTATACACAGTCATTAAAATACTGAAGCTTCGATATCTGCCCAGATATGTATGAACTCATCAAAACTGCTACATATAATTGTGACTGCAAAGTTGATATATTCTGTTCTGTTTACAATGGAGTTGATTCATTCTGTCTGGAAACTTTGTATGATTGTAGAAGTCTGTATATTTATAATTTGCATATATTGTAAAATATTGTTATAACTTTGTATGCAGACAATACGTTATCTGGGTGATTTATGCTTTATGGTATTGACTGCAAATACTTCAGGGAATCAAACACATTTTAGATGACGCTGCGCTATCCTAAAAGTGCTGCCCACACATTTTCAAACCTTAGAAGTGTTTAAACCTAAGACATAAGGCTTTTATTTGTCTGGAATGTAATAGGAAGATTATGTTTACATTTTTAACTTTCAGTCATTGAGCTGAGAAATTACTGTATTTCAGTATCTTTGTCAAGTTTACTGTTTTTTCTGGTTTGAACTTCTCATTCTAATGACAAGATAATCATCTATTGCACTAACAAAACATGCTGCATCTGTCTCTTTATCAGCCGTTTATTTTTCGACAGGTATTGACAGGTAAAAATTGCTTGCTGCATACCGTAACATATGCTTGTCTTGCGCTATGATTCCTGTTGTTGTTGTTAATAATGTTGATAGGTCAGTATCCCACAATGTCTTTCGTTATTGTTTTGGGGTGCAGATAGCAGAATACAAGGACATCTGATACATTAGGTCACTGTAAGGTTCATGGCTCAAAGTTGGCTGGAACGTGGTTGCATTGTACAGTCTGGATGACTCAAACTTCAAACATTTCATATACTTTAGTCCTTAATGACATTGCTATTCAGTCTGCATGCAATTGTTTGCACAATGGTCTTATCAAAGTTATTGCAAATAGTAATTGGTTAGATTTATAATATCAATCTGTCAAAGGCATATGGCATTTCGGTATTTTGTTGCTTCTAATAATTTACAAAAAAGAAAAAACAATGGCTTTAATTTGATTAAACTTAATTAGTTTACATTGATTGTGAATCAAGTTCTCTTGGCTTATTCTTATCACTCTCTTCGACTGCTTCCAGCATTGCTAACCATTACTAGCGCCAAAATTGGAATTGTTCAGTTGGTGATCAACTCCCTTTCAGTGCAGGGTTTAAACTCTAGGCTTTCAGATCATTTGTCGGACATTCTACGTGTCGACCATAAGACCTTGTCATGGCTTGGGAGCAGGTGGTCGAAGGTTCGAATCTGATTCTGATATGGCCGGATCCGGGTTCGATTCCCGGTCACGGCAGGTCATACCCTTCCATGAAAATTTGACAAAAATGTCGATTTTCCTCCTCATGTGGAGAAGTTGCCGGCTGCTTGCAGAAGGGTAAGTTAGTACTGGTAAGATTTCAGTCCAGGAAAAACTGGTTAGGTGAACCGGCCGCCGTATATAACTGAAATATCGTTGAGAAACGGTGTTAAACCCGATGAAACAAACAATCTGATATGGCCGGTTGGTGAGCCAACAGCTCGTTAAATAATGGTTACCGTGTCAGCCATTACACCTCCTTATGGCTTTAACTATGAGTTACAAGTGGTAGCAGTATATATGGCCTTCTGCTGGAGAGTCTATACCCTGCACATGTCATGGCGGTTTGACCGTTCAAAAAATATTTGGCATCGTATTCTAAACAATATGCGCAGTGGAAACTATTTATGTTGCGGTACTAATGATTAGCTTGCAGGTTAAGTCAATACTCAGTTGTTTTATAGTATGATTAATTCTCTTAAATCAAGACAAAAAAGGAAGATGAATATATTCACTGCTACATTTCTGATCTTTGTCTTAAGGAGTTAAATACTTTGCCTTGTTTAATGATTCAATATAAAATATTCATGAACGTTACTTTCAAACTTGTCAAATTTTCTTCTTGCCTTTTGAGAATTCTGGAATTGGTATGACTGATAATTGTGTTAATTCTAACAGAAAAATTGCTGGCAATCTTATACTGGTTCTAAGACTTTCTCTCAATTTGGGAGTGAGTCCAGGACATGTTTGGAGACCAATTATATAACTGTATTAGCTCTGGCAAAGTCATATAGCTTCTCCATCAAAATGTTGCGCTTGAAGCCTTCGTTATTTTCAGAGATTGAAATTGTATTAACTGAATCAGTGGGTTAGTCAGTCACATGGTGAAATAGTCTGTCAGTTGGTTAGTCAGTCAGTCAGTCAGCCAGTCAATTAGTTGGTCAGTCAGTTTGTTGGTCATTCAGTTTGTCGGTCAGTCAGTTGGTCAGTCAGTGTATCATCCAGTCAGTCAGGCATGTGACGTCAGTCAGTCAAGTCAATCAATCAATCAATCAGAAACATAAAAATATGGTAATAATTACAATACATCTATTTGAGAAATGCTGATTTCCAAAAAGATTTCAATATATTCCTAGACGATATCTATATGTATTGTAGCTGTGTATGTATCTCATTGCTTATGGTGATATCTCTGTACTTTACATAATATCTGTGTCTCTTTGACATTCTGCTTTCATTAAAACCAAAGCTTGTGGAAATTATGCAATGAATTTTAGCTTTCTGGAAAGTCTATGTATTACAATCAATACAGATATTTCTTGGCCAGCCTCACTTAGATAACCATACAAGTTGATGTGCTTGAGGGAATACAATATAATAGCTATCTGACAGTCATGTGACCATGCTTGGAAAGATAAAATGTGCTTAGTCAGCTTTTGATTGCATAGTCAGCTGATGATTGCGCAATACTTGCAACTTTAACAACTATGGGTAATGTAATTGGCTTGAGTCATGTGTTTGATCAGCTTGCTGACAAGTGAACAGGTGACATGTAGATGTCCATTTACCTTCGCATGAGTTAATGTTTCTTATTACTGTCTTAGGGAAAGGATACATAATTAATATAATGACTTTCTGGATAACGTCATTGTTGAATATGCTATTTCTTTAAGATTTTTTGCATATAATATATACCAGTTGAAGTGAAAATTATAATAAACAATTTTGCTTTTTACTTTGATTTTGCTAATTGACTGTTCAGTACATGATTTTATTTTTCAACAATAATTGTCTGTAAAAAGGAGATATAATCTGTATTATACATTTGAAGGGAGGGACATATAGTTACCATACTATGAAATTGTTCATTAGTTAGTTAGTTCATCTGTTCATCCAAATCACATTGAGTCTCGGCTAAAACTTTTAAACCATTCATTGGAGTCCGGTGAAACTTTACACAATGGTTAGTATGAGGAGATATATCACACTCAAGAGTTGGTCAGTACTTCCAAGGTCAAGGTCACTGACAATGTTTTTAAGAGGCATTTTCCATAAGTAGTCATTATAGCCATGATTGTTAGTATAGAACCAGTAATGTCGGAGGAACTGTCTGGAGTGTGTCTTGAAAATAATTGGCATCACTATTCATGAACAGATAATCTACTTACATTGTATGCAAGCATTTTGGGCGACAGCCAGTTCTATCATTTGAGAATATAATTTGAATACAGGCTCCTCAGGCCATACCTATTACTGTGAACAATTATGGCAAAAAAACATCAGGTGTATGCGTCATAACTTATCAATGATCAATTATGTATATTTTGCTGGTGTTGCTGTTTGGAAGTTGCATGACTTGAAGCAATTTCGTCTGCTTCATTGTTTCTCTGTTGTTCTTCGACGACCTTTTAGCATTTCAGTCTAATTTGGTCACTCGCTTCAAATGTCAAACTGAGAGTATTTCATAATGGACTGTACGTAAGCTGTATCCCAGTCTATGGTGAGAAATGTTCAATAAAATGCTGAATATGAGAAAATTGATTAAAAATAGTCTGGTGGTAGAAATCAAGTATCAGCATCCTGCCAATGTCTCACATTTTGTTCCTTACGATTGATTGATGGTAGATTGAATGGATGGAATAATCGGATTGGGTGTTGTTGAGACCTCTGGTGGTCTGACAGGAAGTAGCTGTAACATAGTTATATTTGCCACGCTAATATTTCCATTATTAGAAAAATCTGTAGAAACGAGAGATACGTCCATTTATGAACGAATATGGTAAAAAAGTGTTATTGTAAATTACTGCGCATTGTGATGTTAGTCTGTCTGGGGATACATACATGTGATACAGAACGGTTTTCCTCCCATTTGTTATGTCAGATAGTTTATCCCTCAATTTCTGCGTAACAATTTCATAACTTTACTATATATGTCAAAGAGTTATTAAACCTTTTTTTCTTACTTTCAAATGTTTAGTACTGAATGTTGATTACATTTACATAATTTACTTACTCTAATTAATGTCTGAACCACATGCTATTATATGCATGGTTCAGCCTCTGGCTTGGTACTAGTACTGCCAATCATCTTTTTCTAAGGGTTGGATGGGGAATATTTATTGGCAGATGTCATGACTCTAAAGATATTTTTTAGATGAAATTGAATGACTGACATATTATTAACTATAATGTCCATGGCTGTCGGCATAGTATTGCAAACATTTTCTGTCTGTATATGTATACACATTGTAAAAGGTTGATTAAATGTACATTTGTCTCAGTTTCGGCCTATTGTTGCCAGCTGTCTTGATTTGTCCTGTGATCTTTTCCATCTGTTAATTCCCTCCCCCCTTCACTGTTTGTCCTCTTTGATTCTCCTAGTTATTCCTTATGGTCTGCGAGGCCAATTTCTTGCGCCTCTGTTCCCTTACATATGTTCCCTTTAACCTCATCAAGTGCCTTATGTTTTATGGACTGCTGTTTTCCTGGAGGTCTGTGTGGGGAGGCACAGTCTTATGTATGTGGCATTCCCTGTAGCTACTTATTCCTCTCTCTCTCTTGTCCCAGTTTTGACCATAATCAATCTATGCCATTTTTGGCCCTATTGGTGTTAATGTAGAAATGCATAACTGTTGCCAAGAGAACACGTTTTTATTTATTGATCAAAATTTTTTATATTGTACAATAATTATGTTATTGTATTAAAAACTTCCTCCTCAAATTTCAGAAATGGCATGAAAATGTTGTAATTGAAAACGGTATAAAAATTATTAAATTTCAAACCTGTGGAGTTGTAAGGTTTCAATTCTTAAATAAGTCTACCAAGCTGACCCCATGTTTTCCTGTCTTAGAATAGTTCCTTTTCTTTACATTATATTCTGTCCATAGATATTTTAAAAGTTTTACAATATGCTCATATTAATTTATCTATTTTTCAGTTGTCAAAGTGATAGATCTTGAATCATCTCTATCGAATGCTGATGTTGTCGCTGAAGAATCAGTTGAAGCCACTACAAGTACAGTGATAATTGATGAAACCATCAAAATTAATGATGAAGTGGATACCAAACTTTTGTCAGAAAATGAATATGATATTAGCTCCAATGAAGATCTAAACTCTTCTGAAGACTCAAGTGACCAAAACAATGCTGGTGATGATGAAGGACTTGAAATCATCAGTGATGCTGAAAAAGCTGCTCTAATGAATCAACTGACTTCAGATGGAACTGATGATAACAATAACACTTCAGATGTTGAAGATGATGATGATGACAGTGATGATGATGATGATGCTGATGATTTTATTGATGATGATGAAGAGGAAGAAGTGGATGAAAGTACAAGTGCTAATACATTTGATGGAAAGTTTGATTTTGAAAAAGAATACATTGATTCTAAAGAAAGTGCTGACTATTATGATGATGATGATGATTACAGTGATGAGTATGATGATGAAGATGATGACAAAGATTCGGAGCAGGACAAAGATGGTGACAGCATTAGTGAAAGTGATGAAGAAAAAGATGGCGAGAGCATTGAGAATTCTACAGAGGACTCTCAAGAGAAACCAAGTCTTGTTCCTCTTTTCTGTACACCAGATCTGTACTTAAAGTTCAAGGCCGATGTTTTAGAGTTCCACTGTATTTACTTCGAAGAGCTTCATTGCGATAGACAAACACAAGAAGGTATGAGTGCTATAGTTTAAATGTTTTATGTGTGACGTTTTGGTTGAGTGAAAAAAAATATTGATATTATCATAAAAGGTCTTTCTAAATGGATACATCATTGCTACAGTCAGATAATGCATACTGGTAGTTTGCTTCAGAAACCAGGACCTGCTATAGATGTGGCCTGATTATGATTTTGCCTTATTCAGGGGTAGTGTCTACTGCCCTTAATGCAACAATGTAGTTATTGAGAATTTTGGAATTGAGACAGATTTGATGATAAGAATATTAGGACCAACTTGTTTTGTTATACATTGTAATACACAATTGATTTCTTATTGCAAAATGTTTTAATTTATTTCTGTCAGAGGAATTTCCATTCAAGAAGCAAGTTGATATTTGTCTTTCTTTAAAACAGAGAAACAGAAGTTAGCAGCTGTGATGTTTAACTACTTTGACCGGGACTTCAGCGGACATATTGAGAAAGAGGAATTGTGGGAAATGCAGTTGAGAGAACACATGGATGGTGTATCATCACTTTGTACACTGCTTGATCTAGCCACGTTTGATGAACTTGGAGAGAGAGATGGTAAACTGTCTGTGGATGAGTTCATACAAGCATTTGGTAAGCCTTGTTTAAAATTCATTGATTCATTCATGTAGTGAGTCATGTCAAACAAGACCAGACATGGCTGTTATAAGAGACTGATGTTTAGGGTAAATAGGTGATTGATTGATTTTTAAGACTAAGAATTTTTCGGCGCAGCTGTACTAACATGGCTTTGCTATTTGCATATCAGTTTTGTGTAAACCAATCAAATCTTACGTTAACCTTTAAACCAACGTTTGTAACCTTGATGTGGATTGGTTGACCTTTCGATAAGGGGTAGTTTGCCTTACCAAAAACTTATGAATTTCAGTGAATTTTGGATATGGAGTGACTAGCAATCGTATCATCTTGGCAATTTTTTATGTTGCACAAATCTTAACCTTCAAAATGCGCCGACCATCTTTTCTTATGATTGACTTGCGCATATGTACCGGTATACGTCTTTGCTCCAGTCAGTCAATGTAGTACATAGGGGAGAATTTCTTCAAATGTGTTTGTATGTATTAAGAGTGATTATGTGCAGTTCCTATATCACCTATATTCTGGATGTATAAAAAGTAGTTCCAGATGAGTTAATGTCTACATATACCAACAAGATGCTCTAAACAAGTTAGAACCTCAGCATTCAAGTCACGTGACGGTGTAACTTCTTTCTGTTTTTCTAATGTGGTCTTTTGAGTTGGTTTTGCTGTATTATTCATCTTCATTTAACAAGAAAAAAAACATAGTTATTCCCAATGCTTCCTTAATTTTGCAAGATTCATGTGTGATTTTTGCATCATAAATCAAAAACAATGACTGAGACAAATAGTTTCGGTGGTAAAGTTCTGCTTGCACTGCAAATGTTTTTGTTTTCTGATATTTGATTTCATGTTGCATGTTTTGGTTTAAACAAATAACAAATTACTCATTACAAACCAATTTTGAAAAATTAATGTTTTTTGTATCAAGTATAAAGAATAATGAACAAAACAATATGGTATGAGAAACTGATATTAATAATGTGGGAGAAAATATGTAGTGATTTACAATGAAAAAACTTTAAGTATTGGTTGTAGTATATGTGAGCGCTGCTGTACGATTTCCAACCTCTTCTTTAAGTGACGTCATTTCAAGAAAATCTCACATCATGTGATGTCACCATGTACTGACACTAAGCAATATTTACCCAATATGGCAATATGAAAATGAAGTGAACGTATGGTGTAAATATTGTGCAAATAGTGACATCACATGTTGCGTTTTCTTGACATGACGTCACTTACAGTAGAGGTTGTAAATCCCATAGCAGCCCTCATTAAGTTGAGTGCTTTGATTTATACAAAATTAGTTAGAATAAATCATTACTTTCTGGTCTAGTTTTTGAAGCCAATCCATAACCAAGAACTATATGAATGAAAGTGACTAATTATTAATTAATTAATTATTGAAGTTTGTGGTCTTGAAACATACAAAAAAAATACAAGTGTTTTATAAATCCTAGCTGGACAGTAGGAAACAATAATCTAAGAAAGCGATACTCCAATCTGTGTTCATCTTAGTGTCCATACATTTCTGGGTACATCACTGTGAACCTTGTCCTAGCTGCTCTGACAAGATTATAATGAGTGCTACAGGTTTTGTTTTTACTAAACTATTTCAAGGTCAGTGTAGGATCAAACATTTAAGGCTTTTGTTATGCAGCGAGACCTGGCCCCGAACCTAGGATCTCTAGTTGTCAGAGTGATCACTGTACTAACTTCACTACGGTATCTTGGTTCTGAGATGATATGTGTGGTGGCATATTACTGCCACCAGTTAACATGATATCGTTGGTTAACTGGTGGCAGTAATGTGCCACCATAGATATGGAATGAAAATGGTATTGCTTGAAAAAATCAAAAATGCAAGTGTATATTTTGAGTAGGTATCACTAAGTAAATAAAGGAGATGAACTTGTTTTGCTTGGGTCCCTTGATCTGTTCTCATTTTCAGTCAAGTACCATCAATAATTTACTCATCTGTTGCAGCTCTAGAAAATAAATGTTTTTGTTTGTATTTATTTATTCTTTCATAGAAGTTTACACAGTTCTGTTTTTGCAGGATTTTATTCTATGAATTAAGTGATCACTCAAATATTTTCTCTGTAATTCTTGACTGATGATCAATTTTCTCATCAAATGCAAATTGTGCAAATGCATGCAGATACCCGGGGGAAATATTTTAGCACATGAATCCGTTCGATAGAAAATACCAAATATGGTTGGAGCAGGTGATTTTTTTTTAGAAGTTTTGATGTTTTTTTAATGACTCATTTTTAAGTCAATATTTCTGAAATGAAAAGAACTAGAAGCAGTTAATGGGGTGCAAGAAAGTGTTCTGTGATGTTATTTATGGATGTACAGTAAAACCTCAATTATAAGACTACCCTTGGGACCCTTGAAAACTGGTCTTTGTATTCAGGTGGTCTAAATACTGAGGATGAATAAAGAGCAAAACAGTGAAAATGGACTGGAAAATTGTGTTCTTAATTTTGCGGTGGTATTATTTTAGGTGGTCTTTAAGTGAGGTGCAACTTTTCAAAACAGCCCTCTCTTGAGCAAAAACCTCTCTTCAACAACTCTAACTATAGTTCCACGATGAAAGAATTTACTATTAATAAACCTCTCTAGAGCAACAACCTATCAACAAAAGTCTAAGATAGGTTTCATCGAAGGGGCGAAGCTCTGGAGAGGTTGCACTGTATAACCAAATCTGCAACACAAATATGCTAGAAATAACTGTAAAAATGCTCGCAATGCTATGTTGCTTGTTCTAAGTTGGCATACTAGTGTATCACCTGAGCTAAAGACCACCTCAAAAATAAGACTACTCAATATTAAAAATACAATTTTCGCTGGTTTACTGCTTATTGTACCTAAGTTTGCTAGGGTCTCAAGGGTAGTCTAATTATTGAGGTTTTACTGTAAACAAATTTCAACAAGTTCAATTAGTATTTACAAGATTCCTGACTCTGTTAAAGAAAGCTCATTTCATTAAAAACAAAGTAAACTACAATTTTGGAGCTTTTTGTTATTTTTCTCTCCCCGACTTTATATTATTTTTTTCTGATGATTTCGAAGTGTTCTGAATTTGAACAAATCAATTTCGTTTTTCTTGTTCTTGAATGCTAGTATTTCTATTCCCAAAGGAATTCACGTAATATTGTGACTGATACTTTCACTGAATAGAGTTGTCAGCTAGTCTGTAATGTAATTTTTGTGAGAGCTATGAACAATTGAAAAATAAATTCATTACTAGCAGACATACTCCCCGTTGCTACCTTAGTGAAATAGGAATATATGTTGGAATGTTTGTTTTGATGATTGCAGTCTGTTTGTTTTTTTAATTTTGTCATTATATTTGAAAGGCCTTTAAAACTGTTTAATATTAATCTACTGACATATTGTATGTATTGCTTAGTGGTAGCTCTAAGGGTCTTTGGATATCAGTTAGTTTGATGACAGTCAAGGGCTCTAGAAAAAAAAAAGTTGGCTTGTCTGACATAGGAAGCTAGTTGTCCGAGAATATTGGTCAATTTAGTATCAAATAAACATACACAATGATAGCTCCACATTCTAAAATTAATAATCACATATATGTGTTTTTGGGATTCTAAGGTTTGACTTACATTTGAACAATTGCTGATGTTGGTTAGCTTTAAAAACCGACTTGTCCGGGACTAACTTCCACTCAACTGTTGGTAGACCGATTCAGTATTATACTTGTGCGGGACATTAGGTTAATGTATTTCTTGAGCTCTGCAGTCCAGCGTCAACTTTTGTGAAGCAAACTTGGACACAATGTATATTGCCATGAGATTATGACCGCGCTACATTATGGACTAAGTAGATCATTCTGATGATACAGTAAATGAGAATGTATTCCAATAACATCTCAGTCAGAATAGATTTTGGGGCAAAATTGGATTCGGTAATCGGAGGAATGTGACAGAAAATGGTATATTTCACCATTTCAACTTGATATCATCTTCATTTCTTTACCATTTGGAACCATACTTGGACAAAATGTATGCCCATATAGCACTGGTCAGCTTGTAATATGGAGTAGATAGGATCAGTTTATCCAGAGTTATGTGCCCTTTATTTAGCAAAAAATGCTCTTATTTCCTCACATGTCCACTCATATAGGAGTCATTGGGAAATATGTTATAATTGAGAAAATACCAAAGAGAATTTGCATGTGACAACCACTTTTTCTTCACCTTTCTTAGTCAAATGCTCATATGAGCATAACCAGTAAGTTACTTTTTTATATCTGATTATTTCATCATAAAGAACAAGGCAGGTAAATATTGTAAATGTGGGAACTATCAATTGGTCATGTCTTGAATGTGTATGGCTTTGTATTGTTACCTATAGTCCAGCTTGTGTTAGGTGGCTCAGGTGAGCACTACAAGACCACATTGAACCTCTTGCGTGGATATATGTAAGGTGATGTGACATGGTAGAAACAACTATATTCTATAATTTGTGTGTGGCTGAACCTTCCCATTAATCTACTTGACTCCTTTATTGTAGTTAGATTCCATTAAGGTGAGTGTCACCAATATTAGGCTGTACACAGAAATATAGCTTGATAATTGCTGAGCAATTTGGTTTAAGTCTGTTGGGGAATGAATTATTTCTGTTAACATATACAAATTAGGACTCTTCATTGTCTTTGTATCATTAATAATAATGATGTAAATGAATTTATTTAGAGACATTGACATTTTGTTCATATATGATATACAGATTGTCAAACGCCTAGGGAACATGTAATGTGGTATTTTATGTAAAATATACGATACAGAGAAGCAATTCTATCAAGTTCAAGTATGGTTCATTATTTTATATTCCAGTGTGATGGGTTGATTTAGATAGTGCAGATACTGAGCATTGCAATGTAAATGTCAAAAGTCTCTCAATTCCTATGCAACTGCAATAATAATACACTAAAGTCCTGATTTGTCATTAGCAAATTCTGGTTGCAGTATATTTCGAGGGGTTAACGCCAGAATCTACCATCTCCCTTATAACTTGAAATGGAGACAGCGGGTTCTGGCACCAACATCTCGATTTACAGTTTAACGTCTGCTGGTATAAAGGTCAACTGTTTCGTCATCACCATGCTGGGATAATACTTCTAGAAAGGTTATATTATCTTAGATTAACACTCTTCACCATTTTTGCATTTCTTTGGAAACATCTTGAGGGTTTGGCACACAATTATTTCTACTGCTTCTTTTTTCAAACTTTGTTACATACTTGATCTGATACAATAATTAGCTTGCTTAGTCTTAAATTTGTCTTGTGAAGTTCTGGTTTGTTTATATTGCCTTACCTGCCTTGACTTGAAGTTGGAATTCGATCATTTTTTCTTCAAATTCCTTGCCTTTTTCAAGTGGAAAGTTGGAATTCGTTCATTTTTCTTCAAATTCCTTGCCTTTTTCAAGTGGAAAGTTGGAATTCGGTCATTTTTTCTTCAAATTCCTTGCCTTTTTCAAGTGGAAAGTTGGAATTCGGTCATTTTTTCTTCAAATTCCTTGCCTTTTTCAAGTGGAAAGTTGGAATTCAGTCATTTTTTCTTCAAATTCCTTGCCTTTTTCAAGTGGAAAGTTGGAATTCGGTCATTTTTTCTTCAAATTCCTTGCCTTTTTCAAGTGGAAAGTTGGAATTCGTTCATTTTTCTTCAAATTCCTTGCCTTTTTCAAGTGGAAAGTTGGAATTCGGTCATTTTTTCTTCAAATTCCTTGCCTTTTTCAAGTGGAAAGTTGGAATTCGGTCATTTTTTCTTCAAATTCCTTGCCTTTTTCAAGTGGAAAGTTGGAATTCAGTCATTTTTTCTTCAAATTCCTTGCCTTTTTCAAGTGGAAAGTTGGAATTCGGTCATTTTTTCTTCAAATTCCTTGCCTTTTTCAAGTGGAAAGTTGAAATTCGGTCATTTTTTCTGCAAGTTTCTTGAATTTTTCTACTTATGCAATTTAAATTGGAATTTGGTCATACCCAACAAGCTCCTTGCCTTTTTCTCCTTTTTAACAATTTAAGTTTGAATTCGGTCATACTCTACAGTCATGTTCTTGGCTTCTACTTTATCTTGATGTATTTCTTTATACTGTTTTTCATGGAATCTTACTCACTATAATGAGGTTAACTCCGACCTTATGGCAAACTTTCTATCTCTCTCTTGTACAAATCGTATTTGCTGTCAGGTTTGTTTTCCTTGCCTTGATTCTTGGATTGAATTACCATATGTACATTGTGTCTAAGAACTGTTTCAGACTGGGCAATGATTGGCCTGATTGTGTTTGACATGACAGTGGAGCAAATTACAGGAGATATGTTAGGACAATAGAACATTTAATAGTCATTAGATAGAAATTACAGTCCAGTCTAATATTTAGAGGAATGGAAGCACTTGTGTCCCTAAGTTCTTTCCTTTTAGAGAGAAATCAGTACTATATACATGTACTATGAAAGCCTGGTGGTGACATTTTGGCTTCAAGAATTCTCAATTTCCTGAATTTATGATTTCACCGTCATAAATTCATGATTTCTACTTCATGAATCTACAATGTGAACTTCAAGATTTGAATTTCACGAATTCATGATTTCAACTTCATGAATTCATGATTTCAACTTTGAGAGTTTGTGAATTTGAAATTGTGAAACTGTGAATTCATGAAGCTGAACTCATTAATTCATGAAGTTGAATTTGAGATTTCTTGAAGCTGAAATGTCACCACCAGACTTCCGTAAAATACAATATTGACTACACTGATGCTCAGAAGTCTTATTGTGACCATGTCTTTGTACAGGTCACACAGCGGTGTGTACTACTGATCATGGACATGAATGCGTCATTTTTGCTAGTATTTTTACCATCTGAAATTTGCAAACAATAACATCTAAACAATTTACATATATTATAGTCTGTTGAAGGATTGGTCAGAGAAATATGTTAAAAGTACATTTGTTGTTTTCAATTGAACCAATATATTGCACATTATCTCATAAGATGTACATTTGGATGAAATAAATCTGTATTAACTTTACAAATTGTATAAAACTGTAGATGTCTTTCAAAAGGTATTTTTGAAATTCAAAAATATCTTCTTTTTTCCATCTCAGATTATTTTTTTCTATTGTCACTAAATTTCTAGAATTTCTGATTTAATGGAAATTTAGAACATACAGTCATGTCTTTTCTGATATAACTCGGAATTAATAGAAATACGTCATAGAAAAATTATTTTTCCCCTTGATGTAATATTCTCTTAATAGTGTTGTATATTTTCCACCAATATTCTGGCCGGGAGGAACGCCAGCTCGTCATAGTTGTGTAATTCTATTATTTTCTCATTATATGACTCCTGGGAGTCTGTATCTTAAATCATAGACTTCGATTTTTTCCCGGTAAATAAGATTCAATTTCTATAATACACAATATTCTGCTCATACAGGCATCATCATAATATTAGTACAGATCAGTATGTACTCTCCATACATTTAAAAACGCACAATGTTTTACCAAGCATACTTCTTTAAATTTAATTTATTACTTTTGAAAATTTTTTTTATGAAAATGCCTGTCGATTGTCATGAAATATAGCCACAGGTTGCGTACACATACAATGATATTGTGTTAAGTTCTTTTCTTGTATCCTAAAAGTCAGTCAATGAAAATTTGCAAATTCCACACAGTGCGTTATTAAATGTGCTGAGTATATATTGGTTCGGTGAGACAGTTGTTTGTTTGAAGTCTGGTCTAGGTTTTGTTAACTAAGCTTAAAGGCAGCTTGTTATCTATTTTAAGTAGACTTTGTCAACTTACCATTTCATGAAATATAAGTCTGGTTTTGTCTGTTTAAATAATTACAATTGTCTGACTTTCTTGAGTAGCAGAAGTTTATCTGAATCAGCGAATCTTGTTGTTCTTGTTGCTGTGTGTTCCAAAACCTTTAGAACTTGGTTCAGTGATAATTATTATGAATATCCGTAATTGTCGATAGCCCATTTATCTCAGAAACACAGAAACACTTGTATTTCAGCCAAAGAGCTTTGTGTGGACTCTGAATATAGTTCCCTTGTCAATTGAAGTGTTGTTCTGTTTAAAAGCTAAACAAAACTGAAATAAAACATGAAAATTTGTTTATTTCTGTTCTATGTACTGATTGATTGGGTTGCTAAACAAATTGTCTGATATTCTTTACTGGAACAGAAGATGTGGAATAAAATCATTGGCTGTTGTACAAGATGCTCTTGTAAACTATTATCACATGCCTTTGTGATTGCATTTACTCCCAGAGAACATACACAGTTAAAGGAGTATTCCTTTACAATACATGCCATTCCTTGCACCCCTGTTCCCTTATGCTGTACACTTGAGCCTCCTCAAATGCCTTATTATGCCTTATTTTTATGGAATGTTGTTTTCCCGGAGGTCTGTGTGGAGAGGCACTTTCTTATGTATGTCGTGTTCCCTGTAGCAACTTATTCTCTCTCTTTTACTTGTGATAGCATGGTATTGAAGATTATATTAAGTATCATATCTTCTCTAACATTTGGCTTCTGTTCAATCTCGCTGCTGGATATTATACAGTATGGCACCAAATTCAGTCATTCTATTGAATTGAATTGTAAAAACTACAGAGAACTATGGAACCAGCAATAACTGGATTGAAACTTTGCGAAACTTTTTTCCTTATTGAATACGAATGGAATACTGCAATTCTTTGGCTTAAAAAGGCAACTTTAACTTATGGTAGACGTGTAAAGCCTTGTTCCTGTGTCATATTTTAGAATGATTACAAGCTCACTGTTCCATTAGATCATTGTAATTGAGTTGTTAATCTCACTGACTATCATAACCATAAGGACTATGTACAGTCGATGATCTTCAGATTCAATAAAACCATAAAATGTCTGATGGTCAGTCTGTTCAATATTTAAATCAGAATGAGATGTAGATCATGTCTTTGCTTATATGTCATAATAATACATATCAAACTTCATTTCCAGATATTCCTGATGTTTTGGAACACAAGACAGAGATTGTTCCTCTGTTAGCAACAGTTGGCAACGGTCTGGAGATCAAATGTGATATCACTGACTCGACAGATGTAGTCTGGAAGAGAAACGACATGAATCTGGGTATCTTAGACTCGCCGGGAATATCGGTAAGTTAATACATGTTCTGTATTGTCTCTAGTTGCCGGACAATTCATGCTGAATATATGTTCATGTTTATCTAATCCCTTTGGATTTAGTTTCCTAGAAGCATCAGTATTTGTGCCTGATACGTCCGTCATACTGAGATTAGTTTCTGTCATGTTAACATCTGATAATGTTTTCTATATTTGTCGTTTATCTTTGTACTAAAAGTCATAGCGGTATGTAACATGAAAAAAGTACTATTATGAATAATGTTTGCTCATATGAACTGTTATATAAATTTATAAAAGTGAGCAAATTTTTCCTTTGCGAAACTTGTTAACTTCTTGGGATTAAAAAAAAGATGTTCAATGTTCAACAGTTCTAATGTCTGTGTCACAATTGATTTTAGTCCTCTACACAATTAGAAATTCCTCAATTTGATGTTGAATAGAGATACTCTTTATATCAGCAACATTTGATATTATCTTCAGTTTCTCATCACCAGAATGTCTATTTTACAATTGTTGCTTGTTTTTGTACTTATTCCCTGTAATGCAGGTTCTCACTAGACTCCTGTTTTTTCTATGAGTCTCCTGTTTCTGGGGAAATTTCTTCGAAATTGCATTGAAGAATGGTTTCGGTCTCCTGTTTTCAAATCCTAGTGAGAACCCTGTAATGGTAAATATTTGCATATGTAACAATCTTACCAAGCTGAGGCATTTAATGAAAGCACATAGTTACAGTCGCTGATATTGTCTCTCCTTGGACTTCTGCTGCTAAAAAAAGAATAGAGAACTGCAACATACAATATTAGCTGTCTCTTCAAACGTACAAGAAGCCAGGAAATATATACAGTAAAACCTCAATAATAAGACCATCATTGGGACCCATGAAAACTGGCCTACTTATTGAAGTGGTCCTAATACTGAAGTTGAATAAAGAGCAAAACAGTGAAAATGCACTTGAAAAGCGTGTTCTATAGTTTGAGGTGGTCTTATTATTGAGGTGGTCGGTTAGGTGAGGTTCTATTGTACATACATGGGAACAAGTACAGTGGTGACAGGGGCGCGAGATGTAAACATTAGTAATGGGTGAAAGTAGAAGAACTGTCTTGGAACAGTTGAACATTCATTTTGTAGGATAACTGATGTACAATATCTACATCTTTTCATGCTCTGGAACATTCCATATCAATTAATCATGTTGCCATCATTGTCGATTTATCATTTTATGATGGGGGTCTTCTTCAGGCAATTCTAAGCAATCAATACAATCAGTGCTTGTTTATTCAACAGCCTTCAGTCTGAATACTTGGTATACTTTGGAAAATATAAATATCAGGTCCTAATGTATCTTCTTAGGCACGTCAAATTCAAATCGGCTATTCCAAACCATTTATTATTCGAAAAAAATGTATATTCTTCCTTCCTTGAACAGTTGTCTTTTAAAGACCCTAGCTTCTTTTGTAAAGTTCCATTGAGTATATTAATGTATATTAGAAGATGGTAAATATTGCATGTAATAAGGACATTTTCTTAGCATTTTACACCTCTGTTTGTGGAGTGTAAATATTGTATTTTTGGCCTAAACTTTTATTGGTCATAAAGCTGTTATTGTGGGAAACAACAGTCACATTTATTCTTCCTATGTGTCAAACTGTTACAGCATTGCACGATTACTACATCAGTGTGCCTATAATTGTATTATTTCAGGTTCTAGGTGACGGCAGTCTTTACTTGGAAACAATTGGCTTTCATCACGTTGGTAATGTATGTTGTCACGATCGCAAGAAACCCTCCATCAAACAGATACATATGCTTACTGTTCAAAGTAAGACTTATTGCATTAACTTCTCATTTATATGATAATCATTGTCTTAAGTGTCCCACATTAAGTTTGTAGATATCCATCATGGAGTAATCAAGTTCTATATCAGCAAATATTACTTATTGGTTGTGCACTAAAGAATAATAGAAACTTTGCGAAATCCGAGTTGCACTTAAGGGGATAAAACCAAACATCCAATATTGGTTAAACTCATTTCCTTTTTTTGGTCCCTGTGTACTGAATATTATTAAGGGCCAATTGAGAGACACTGTTCAACTGTCAAGATAAATTTGCTGTGTCAGCCAAAATGTGTACGTTTCAAACTTAGGTTTTGAATGTTTTTATCTAAGTAAGAAAATAATACCATTCAAGGCAGGAAGTGTTTTCTATTTAATTTTGAATTGCGCTAAGAAACTTCCATCATATTAGTCTAGTATGCATTATTGCATGCTGTTGAACAAATACATCAAGAAGTATTGATATATGTTTGAATCTAATGAAAATTTGATACATCACGTCTGGACTTAATGTAATTGAGACACAATGATTGAGAGTTGGTCTTTTGAAGTAATCTAGTTGAATATATATCAAATGATATATGTGTTATTGTTGAAGGACAAAGTTTGATGACTGGTTTCACTCAAGTTACTGCCTTGATAATCCATAAAATAGATGCTGCCAGAGTAAAAGCACTCTTTGAGAGACAATAATTATCATTTGCCTTATAAATGTACTGTATTAATATTCATAAGCAGGATGGACATTTTGCCTCTCAGGCGTCTTCTAATGGCCACCATATACATCTGTTTGAAGTCAATGTTTTTGTGAATTTTTTATTCATGACTGAATCGTAGCAAGCTGCATGTACACTTTTCTCAAATATTGAAAAAAGAAGTTTAAAAATGAATTTAAGTCTATTTCTGTATGAAGTGTACTACTTGAATGTCGGAATGTTTATATCCCTTCAAAAGTTTGTGTATGACCAAGGTCAGTTGTATACCTGGTGAAAAAATGGACTCCTCTGTGGAAATAACCCAAGAATGCACTGCTGACATATTAGGCAACAAAAATATTTATGAGGGAGAATAGTTACTGTATTACTTGCATTTACATGCTAATTTAGCTCAGTGGCTACGCCCCTGTCTGCCTAATGTGTCATGGACCTTATTGATTAAAGGTCTAATTACAGACAATTGTCTTGATTAACACTAGTTTGAGTTGATAGTTCACTTATTTTATTGTAGAACCGCCACATGTGGTAGTCTCCGTGGAGTCACGCGAGTACGAACACGGAACCAGCTTTGATATCTTCTGTCACGCTGAAGGTTACCCAAAACCTACAGTAAACTGGGTTTTCAAGGATCAGATTCTTCAACAAGGGGCCAAATATCACATACAGACTTGTAAGTACTCTGGCGTTTAATTCTGCTTGCCAGTAAAATGGCATATTAAAGTTAGTTTCAAGCAGATTTGATGGTTTTTAGGTCTTAATCAACGATTGTATAGTCTATTTTACGCAGTCTTGCTGATGTTTTTAGTAATACAATGTTGGCTTATATTGTCGTGGTACTAAGTTAAGAACTTAACAGAAGGATTTCTTACCACAAGTAAGTTTTGAGTTCCGTTTCCTCTTTCAAAATGTTTAACAGTTGATTAATGCTGACAATATCATTTCTCTTCCACATTTTTCCTATTATGCCAAATTGTGTTACCTATGAAAGTTGTTGTTGTCAAAATACAAAAATACTGAGAAAGCTGAAGTACAGTGAAACCTCACTTAAAGACCACCTCAATAATAATATAAAATCATGTCTTAAGGAACACAAAAAAATTGGTCAATGGCGCCCACCCTGATTCGAACCCGGGTCTCCAGATTGCCGGTCTGTTATTATAAGGATTATAAGACCACCTCAATATTAAGACCTGTTTTCGAGGGTCCAAAGGGTGGTCTTATTATTGAGGATTTACTGTACTGTACAAATGGCAGCAAATGTATAATTATTGCCTCATGAATCAGCCCTAGTCGTGTTTGAATTTTAAAGTACCCGCAGACTGCAGGTCTGTTACTGTTAATTATCAAAGTGGATTCCACCTCCTTATTTCAGTGTAATTAGTAGGTGTGAATCTTCCAACTTTACGTGTCTGTAATGGTTGCCACTAAATGGTTCCATAAATTTACATAAGTTGCTGTTTGTATTTGGATCGACTTCCTGACGAGACAGCTGTCTTAAGCTCTCTCAGTAATTACTCACACTGAGCAATTTTGTTCCATTTCAGACACCAATACATTGACTGTAATAGAAGCTGATCTCAAAGAAGATTCAGGAACGTATAAATGCCAGGCATACAATACTGGAGGTCAAGGGGAGGCTACTGTTACTATTGACATTTACAACCCAAATGTTACTGAAACTCGAGGTGGGAATTAAATACTTCTTGTGTGTCATATTGAATAAAAAGATATATGGCTTCATTTTCATTAAGTGAACACAGTCTGACATTTTAATATTCGTTAATAAAAATTCTGTTATCAAGGAGATAGAATCAAAGCCACAAATAGTGAGCTTGGCGCTGCGATGGAAATGATAAAAGTATTTAGATTTATTGCTTGATCAATTTCACTTGCTTGATTATTTGTGATTATAATGGAAATAAATGGTGTCTCATCAAGTTGTTTTTAATCTAGAACAGTGCAGTTTTATATCTTTATGAAAATTTGCCACATTACTCTCTGTATTGGAAGTTTTTTTTGCAATCAAATTTCCGTGCATAAAAATCGGGGTTCTATTGCCTAAGTTCAATTAGTTTTCCTCCTCCGGTATTAGTATTTTATTGAGTATAACTTATGAATAGAAGACAAGTTATTATCTGACGTCTGCCATCAAGGTGTTTGAATGTCTGACAGTTTCTTGTGACATTCCGTATTGTTGATATTGGTCAATACATTCCGTCAGTGGCAATTTGTTTGCTTGGCGAATCTGATTGATGAATTGCTTGATAAGTCGGTACAAGTTTGGATGCTGAATATATTTCCATGGTTTCTGATTAATTTCCTAGATACTGAATGCACAAACAGCCATTATGTCAATATAGAGGAATTTTGCGATGAATTCATAATTCAGATTGTAGTCTGACAAATAATCTACGTGTAGTCATGGTGAATTATGCTGAATTGCAGAAATTGCAGACATATCTTAGACCCTGAACTTTGATTTCATGGCCTTTAGTTTAATTATGTGGGTTGATATTGTTAACAACCTACTGTTTTGTCTTAGTTTAATATTCTTGGAAATTAGAAATCGTAGTAATCATAACTGGTCCTGCTGTGTTTGTCTTCTCTGCAGAAATTAACCGTTTACTACTTTGTATGTACAGTTATGCTTGTACAACAAAATGTTATGCTTTGTGTCACAATGCTATATTCTGTGTAAAGTTTATGACATGAAAACGTTTTTTGAAGTTTGCAAATTAAAGCAAGTCATGAAGATAACAGCCAGCGCAAATTTCCTTGTTGCCATAAAATAAATTGTTTTTATTTTACCATTTTAATAAATTATACTCAGTTCGATGATTTGCAAATATTTCTTCTGGCAAAGTTTTTGACTCAGAAAATTATCCACTTATAAAGTATTCGTTTATTACTTGTTGTAAGCTATTCTGCTCTATCAAAATTCTGTGTATGGGTAATAGTATGACTAGTCTTAAAGGAATTGAACATACTTTGAATCTTAATTGAGCAAAGAATTGAAAGAAATGCATTCAATAAGTTTTTGTTTTTTTAATAATTTATTGCAATAAAATCATATGTACAGTACAGATTATTTTGTCATATCAACAACACGTAACAATTTTAGAAATATAATCTTTTGTACCATGAAGTATTTAAGAAGGTAGGTGTTATTATATGGATAAGACTTAGAGCAAATAATTAGTTGTATTGTTTGAATATTGTAGGTTCTGGTAAGAAAGAAGAAAGTTTTATAATCTTCCATGATAATGGTTATACCTTACATGAGCCACATGAATGCCTCACTCAGAGACACGTGAAACCAGACTTTGGTAACTTCTATTTCATACCTGACGAGCTTGATGCCCCGCCCTCTTTGTGTGAGAAAGGTTTTCCCTGTATTTGGGGCGGAGCTATCAATGTAAAGGATTCTTTCGTGTATGCTACCCAGCCACGTGAAAACAGACTTGTTGTAATTGATGTCACCGATTCTTACAATCCCAATCAGGTAACTTTGTTTGTTTTGTGTTGTACCTGCGGCAGTGTTTGCTTGATAGACTACTTATACTTATAGAGGGTTCAATGCAAGACTATCGTAACTTTTATGTATTTATATAGGAGTTATAATAGTCTTGCACTGAACCCTCGACTTGGTTAAAAGGTACCTTCCATTGTGATAGTTAACACCAGTTGATTCTAGCATAATCTATGTTAATGTACTATTGAATATTAAGTTTCTTATCAGCAAATATTACACTCATGATACAATTTTCATGTCAAAACCAGTTTTGCTGTTAAAAAAATATCTTATTCTTATAACAAGATCCATGCAGTTAACTTGGAATTTAATTTTCTTTACAAACTTTTATGCAGAATGAGTCTACCAAACATTGAATTTCTTTATATAGAGCAATTATGCTTATTTTTAATCAATTGCTTAGAATTTATATTCGTATACAAACTTTTATGCAAATGAAATCACCAATATTTTAATTCATAGAATGAGTTTCCCAAATATTTAATTTCTTTCATTTTTAATCAATTGTTACTGTCCCCATATTGCAGGTGATCTTCACTGACCATACACCAGTATCACTACACTACATCGCTCACCTCGACGAGGTTTGGGTTCTATGCTGGAACGGGGAAAGTGATAACGGCTCTAAAACTATCGTCGTCATCAGGAACGCCAGTCAGAAAGTACAGCACCATTCTATACACACACAACCCATTGGTAACAGATTTGATCAGGTTGGTGGCTGATATGATATAACATGTTTGGTTTCAGCACTTCAAATTAATTCCATTCAAATAAATTTTAAAAAATTGAATTATTTTATAGATGCAATTGGAATTTTATTTTATATCATTTGATTGACTACACGTCTTGGCCATTTTCCTAATTGGTCACACTATGTTTATATTGTTTATTGACTTGTATCCTTATTTTTGTACAATCCTGCATGAATTTTGGTTTTAAAAGTTTGGTGTTAGTCAATGTGAACTTAAGTTTAGTCGGGATGAATTACAATGCTTTAATTTTGAAAATATGACAATATAAAAAGTGACCAACTTTAGAGCTTGGTATTCAGCAACATTACAAAGCAACCATTAATGTTGAGCATACTGATTGGTTTTTGTTCACTTGTTTTATAAGGACATCCTATAACATTTCTCTGTGCTCAACTTCATTATTATTACGGGGTATTCTGCAGATTTATTCAAACATATATAATATGATTTAAAAAATGCTTTAAATATGTTTATTGCTACTCCTATAGTTTGAAATGATGTCATGAAGAACGAAGTGAATCTGTTTTTATACAAGTACAGTAAAACCTCAATATTATGACCACCTTTGAAAACTAGTCTCATTATTGAGGTGGTCTTAGTATTGAGGTTGAATAAAGAGCAAATAAGTGAAAATGGACATGAAAATTGTGTTCATAATTTTGAATTGGTCTTATTATTGAGGTGGTCTTTAAGTGAGGTTTAACTGTAGAGAATGTATGGAATTCTATGATGTATATTTTTTATTCTACTGTTTAAGGTTCAGGATTATTTCCTACCATCTGACAGTGAGCTACATCATCCATTTATGTTTGGATACGCTGTACATTACGGTCAACAAGGACTTTTCAAGGTGAACTTGGAAGAGAAGAAATATACACGAGCTGTAGACTTTACAAGATATGACTGTGTTCCAGAAGCTGTCGCATTTGTTCCTCTAGGTACTGTATAAGTGGTAAAGTTTTTGAGGTGGAAACATTTGCGTATTTTGCAAATGCGCAAATTTTGCAAACATTTTCCACAGCACAAATTTTCACATTCACCGAAGTTTTTTTTTTATCTACACACCATGTAGCCAATACTTTGAGTCGGGTACCCCATAGAGTCACATCCAAAGCACGGCCTGCCCTACAAGTGATTATATAATAGCAATTGTTACGCACGCGAAACGTCTAGTATCGGCAATTAGCAAACTTTTCGCCATGCGATATTATCCACTTTAATATAGTAGTTGTTCAGTTCTCTGACTGCTGTTTCATGATGTACACTACATTTGTTATTTGCTTTCTAATGTTGATTGAATAATTATTCCTTGGTTAGATCACTTTTCTTCATTTAATACAATATTATATTGCTTGCATAGGAGATGATTATATTACCTGCATAGGAGAATATTGTATTTCTTGAGAAGAACACCGTCAAATTACAGACTACTGAATTAGCTTCTTTACTGTCATTAATGTCTTTACTTTCTGTAACAATTTGTGATATCTACATCCTAAAAACTACTGAGAGGATTATGGGAAGCATTCACTTCCTGTCAGGTCTGTGATTGGTGCAAGTGAAATTTGAACAGTTCTTATTGGTCAAAACTGCTTCATGGAATGGATGAATCGTAGCTTATTCATGTTTATTCCAGTAAAATCTTGTTGTTATTCAGTGGCCAGCAATATCAGCATGTTTTTTCTTTTGTCGGGATGAAAAAATTGCATAAATAAATCACTCTCATAATCTTTCTATGATGATAGGTGGACAGTGTTTAGTTCGCTGTGTAAAGAGAACGTCTCACGGCAATGATGTCACAAATATTTTGACCTTGGACTACATCACCGATACCGTCGTAGAAAATGTAACAGTCTCTGCTGTACCGTACGTGTCTCCTGATGTCAGAAATATGGTTCTTGTTGAAGAAGAAACTGGAAAGATAGCTGTGCATAGAATCACAGAAAATGGTCAGTTTTCTTGTTGTTTCATATGAAACTCTTAATGAAATCAGACTACAACTTTTGTATAAGTTGAAAATAAATATTACACATGTGTATATCCTATAAGAGTACTACATGTATATTGTGTGTGAAGGTCAAACTCTCCTCCCTCTATGAGCATCAGCTCTATGCAACAAACTGAACTGGTTTTTATCAACATCAAAATTGTTAACACCGCCCAGCAATGCATCTATCCAGTTTTGTGTGTTACAATGTTACATTTTTATTGCAGTATTGAAATACTCAACATCTATGATTATATTGCTTAAATAACAAGGTATTAATCTATGTGTATATGCATTTTGCTTCAGGAAAGATAATGCACCAATTTGATGTTACAATTAACTCCCCTGTCAGTAAAGGAACATTCCACAAATCCAGCTTCAACCATGGTTATGATCTGTATTTGGTATCCAAGGACGATCCATCCATTTATTCCGTCAGTTTGGAGAACGGGAAAGTTGATTCAATAAAGGGTGAGTGCAATAAATACTGAAATTTGGACAAATTGCATTGATACATTTATTGTTGTTTTATAGTGCATAGTTTTAGCTCCCAATATTATGTTTTCATTTAGAACTCTAGTCAAACATTACCTGTAGTAGAAGTTCTGCCAACAGGCAATAAGGCTGTGCATTGTAACCATGTTTTGTTGCTTATATAATTAACTTGCACTTTCTACGTATGAATTTTAAAATAAGTGTGGCTAAACAAATAGATACGATACTCACATTACAAACTTTAGTTAGGTCATTTTGTTCTGCATATAATGTATTTATTTATTTATTTCATTGATAGTGGTTATATAATGTCTTAAATACCATGCTTTCAAAAAATATGTTAATTAGCTTGTTATTATTTTGACATTATTATATATGTTGGGTACTTATTGAATTATCTGTATGTTCATACATATTTTCAGACATCGGAGAACCAGATCCGGAAATGTTCCTACCATGGTTTAAGAACAACCGACCCTTGGTGTCCGGCGATGTTTTCAGCGACTTCCTGGGTACCACTGCAACGTCTTCAATGCTGATCTTAAATGGAAAACATCACACCATTCAGTGTGACTACAGAGATCTAGAAAATCCCGCAGTTGTAGCGTACACCCACCTTAATAATACATAGAGGTCGTCTCCATATTTAAAGACTTTTCATACTTACTCAATTTGATGTAGTGACGCCTGTGATGGTTGCTATAGAGACAGGCTAGAGACAAATAAATTCATCTAAAAGTGATTGATGTGTGTAAAATAAGGAACATCATTGTATATTATGTAATAGTACACTCAAGAGGAGACCACTTCAATGTTAGATTGGACAATAATGTGTGCGAGTGTCATCTTAATATAACATAATGCAAATGTTTTACTCTTGCTGTGTAATTCGTGTGATGGAAATGTTTGGTATTTCTATCCAATATGTTCGTACCTGGTGTTCACCAACTAGACATTTGGCATTTCACTGTACTGTTAAATGTGATGCACCCAGCAGTTTGCATTGTTTATAGAAAAGTAAATATATAACTGAATGAAATCTGTGCAAGTTTGCTGCTGTCATACGAGATATAAACCATTCCAAACGCTAACCCACCTAGATAGGTCTCTGCTGTATGAAGTGCTGTCAATTAAAGCCAAAGAACTTTTAGAAAAAACAAACAAATATGGTTGAAAACTGAAAAAAGAACTAGTGGCATAGAAATGTAAAACCATGCAAAAGCAGCCGTCTGCCCAATGTGTGACCTGTATGACATTATTTCTGTTGAATGTTGTATCACCAATGGTTAGGGTAAACATAATATCCAGTCTGTTCTATATTATATTGGAATAAAAGTGGCTTATTGTTTGTAAAATGGCATCAACTTTCCTACCTTGTATGATATCTATGATATACAATATTAATGATAAACACTTTTAATGTACATCAATTCTGACCAAAAATGTCAATTTAATAGAAACCAATAATTTAAACTAAATTATGTCCGTTTTGTTCGCAGAAGTAATATATCTGTGTATATTGTGCATTTGTTGTTATGTTAACAGCACATTTCCAACCACCAGAAAAGTATTGTTTGGCTGCTGAAAATAATCGTTCCTCCTACTAGGTTTATTCTGTTTCATTTTTATTCATCTCTTCATGTGACTTGTATTAGTAAGTATAATATCATGTATTATTATTGTAATAAGTACGGTAGTTGTTTTATGTTCTTATCAAGTGATTTTGAGGATTATCACTTTTTTGGCATTTTATACAATTTTTATTGCATTTTTAATAGTTTACACAGAAAAAATCTTATATTTCACTTAAGTCATTTTCTTAATTACTTTTATATCATTTTTTAGAAGCCTAGACTTTAATTTCTTACATTTGTATACACAAATCTAGTTGATTATCTTTTATTTGTTCAAAGTATGGATGTTTGTATATAATCGTTGTGATAAATGTGTTTGAACCATTTATCTTGTGAAACTGTGTGGTTGTTCCTTAGTGACGATAGGAAGTTGTGGACAGGGGCATTATGCAGGTTTTTTTATGAAAACTTGCAGTTGGAATTAACCTAAGTTTTGCTTGATTGAAATTCAAATACTGCTTTGGTTAACAGGGGCATGTATAAATATGCACAATTTAAGGACCATGTAATATAATCAAAAGTGTGCAACTATTGATACTTATGTACTTTTATTACTGGTTTGTTAACAAACATGTGGCTTCCTGTTTTTTAATACATTCCCAAGTATTATCATGAAGTTCTTTAAAATAATGGCTATAAAAAAGAAATGTAAAATTCAGCCCTTGGTTGGATGAGTGAACATTTTTTGTAATTCATTTTTCTGCTTATCTACTTAAATATTCTCTTTGTTGAATGATATATAAATAAGCTTATTCTGCTGTGCCATTCTACTGGACTTCAAGAATGTTGGTAGTTTTATGCGCGTATGTTGCCTGGGATTGTAATTTTCATGATGTGTTAGTTGTATGGCTGTAAATTTAATGTTTACATATGTATCTATATTTCTGTTATATTTCAGTCTGTTATTACTCATACGTGTTGTTGTAATGTTATTGATGTTGTTCATTATCACCATGATAAAATCTTGTCAAGTTTTAGTCATTGATGAACTTTGGTTGTCTCCCTTCAAAGTGTATAGTGAATTGTCTCCCTTGACAAGATTAAGAACTGATGCACAAAGAACAAAGTAATTTTTTTAAATAACTAATGAAATGGGGACATATTTATACATTTTAAGTACAATAGCCAAGGAAGCAGATAGAAAATAAGAAATCAGAACATGTAAAACATAAACTTGTTAGTTGTGATGTTTGGTTCGATATCAAGGGGGACAACCTTTGTTTCATGGTGACTTACATGTAACTCTCTCATTCTGTGTGCAATTATTAATCTCTGCATATAATGCAATACATTGTGATCTATCATCTTCTCATACTGTGGTGTAGTAGTGCACGGAAATCAGGGTCAAGCTTAGGTCGGGGGTCAAGGATAAATTGTGTGGCTAGGGGAAGGGGGTCAGTGACTTACATTACATCAGTGCACAAATTAATATAAAAAATATTTGCTGGGAGGGGTCAAGGGCATGCCAAGATTAAGGGTCGATAACAAACTTAGTCTCAACCCAGTGTAGCATATTTGATGAAAAGGGGCAGATAACTCATCAAGGTCATCAGAATAGCACAACTATGACTTCTAATGTAACTGTACTCAGAACCTGAAATTTTAGAATAAAAATGCTTGCACCAAGTTGTTCTAGGTATGGACTATATGCTTGTGGAATTCTTGTAGTTAAGAAATGTAGATTTCATGGAACAAAGCCTTGACTTCATATATGTACCATGCAATAGTAACATTTGCAAGTATTGAAGTAGTTCTATGAACAAAGCGACTATATTACAGTGTCTATTTGATTTACAGTTCCTTGTTTTAAGATATTGAAATAACTAGTCATGTTTTAGAATTGCTGAGAATTCATACAAGATGTGCAATCATTTCGACCTATGTGCAATTACAACTCGTAAATATTTAGATTATTTCTTATTTGTATGGCTGTTTTTGCCTGTTTTTTGCGTTACATGCATTGCTAATCATTCCATTACATTATTCCATATTACTGTGAGCTTTTTTGTTATCTTTGGTCATTGCTTTAATAAAATGGCCTAAATAAAACATTCAAGTTTGGTTATTTTTCATGATAAATGTACCATGATGATGACCTAAAGCTTTACCACCAGGAGGATCTTGTTCTTAGTAGATACAGTATCAACAAAAATATGGTAACAACTGATAAGGGTTACTGGTTTCCGTTGCCAGGCAGCTATGGTAAACAACTCCTTACACACAAGTTTGAAGACAATTTCACCAAGAATTGAGCAATTTTATCTTGAAAAGGCTACATAGATCAAAATACTGTTTTACATTGGACATTGTATTTGAATTTGGATTGGTGATCAACTTCCCTCACCAGGTTTTGAAGTGGAAGCCATTTATCTAGCTTGAGATAGGTCCTTTGCTCTACCCCTATTTCTGACATTGTGCCGCATGACCCTTAATTGTGAGAAAGGGGTTCAACAAAACACTCTAAATGCAGTAATGTTATAACATCATTTTATGTCATGATACGACTAACATGTACATCTTTGGAATGTGTCTGACATAAATAAACAAATTAATAAAACTATACAACATAACATGCACCATATTTAAAAATCCTTAACTTAAACACACCGACAGACACCAACAGTATAGATAAACTTTGTACTTTAGTTACTTACTGTCATTGAATTTCAAAACAAATTTTAAGTTAAAACTGAATCACAAGTTGAAGCTATTGGTAACATTAAGCATCAAACATTATT
This sequence comes from Mactromeris polynyma, assembly GCA_032209605.1. Classification (NCBI taxonomy): domain Eukaryota; kingdom Metazoa; phylum Mollusca; class Bivalvia; order Venerida; family Mactridae; genus Mactromeris; species Mactromeris polynyma. The sequence goes on along the minus strand of JASFXZ010000003.1, from coordinate 7,034,571 downwards.
TTGGTCTCATCAATAATTTTTCAAAATGCAATACTGTAACACATGCCTTCATAATTCCTACAAAAAATTTACTATAACATTAAGCCTTTCAAAATATTTCTGCAATGGAGACCAAAAATACCATATAAGGCAAGGGTAGAAAATATCCATTTTCATGCAACACATAAAAACATACAATAAAATGAATCACTTGCAGTGATCATAAAATAAACAAAAACATTGCACAATGTATTCTATGGCACATATATGAGAATGAATATACATCACATTGTAAGGCTTGCAAACCATTCTGTTTTATTGTACAAGAACACTAGACTGGTTTCAGCTGTCAATACATAGTATACTTTGTAAGTACACCAGTCCACTTTGAAAGCCGACATATTGTCCTTTATGAATACAACGAGTAAAAGCAAAATCCCCAACAGGAACTCCAGCCACAGAACATTATTATTACTTCAGTCCCTGAAGACATCCGGTGCACAGAAAAGGTCCAAGGATAAGGTTTAGCTATTTTTTTTAAAGTTTTTTAAGAAAAATACAAAAGACAGAATATTTTCATAAATTTGCATATTTTTATATTTTCTTGTCTCCCTGTGATATTTATTTACAATTTATGAAGAAAGAAATCCATAAACATACTCATTTTACCCACTACATGTACACAGAAAATCGGTGTTTTTTTCCAAATATTTGGCAGCCATCTTGGATTTCTCAAAATGTACCATGATGTCACATGTCCACCAAATTGTTTGAAACTTCAAACATTCAGCTTTACATTGATATAATAATTATCTGTGGACCTGTTTTGCACATAGGACATCCTCAGGGACTTGATTTATATATCGTAAAATACTTTTACGGGTATTCATTATATAATCAATTAAGAAAGGAAATAGATAACACACTTCTTGGGCACTGAACATAAAAGTCAACCTAAGCTGCAGTCAATATCTACATTTACAAAAAGGAGCACATCTCGTATAATTTTATCACAAAGACAATGAAAGGACACTTCACTGAATGATTCAGCAAAACTGTAATATCATATAGACCAAGTCTCACTTGAATACATATAAGTTATTTACCCACTGCAGAATTTAACCTATCATATATTTGCAAAATAACACAAAACATACAATCACGGACATATGTCCATATGTCCGTGATACAATCAAATAACTAGATAAATCTTAAAACATTTTTATCCCAAACAAAATAAATTACAACTCTAATTACAAACATGTTTAACATTCAGATATGTACATTATCAATGAACCGGGACAAACGACAATGATTGTCATGATCAAAATACAATGACTTTACAGTATGGAACAATCAGAAAGTTCCTTTTGTGTGCAGTACACTAATTATTTGAGCATTGGGTGGTGTTTCCTTTCTGTCACCTACTAATATATTATCATCACTAAGAAATGTATCTAAAACATTATACATTTCCAACATACAGTTGGCTGTCAAATCATTAACAGAAATGCATCCAGTTGGCTGTCAAGTCATTAACAGAAATGCATCCAGTTGGCTGTCAAGTCATTAACAGAAATGCATCCAGTTGGCTGTCAAGTCATTAACAGAAATGCACCCAGTTGGCTGTCAAGTCATTAACAGAAATGCATCCAGTTAGCTGTCAAGTCATTAACAGAAATGCATCCAGTTGGCTGTCAAGTCATTAACAGAAATGCATCCAGTTGGCTGTCAAGTCATTAACAGAAATGCATCCAGTTGGCTGTCAAGTAATTAACAGAAATGCATCCAGTTGGCTGTCAAGTAATTAACAGAAATGCATCCAGGAGTTAACGTTGGCTGTCAAGTAATTAACAGAAATGCATCCAGGAGTTAACTAACTGACACCATACTGAACCATCAGAAAAAATCATCAGAAGAGGAAGGTACAAAATAATGAAAGATTTCTACTATTTTCAACTTTTCATTACAGAATATCAGCAAATACTAGAAATACAAAACTTGCAACAGTCTATCTATCCACTGACAGAAAAAACTTTATCTGAGAAAAAATTCCACTTCTGTAAGGCAGCCCCATTTCACAGCTTGGACTATGAACGGGTTAAATCTGATTAAAGCTCCAAAACCATCAATATTTATTTATTTCCTGAGATATACTTCACAATCACACACATACATATATCCCACAATATCTTACCAACAATGACACAAACTGCATGAAGCAGACTTTTGATTTAATGTTTTTGACAATTGCACCAATTATCCCAAGCTTTTATTTTACATGCTACATATTAACACTGACTATCAATAAAATTTAAACAATAAGCACAATCAATATTACAATTATAAGCAAACAAAAACACGACAAACACATACATAAGCCCTACCAAAGTATGGCAGCAAGTCTTATGAACACATGAATCTCATTATGATATCACTGAACATACATATACAAAGCTCATACGCAGACAATAACTATTCCCTTCAAGATTTTTTCAAGAATTTATGTAACAAACATGATAAAACAAACATTTATACAGTGAACAGTCTAACAGCATGTTATTAAATTTCAGTCAAACACATTGGAAGAAAGGTAGAAATTGCTTGGCAATATTACTTTTTCCAACAAAGATACAAATCCATGATTTGCGCTTAAAAGGGAAACATAACCACACACTTTGAATGCTTCAGGGGCAACCCCAGAAAAATTATGTAAGCAATACAGAAACGTTTAATTATCAATACAAAATAAATCACAAAGTGATGACAATAATAATGAAAGACAAATGTTCCACTCACAGTACTAATACTGGTTTTAAAGCTTTAGATTTTACAACAAAACAATGATGTTGTTACATTAATCACGTGACCAATCTGTGAAGCCATCAGACTTCTTTGTTCACCACTTCTAAATGGTAAACAGGCATTGACACAGGAACCTCATAATGAAGCTGGCAACCAACACCCACAATACATCTCTGAAGGCATGACTTAAAGCAAGTCTCAACATGCTGTATGTTGTACAGAACATGTATCTTAACACATTCCACATAAACAATTATCTACACACAAATACCTACTTCATTTAAGCTTTGCATACATGAACTTCACTGTCCTCAAACATATTACCCCACCCACCACAAGGAGTAGCTTCATCATTGTCCTCAAACAGATTACCCCACCCATCACAAGGAGTAGCTTCATCCTTGTCCTCAAACATATTACCCCACCCACCACAAGGAGTAGCTTCATCATTGCCCTCAAACATATTACCCCACCAACCAAAAGGAGTAGCTTCATCCTTGTCCTAAACAGATTACACCACCCACCACTAGAAGTAGCTATCATTTGTTCGTTCAGTAGAGTTACTAATATTTCCAGTTTCTGACCATCTTGAGGTAGTTGGCTTCACATTTCCTAATGCTGAGGATGCCGACCTTTGTCCTTTCATCTCAAACCAGGGATTGATGGCTACAGCAAATGCACGGAAACTCGAGCGTAGATCACTTCTATAGATTGGAAAAGACACTCCATAATCACCATCCTTGCTACGGAACCTTGAAAATAATTCAAAATGTTATCCAACAAAATACAAACATTCACAAACAACATATACATTATTATACGGGTACAACAAAGCTGCCTGAATTTAAAGACATGGTATGGTAAAAAGCTACCAAAAGCACTAAAACTTTAGATACTTCAAGTACTAATTTGGTGGGGCTGCAAAACACATATGTTGCATTAGACCAAAAGTTTTAGTAATATACAGTCCCACAGTACTATACATTGTTGCTTTCGTCAATGCACATCCTTTAAGTTATAGAATACAAAATTGAGAAAAATATAAAAAAAGATTTCATGGGGTCAATTGTATGTTTTGTTACCTTTTTACTGCAAAGAATATAAGTACACTCAGACAAATAACACCTAATGTTGTTGTAATACTGATAACTGCCACAATCACCAAACTCATACCACTCTCTGAAATGATAAACAATAACGCCTTTCTGATAAACTCTAACCAAGCATACACAAACACAGGGCAAGTACAATGGCTTCACCCATTCTTCAAATAGTAAAGCTAAACAACTTTCTTTTTTTCTCTCTAATGAAATATACACAGAATAACTCGCCATTTAAATGATACATAATACTATGTACTAATTTTCATAAACCCACTGACCTGACACATGTCTCTGCTGACATGATGCTCCCTCATAGCCATCAACACACTGACAACTAGGAGTACCCTGATTATCCTTGCTGCAGGCGCCATAAATGCATTTGCCGATACAGTTGTCTGTAATACAATAACCACATATTTCACTTATTTTACAGCTTTAAAACTATGGTAATTATGATAAATAGGAAAATTATATTCCAAATTTCTGCTAGCTGATCTCAATTTCCAGTATTTTCGAAAAGACGTTCATATGGAACCAATTAAACAAATCAAAACGGTTTCAAGTTCATAGATATACTTGTTAAGTTCTCTGCAGATTGGTCACATACTCCAATGTTTACAACAAAATAAAACCTTTTTTTGTATCAAACCAAATCTTTGTCACGTTTAACAGATAATAAAGTACAGAAAAAATTGAGGTGGTCTTATTATTGAGATTAAATAACGAGCAAAACAGTAAAAATGGACTTGAAAATTGTGTTCTTGATTTTGAGGTGGTCTTATTATTGAGTTGGTCTTTAATTGAAATCACAATGGCCCTTTATATTACAAGTATTGTTGAGGATTTACCAATGTCCAATAGAAAGTTTCAAACGAAGCTTACCAGCACATTTTCCATTTTCCATGGTGAACCCCACAGAACAGACACATTGGTATGATTTACCATCAATGGAATTTTCACACTTGGCAGTTTCATGACAATCATGTAAACCTAGATCACATGGGTTGAATATTTCCTGAGTCTGAACACATTCTTCAGTTGACAGAGCACCTTCACTGGATGTCGTACGTCCAGCAGGACATCTGAAGTATAGATTTTAATGAGCTCTGTGACTTTGATTTTACAAATATGACAACGAAATAAAAAAAATTGATATGCAACAAAAGGGTTATTAATATTTTAATGAAATTAGCAATTATGGAGCCATGACCAGAAATATAATTACCAGTAAATATTTGGAAATTTATTAGTGAACCAGATGGGGTTCATACATAGCACCCCAACAATGGCAGCACTTGGCACTGAAGGAACTGTGCCCATACGCACTGACCATCGCGACAACACCCAAGACGTTGCAATGTAGATGTTGTATATACAAGCAAGTCAGCAGAAAATACCTTGTTTTCAGTCTTGGAATTCATAGCAGTTTGAGCATTCAGTAGTAGTTTCATTCTCAAACATAGGTCTCAATATATATATAAACAAAATCCTTACACAAGTACAAAGGCAAGGTATGTCATCAAGCTACTAATTATACTTCTCTGCAACAAACTAACTTATCTCCTGAAAACATATCATCAACAAAAGTATTCTGGTTTTTTTCTTTCACATAAATCAGCAATCAAAATCTTCCCCTCTCTAAGCTTAGCATTAGTTGTCTGAATTTCAGCATTCTTGATTATATAAATATGTTAGAGTGTAAACACAGAAGCGTTACCTCATACAGACGTCAGAATCCTCATTAGGTTGGTACGTTCCTAGCGGACAATTCACGCATGTTCCATCTGACTGTCTCTGTTCACCTTCACCACATTGTCCTGGAAGTATAATTAAAATGTATATTACTGACAGCCTCAGAAGCCTACATTATCCAGTTGTGTTGGAAGTATAATTAAAATGTATATTACTGACAGCCTCAGAAGCCTACATTATCCAGTTGTGTTGGAAGTATAATTAAAATGTATATTACTGACAGCCTCAGAAGCCTACATTATCCAGTTGTGTTGGAAGTATAATTAAAATGTATATTACTGACAGCCTCAGAAGCCTACCTTATCCAGTTGTCCTGAAAGTATAATTAAAATGTATATTACTGACAGCCTCAGAAGCCTACATTATCCAGTTGTGTTGGAAGTATAATTAAAATGTATATTACTGACAGCCTCAGAAGCCTACATTATCCAGTTGTGTTGGAAGTATAATTAAAATGTATATTACTGACAGCCTCAGAAGCCTACCTTATCCAGTTGTGTTGGAAGTATAATTAAAATGTATATTACTGACAGCCTCAGAAGCCTACCTTATCCAGTTGTGTTGGAAGTATAATTAAAATGTATATTACTGACAGCCTCAGAAGCCTACCTTATCCAGTTGTGTTGGAAGTATAATTAAAATGTATATTACTGACAGCCTCAGAAGCCTACCTTATCCAGTTGTGTTGAAAGTATAATTAAAATGTATATTACTGACAGCCTCAGAAGCCTACCTTATCCAGTTGTGTTGGAAGTATAATTAAAATGTATATTACTGACAGCCTCAGAAGCCTACCTTATCCAGTTGTGTTGGAATTTTACTCCATTTTTCAACAGTATTTCAGTTATGTACAGTTGACCTAAACAATGTTCCTCGGTCACAAACAAATGTTGACTGTTCTTCTGCAAGTATCTGACGACTTTCCAACAAGAATCCGAGGTGGAAGTAAATGACTTCTGACATATTAACTTTAGTCAAATTTTCACAGAGAACATATGCTGGTTCAAAGTTACAACTTCAAGATTGGCGGTCATATGCTCTACCAACTGAGCGATTCAGGCCTGTTCATTATCATCCAGAAATGAAATAATTCTAGCACAAAGCAACTGTGTAAACCATTAGTTCATAGATAAATATTAGCACACTGCCGCTCATAATTTGAGGAAATTTCCTAAAAAGCCTTAAAAATATATAAAATCACAATGGAGACACTAAGAGATGAAATATTTAACTACCTTTATTTATGCAAGCTTTCATTCAGCACCGATTTGAATGTAGATAATTTGGCAACCAAATTAACAATCATTCATGTGTACTTAAAAGAGGCTTTATTCTCTAACTTACCAACACATTGGTCTGATGACTGAGCTCCAGTAGACAGGGTGGTGTACCCTAAGGGACATGCCTGACACCTCACCTCTAATCTGCTTGCCTTGTATGTACCTTTAGGACAGGGGACACAACTTCCATCAACTGACATCTCCATTCCAAGAATATTGCACGCAACTAAAGTATACACACACATATATGAGTCACATTTACACAATCACCTAGCCAGTTTCATAAAATAGCAATATTTGTCTATTCAAAAATCCTCCACTGTCTGAGATAATGTACTCCTAGACTTAAAAACAAGAATTTCAACATTTGAATATCATAAATGACTCTTACAATTTTATATTTATAACAAATCAGTTTTTGTGCTGTTCTAGAAACTTCTTGTCAAGAGCCATAACTTAGCAAACATCAGATACCAAGTTTGCCCATTTAAATGACTATAAGAGAGACTTACAGTTACAATCACTAGATGAGGTAGCTGCTGCATGTTCCGTGGTATGTCCCAGAGGACATGGTATACAATCTGTGGCTCCCTGTTGATCCTGATAGAATCCAACCTCACATGGTTCACATGTACCATCTAACTGATAGTATCCCTTCTCACACACAGCTACAAAAACAGGGTCATAGGAATTTACTGTATTGTTTGTGGATGGAAATATACTTACACATATATCTATAGGAATACACTTCAAAAATAAAGATAAGACCACAGTTAAAGTTGAATGTTAACAGTTCTACAATACATCCTTATATCTTACTCTTACTGTTTATTTAAAAGTTTCCGTTAATTTATCTAAAGTCTTTAGTTAAAATACAAAAATATTAGCTCTTTGAACATTAGCGTATACAATTATCTGTACTTTAACTTACTGTAACAGTCCTGTGTGCTAGTAGAGCCAGTTGTCAGTGTCGTCTCCCCAGGGTCACATGACTCACATGACGTCTGCTTTTCTTCTTTATTGAAAGCTCCAACAGGACAAGGCTCACACAGACCAGTTGCTGTGTCATGATAATATCCTTCTGCACAATTAACTAAGTAAATAAAGAATACCGGTATTACATTAACCCCAGTGAACTTCAATGACAATGATCTGCATGCAAAGAATATAATTGGCATTATGTAACATACCGGTATGCCCTACAGTGGATATACACTAGACTAGTGACAAAATAGAACCATGTCAGCAAAATCAAGGGCAAGAAACTCTGGAAAAGTGGTCCTTTCCAGTAGATAATAAACCCTGACCAAAGAAAGATGTATGTGAATGCACTGTCCAAATATGGTTAGGATTGGCAAAGAAATGAAAGGTGCTAGAGTGTAATAAAAGTACTCAAGGTCAAATAACTCTAGACATACTGGTCTGATCTCAACCACAGTTGAACTTGTACAGGAACAGCTATACACATTCTGTGTAAGGATTAGTGAGGATCTAGAGTGTTCAAGCATACATGTTTAGTAACAAAGCATTTCTTTTGCCAATCAAGTGCCACAACTATAGGCTTACTAGTCTAATTCTGCCCATAAATAGATAGATAGATAGATTTATTTCAGCATAAGATACATATATACATGGTAATTAAGACAAATATGTTTCATTTATAATATAAAACACATGAGTAATATAAAAAAACCATGCCACACACATCCGTACTAAGGATTACACAAAAAAGAGAAAATATCCCTTATTTCCATTGTGGTCCTTGTCATGGATGGTGTGACATAGAGAGGCATGAAACTTCTATCACAGGCAAAACATTGCAAAAAATGAACTTCGCAACATTTAAGGCCCTGTCTATTGTGATTAAGTTTAAGTAAGATTGGTTGGACAACAATGGATGAACATCCAACGATTCTATAAGCTCACCATGAACACTTTGTGCTCAAATGAGCTATGAGCGGTTTGAAGTTTAACATGAGAAGAAACCAAAATATAACAAAGTTTATTAGATACAGGCAACAAGCACAGTAAATGTATTCCATTGCTGAATAAAATGTCTTCTGGTTGTGTAGTACCTTTTTGAAAGTAACTTCTACATTTGCAAGAAAAATGTAAAAATATGAAGACACAAACACTTATTTTCAACAACTCAACCTTACCACAATTGTTTTGAAAGAGTATCTGTCCTTGATCACACGACTGTTCGGTTGTCATAGTAACAGTTGTCACATTGAAACTTCCAATACCAGATTTAACACCATTTTCAAACTCACTAATCATTACAGTAGCATTATCCAATGAAATACTGAAATTAGGAACAATATAAGAATCTAATAATCATACAATGTTAAATTTTTTAAAAATCAAAAATGTCAAAAATAATGTTGCCCCTTGAAATGATTACCGTACTTTCTGATATTGCTCTATGAGAGTTTCCCACACATCAAAGACGAAAGGAAAGACCTTACACTTCCAAGCCAAATACTTAAACCTCAGAATGGATAATATTTGTCCCACTTGTTCTCACCAACTATTTCATATACAATACAATTCTACAACAATACCACCTGAAGCACAAGAAAAACTTCTAACAAAAGGTTGGTATTTTATCCAGTAAATTTGCCATAAAAGTAACTTACTTTTGACTTGAAATGTTGAACACTACATTGAACTGAATTGGTTCAGCTGATCGCTTTTTCTTCATACTAAGGACACAGTCTATATTTATACTAGGTGTACCACAGAATTGTGTATTACATAATCCAGTCTGATGAAAATGTCCCTGCAGCAGACGTTCCAAGTCAGACTTTACTGATTCTGTACATGAAGACCCAGATACTGTCAATGAACCTGTGATGGTTAGTGAAGGGACAGAAGAGCCTGAAATTGTAAGGAAAAGTCAAATTTATTCTCATAAACCAAACCTTATTTAGTGTTGGGAAGCATTTTGTATGACATATTATAAGAATCTTTCACTGGCTTCCTCTACGAATAGAAATATCCAGCATGAGGATTACCGTTTTAGTGGGAATGATGTTCGACCAAGTTCCCGGGAAAACAGTTACCGAGTGCCAGATATTGCCATTCGCACATGAAGATAGAGTAAGATGGAGTTTTCCAGCACCGGTGTAATCGTGGAGAATTCCCGGTCTGGTATGCAGGAAAACAATTATCTTTAGCCTGTTTAATAACAGATAACACCAGACATTGCTGAATTCCTTAGTAGTATTTTGAATAATTTATTTCCTTTGTCCGAATATTATTAAATATGTGATGACAACATCTGAAACACCACTTGTTTGACCATACCACTTCAAATTTCTAACATTTCAGTAAAAATCTAAAAAGATTATATTTAAAGGAGAACTTTAAATTATTATGAAGCAAGTAATGTAATTACTAACCAACACATGCTGGAAATTTGAAATGTCTGCCTCGAGGTGGATCCCATATTCCTGTATGTTTGCAAGTATAAAGTCTAGCAGTCTCTTCCATAAAAGTATAACCTTTTACACATTGTATGGTGCACGCCATCCCATTATGCTCCTGCAGCTCACATGACAAATAACTATGGCGAGGTGGGTACGGTTCTATACATGACTGAGCTGAAATTGTTAAGTCATCTGTTTAAGATAACCCAACTGAAACTAGACCTATCACTGAAGGTGATAAATACCCTGCAATACCACTTTGTCAGATACATTTTTTACAAAATCCAAGATGGCCGCCAGTCGGCCATCTTAAATGTGACAAAAGAATGTCATGCACTACAACTAATCATGTAGATTATTTGTGTGAAGTTCCTCCAAAATCCTCCAAAAAACTGTGAAAGTAATTCGCTCCACGAGTCTTTGTTAACAGACCAACCAACCAACAAAATGACTCCAGTATACCACCTTCAAACATTGAAGAGTAACTGTACACAATTTAGTCTACAACTACAGAATAACCATATAGATTATCAAAAGACTACAATTTAAAAAGACACAACTGATCAAACCTAATTTTGTTGTTTACCAATACTTAACTCAAACATTTACACAATAGCAATATTCCTAGGTACAGTTAGTAAAACATACCATCATATTCGTTTTAGTTTGTGTCTCTTCCATCAGTATGACTTAAACAGTTTGCTAGTAAAACCATAAATTAGCTAAAAAACTGAATATTTTAGCAAACATACGTGTAACAATGACATGGAATGTACAACTGGCTGAATTCTCTTGAGCATCAAATGCTGTATATGTGATTGGATATTCACCAAATGTAAATGTTTGCCCTGAAATACAGAAACAACAAAAGCGTTAGATATAACCGACACTGAATATGATAAGTTGTAAACAAGACACATAGTGTGCCAGACACGTGTACCATATTTTGCTAAGACAACACAAGTATGACTTATAAATTTCATTTACCAAGATTTCATAATAACTTTAAAACATACTTAAGACTACAACATCTGCAGCGTTCAATCCAGTTGTTACAAATACAAGAATACAATGAGCACAGATGTATGTTCCATAGACTACTTGCTATTTCCATATATGGCAAAGATGTAATGTTCTTGTACTATATGTCTAGAGCTGATAAAATGACAGCAAATGTCTGATCATTTATCCAAAAACACAATACAAAATACTGAACAGTCAATAAGATATTACAATGTATATACAAAAACATTTCCTTTTATGGTAATGGGGCTTTTAACCATAACCTTTGTCACATAAACAGCTAGGGTCATTTAGGGATTTTTCCAGCTATTAGGGTAGAGGGGGACACTCCAGTTCGTTCTCCTTTTAGCATTATTCTGGGCATAGGCGGACACCAGGGTAGAACCATCGACCATCCACAAGCCAGCTAGATAGCTTCCCCACATGTTCTATATCCTGCCAGGGTACCAGAATTTCTATTCAAAGACAATTGTCGCAGACTAATGGAAATGTAAAATTTGACTAGTCCGACATAGGAAGCTAGTTGTCCGAGAATATCGGTCAATTTAGTAACAAATTAACACACACAATGATAGCTCCACAATCTAAAATTAATTATCACATTTATGTGTTTGTGGGATTCTACGGTTTAACTTACAACTGAGCAATTGCTGATGCTGGTTAGCTTTAACAGACTTGTCTGGGACTAACTTCAACTCAACTGTTTCAGCATTAGACTAGTCCGGGATGTCGGGCTAGTGGATTTCTGGAGCCCCGCCCAAGTGGGATTTGAATCTCCAGTGGTGAGGGGTTTTCAGTGATTTTAAGAGATTGATCACTCAGCCTCAAACATGCTAATCATAAACACTCAGCCTCAAATAAGCTAACCTGGTGTGTGGGTAGGCATCACATATACTACATCAGTAAATTCTGGTGTAGGCCAACTTATCTCTGTCCGTACTTCCTCATTACTTAAAACTGTCACAAGATCTTCAGGACAGAACTCAACAACTGGAGCTTTCTTGTCTGAAATCAAGATTACTCAAGAATGAAAAACCACTCCTACACATATTAAACATTTTACACAAAAATACAATAGTACTGGAGATAATATCTAGCGTCCCTAATTGGATAGTAGGCAAGGTAAAATCGATTACAATTACTATAAATGCATTTCAATGAGCATTATATTCAAATGCCTTATATACATAGTGAATTCAAGACATACTAAAATTAACAAACCATACCTTGCAAAGATCATTGTTTTGAAGTCACTGGAAGACTAAAACAAGAGGGCCTTGATTGCCCTATATCGCTCACCCGAGTACACTGCCATTCATATTTACGAAATAATAATTCATATTTACAAACAAATACCGTAAGTTGTTTTTACGAAATACTATTTTATGAAATAATAATTCGTTTTACGAAAAATACATAATTCGTATTGACTAAAAACAAGTTGTTTTTACGAAATGATAATTTGTTTTTACAAAAAATAATTCGTTTTTACGAAATAATAATTTGTTTTTACGAAATAATAATTCGTTTTTATGAAATAATAATTCATATTTACGAAATGAAAATTTGTATCTACGAAATAATAATTCATATTTACAAAAAATAATTCAAACCATCGAAAGAGGACCACCTCATTTCTGCAAAATTTGATCAAAATATATCAAGTGGTTTGGGAGGAAATGTCATTTATAGTTTCCACTATATACATGTAGGGAATACAGCCACGCCCTTGGTGGCCATGTTTTTGACAGAACTTAACAATTTATGCAATCTTGTAAGAGGACCACTAGACAATGCTACACACCAAATATCAAAGCTCTAGACCTTATGGTTTGGGACAAGAAGATTTTCAAGTTTACACTTTTAAAATCTATAATAAGCTCCTGTGACCTACTTATGCAACAGACCGGAACCATTTATATAACTTAAAAAGAGGACTGCCTAAGGATCATTCGTGTGAAGATTGGTCAAAATCCATTGAGTGGTTTAGGAGTAGATGTTGTTTATAGTTTCCACTATATACATATAGGGAACAAACCCTGCCCCTTGGCGGTCATCTTTTTTGACGAAACCTAATAATTTTTGCAATCTTGTAAGAGGACCACTAGACAATGCTAAAGCCATAGATCTTAAGGTTTTGGACAAGAAGAATTTCAAAGTTACACTTTTAAAATCTATTTTTAGCTCCTGTAACCTAATTATGCAGCGGACTGGAACTATTTATACAACTTTGAAAGAAGCCCACCCAAGGATCATTCCTGTGAAATTTGAACAAAATCCATTCAGTGGTATAGGAGGAGATGTTGTTTGAAGAAAATGTTGATGCACGAGGCACGATTCATGATGACGGACGACAGACATTCATGGATCCTAAAAGCTCACCATGAGCGCTTCTTGCTCAGGTGAATTAATAAGGGAAAATTGCCCGAAGTTATAATTAACAGTCTGAAGTTAAAATTAACAGCCCAAGGTTATTATTAACAGCCCGATGTTATAATTAACAGCCCTACGTTATAATTAACAGCCCAAAGTTATAGTAATAGCCCGACGTTATAATTAACAGCCCGAAGTTATAATTAACAACCCAATGTTATAATTAACAGCCCAATGGTATAATTAACAGCCCAAGGGTATAATTAGCAGCAATGAGCAATATAGAACAATTCACAAACACAAGAAGCGCATAACTGTAATAACAAACCTCGACAATTTGAGCCTGACGGACAATGAAACTTTGGACATCTGCTTGGAGTAACAACACTGTCCACTACACGACCACAATCTTCAAAGTCTGTCCAAGCAACTACATCTCCAACATCCGTATTACATGTATATCTGCTTAGATCAGACTCCTTCAAAGTCTTGCTGTAAACATTGACTCCTGATACTTCTCCATCAAATCCTGTTTCGTCTCCAAGAAGCAATGATAATCTACAAACAATTGAAACATGAACTGCCTACAATCACTGAAAACTTCATAAATTATAATTACTTTCATTACTGAAGGTTTAAAAAACAGCATAATTCCTGCTTATTTAAGAAATTTAATAAAATAAGTGTGTAAAGCTACAAAAATAAAGATGCCTAAAATAGAGAAAGTGATAACAGGCATGTTGGTCTCAAGTTGAGTGCCACATTCCATATGGATGTAGGTTCATTTTCCACGACGTTGGGGGGTTTCCCATGGCCTTCACATCCCCCAAGTCATGAGCAAGTACTGGTAAGAAACCCAGGAAGAAGATATTGACAGTTGAAATAACTCGTTTCGCAATTGTTGAAAAATATTCTGAGCTTAGCCTAACTTGGAGACATTTTTGTCACAGCCTAAATTCCAGAACGAACGTAAATTCTTCGCAAATAAGACAAAATCAAGCTGAATGCTAAAAATTCACTTTGTGTGTTAGATTAAAATACATGCTACATTAGTGTCACAAAATATCTTGGTTTGAATAGACATGATTCTATGCATGCTCACCTTGGTATTGCCAAGTTTTTCCAGTAGTCTACTCCTTCACCTATTTTAATAGCATCAACAAGTAACGCCCAATCACCATTCGGTGTGCTTGACCATGTGACACAAACATGATGCCATGATTGGTCAGTTATACCCAGATTTGCTTTCTGGACTTTATCTGTTGGCCACAACGGCAAGATCAGTAAGTTTTTGTACAACTCCAAAATGGACTTCATACTGAAAATATAATTTATATAAAATATATTACAGTGTTCAACACACATTCAAAGGCAATACAACTTCATTTTATACATGCAATCATGTATGGTTATGTATCAAAGTGTCATCATTTTATTCAAGATGCTAAGCTAATATACAAAGCTCTATACAGGAAGTAGAGTGTAACATATCAAGAAATCCTCAACTATCTAGATGCAGCATGTGTTTTCAAAGATTTCGTAAAAAAAAATCCCAAAATTCATGGTCTTTAACGTAGGGAAGTTTTACTTGCAGCTGAGATGTTAGGGCTGGCATGTATTCTAGAAACATAGGTTAAGTCAAAATATACGTTAACTTAATGTTGTCAAATTGGCATTACAATCCTGTCTCTGCTTTAAAAGCCTAATCTACTGAATTATAAACCTTTTTTTCCAAGTCTTTTCAACACACATGATTAGAAATAAATACTACCCTCTCAATAATCTTATCTCTCGATTTTCCAACTTAACTTAAAGGCATATAGTCTTCTTTTCTAGCAAATATGCTAAGTCAAAAATTTGAGAAAATAGCAGGTTAATGCCTTCATACAGACATGTATGCACCGTAACATTGCATTGTAACTTCTTGTAATTTTTTCGTAGTTTCTTGAAACTGCGAAACACAAGTCCGATACAGGCAGTACCTATGCTAGCACTAACTCAGCGAGTAGGTCAGGACAGAATATACTGGTATCGGACACTTGTATCTGTAGTTTTGGGAAACATGAAAGAAAAGTGACCATGCAATGTTGTAGAGAACATTCTGTTCAAAGGCAATAACAACCGATTTTCTAATATATATGACTTAAGATATTTTGTCAAAAAAATAAGACAATGTACCTTAAAAAAGCATTGAAGTTGAAACAGCACCCTTGACTGATTGGTAAACCCAAGAATAATTATATACATGTACCTGGAATCAACAATACGAAGTAAAGTTCCATCACCAGATTGAATCCTGTACCACAAGCAGACGGTCATCTTGTTCAATGATCTGTCTGTTACAGCAGTACACTGTAATGGTTTGTCAGCTTCCAACATAATATCAAAGTTAGGAGACTTCACTGAAATACAAGTTTCAAACATCAATACATGTAATTCTTCAGGCAATGCAGGCATACTAGTAAACAGACACAATCAAAACTTAAGCAATCATGCAGACAAATGAATTGACAAAACATTTTCAAGAACATTAAAGGAAGATAAACAAGAGCACTGCCTGCGGGTGCCTGACACTTGTCTGTTTATATTTAAAGGTATACCATAAAAAGTTTCTGAGAAAAAGTGGACTTCAACAAAAAACTTAACCAAAAATATGACGACGGACGCCGAGGAAGCTACATCTGTCTGAAACAGACAAGCTAAAAATATCACCAAGGATCAAGCTGATATTTACCAAGACAAAGGATCCGTAAATGCGAGTTTAGTTGAGAGTAACTTACTTTTCTCGCAACGAGGTCCATAATACTTTGACGAGCAATTACACCTTAATTCCAAACCGTCTGCTACACATTCTCCTCCGTTTTTACAAACACTAGCATCACAGACAGCCTCACTTATTTCACAGTATTCACCATGGTAACCAGGAGAGCAAGTACAGACAACTTTATCATCAACCACATTGCAGGTACTTCCATGCCGACATGGGTTGGAGTCACAGGAACTGAACTCAAGGTCACAAACATCGCCAGTATAACCTTTGGATGGAATATACAATGTAGATGTAAAATTATTACAACAGTTTAAAACTAACTTTAGGTTACTTCATATTTGTCAATTAATCAAAATAGTCAAAACGTCAGGAGCCATAGTTATAAAACATCTCGAGTAAAATCTTAACAATTTTCACTTAAGCTGAATATACTGTTTGCTTATATCTTTGACAATAAATCAGAATGCCATAATGTTATATCCATTACAGAATTAAAATCATGTTGCTGGTTGATGCATTCATTTTATGTTGTAAATAAAATTTTGTAGATTAATTAAAGAAATTTGAAAATTTTCATTTTTAAGGACAAATTTCGCTGAAAATGCACAAAATTAATATCGGCCCAGGTCTGCTATTCAGTCTTGGTAATGCATATTGAAGTAAGACATACTTTATAAGATTCACTGAACTTCACAAATAGTGTGACTTGATAAGAAATGCTTTAAAACATTGTGATCTTGCATATAAAAATGTGCTCATTGCATACAGAAAATAACACATTTCAAGCCTATTATACTTAGCAATAGCCTAAAAGATCAAGATCAAAATCACAACAAAGTTATCATTACTTTTCATAAATTTACACAAACCAACAAAAACCCAACTTACCAGTTATACATTGGCAAGTAAAAGATTGTTGATTTGAAGTGCAGGTTCCATTATTCAAGCATGGCAGACTGATACAGGGATCAATATCCACACTACATGTCATTCCTGTCCATCCTATGTCACATCTACATACACAAATATAAAACACAACAATATCACCAACAAAACCTCAAACAATGAACATAAAATTAGAAAGTTTGTTATCAGAAGCCCTGAATAATTGATTGTAAAAAAGATGTTAATAATTGTTTATTTAATTCACAAAAACACAATGGCGTAAGATGATAATGAGTAAAGCTTGAGTAATTAATATTTAATTCAATCATTTATAATCATTCATAGTCAAACCATCCTTCATGTGTTAAATCATGATTATGATTAGCATACTGGACAAGAGAAAGGAAAGCAATGGTAAATGACTTATTTGCTAATCCAAAGTCAATGTACTTACAAGCAAACGAAACCATCCATCATATCCAAGCATTCGCCGTGAGAACACGGTGACGATACACAAGCTTCTTCCTCTATCTCACATATCTCTCCTGACCAACCAGACGCACATGTACATGTAAACCCATTGTTACCATCCATACACACTCCTCCATTCAGACAGGGTTGTCTGGCACAGTCATCTAAGTTCATCTAAAATGTAGAAAAATTGTAAAAACAAAGAAACATTACAAACTTGTAGATCAAAAGAAGGAGTAAAATCTATAGGTCACTGAATCCTGTTAAAACTTGTGGGTCTACAGAAAGAGTAAGACTACAGGTCAACAAAAACATTAAAACCATTTACAGCAATGGAAAGATAAAACCCCATAAACAAGAGCAGAGTAAAACTCCACAGGTCAATAGGAAGCATAACATTACAGAGTAAAACTCCACAGGTCAATAGGAAGCATAACATTACAGAGTATAACACTCCACAGGTCAATAGGAAGCATAACATTACAGAGTATAACTCCACAGGTCAATAGGAAGCATACCATTACAGAGTAAAACTCCACAGGTCAATAGGAAGCATAACATTACAGAGTATAACACTCCACAGGTCAATAGGAAGCATAACATTACAGAGTATAACTCCACAGGTCAATAGGAAGCATAACATTACAGAGTATAACACTCCACAGGTCAATAGGAAGCATAACTTTACAGAGTATAACACTCCACAGGTCAATAGGAAGCATAACATTACAGAGTATAACTCCACAGGTCAATAGGAAGCATAACTTTACAGAGTATAACTCCACAGGTCAATAGGAAGCATAACATTACAGAGTAAAACTCCACAGGTCAATAGGAAGCATAACATTACAGAGTATAACACTCCACAGGTCAATAGGAAGCATAACATTACACAGTATAACTCCACAGGTCAATAGGAAGCATAACATTACAGAGTATAACACTCCACAGGTCAATAGGAAGCATAACTTTACAGAGTATAACACTCCACAGGTCAATAGGAAGCATAACATTACAGAGTATAACACTCAATAAAAGTCATGAAGTTTTTATACCATCTGAACTTTAAGTTGCATGTAAATACATGTATATATACACTTTAAATGAGACAGAATTTTAAATGTCCAACATTTTCAATAAATAAACAGACAGAAAATGCATATGTATAATGTATCAATCATCAATGAAAACCTAAAATGAAGATGTACAAATGCTCTGATATTTAGAAGCTTAGCTAGTTACCTCACACACTTGTCCAGCAAATCCAGGAGCACAAGAACAATGAAAGCTGTCACCATGGTTATAACATGTGCCATCATTCTGACATATACCATCATAGCAAACCACAACAGCTTCACCACAATCCTCTCCTACAAGATGGATCAATGTATAAATATGAAACATTCATGCCTCTCCAAAGACAAACATTAAGTATCATTGTCTATGATGTGCTACACTTAATAATCTGGGTTTTAAGTGGAATACAGCCCAAGAACTAATTCTATCATGGTGTCTAGTACTCAGGATAGATCGTACAAGCACAATGACACATCAATGCTATCATGTTTTCCTGATATTTGTTATTACAATATGTTAGGAGTTGAAGGCAGGATGACAGTAATTGTTCCACAACAATATAAGAATTTATCACAGGTTTTCGATGTGGATGGAAGTATCTGGCACGATGGTTACTGTTTCGACACAAAGGGGTCTGTAACAAATTCTACTTACACTTTGTGATCTTATACTGTAATATATTACAGTACATGAACACAAAGTGAAAGTAGAAATTGTTTCGACAGTCACAAGGCTCTAAACAGTTATCAGAGAGCTGGAAGTTTCCTTCCATACACAAACCCAGTGATAGATCCTTTTTCTTGTATACCCTCGTTAAGAGATAAAGGACGAGATTAAATACTTAACTGCCTTTTGTTATAGTAACATATGGATCTACATTCATTTAAGTTATTAATTGTTGCCATGTGCAGTCAATACGTGACATCATAAGCACGAGACTCATCTTACATGGAGGATTATTTTTCCAGCACTGGTGTAACACTGGCAATTTCTTTCTGGGATGCAAGAGGAAGATACTTTTTATTGTGACCGAACAACATCTGAGCTAAATTCTATGAATACCTCACATTACTAAAAGATATGGCCATCTACATAAAACAATGCAGCACAAATGATAGGATGTCCAGCATATTAAAAGCAATGAAACAGAGTTGGCTATTAAACAGAACTAATACTAGAAGAGAGATTAAGTTGTTATAGGGAACGCCACATACACAAGACAATGCCACCCCACAAAGACCCCTGGGAAAAACAACAGTCTATAAAACATCAGGCACTGAGGAGGTGAAAGGGTACAAATGTATGGGAATAAGGGTGCAAGGAATGGTCTGACCGACCATAAAGAACAACTAAGAATAATCTAAAATTGAAAATTCTGATAATCTCTATAATAGTCAGTGAATGAGACCAGTATTACCTTGCCATCCAGTGTGACAGACACAGTTATATCCATCTATCTCATCTATACATTCAATGGTGTTACCATGGCGACAAGGATTACCTTCACAATGTCCATACATCACCACATCACATGCTTCCCCGTTGTACCCTGCATTACCAGAAACAAACATGTATATTGATACTTAATTTTCATAAAAATTCACACATTTTTGCTAGGAATGATAAAAGATTGCCATAAAAAGTCTTGTTCCAAAGGTAAGTAATTGAAGTACCTTAGTCACTAATTGTACTTAAGACATCCAAAGTGCGAAACTGAGGAAACAGCTTCTTGACCGAAAATTTAGTTATATTAATTTTGCATCAAACTCTTAATATGATAGTATAACACTCATGACAAATGAAATTTGAATAAAGATTGAAATTTTCAATATTTTACCTTGATGACAGACACAGGAATGTCCATCATGACCTTGAATACAATATCCATGGTGACTACACCAACTATCAGGACATTCCATAGATATAGAACAATCATCACCAGTATAACCAGGCTGTAAATATCCAAATAGTTCAGTTTGTGAAAACAGAATGAAAAGGGAAAACAATAAAGATACAATAATAAAACTGATGTGTATGAATTGGCAGCAAGATAACAAACATATGCTAGACTGACATCTACACATGGCAACCTCTCCAGAGTGGCCCTCTCAGCAAGATAACAAACATGCTAGACTGACATCTACACATGGCAACCTCTCCAGAGTGGCCCTCTCAGCAAGATAACAAACATATGCTAGACTGACATCTACACATGGCAACCTCTCCAGAGTGGCCCTCTCAGCAAGATAACAAACATATGCTAGACTGACATCTACACATGGCAACCTCTCCAGAGTGGCCCTCTCAGCAAGATAACAAACATATGCTAGACTGACATCTACACATGGCAACCTCTCCAGAGTGGCCCTCTCAGCAAGATAACAAACATATGCTAGACTGACATCTACACATGGCAACCTCTCCAGAGTGGCCCTCTCAGCAAGATAACAAACATATGCTAGACTGACATCTACACATGGCAACCTCTCCAGAGTGGCCCTCTCAGCAAGATAACAAACATATGCTAGACTGACATCTACACATGGCAACCTCTCCAGAGTGGCCCTCTCAGCAAGATAACAAACATATGCTAGACTGACATCTACTCATGGCAACCTCTCCAGAGTGGCCCTCTCAGCAAGATAACAAACATATGCTAGACTGACATCTACACATGGCAACCTCTCCAGAGTGGCCCTCTCAGCAAGATAACAAACATATGCTAGACTGACATCTACACATGGCAACCTCTCCAGAGTGGCCCTCTCAGCAAGATAACAAACACATGCTAGACTGACATCTACACATGGCAACCTCTCCAGAGTGGCCCTCTCAGCAAGATAACAAACCTATGCTAGACTGACATCTATACATGGCAACCTCTCCAGAGTGGCCCTCTCAGCAAGATAACAAACATATGCTAGACTGACATCTACACATGGCAACCTCTCCAGAGTGGCCCTCTCTTGAGCAAAAACTTCTCTTCAACAACAGTATCAATTTAACCTATACACATGTACTAACAATTCTCAATCTATAAAAATTAACATTATACAAATACAAAATATTTTATCGAAATTGCAACAGTATGGTGTTCTTAACTCTTGTTTTTCTCTTTTTTTAAATATTATAACTTAAACACCATTGCAGAATGCTAAGCATTTTGTCAGCCCTTTCAATGTCATCATCCCTCAAAAGCAACAACCTCTGAGTATCCTTCGAGTATCAGTCATGATTTGCGGCCCCGAAGGATGTTGCTCATGAGAGGTTGCATTGTAGGCAAGACATAACAGGTTGGTACAATCAGTCAATGTTTCAAGTGAAGAAACTAGACATATTGCAGTACTTATTAAGTATTTATTAAGTAATTTTGTAAGAATGTAATGGCTCAACGTAAAATACATAGTGATGTTGAAAGTTTCCAACATCTTACTGACGACCGATTACACAAAACTCTTCATTCAAGAAGGAAACAAACAATGCACTCTTCACAGAACCACACATTTCTACAAAGAATCAACATTTACCTGACACAGACAGGTGTCCTTGTCGATACAGGTACCATTCTCTCCACATTGTAAATTGTTACAACCATCTGTAACAAGCTCACAATAGTCACCTTCATATCCTGAAAATAAAATCTTGTAATTTTACAAACAGCAGCCTTTGTGGCATTTATGCCACCAACATTTATTGCTAAGTGATAATGTAACATTATTTCCAACACAGCATTGTACTAGGTGACCAATCAAGCTTACGAGTCATTGCAGTTTTTTTTAAATGGGCGTAAATATGGACAATAGTACCCAAAGAATGAAGACAATCAGAACTTTGAAACCATATAATCTGTCATACAAATTGATCGCTATACATGGAAACACTCCCAAAATTTAAACTATTGAGTTGACAACAGCTCAAGATGTTGTTTTACGTACCATTTGAACAATCACATATAAATCCAGTGTTGATATCTTTACATTGTCCATTATTCAAACAGTTGCCAGGGTAACAATTAATAATTTTCTCCTCACATTTGTTTCCTTGGTAACCAGTACCCTGCAAAAAGAAAATATATTTTTTCTGTAGGAAATTAGAATTGCACGCAAGCACAAGCTTTTTATAAATCTATAATGCTAGCATAAGTGCTAAATATGCAGTATATAAGTCAAAATAAAGCTGTAATAGAGACCCAATATTATATGATGTGCCTTAATATAACATTATGGTTATTTTTGTTCTTTTTTTACCTAAACAAACATGAGCATATATTTCATATGCATAGAAGATCAATAAATATGCATTATCGAAGAACAAAAGTATTCCTCTGTTTTTGTTAAAAGCAGGTATTTTTATAAGTTTTGTACATGCCTGACATGATAAACCAAGCTGTTTTAAATCAGTGTTACATTTAAATTGTTTGATTTAAGATGTTTTATTCAAGCCTATTAAAATATTTAAACATTTGTATACCGTAACACAAGCATCAAACAAGTCACTTTGAATGTAATACCGACAATTCTATACTTACAGAGCAATTGCATACACTTGAATTGATGAGATCTATACATACTCCACCATTAATGCATGAACCTTCCTGACAATCATCTATGTCTGTAGTACATCTGTAAACAATAAATAGTTCAAGAATTGCTTTGTAATTCTTAGCTATAATCTCTTATTTATTATACCCATAGTCAATGTCTAAATGTGCACTTTGCCTATATGATACCAACATACAAAAAGTTGGGGCCAGAACAGATCTGATAAGCTCTCAAGCACAAAAAAGTAGACACGCCAGATAACATTATTTCTATCAATTATTGATCACCAACAAATCAGTGTGTCACATGGATCAGCTGCGTCACATATTATACACCTATTAATCAATTATTTTTTTGTGATATGCATTTTGATTGGTCATTTTTATGTATCATCACATTTCATTTGTCAGACTGATAAACAGTAGTTACATGGTTTGACCAATCAGAAGGAGTTTTTGAAGAGTTAGTATATTGATACATTTAGACATACCTGTAACCTGTGAACCCAGGTAAACATAAACAATAGAAGTTGTTGTCTACATTATGACTGACATCTGCATATATACTAACACACTGTCCATACATCCCACATGGACTGGAAGCACATGGATTGATACGGTACTCACAATACGATCCAGTAAAACCTGAAACAAGTGTACACATTCTGAACAACGGGACGACTGATATAGCATCTTGTGCATCTATCCAAATTCTGTAACACTTAAATGTTCATGTAACAAAAACACCTTATATTTTTATTTTGACTGGCCTATTACTGCACATCAGAAAAAATCTTCACAACAGAGTGCCAGAATCCAGTCATTAAAGCCTTACATTACAGCCTTTGGTTTCAGTCAAACTTTGGATGGTATCGTTGTTGTAGTGCTGAGTACATTGAATACTTCTTGAACAAAAGAAATCTTGAATCCTGCATGAATTGTCCATGTATTGAGTAGAAGGTGGTAACGGTAAGATGAATGTTAAATGTACAAACCTGATGAACACGAACAGAAGTTGGACCCTTCAGACTCCTCACACTCTCCATGTACACATTGTGAATTTCCACACCGCTTCATGTAACCATCACAGTATTCTTCTGTCAAAGTACAATAAATACACACACATATTCTTTGTTTTGTCTAATAAATTTTATGTAATACAATGTTAAAATTTCCATAGGGAATCATATGTATGAAAATTTTCAATAAAATATTCACTCTTAATTGGTATTTCAGAATGGAAAGTCAAAAAGAGAAATCTTGTTTTTCAAGTACATTAATTTTAATACAAAATATTGATTTAGAGATAAAGAGTAAGTGATTTTTTTTAAAAAGCATGTACCATCAATATTGGATAACAACACCAGAAGATGGTGAAACATATTTGAGCACCATTTAAATTCTATTGGGTATAAAGCAGCCAAGAAACTTTTTCAACAATCAAGCACCAAGATTTGGTAAAATTAAATGAAAAAAAACACTAACAAACTTTATATTGGTGTCAAGGCATAGACAAATACAAAACTGCACTACAAGGGAAGTACACTGTAAATGGAAGTTATGTCCACACATTGTTCAAGGATAGTTCTTGCTAAACGTTCTGTCCATTAGATGGCACATAGATCAGTTTGTTTTGTATCTAGGTATACATGCAGTAATATCAATGACCACTTACCACTACATGGGAGGGAAGTCCGAGAACCCCTGTCAGCAGTACACATACCATCTGGGCACAACTGACATTTACTGGGCGATGCCCCAGACTGGTATGTATTCCTGGGACATTGTGTACATGGTATTACCCCAGTAAGAGAGAATTCACCAGGACTACATTCCACTGAAAGACAAACAAAGCAGACATCAATGATGAAACAAGCAAGGGATGTCAACGAATGGCCATTTTTGTATTTGAATATTCGGTCAACCTTCCAAACGAATACTCGAACATTCGACCTTCTTATTTAATAATAATACATTTGAAATTAGAAGTTTAACTTTATTTTTATTAATTTTGTGTTTAAAACTGATCAATCAAGTTGTAGAAATCCCCGCAATTATTAATAATTTCAGGGCCTAGTTTAGTATCATCACCAGAGTGTTATATCTCTCTTGCCCCCAAATATGCAACATGACATGTCAATTAACACCTGTAGATATTATTGTCACATGTAGAATATTCAGTGACATCTTTAAATAAAATAGATCTTCATTACAATAGTCCTGACAATAACTAAATACAAAATTCAGAACTGATGTAGATCTTTCTGTAAACTGCAATGATGATCTGCTGAGCTAACACGTAGCCACAGTATATTCATTATACTGCCCCGTGAAAGATAAAATAGCTAATTTCCAAATGGAACAGTCTCACATATAATGCATAAGTTCCCGAAGAATGAATTAAAAGTGTGGCAGACACAATGAGAAACAAGAATAAGACATGAAGTAGGTCCTTATAAAAAACATGCTGACATGACTATGAATAAACTCAATAGATTTAAGTTTTTTTTCTAGAAACCAAGTTCTTTATAACATGTATTTATTAAGCATACCTTTGCAATCAGACAAGCTCCTAGAATGGGTACGCTCAGTGGACATATGGGCAGGACAAGTTTGACAACCAGTCTGCACTATGTTGTCACGGTACACGCCTACAGGACATGGTGAACAGACGGCAATTCTTGCTTCCATACCAAGTGGACAGGGCCCTAGCAGAATAGCAAAACATAACAAAACTATTACATTTGTATTGCTTAAATAATAGAAATAGAAATCACACATGTCACACAAAACATAAAAAAATTTAAATAGCAAAACATTTAAAATAAAACCAAATACAGTGGCATCCAGCAGGTTAGCATCAATATGTTATATGTTATGATCAACAAACAAGTAACATTAATTATACAATGTACTAGAAAATACAGTATGGGTGATATTGTCCTCCTAACACACACCTTCATACATTCATGAACATCAGCCTAAAACTATTCATCAAATCTCTGAATAATGAATGAGGAATTCATATCAACGTTAAAGTACAATCAAACAAATCAACCCATAATGCTAGAAGTAATAGACTGTCCAATTGTGAGAGAAATAACGTTAAAAGAACAAATTACAACTAAATGGCCATAACTTACAGCACAGTTTATCAGTGTCTGGATTGTCTCCTAACACAAAACTATCCGCACATTTCAAAGTACTGTTGGGAACAGTTGGTAGAGTCAGTGTCGCTGATTTACCACAAAAGTTTGTGACATTCAGATTTGTTATCTTCTCAATAATTAACTCGGGACACAAACCATCAGATGATTTTATACCACTCATCTTAAATGCTGCATATAACAACTGAAATATAATCAGTAAGGAAGTTAATGAGATAATATCAGTTTGCAATAATATCTATAAAGTTCCAATTGAGCTTAACAACCATTATTCAACTTGTATCAGACATATTGGACGTAAATTTTTTAAAATACAAAATGCACTGAATTAAGCTTGTAAGATAGCAATTTTAAAGACTAAGTCAGCACACTGGAAAATATAGAGCCAATATCAGCATTCATGGAGTTTCCAACATGTACTAGCCCTTTCTTCTACCAGCAACTTACTGCATGCACATAACAATCTAAGGTCGAGGACGAATGATTGTAGAAGTAATTTTATGAAATTCAAATGAAACTAGATGCGTCCAGACACGGATGCCCCCACTATGGGCTTTTCAGCAGAATGCAAATACATAGTTTGTGATGGCCAAATATTTTCGAAGCAATACCAATTGAAAACCAATTATTAAGAAGAAAGAACAGAAAGACGGACAGACAGGGGTAATACTTTATGCCCCTTCACCCTTCTTCGAATGGTAGGGGCATAATAAAAATGAGAATATTATAATTCTCTACCTAGGCAATCTTGTAATGTACCGGCTGAGCCTTAAAGGAAGGTCTACTTATATTACAATGTCAAATTCTTCGTTAACAAATAAAGCAAGCTGACAGACATACCTGCTGGTAGGGGATCATTCGAACTTCAGTAACTTCTACATGTATATCCCCTGTCTGCAATACTGCATGAATCGTATCCTGTATTGGAATCTTGAAGTCACAGCCACAATCTACTCCCACACAGTCGTCAGGTGTGAACACCCAGGTTACATTATATAACCATATAGGACACTGGTTGTAGCCTGTAAACACAACAAAGTTAACATAATAAAATTATTAAAGGATGTATATAAAATGAACACTAAGTAAACAAGGATATCGGTGGAACTGATGGATGCTCCCCGAAGTATGGTTATAACTTCGAACAAGAATCTAATTGGAAAAATTCACTTTGTTGATGGTTACAATCTGAATGTTATATGCAGCACTGGAAATGTCCTGGATCTCCCAAGAAAATAGGTATACAAAAATGTACAATGAAATTGAGATAGTGAACAATTTAACTACATGCTGGGCTAGGATAATCCTGCTAACTGAAAAACAAATGAAAAAAGGAATCTTGCTACAGATATAAGAAGCCTTTATTCATAATTAATTTAAGTGCCCATGTCAATGCAATGCGTACCTTTACAACAAAGACTGTAAGTTGATACAAATCCATATCAGCTGATGATCAAATAAGTATGGTGTTGACAGATGTACCAGTGAGTGAATGTCCTTTTTGTTCAATACTTTTTATCATAATTTAAAAAAACTTAAAGCTTATTGTTTGAGGTCTGACATGAGGTGATCTTGAAAGGTGCCATAAAAACAAGAATATATATTTGAAATCAAATATATACATGTATATATTATAAACACTATGTAGACAAACGTTTACCTACAACAAAAACTTACTTGAAAAATTAAAAGAATGTAATTTTGATTATCTTGCATAGCTGAAAATAATTAATCTATATGTTGCATAATCAAAGGGCCATAACTTTATGAAAAACAGTCCAATCATAATAGGCGCTTCTCCTCTTTGTAATTAAGCTTTCCATAAAGTTTTGTTGAATTCCTGTCAAAAGTTTCTGAGAATTAGTCCGAACAAGAATGGTACCAAATATGTACTATGTTGCATAATCAAAGGGCCATAACTCGGTGAAAAATAGTCAGATCAAAACCATGTGAAAATATGAGCATCTCCTCTTAATAGTGAAGCTTCCAATTAAGTTCTGTTGAATTCCAGTCAAAAGTTTCTGAGAAGTAGTCCGGACAAGAATGGTATAATATATACTATATGTGGCATAATCAAAGGGCCATAACTCGGTGAAAAATAGTCTTGACCAAAACCATGTGAAAATATGAGCATCTCCTCTTAATAGTGAAGCTTCCCATGAAGTTTTGTTGAATTTCCAGTCAGTAGTTTCTGAGAAGTAGTCCGGACAAGAATGGTATAATATATACTATATGTGGCATAATCAAAGGGCCATAACTCGGTGAAAAATAGTCTTGACCAAAACCATGTGAAAATATGAGCATCTCCTCTTAATAGTGAAGCTTCCCATGAAGTTTTGTTGAATTTCCAGTCAGTAGTTTCTGAGAAGTAGTCCGGACAAGAATGGTATAATATATACTATATGTGGCATAATCAAAGGGCCATAACTCCATGAAAAATAGTCCAACCAAAACCATGTGATAATATGCGCATCTCCTCTTGGTAGTGAAGCTTCCCATGAAGTATTGTTGAATTCCAGTCAGTAGTTTCTGAGAAGTAGTTCGAACAAGAATGGTACCATATATGTACTTTGTTCCATAATCAAAGGGCCATAACTAGTTGAAAAATAGTCCAACCAAAACCGTGTGATAATATGCACATCTCCTCTTGGTAGTGAAGCTTTCCATAAAGTTTTGTTGAATTCCTGTCAAAAGTTTCTGAGAATTAGTCCGAACAAGAATGGTACCATATATGTTCTTTGTTGCATAATCAAATGGCCATTACTCGGTGAAAAATAGTCTGACCAAAACCATGTGAAAATATGAGCATCTCCTCTTAATAGTGAAGCTTCCCATAAGGTTTTGTTGAATTCCAGTCAGTAGTTTCTGAGAAGTAGTCCGGACAAGAATGGTATAATATATACTATATGTGGCATAATCAAAGGGCCATAACTCCAAGAAAAATAGTCCAACCAAAGCCGTGTGATAATATGCACATCTCCTCTTGGTGGTGAAGCTTCCCATGAAGTTTTGTTGAATTCCACTCAGTAGTTTCTGAGAAGTAGTCCGGACAAGAATGGTACCATATATACTATATGTGGCATAATCAAAGGGCTATAACTCCATGAAAAATAGTCCAACCAAAACCGTGTGATAATATGCGCATCTTCTCCTGGTAGTGAAGCTTCCTATGAAGTTTTGTTGAATTCCAGTCAGTAGTTTCTGAGAAGTAGTCCGGACAAGAAAAGTGGGACGGACGGAAGGACGGATGGACGGGAGTAGCGGCGACTATATACTCCCCCGCTTCGGGGACGGGGAGCATAAAAATCCACTCCAGTACTTACTTCAATATACATGTACATCAAGTAATCAACTTGTAGAGTCAAAGTTTCGCCTTAATTCTTTTTAAGATTAATATAATAAACCACAAACATACATATCACATTAAATGTATCTGGAGCAAAATCAACTTTGTATACAGTGAACAGTAAATAAATATGTCTACTTATTCTAGTAAGACATCAAATACAAAGTTAATCATTTAGCATTAAAACCTACTGGTACCTGTTTCCACACAGTCAGGGATGAAGTCTGATGGAAGCCATTCTCCAGTACCATCACATATATATTCAGTTTCAGGTGAAACAACAGAGTTTGAATTTGGCAGACATGTTGTATTGCACTTTTTACCAAGATCCAAGTCCTCACAATATAGCTGAACATGTTCAGGGACAGTCAATGGAGGACAACCAGCATCAGCTGAATTTAAAACAGAGAAGGCAAATATAAACAAGAAGTCAATTACATTCAAAGACATGCATATTTTGTTGTAACGATGTTTGAAGGTACATAAACAGACAGGGACATGTCGTGACTTTACCAGGCTATGTGGACACCTGGGCCCGTATTCAATATACATCTTAAGTTGAAAATTTATCTTAAATCCTAAGATTTCCATTAAATTTAAGATTTTTCTTGCATTTCTTCCTTAGATTTCAAGAAAAATCTTAAGTGGTATTCACAAAGCATATTATCTTAAGATATTGTTTATTTTTCTCCTTAACTGTAAGGTACCTCTTAGCAGTCTTAACTTTTATCTTAAATATAAGGAAAATGCTAGTATTTTCGATATCTACAATCTGCTGCTTGTATTTTGTTTAAAAGAAGTTCCAGCATATACAATGACTGTTATTTTATCGTTCTACGTATATTTCCATTGATGCCCTAGTATAACATTTGTCAGGGGCGACTATTCTTGCTTGATCTACCTGATAAACGCTTGTCAGTATTTAGGAAGCGGGGTTGGAAGATTGATTTTGTGACTAAAATGCTTATTTCATTGTAATTAATTAAATATTTCTCAATGAATGTGATTGAAATGGTATGACATACATGTTTTGATCAGAATAGACTTTCACTATTTGGAGACGATCATTCAACAACAACCAATGGATATCATATTTCCACCAAAACACAATCATTATTTATGGGCCCGTTTTATCAACGTTTTTACGCACACAAGTTTTGTAAGATTTTCTTACGACGTTCTTACGATCGCAAGAGTGTTTTATCAATATTTCTGTACGCATGCAGACGCTACGAATTCGTTAGTTATAACGAAAATGCTACTCGGTGGTTTTAGGCATTCGTAACGTTCGTAACAAATATGATTAATCATGATTTCACATTAATCAACAACAGTTATGAACTTTTTAATCCATTCATTTACTTCATATCACATGAAATTGTCTGGCATTACTTGGGGGGGGGGGAAATACATAAATAAGTATATATTGTTATCTTATAAAAATGATTCCATACATACTAGCTGATACAGTAGTCAATCGAACAAAGTAAAACTTCTAACAATTAAAAGGTAATTTGAAGATGGAATAAGAATAGTGTGTATGTGGAATTGTACATGGAATATAAATGTATGGTTTACATTTAAAGTACAGTATCAACTATGTCATACAACTTTTAAAATTTAATACTATTATTTGGTTATTGCTAAGCCTAATTTTAAACTGTTACGACATGAAATTGATGACTTTATATATCAAGACAGATTAATTATGAACTCTTATAAACCATTAGAATTACTGTGGTTATGACTGTAAGCAGCATTTCACATTTCTTTAATAATAGTCTGCATCATTAACATCACCAGCTGAATGACATCCTCAATGATATTTGACTTACAATTAAGTATTAAATCCTCAATAAATTAGATCTTCAAGATCGTGAAAACTCAAGAAAATAATAAACTATTTAAGCAAGTTTTCATCCTTCTGAGCATAGAATACCACTCAATATACTGTTTCTTAAGCTGTGTAGTGGAGTGTGACGAAACGGTAGAGCAACTTGCGAGAGTTGGGGTGGGGTCGAACCCAACACTGGGTGCACATCCACCTGCATTTATATGAAGATAGCAAAAGTGTAGTGACGTAAGTGGGAGGAGAGCATTGGTGTGGGATGATACAGCCAACTGGTTACTATTGTTTGTAGAGCGTCATGCAGGGGTAGAGGGGGGTGGCGTGAGTTTGAACACCTCATCAAGCGCCACACCACTACAGTACTTTCATATTTCAGTTCGAACCTCTTATGACCAGCCCTTGTTTATTCGCATCTTAGTCATCAGACATGAAATAAAAAACCTCCTCTTTAATAAATAGGCTTTTAGTGGGTAGGCATATCCGCCAACATATCTAACTGAATACTGTTCAGTGTTCTGTTACATTGTACCAGTACTTTTAAGCAGCTATCCACCGAAGTTTGCTCGTCTTCCTCTGAGAAGTTTGTTTGCCTACTGACAACAGATGGATAGGCGGTTATATTTTTGTTTCTCAACAGACGACTGAGAGACGACGTGAGATACGTCTAGTTTGACATCCCCAAGAAGAGCATGTACTGATTTACTGTGCGCACAAACATTCTTATTCGTAAGATCGCAGTCATACATGTATACGGACACATTTTGATAAAACATTTCGAGTGTTCGTACGAATATTGATAAAACGGGTCCAACTCAAGACCAAAATTGAATGTTGATATGTGTGTCACAGGCACACTCATGACCAACTTTCTGGCTCATCGCAAGATTCCCCAGATCTGATCGATATTGGCTCCATGCTATAACCGATTATATATACGCCACTTTAACGTCTCATAATCATTATCATTCGCGACTTAATTAGCCACCCCGCTGTGTTTAGCCAGCATGATGAAATTGCCAAGGGCTGTAGCATTTATCTTGATGTATCAGTATGTATGTAGTTGTGTATATTTTGCTTTCGAATATTACATGTATCATAATATATTTGCTAACAAAACTGTATCTGTTTTCTTCAGAATAAGTTTTAATCAATAATATATATTGACATTTTAGTACTCAGTACATGTAATAACGCACGATATGGGATCTTTATATTTTCATTGACTGACTTTTAGGATACAAGAATTAACAACACGATATTATGACTGATAAATAAAAGTTTTTGGAAGTAATTGACAAGTTATCTTTACACCTTTGATGTAAGTCAATTACTTAACACAAATGTGTGAAAATACACATGGATGACAAACAGTTGGTTGAAATGTATCACATTTCACACCCTGAATTGAGACATAATTTTTCAATAGAAAAATAATGAAATTGGTTAATGTAAATAAAATATTATATTATATTGGAATGTTAAGTACTAATACTCGATTCACATACTATTACACATATCTTTCACATAAAATATAATCAAGAAGTTCAAGTTAAAATCATGAAGAATAGGAATTGTAATACATTTTTTTCACAAATAAATTACCATATATTAAAGTGCTATCGTCATGTTGGGGGAAAATAAAATTAGTCTTTAAGCAAACAACATTATATGAACAGAACAGAACAGACATTTTATTAATACTTGTACAATGTTCAATTGCCTGTAAAAAAAAAATCATATATAGTAATAAGTGACATGTACTTAAAACCGCATAACATTAAATGTTCGTAGCTTTAAATTCGACACGCTAGATGCATATAGGAGGTGATAAGTAAAATCTTATTTATATGTGTATATACTTATGTGCTTAATCGAACTCATGGTTATTATTGTATCGTAAAATGTTGCTTAATATGGGTGCTTTCCCACACCTTTCACTATTTGTCGGCACATCAACAACAATTTAAAATTTTACGATCTATTCATGTCTAGCGGTTCTTTGTTACATAGTTATATGATTACGTTCATGTAATAAAATTCACCAGACCAATGCTTAACAACTTTAAAGATGAAAATCAGAAGCAATTTTATGCATTTCATATAATACATATGTAGTGCATAACCATCAACAAATTGCTCACTTTTTGAAGAACGCACCCTCATAATGCATTTTAGATTTGTTTACAATAAACAACTGAATGTTGCAACTGTCATAAAATCTTGATCGCTTCAGTGAAATTTTTGATTATAGTATATACATTTTTAAGTATAAGTGTTTATTCATGAGAATGCAAAATTTCAAATCAGCTGAAAATTCAGGGGGCCGCTGAAGCTACTGGCTTTAAGCATCTAAGACGGTTTAAATTGTCTCAAAAATGGCCCTTGCGAGCCTCAAATCAATCCCCGGAACATTCTCATGCCTGATTATTACACAAGTACAGTAGAGCCACTCGTAACACGTCTCTTAAGTCATGTTTTATATTTTTGTTGTTTTATCTATACTAGAGGCAAGTGCTAATCAGTTCATCTACTGTCTGACAGAGATGTAATCGATTTTTACAAAATGTTATTTCACAATCTTTCTGAAAAACGGAATATGTATTGCAGAAATGTTATTTTTTTCAAAACCGTTTGCACAAGTTTGATATCTCAATCCGTTGTTGAGATATTAACGATTTCCCACAGTTCCCATGTACTCGTATTTTCCCCATTACCCACGTTATCGACGGTGAATGGTTCACCAGTAATAATAGGACATGATTGTTGGGAGTAGAATATAGATGTGTTGAAACAACAGTAGCTTACAGAAATCATTGGTCCATGCAGCAGTAGAAATTTAGAACACGACTAAGATTTTTTTTACTTAAGAAAATCTTAGGAAAGAAATATCTTAAGTAATATATTGAATATAACTTAAAGATAAAATATTTTTTATCCTTGCGTAAGGAAAAAAATATGTCTTAAGGAAAAACTTGTATATTGAATACGGGCCCTGGGGAGGACCTCCGACCTCATCTAGATAGCTTTCTCACTTACAAATCCTACATCCCATGTTGGATTCAAACACACAACCGTGAGTGGCAAGTGATGTGAAGTCAGAGACCATAGCCACTCGACCATGGAGAGGCCATAGACATGATTACTAGTATATAGCATGAATATTTTACA
Source organism: Mactromeris polynyma (assembly GCA_032209605.1). Lineage (NCBI taxonomy): Eukaryota > Metazoa > Mollusca > Bivalvia > Venerida > Mactridae > Mactromeris > Mactromeris polynyma. Next base: position 6,999,552 of record JASFXZ010000003.1, on the reverse strand, counting down.
TGGTTGTTAAATATTGTCAATATTGTTACTAGGTGTATGGATTCACAAATATTACTGCCATTCAGCATCAATTGTATAACATTCATTCAAAACATGACTAGATCAGGACTTGTAGCTCTCAACATATTATCCTGTAAACAAATGGCAATATAACTAAGGTAACAAAATTACTATATCATCATTACTCATCCCTGTTTGGATAAAAAAATTGAATCATGACTGTTATTGTACTATTTACACACAAATCATAATGCATTCATATAATAATTACACAGTTTGGCATAGTTATATGATATATTATATGTATAATTCTGTTGTTATGAGCTGGTGGCCTGAATATCAATAAAGAAATTGTCATGGACTCCATTCAAGCCACTAACAACAGTAGACTAAAATGATACAGATATTTTACTTGAAAGATAGACATAACGTTTCCCCTACCTACAACTTTGATCTGAATCGTGCACACAGCTGAATTGTCTGCCGAATCTAATGCTTTAAACTTTAAAACTGTGCTCTGAAATGTAAAAATATCACTATGAAGTACAATACAAACTTTTCTATAGGACATTTCTTGATAGTCAATACTGGATACTCAATATATAATTTATTTCCTAATACATGTGTAACTTGTTTAATGAAACAAACAACACATCTTTAAGATCTCATTCATACAACAGCCTATACATTCCAAAACCCAGACTTGAATTTTGTAGAAAATCTCTTGCATATTCTGGACCAAACATCTGGAATAAAATACCACAAAATATTTGCCAGTCAAATTCTCTAAATACTTTCAAAAGATCATACCTCGCATGTTTTTTTCTCAGGTGGGCCACATAATGTTACATTGTAAATAGTGTCATGTCTACTGCTATATATTTATGTATTATCTCATATGTCGTTGTTTTATCAGGTAAATGTTTAATTGTCTGTGTATCTATACCTGCCTTCTATAGTTGTTTGCGTTGCATAATGTTGTTATCATGTGTATATCATAGAGACTCACGGCGGGGAAGACTGGGCTTGCCCAACTGTGTTGCCTCTTTAAAATAAAGTTGTTATTATTATTATATATTTGTAGCATGCTTCACAAGCAATAATATCACTTCAATGTATTGTTTAAGCTCCAGAGGTGGTACCTGTGAGAAACGACATGGTTGGACATTTGGTTGGATGGTAAAATAGGGTTTCCACTATAGATGGTCAACAATAGTTTGTGTTTTTCTGTGAACAAGATCAGAAAATACACAATAAAAATAAAATCGAGGTTTGCAAAGGCATTCTTTATGATGTCAGAAGGATGGAAGTGATAGTATCATAACCTATTCAATGTTGTAAATTTTT